>CM019823.1:145318941-146518941 GCA_009763385.1 Coix lacryma-jobi var. lacryma-jobi | reverse complement strand
CCCCACCTTTGTGGAAATTGTTGACAAAGGGGGAGAAAAATGCTACAAAGATAAGAGATATGCTAAGTAAACCTTCAAGTGGGATTGGAGCATACAAATAGGGGGAGCAAGCTCATGAACATGATTGTTGCATTCGAAATGTGCATATTCATATGTATTCACATGATTGACTGCATTACATAAGCTATTTGTTTTGATAAGCATGCTTATATGGTGAATGCTAGTGATAGGACATGATTGATGAATTGTTTCACTAGCATGTATAAGGAGGCAACTAGACATATGTGCTTGTCAAGTGGTTCAAGAGCCCTTTTATAATGTTGATCTCACGGGGTTCTTGAGTTTTGATATATGTCTAATGACAAATGGTGCTAAGGATGGTATAACATGTGCACTCCGATTGGTATCACGCTTCAAAGGTCCATTCTTATACCTTAGCATCATCATTGATAATATTGCTCACCCATAATTCATATCCATACATATGTGCCAAATTTAGAACCAAACTCTATAGCACATATGTAGGGGAGCTAATATTATCAATGTGGTTACTCAAATTTAAATCACATATCTTTGTATAGGTTGTCATCAATTACCAAAAAGGGGGAGATTGAAAGCCCTAGTTTGGTTTTGGTTAATTGATGAAACCTATTTGGTCTAATCCTATTGCTAAGCATATGTGTAGCTTATAAGAAAGGATTGAGACCAAGCCAAGTGGTGGAGCTAGCAAGTTGGCAACCATGGAGGATGGTGATGGCCATATGCAACTCAAGTGACTAAGTGCTCAACCATTGGTGAATTGTGAGAAGAAAAGAAGAGATGGAGCAAAGAGGCCCAAAGGCAAAGGTATAACCTATAGGGCTCTTTGTTTTGGTGATCGAGACACTTAGAGAGTGTGATCACATTTAGGATAGATAGCCATACTATTAAGAGGAGATGATTCACGGCTTATGCGATGTTCAAGTGCCACTAGGTGTTCTCTAACATATCGATGCTACAAACCTAGTGAGTGACTAACTAAACCCTTGGAAAATGCTTTGTAAAATGCTAACACACATGCACAAGTGTTGAAACACTGGTGTTGGCGCATGGGAGCAAGGGTAGAAGTTAGAAATCAAAAGGTGCTGAGTAAGCAGCATCAGACACTGGTGGCGCTAGCATCGGACGCTGAGCCAAACTTCCGATGGTTAACCCTAGTTTCTGAGAGATGCTGAAGGAGCATCGGACGCTAGCAACGAACGCTGAAGAAATACTGTTGCAGAGTCCGATGCAGGTGACGTGGCGTGAGTTAGCTTTCTAGGGAGCATCGGACGCTGACCTGCGTCCGATGCGGATCCATCGGACGCGTCCGATGTGATTTGGCCCTCTCTGGAACCTCTCTACATGGTCATCGAACGCAGGGTTGAGCGTCCGATGTGAAGGTGTCGGCGCGTCCGATGTGGCGCAGAAAAGAGCTGAATCGAGCAGTGGCATCGGAGCGTCCGATGCCAGGCATCTGCGCGTCCGATGTCACATTAACCATGGCACGAAGGAAAATGACCGTTGGGATCGGGTGCCCTGTATTCATATTGAAAGGATCTAATCAGCCTAGAGGGGGGTGAGTAGGTGATTATTAACAATCTGAAACTTCACAAACTAGAAAAAGTAGTTAGACAACAACCGGTGATACCGGTTTGTTTGGGTAGGTACTACCGGGTGCGAAACACCGGTACTACCGACACAAACAAACGACACTACCGGGATCCTAAGGATGAACTACAAATCCTATGTAAGTGAGCTATGAATGTAATACAAGTATGTCCCCCACTTCCCTAAGTAAGATACACAGCGATTCTAGCCTGACCAAGCCTTGGTTGCTTTCCACGGTGTGGATCGAGCCCTCTCAACCTAAGAAAGAGATAGGGAGAGGAAGAACACGAAGAACACAAGTAATATGCAAAGTAGAGACAACAACAAGTACACGGGACACGGCAATTTATCCCGAGGTTCGGCCAATCCACTAAGGAGTGCCTACGTCCTCGTTGTTGAGGTGACCACAAAGGTCGGAGTCTATTTCACCTCCTAGCCTCACTCAAGCAACCACAAAGGCTACTAGAGTTTCTCCACTAGAAATCACAGGGTAATACAAACGCTTCGGGGAGCCCTCACAAATGAATCAATACGGGCTACCACGAAGAACACCTAACCGGCTAGAGCTCAAAGAGCTCAAGAGTAAAATACACAAATCAGGCCGGCTAAATGGAAACCAAGTGCTCAAGTCGTAGATCGAAGCTTCCCACTCTCTAATCTCACTTCCCTAGCTCAAATCTTGCAAGTGAGTGAATCTAGGAGCAAAGGGGGAGAGAGAGGGGAGTAGTCAATGCTTGGAGAAGGCTTTGTCTGAAAGTAAGTCACAATGAATGAATGGAATTAGTGGGTAACCGTCAAAAGTCAAGTGGAGGGCTATAAATAGTGCTCCAGTCCTGAGGCTGGTCGGTAGTACCGACCACCCATGGTCGGTAGTACCGACCAGTCACTGACCAGTCACTAACGGTCACTCAGATCTGAATCTGACCAAAAAATCAGCTACCGGCCGAGGGGCGGTACCACCGAGGGACGGTAGTACCGGCCCTATGGCGGTACTACCGCCAGGCCAAAATGGCCGCGAACAGAGAGCTCCGCAGTTAGGGACTTGGTCCCTCGGTTACTACCGACCAGGTCGGTACCACCGAGGGTCGGTAGTACCGGCCCAATGGCAGTACTACCGCCAAGTCAAAAACGCGTCAGCACAGAGAGCCCTGTAAAACTTGGTTACTACCGGCTTGGGTCGGTACCACCGGGGGCGGTACTACCGCCAGGCCATTTTTGATCAACACAGAGAGCTTCGCAAATCTGCCTTTCTACCGACCAGGGTCGGTACCACCGAGGGTCGGTAGTACCGGCCCTATAGCGGTACTACCGCCAAGTCATTTTGAATCTACACAGAGAGGGTTGCAAAGCTGACTTGCTACCGGCCAGGGTCGGTACCACCGGGGGCGGTAGTACCGGCCCTATAGCGGTACTACCGCTAGGCCATTTTCGAGCCAACACAGAGAGGGTATTTTGAGCACTGCGCGGAGAAGCCACGGGTGGTACTACCGACCACCCATGGGCGGTACTACCGCCCGCACAGAAAACCCTCCATGTGTCCGTGTTTGTGCGGTGTCTCTCAAGCAAACTATAGTTAGTCGATTTGAGCACTTTTCTCCACATCTAGCCAACATAAATTGTGACCCTCTTGATAGTCCGGCTTACCTATAACTCAAGTTTAAAATTGAAATTTTAAACTACCACTTGAGCTAGGCATCTTTACGTCCAAATGTATCCAAACGTGCTTTGTTCACGAGATCATAACATTTCAAATCTTTCTAGGACTAACACCTGCATACATGCTTTTATAAACCGGTTAGTCCCTAATTTGATTGTCATTAATTAGCCAAAACCCATGTTGGGGGCGAATGCACTTACAAACTCCCCCTTTTTGGTAATTGATGACAACCAACTTAGGCTTACAATAAGGATAGAAAGAATTGAAGCTTTTGAATTCCAAATTTTAGTTCGAGCTCCCCCTTAGTGTATGCTTTGGATATGTATTTCAAACCTTGACTTAAGCAAGGTTGCATACATAAGAATAAGAGCTCCCCCTAAATTTTGCAATCTGTGGGGTGCCTAAGTGTGTGTGACAACATCATATAAAACATTTGTGATGCATAAGTAGTATGACATGGTGATTCTCATAACAATGTAATAAGAAAAGCGAATGGCTATGGAAGAAAGAAAAGGACTCAAATCACATAGCCATATCGAAAACAACAATCACCAACCATGACATGAGCATAAATATAGAGGATGAACCATACATGAATATAACATTAAGCACAAATGTTTTACATCCTCATCATCACAAATAAAAAGTAGCATGACCACACTTAGTTCTCAAAGATTAACCCTCTCTCACAAAGCAAGCTATTACATCAAGATAAGCCTAACACTCCCCCTTTGTCATCAAATGCCAAAAGGGGTAGGCCGAGATAAGCATAAGAAACTAGTAATAGCCACTGGAAGAGCCACCATAGTCACCACCATAGCCACCAAAAAGAGAGGAATACGCGCTGGCGCCAACATCACCACCTGGGAATGACGACGATGGAGCGGTGGAAGGATCCAGCGAAGGGGAAGGGTCGCGGAAGCCAACACTTCCAGCTGGATCGGCGTCGGGGGCAGCAAAACCCATGTAGGAGCCGCCACCACCACCATGATATGATGTGGATCCGCCCGGAAAGGACGGACCCGCACCATAATCAGGGAAGAAGGGAGGAGGCTGGTACGAGGGCGGCGGTTGAAAAGGCTGATACATCTCAGAGGAGAAGATCCCAGCCTCATCACCACCCTACTGCTGCTGCTGCGCCTGCTGGCCACCATCGTCATCATCATCATCATCATCATCGTCGCGCCTGGGCTGAGCATCATACTCCGCAAAGGGATCTGGAAAGGGTCGGGGCGGAGAACGCGGAGGTAGACCAAGGTGCTCACGCACCTCCTGATGATGCCGCTCGTCGCGCTCAGCCCTGTAGCACATCCACTGGAAAAAACTTGCCGAGAGCATAGCGAACACCGCCACTCCTACGCCTCTCATGACGCGGAGGAGGAGCGGTAGCAGGAGGCACCTCTCCACGAGCCTGCTCTGGGCCATGTGCCTCGCCAGGAGCTACTGCTGCAGCTGGAATGTCACCACCTTCATCAGCCTTTTCCTTGCCCGCGGAACTTATGGAGGAGAACTTGCGAACACTGTACTCCTTCACGGTCTGATCATACTCGAAGGTGGCTCCAACCACATGCTCAATGACGTGCATCAGATATGGAGCGTAGGGCAGGTTCTTGTGAGGGTCATTGTACACATCTGAGATCTTCTGCCAGAGAAAGTGTGAAATGTTGAACCGTCCATCTGGCCGAGCAAATTGAACAAGGACCTTGGGAGCATCATCTCTCAAATTATCATTGTCTCCAACTTTAGGGTCCAGGGTGAGGCGCATCAAGTTGTTGAGCACGAAGTAGGCAGGCTTCAAACCAAAGACTTTGAAGTATGCCCATGCACCATCCATGTAGACCCCAGAGTTCTCCAAATGCTCAGGATACATGCCCCCACCATACATCTCTAACAATCTAGGGGCGTTCCTATCTGCGCTGTTGAATCCCAACAGCCTGGCAAAGGTGACGAAGTTGCACCGGTAATGGACCCCTTGGGTCATCCAATGCAGCACCTTAGCCTCCTGATCAATGAACAGGGTAGCCCAAAACTGACAGATAATCTCCTGGTTGTAGCTGCGCTCACCAGACACTAACCCCAGAATCCTCCATTCCTCCAACCTCTGCACCAAAGCCTGAATCTCTTCTGAATCCTTGTCTGTCAAGGAGCGGATTGCCAGCCGCTTATGCTCAAAGAGGGGAGGATGCCCCTTAGCACAAAAGCCCCTCCAAAGGACTGACACATAGTAATCCTGCTGGAACCGGGACCAAAACCTCTTGTCCACTGTATCATCCCGAACAAAAAGATATGGATTTTCTGACCTCTGGGATCTCAACAGGTTTGCCTTCTTCCTGTCGAAGTAGTCCATGGTATTTCCAAGATGTGCGGGGGCAGACATCAAAGCTCCAGCTTCAGGGTGCATATGAAACACCTGGTTGATAAGCAACAACCCAGATGTTGGAGGAGAAGGGGGTCCAACACGAGGATCGATGGACCAACCCTCTCACTTAGCTCCGACTCCCATAGCCACTCCACCCACTATCACGCTGTGCAGACGCCTTGGGGGACCACTGACAGGGGGTGGTGGAGGTGGAGGAACAGCATGACCACTCCCACCTGCACCGCTATCACCAGCACCAAGGCCACTGCCTCTGCCCCTGCCTCCGTCGACACTACGATGGCTCGTGGACGAACGTCCATGCACCTGTCGAGTGACGTCCTCGCTGCTCCCACCGGCCCGGGCATGACGCCCGGGATTGCGGCGCTGCGGCTCTCCCTGCTGCACATCACCAAGCCCCAAAGCCACATACTCTTCCTCATCATCATCTCCGGCCTGGTGAGAGGGCCTCCAGCCATGCGACATCTAGAACAAGATAGCATAGACCGAAGTGAGACAAAGGAGATAGCAAGATAACTTCAAAGGATGTAGCAAAGACGATGATCAAAATCGGGGAGGAAAGCGCCTCACTGTGCGCGGTCGGTACTACCGACCGCACTGCAGCATGCGGTTTCCTTCAATCCAATCACACAAATCGTCCATGAAGTTGCAAAACATACATCCTAGAAGCATCTATACACTAGATAGAGCAATCCTACCAAAGGAATCGACCTAGAACAAGGTACATTGAGAGATCGGGCAAGAACACCCTAGTACCTTGTTACTCATGAAGAAGAGGTCAAAATCCAATGAAGGAAGAAACTTCGGGCTTCAAGAACACCACCAAGACGATCTCCTTGCACCCACGCACCTTCCCACCGGAGAGATTTGGATTTGGGTGGAGGAGGAGGGAGATCGGAGAGGAAGAGGGCGCGGCGGCTGCACGGGCTGAAGGAGGCGGCGGCTGTGGTAAAAAGGTTTGACCGGATAGGGTTGAAAAAGAATCAGCGCGGCCATATATACCAGGGACGAACAGGGTCGGTACTACCGCCCCAAGGGGTCGGTACTACCGCCCCTATGGCGGTACTACCGACCACGCGTTTCCAGAGCGGACAGAGGGCTATTCTAGGAGAACTTTGTGTGGCATACTACACAAACTTCAATCATGTCGAGATTTCATATAAGTAGTACATAGCTATGGACATAAGAGAAGCATGCAAAATAGATTTTGAAATCTCACACAATATTTGGCAAAACTTTTGTCTAAAGTCTCTAGGTGAAAACAAATATGTGCAAGACATCACGCCACGTTACGAGAATCAATGATATTTAGTTCACTCCTCAAAGCACAAAATCTTGACTCATCTAAAGGTTTTGTGAAGATATCGGCTAGTTGTTTTTCGGTGCTCACATGGCGTATAGAGATATCTCCTTTGGCTTCGTGGTCTCTCAAGAAATGGTGTCGGATGTCAATGTGTTTTGTGCGAGAATGGTTTACGGGATTGTTGGCTAGCTTGATAGCACTCTCATTATCACACAAAAGTGGAACCTTATTTTCCTCACATCCGAAATCTTTTAGTGTTTGCTTCATCCAAAGTAGTTGAGCACAGCATGCGCCGGCCGCCACATACTCGACTTCGGCGGTGGATAGGGCAACACTATTTTGTTTCTTAGAACTCCATGACACCAAAGACCTTCCAATAAATTGGCAAGTCCTGGTAGTGCTCTTTCGATCTACCTTGCAACCGGCATATTCCGAATCGGAATAGCCAGGTAGATCAAAAGTGGAGCCCTTGGGATACCACAAGCCAAGATTAGGAGTGTGCACTAAGTATCGAAAGATTCTCTTAACGGCCATAATATGACATTCTTTCGGATTAGCTTGAAATCTTGCACACATGCACACGCTAAGCATAATATCAGGCCTAGATGCACAAAGGTAAAGCAATGAACCGATCATCGAGCGATATACCTTTTGGTCCACTGACTTACCATCCTCATTTAGATCAAGATGTCCATTTGTAGCCATGGGGTCTTGATGGGTTTGGCCTTGTCCATCTCAAACTTCTTTAGCATGTCTCTTGTATACTTGGTTTGACTAATGAATGTGCCATCCTTGAGTTGCTTGATTTGGAATCCAAGAAAATACTTCAACTCACCCATCATGGACATCTCGAGCCTTTTGGTCATGATCCTACTAAATTCCTCATAAAAAGTCACATTAGTACTACCAAATATTATGTCATCGACATATATTTGGCACACAAAGATATCATTATCGACTTTGCGAGTAAATAAAGTAGCGTCGGCCTTTCCTATCTCAAAACCCTTTTTGAGTAGGAAGTCCTTAAGGCAATCATACCAAGCTCTAGGGGCTTGCTTGAGCCCATAGAGCGCCTTGTCGAGCTTGTAGACGTGGTTGGGATACTTGGGATCTTCAAAACCCGGTGGTTGCTCCACATATACCAATTCGAAGAGGGGGCCGTTGAGGAATGCACTTTTCACGTCCATTTGGTATAGCTTGAAATCATGGTGAGTAGCAAAGGCAAGTAATATGCGAATTGACTCAAGCCTAGCTACGGGTGCATAGGTTCCCCCAAAATCCAAACCTTCGATTTGAGTGAAACCTTGAGCCACCAACCGTGGTTTGTTCCTTGTCACCATGCCATGCTCGTCTTGTTTGTTGCGGAAGACCCATTTGGTTCCTATCACATTTTGCTTGGATCTTTCCACCAAGGACCAGACTTCATTCCTGGTGAAGTTGTTCAACTCTTCTTGCATAGCCATCACCCAATCCGGATCATAAAGTGCATCGTCCACCCTAAGAGGTTCCAAAGAGGAGACAAACAAGTAATGTTCACAAAAATTTGCCAAGCGTGAACGTGTCGTTACCCCACGTCGTATGCTCCCCAAGATGTTGTCAACGGGATGATCCCATTAAATCGTATGATGCACTTTAGGATGTGGCACAAGTGATCTCCTTTGAATGGGTCCATCTTCATCATCTTCGTCACATGTGGGGATGTCCCCACCATCTTGTTGGTCTTCATGTTGAGCTTGTGCGTGGTCATCAAGTTGATGTTGCATTTGACCACCGTTTGCACCTCCATCTATCGGAGTTGCGGAAGCTTCATCATGTACATTTGAATGCACATGATGGACATTTGAATCTTGTGGAGTGTGCAATGGATCATCATCATCATCTTGAATCTCAATAGGTCTCACATCACCAGTTGCAAGCTTCTTGATTGCTTCGGATGGAGACATGTCATCACCAACAAGCTCATCATTGACTTGCTCCTTTTGGGAGCCGTCGGATTCATCAAAAGTCACGTCTACCGTTAACTCAATAGTGTCAGTGGCATTATTGAATATGCGGTAGCCGTGTTCGTTAGTACCATAACCAAGTAGAAGGCCTTCATGTACCTTAGGTGCAAACTTTGAACTTTTGGCTCTCTTGTTAAGTATGAAACACTTGCAGCCAAAAATTTGAAAGTAATGCACCTTCGGTTTGTTACCGGTTAGAAGCTCGTATGGCATCTTGTCCCTTAGCTTGTGAAGGTAAAGGCGGTTGATGGCATGACACGCGGTGTTCATCGCCTCCGCCCAAAAGCCATGGGAAGTCTTGTACTCATCCAACATAGATCTTGCGGCTTCAACGAGAGTTCTATTCTTCCTTTCCACAACCCCATTTTGTTGTGGGGTATATGGAACGGAGAACTCATGCTTTATTCCTTCATCATCAAGATACTCTTCTATGTTGGTGTTTCTAAACTCGGTCCCATTGTCGCTTCTCACTTTCTTGATCTTGAGCTCAAACTCATTTTGAGCCCTTCTAGCAAACTTCTTGAAGATACCTTGAGTCTCGGTTTTATCTGCTAAAAAGAATACCCAAGTGAAACGAGAAAAGTCATCAACAATAACGAAACCATATTTGTTACCGCCGATGCTTTGGTAAGCAACGGGTCCGATGAGGTCCATATGAAGTAGCTCCAATGGCCTTGTTGTTGACACGATGTTCTTCATTGGATGCTTTGCTCTAACTTGCTTTCCGGCTTGGCAAGCGCTGCAAATCATGTCTTTCTCAAACGAGACATTGGTTAGTCCAAGGATGTGCCCTTCCCTTTGAAGTTGGGCCAAGTTCCTCATCCCAACATGAGCTAGTCGGCGATGCCAAAGCCAACCCATGCTAGATTTTGCCATTAGACATGTTGTAGGTTCTACCTTACTAGTTGAGAAGTCAACTAAGTAAAGTTTTCCCTTCAACACGCCTTTGAATGCAATAGAGGAATCCCTTCTTCTAGAGACGGTCACACCCTTATCCTTAAAGAGACAATCGTAACCCATTTCACAAAGTTGAGAAACGGACAAGTTGTAACTCAACGAATGCACGAGTAATACATTAGATATGGAATTGTCAGTTGAGATAGCAATTTTACCCAAACCAAGCACTTCTCCTTTACCATTGTCAAAAAAAACAATGTTGTTGCATGAGTCATTTCTTGGTTGGAAGGAGGAGAACATTTCTTTTGCCTCGGTCATATGATTGGTGCATCCACTATCCAACACCCAACTTGACCCACCGGAGGTATATTCCTACAAAACAATATTATGTTCTTGATTTAGGTACCCAAATGAGATTGGGTCCTAGGGGGTTAGTCACATAAGCTTTTGGCACCCAAACATTTCTCATAATTTCCCTCTTCTTGAGGGCACCAACATACTTAACGACAATCTTGTCGTCTTCTCCCCAACAACACAAGTAATCACATGTATAGCTTCTTGATATGGGCTTTTGTTGCTTGGGGGCTTCCACTTGCTTTTCCTTGTTGATCTTACCATTAGCAAGTGGAGCCTTAGGGTTGGCAACCTTGTTGGCCTTGTTCATGAGGTCAAAGAGAGGAACCCCTTTGTTAAAGTTAACAAAGGGTACCCCCTTAACCATCTTCCTTCCATTGGCCTTGCCACAATACCTATTGTACCCAATCTCATCCTTGATGGGGATGTCTTGCGGTCTTGAGGATATCCTTTGGTTGTTCCATCTTGCACTTGCAACCATTCCTCAAGATCATGTTCAATCGTTGGATCTCTTTGCTCTTCTTCTCTAACTCAACAATGTTAGTTGCACAAGCATTGATATCAACTTTATAACATCTATTGCAACCATTACTTGTTGAAGTGTTAGAGTTGTCGGAATCCTTAGGAGTAGTTGAAGAGGTACTACTCCAAAGAGTGTTATAGCTTAGTTCAAGAGTTTGATATTTATCTTGAGAGCTTGTGAGGCTCTCTTGAACCAAGCTAATCTTACTCTTTAGATTAGCAATTGAGTCATTGCTCGTGGAACACTCCTTAGCCAACTTCTTGTTAGAGTCGTTAGCTAAAGATAGTTCCACGGTCAATTTCTCAACCTTCAACTTCTCCTTAGCAAGAGAGGCTTCCAATGCAAGTTTCTTTTCTCTCTCTTGAGAGATCAAGTCCCCTTGCAAAACAAGACTCTCATTCCGACTTTCCAACTTACTAAGCAATTTTAATATTTTTGGTCCACCTTTCTTACCAAACTTTCTTATGATACTTAGTTCAAATTCATCCATGTCATCATCACTAAATTCATCACTAGAACAAATAGGAGAGTGAGGTGATACCTTCTCATCCGTAGCCATGAAGCAAGAATGAGTGACATCATCCTCATCGTCGGTGAGGTCCTCGAACAAGCGTGATGATGTGGTCGAGGTAGTCAAGTTGAGGAGGGGGCTTGGAGAAGAAATCTTGTGTATGGCGATGTTGGCCGCTCCCTTCTTTTTCTCCTTGCCCTTGCTCTTCTCTTCATCACTTGAGTCATCTTCGGAGAACCATTCTTCACCAAGATGAGCTTCACCACCTCTTCTTCTTCTTTGGTTCTTGTCGTAACTCTTGCTAAACTTGTTCTTGTTCTTCTTTTGAGGACAATCAGCGATGAAATGATCGTCCGCACCACACTCATAACAAGTCCTTTTCTTTGACTTCTTGAAGTATCCACCTTTGCCCTTCTTGTACATTTTATTCTTCATGAATCTTCGGAAGTTATTCACAAGGAGAGCAATCTCATCATCGGAATCGTCGCTTTCATCACTTGATGAATCATGTTGGGCCTTGCTTCCTTCTTCTTGGTTTGCCTTGAGAGCTACCACCTTCTTGTGGCTTTCCTCTTGATCTTCTAGAGCTTCATCATCCAAGACTTCATGATGCTTTATTTTGGCAAGCATCTCATGAGGTCCCATGCTCTCATAGTTGGGTCTCTCCATGATGATTGATGCAAGTGTCTTGTTCTTCTTTCTATATGCTCTCAATAGCTTTCTTACGGCTGAGTTGTCATCCCACTTTGTGTCTCCGAGAGCTCTAATCTTATTGACCAATGTCATGAATCTATCAAACATTTGTTGAGTGGTCTCATTTTTCTTGATAGCGAAGTTCTCAATCTTTCCTTGAAGGAGCTCTATGTTGCACTTCCTCACACTTGCATCACCCTCATAGGATATCCTGAGAGTGTCCCAAATCTTTTTGGCATTCTCCATTCCATGTACCTTGTTGCTTTCTTCAGGCTTAAGGCATGATAGAATCAATGATGCGGCTTGAACATTTTGTTGAAACTCAACCACATCATTTTCGGTGAACTCTTCGCCTTCAACATGATTTGGTCCACTTTCAACAATCTCCCAAACTCTTGCAGCAAGAAGATGCAGCTTCATCTTGTGTGCCCAATCATTGTAATTGATTCCGTCGAAGGAGGGTGGTTTCCCTAGATTGACGCTAGGCAATTGAATGACTTTTCCCATTTGGCTATAGTCATAAGGCACTTTAGAGAACTCCTTCTCCCTCTTGCCTTTCTCTTCATCTTCTTTTTTCTTATCCTCCTTGGGCTGTAGCGGGGTTTCTCCGCTTCCGGATGCTTCACCTTTGTTGGCAAAAGCTTGCCTCATGCTCTCCATCTCATCTCTCAACTTTTGCATTTGATCTTCATGTTTCTTTGCTTGATCTTCTAGCAGCTGAGAGGAAACCCTCTTGACAATGTCATCAATTTGCTCTTGACTTATGGTAGACATGATTTTCCCTTACGCGGTGAAGCGCTAACACAAGGGTTAGGCTTTGATACCAATTGAAAGGATCTAATCAGCCTAGAGGATGGTGAATAGGTGATTATTGACAATCTGAAACTTCACAAACTAGAAAAAGTAGTTAGACAACAACCGGTGATACCGGTTTGTTTGGGTAGGTACTACCGGGTGTGAAACACCGGTACTACCGACACAAACAAACGGCACTACCGGGATCCTAAGGATGAACTACAAATCCTATGTAAGTGAGCTATGAATGTAATACAAGTATGTCCCCCACTTCCCTAAGTAAGATACACAGCGATTCTAGCCTTACCAAGCCTTGGTTGCTTTCCACGGTGTGGATCGAGCCTTCTCAACCTAAGAAAGAGATAGGGAGAGGAAGAACACGAAGAACACAAGTAATATGCAAAGTAGAGACAACAACAAGTACACGGGACACGGCGATTTATCCCGAGGTTCGGCCAATCCACTAAGGAGTGCCTACGTCCTCGTTGTTGAGGTGACCACAAAGGTCGGAGTCCATTTCACCTCCTAGCCTCACTCAAGCAACCACAAAGGCTACTAGAGTTTCTCCACTAGAAATCACAGGGTAATACAAACGCTTCGGGGAGCCCTCACAAATGAATCAATACGGGCTACCACGAAGAACACCTAACCGGCTAGAGCTTAAAGAGCTCAAGAGTAAAATACACAAATCAAGCCGGCTAAATGGAAACCAAGTGCTCAAGTCATAGATCGAAGCTTCCCACTCTCTAATCTCACTTCCCTAGCTCAAATCTTGCAAGTGAGTGAATCTAGGAGCAAAGGGGGAGAGAGAGGGGAGTAGTCAATGCTTGGAGAAGGCTTTGTCTGAAAGTAGGTCGCAATGAATGAATGGAATGAGTGGGTAACCGTCAAAAGTCAAGTGGAGGGCTATAAATAGTGCTCCAGTCCTGAGGCTGGTCGATAGTACCGACCACCCATGGTCGGTAGTACCGACCAGTCACTGACCAGTCACTAACGGTCACTCAGATCTGAATCTGACCAAAAAATCAGCTACCGGCCGAGGGGCGGTACCACCGAGGGACGGTAGTACCGGCCCTATGGCGGTACTACCGCCAGGCCAAAATGGCCGCGAACAGAGAGCTCCGCAGTTAGGGACTTGGTCCCTCGGTTACTACCGACCAGCGTCGGTAGTACCGGCCCTATGGCGGTACTACCGCCAAGTCAAAAACGCGTCAGCACAGATAGCCCTGTAAAACTTGGTTACTACCGGCATGGGTCGGTACCACCGGGGGCGGTAGTACCGGCCCTATGGCGGTACTACCACCAGGCCATTTTTATCAACACAGAGAGCTTCGCAAATCTGCCTTTCTACCGACCAGGGTCGGTACCACCGAGGGTCGGTAGTACCGGCCCTATAGCGGTACTACCGCTAGGCCATTTTCGAGCCAACACAGAGAGGGTGTTTTGAGCACTGCGTGGAAAAGCCACGGGCGGTACTACCGACCACCCATGAGCGGTACTACCGCCCGCACAGAAAACCCTCCATGTGTCCGTGTTTGTGCGGTGTCTCTCAAGCAAACTATAGTTAGTCGATTTGAGCACTTTTCTCCACATCTAGCCAACATAAATTGTGACCCTCTTGATAGTCCGGCTTACCTATAACTCAAGTTTAAAATTGAAATTTTAAACTACCACTTGAGCTAGGCATCTTTACGTCCAAATGTATCCAAACATGCTTTGTTCACGAGATCATAACATTTCAAATCTTTCTAGGACTAACACCTGCATACATGCTTTTATAAACCAGTTAGTCCCTAATTTGATTGTCATTAATTAGCCAAAACCCACGTTGGGGGTGAATGCACTTACACATATCAGGGAGACATGTGGCTCCATCTGGAGCATCGGACGCAGGGGCAGCGTCCGATGGTCGCGCGTCGGAGCGTCCGATGGTCGCGATTCCAGCCCAATGGCTAGGCCAAATTGTGTGGCCTATTTAAGGGGCTTGGTCGGCTCACTAGGTTTCTCTCTTGCACATTTTGATTCCTAATCATTCTAGTGAGATTTGGCAAGCCTCCCAACTCATCTCCCTAGTTGATTTGATCAAACCAAGTGAGATTGAGTGATCCAGTGCGTGATTTGAAAGAGTTCAATCTAGTGGCACTAGTTCTTCGCATCGGCATTGAGTTTTCTTGTTACTCTTGGCATTTGCCGGTGCCTAGACGGCTTGGAGGCGTTGAGGTGTTTGTTGGCAAGATTGGTGATTGTTCTTGGCCACCACCGTTCGAGATTGTGAGAGGTTTTGGAGCCTCCCCTCGCCGGAGCGGCAAGAGGCATCCTTAGTGGATTGCTTGTGTCATTGAGCTACCTCACTAGTGGTAGATTCTTGTGGCGCTCTTTGTGAGCTTGGCTTTGTGCCGATTAGCCACCGGGTCACCTAGTGTTGGTCGACACAACGGGGAGTAGCGTGCCGGCAAGCACGTGAACCTCAGGATAAATCTTGGTGTCTCGTGTGCTTATTGTGATTGTGCATTCTTCTTGGTGATTGGCTTCACGATTGGATTTCACCGGTGATTGGATCTCTACTAGGCGATCCCGAAGGCTCAGTGAAACCGCCTCTATCTAGCTCATTTACTTTGTGTATTTACCTTGAGCTATTTCTTTTGTGTAGATACTATTACTTTGTCATATATCTTGTGTTACTAAGTTGTGATTAGTTTACATAGTTCATCCTTTGCACACACTTGTTTATCTTAGACCATCTTGATCATAGTTGTGCTAGAGCTAGTTTATTCTGCATTAGTTTCTAGCTCTAATTGCTTGTGTGCCATAGTTATATTAGGTAGAATTGTTGGATAGGTGGCTTGCAACACACTATTAGGCTAGCGCAAAAAGCTCCGCTGTTTGTTATACTAATAGTGTTTGCCTAAGTGTTCTTGTAGATTTTAGTTAGGCTATTCATCCCCCCTCTAGCCAATTTGGACCTTTCAACCGTAGATCTAGGATTCACTAAAGTATTGATGGCAGACTAATGGATGGTTTGCATCGCATATTCGATGGATGGTATGAAACATCGACGTGGCCGTTTGAGAAGGCAGAAAATGTTGTGCACAAATAAGGGTAACGAGGCCTCCATGTTTTCCCGAGACAAGCTCCTGAACATTTTAAGTCTCCTAGTTTTTATAATTAATTTAATTGAGGATTTTATCGTGATGCATCAGGTATAGAAGTTGTTTGAATCCTCTTACTGCATTACCTTTCTGTGATTATTGTTTACACCTGTCTTGTTATCCCGTTATTTATGTTAAAATAGAACTGCTTAGTCTGCTTAGTATAATAATAAATAGAGGATGTTACCGTAATGCCTTCGATGGGTGATAACTGAATCACGGTTGGCTATATGTGCTATCGTGGAAAAGAACCTTGAGTAGTAATGAAATACGGTCAACTGGAAGGCAAGGCACCAAGTTTGGAGACTTGAAGGTAGTTCATCCATTGGATCGTGTAGGTTTGTATTGATGATGGCCCTCGGTCATTTTTGAAAGCGCCCTTTTACTTAGGGTGCAAGTGTTGTAATCGCTGAACCCAAAGCCGGTTAGACGCTGTTCAGGCCGGTCTCAACCCGTGTCACACCCTCTAGTATAGAAACACGATCTGCCTCGGAATGGCCATTATTTAGTTTGAATTGGGTGGTCTGTGATGTGAGCCGCGACGTTTACCACCTGGACAGTATCGAGCGGTGACCCAATGCATGGACCCGATGAAGAAAGTGTGGGTTTGTATTAAAGGTTTCTCATCATCTGGTTTGTAATTCGATTCGAGTCGCCGTCTCCCCAGTTAGTGGGAAACTATGTCGAGCTTCACCATGATACAACTCCATGTGACATTTGTTGGTTCAACTTAAACTTGATAATTAAAACCTGATATGGTATTACGTTATTGTTTGTTAGAATCAAGTGAGTGTTATATTACAGGAATAAAGGATAGGCTAAAATACGACTGCTCATATCACTTAGTAAGGATTAACCTCATCTTAACCTAAGCTCTTTCCACAAATAAGATAGCCAGCTCTACTCAAATATTCTTTCATATCCTTGGTGTCTTTATTTTTAGTTAGACGGATAAGTCCAGCTGAGTACATTCCCGTACTCAGGGTTTATCCCGTTATTGTAGATGGTCAGGTGTATTACAGCTATTGACTGTATCTACCTCATGAAGGGTGATGAGGAGTAGATGAAGGTTCGAGATGGCGGACTAGAGGGGGGTGAATAGTCCTTTCTAAAATTAATCGCACCGGCTAACCAAAACAAATGCGGAATTAAAACTATCGGTCTAGCCAAGACTACACCCCTCTACTTATACTCTATGACACCTTACAAAAGATCCTAAGCAATGCAAATAAGGTGTCAGGCTATCTAGAGCTCACCTAAACAATCCTAGCTTGCAAGGTTACACAAACCTAAGCAACTAGTACTTAATCAACCGGGGAGCTCCTACACATGCCACTAAGCAAAAGCACAAAGCCTAAGCTCACTAGCAATGCTCAATATCAAGGCTACACAAGCCAAAATAAAAAGCTCAACTTACTTAGCTACACAAACTAAACAATGTGACTAACAAGGCTACTCAAGCCAATTAGTCACGCAAGAGAGATACTTCTAAGCTACACAAGCAAAGAAGGTAACTAGCAAGCTACACAAGCTATTTAATTACAAGAACAACTACACAAGCACAATATATATGAAAGTAAATACAAGCTTGTGTATTGGGAATGCAAACCAACGTGATGAACAAGGTCGACACGGTGATTTTATCTTGAGGTTCACTTGGTCACCACCAAGCTAGTCCCCGTTGAGGCAAGCCCAAGGTTGTCGCCGATCCTCTTGCTAGTGGTGACCCTAAGTCACACTCTCCACAATGGAGTGCTCACCAAGATCTCTAGCTTCGATCTGGCTAGACCACTTGGCGCTCTTCGCGCCTCTCTCCACTAGAGTTGCTCTTCGCGATCTCCCACGGGGCAAGCATAATGCCCCTCACAAAGCTTTCTCAAGAGCCACGTACAATCTTCACGTGGGCTTCTCGACGGAGACTCGAACACCAAGTTGTCTAGGAGGTGGCAACCTCCAAGAGTAACAAGCACCACCGGCTTGCAACACGATCACCTAGTGTCACTCGATGCAATCTCTCAATGCAACGCACTAGCGATCACTCACTTGCTATCGATTCACACACTAGCAAGCACAAGCGAGTTAGAGGGCTCTCAAGCACATCCACACAAGCCACAAAGGCTCTAGAGTGCTCAGCACCAGGCCCAAGGCCAGTTACCAACGTTATATATAGCCCCAAGGGCTAACTAGCCGTTATGCCCCTTCACTGGGCATTCTGCGCTAGCATCGAACGCGCCGGTGTCGGGGCCATTGGACGCTGCCCAGCGTCCGATGCTCTGATGAGCACCACGTATCCCCCTGCTATGGGACAGGGACTAATCACTAGTATCTCCCACTTCTCCAACAACTCCTTTTCACTTCCTTTTGTAAATGTGTCAACACCCCCAAGTGTACAACAACATGTGCATGTGTGTTAGCATTTTCACAATCATTTTCAAAGGATTTTCAATTGTACTCACACGCCACTCAATCCTAGCAACATCGCAATGTTAGACCGCTCAAGTGGCACTAGATGACTGATATGCAAACAAGTTTGCTGCTCTTGATAGTACGACCATCTATCCTAAACCCGGTCATAAACTTCTCTACACACCTATAACCAGTGAAATGAAATGTCCTACAAATATACCTTTGCCTTGCGCATTTCATTCCATCTCCTCCATTGTTGATGCAACACATGCACCAACCTAGATCAGATGATATGATCCACTTCATATCATCACATGGCCTCCATGGTCCATCAATCTTGACCTCACTTGCTCTTCACCATTGCTTCAGTCCTTCGGCGCCAAGTCTTTGCTCAAGCCTCCCGACACTCGGTACCAACGGCTTCAAAGCCTCCAACTTTCCCTTTACATTCACAACCGGTCCATCAAGCCAAGTCTTGTCTTGATCTTCACCATCTTAGCCACATGACTTCATGTCATGTCACATATGCAATAAGCTCATTCTTCATCATATGCATGAGCATTGCAACATCCTTCAAGTCATTTCACCTCTATGGCATATGTTGCTCATACATGATTACCTGTGGACTAATTAATCATGTATTACACTTAAACACATATTAGTCCACCTAAAATTGTTACTCAATTACTAAAACCAAACTAGGACCTTTCAGTAGACCCCAGGCTAGGTCGTCTAAAAGCTTTCCTCTTGATGTTGTGGGATCAAGACTAGAAGTGGCACAGTATCTTTAAAAGAGGAGTGAGTTATCAAACAATGTTTTATTTGGACCACATGTGTAGTGGTCGTACTGTTAAACTTATTTTGTCTTCCGTTATTTGAACTCTGTATTGTAATAACTTTAAAGTTTTGCGTCTTGATTTATTTTAAGTTATGAACTGTTGTATCCTTATGAATGTGCGTACTTGAACGATGTGATCCTGGTTTGTTGTAAAGTTGTTTGAAATCCTTCGAGACTTCCGAACTACCGGAGTTGTATGAGTTCAAGTACGAGTCAGTGGCAGTTAAATCAGCTGCGATTGTACTTGAGCTCTTATAATTTCAACGGTTCTGCCACAATTTTATAGTATCCCCACTGCAGTCAGTCTAAGGCCTTGTTTAGATTCCTTCCAACTTCCAACTTTTTACACTCTCTCTATCACATCAATTTTTGGTCACTTGCATAGAGCAGTAAATATATGTAAAAAATTAATTAATTACACAGTTTGTTCATAATTTATGAGACGAATACTTTAAGCATAATTAGTATATAATTAGATAATATTTATCAAAGACAAACAAAAATGCTACCGTGTTAGAATTGCAAAAGTTGCAATCTAAACAAGGCCTAACGTTCGTTCTTCGTTGTCCAGCATCTCAGCTGATAATTACCGAGGTCAAGGAAGACAATGCACGTTGTCAAGAGTTATGACTGCCACAGACGTAGTAATAAAATTCCGGCTGCCACGGGCGTAAAGCCTTTGGGGGAAGAACGACGCGCCGCCAGTCCGCGGGTATGCCTGTTCCAACTAGTGCGGGCGTGAACTCAGCCTAGAAGAACGACGCCGTCTGCGTGTATCCGGTGGAGAGGAGGATGACGGCAGCTGCGACGGCGGGAAACAGCAGCCACCGTGTCTCCATATGTTGTGGGTGTGAACTCAGCTTAGAAGAACGACGTCGTCTGCGTGGATCCGGTGGAGAAGAGTAAGATGACGACGGCTGCGACGGCGGCATGCAACGACCGTCGTAGGATTCCGGCTAGGGTTACATAGCTTTGTGGGGCGCGAGGTAGCGATTGCTGCGGTGCGATTGCGATGAACCGAGGGATGGCGTCGCTGCTGTGAGCGGCGCGTAGGGCAGACTTGTCGTGGATTCGTGGGTGGCGGAGGAAAGTAGGTGTGGGCGGCAGAGGAAATCAGCGGCGGTGGAGGAGGAAACGTGGGCGCTTAAGGTTCGCAGCAGCGACGGCGAAGGTCCATGACCATGAGTGCTGGTCCTGGTGGTCCTACGTGAGGCTTAGAGGATAAGGGAGAGGTGGATCCCGTTGGCTGAAAATCCAACGGCTAGGAAGAAGAGGTGACGTGGCTTCTGGTGGAGTCAGTTTAGGTAATATAGGAATAGAGGTAAGGATAGTGTTGGCGCAAAATGCGACACCTCGCGCCAAGCACACAGCAAGCCGAAAAGCTAGCTTCAATCGGGTGCCCGGAGTGTGTTGAATCCGGAGACGTGTCAGTCGGTTTGACCTAAAAACCAACATGGGATAAAATTGTGAGAATACCTTTGGAACATGTTGGGTGAGACCAGACAGTTCCATATGTACGGCTTTGAAAGCCAATCACGACGGCACACAGCTATAGAAGCTGTCTGTCAAAACATGTTTATGAAGTCATTCGGCTAGTATGAAAACAGAACATATGTAAAGCATAATAACTGCCGAATACTTGTATAAAGAGAGACATGCTTGATCAAATGAAAAATATCATTAAAACATTATAAACAGGTAACTCGCAAATATAAATCTATTCAAATAACACATGCATAGGCTAATCCAACTAATCTGCCGCACGTTTAGCCTTCATAAACCTGTCAAGCATAAACCCAAGCGAAGCTAATCCACCGCATGATACCACTTGCTATGAGTCTACACCACTCCTTACAATTAGATTAATCCACCGCATGATACGATCTAATTGTAAGAAGCTAAAAGCATGCATATATCTGAACAGATCTATAAAAGCTCGTTACTCTTGTAAGCTTAACCAAGATCGGCTAACTAGCCGAATTGGGGTCCATGAGGAAGGAACAAACAAGCAAGTACGACTAAACCAATCTAAAATCTGCATCTGCCGCACGACACCTAGTCTTATCAAGGCCTAACCGTAGCTGACATGCATAAACCCGCAACATGTAACAATCTAGATTGAAAGTTAATTCGACCATCATGATCTTATGATTAACGGGACACAAGAGAACTTGTGGAGCAAGGCCGAACAAAGATCGATCTAGATTGGGCAAAAGAGTGTTACAAGAATTAAATAAATAAAACATGTAACACATGATAACTTGATGAATCTATTAGATCTACCAAATCTAATAGAGCCGATAACTATTTTTACTCATGACTTAATCCGCCGCACGATACAAGGCATAAGCAAAAACTTCCCGTCATAAGCTTAAATCCGCCGCACGATACTAAGCTTTACGAACGAGACTACTTGCGTCATATCTAAATCCACCATATGATACTAGACATGATAGCAAGGTTGCCGGTACTTACGGAGGTCGACGGATCGATGATTCCTCTCGAAGAACTCGACGACTCGACTAGGGACTCGAAAGGTGGCACGGGGCCGGTTTGTATTGATATGGTTGTGAACAATTTTACAATGGCCGAGGGCTTATATTTATACCCTGGACGAAATACGAATCCTAGACGATTACGATTTACACAATAAAAATTGGAAAGATACAAATCCTTATTCTTATTCTCCTCGGTGTCCTTCAACGTTACGTGCCTTCTTGTGCAAGCCGACTTTACTTGCCATATCCATTTCCCGAATGGAGCCACTGCTTCACAAAACAGCCGACCGCATAAACTCCGAAGGCTAACCATCCTTGGTTGCTCACCGAATTCTTGAGAGCCAACTGATCGTCCGATCGTTTGTTGAATCTCTTCCTTACTGCTGGTTGGGTCCTCTTGTCATCCTTCCATGCGTGCGAAATTCTGGTGTCAACAGATAGATAGTAGATTACTTATAAATTTATCTCTGCTTTTAACTAATATTTATATTTGTTGGGACTAGGATATTTATGTGCATTTGCATATTCTGTACAAACATTCATTTTCACGACCATAGCACATATTTATACCCAAGAATTGGTGTTGGAAAAGTAGAGGTGACAAGAATAAGATGAAAATGTCAAAAATGTTTCGCCTTTTTTATGTCGGAAATCAAATTGAAAACCATAATAAAGCCAAATATAAAATATAAACACAAACTCAGAGTTATCAGTCTAAAATAAAAATTGTCATTCTAAAAAGTGGAGACGTCCGAGTGAAAACTTGCATGGCATTGGTTTTGTGAGCATCTAGGCCCCCAGTGGGTTTCGGTGATTGGATGACAACGGTAAATTACTATGACTAACGTGTGTTTTGCAGAAACAGTTGAGTTAGGTCATGGTAATGATGATCGTGAGGGCACTATGGTATTCATGCCCCCTTATTGATGGAATTCGTTCGGTTTTCAAAGGATGGACGACGAAGACGTGATAGGCTAGTTCTAAGTGTCATTTGGTGTTGAAGGACACTTAGAGTAGCATAGGTCTTTGTTTTATCTTTGGCCGTACTATTAAGAGGGGTTTGAATGGGTAGCTTGACCTAGGTGAGACTTTTGAGTTAGGTGTGGTGCACACTTGTTAACCAAAGCCCTAGGTAGCTTAGAAAGGTCCCTAAGATCATAAGGAAGAAAGTTCGTGAAGGGAGCGTCGCAAACCGAAGTCGTTCTGGACTTCAAACAGCGACCGGACGCTGGAGCTCATGCGACCGGACGCTAGGGTATGCGTCCGGTCAGTGTAGCTGGCTGAGGGTTGGGTCTGGTTGTGACCGGACTCTCCCTCAGCAATCGATCGGACGCACCAGGGGGTGAGTCCGGTCGTACACAGAGAGGTTCCAGAGAGGAAAAAATCGCGACCGGACGCGTCCGGTCAGAGGGGAAGCGTCTGATCATCACTTCGTACAGGTGTCAGTGCTAACGTCAGTTAGCCGTTGGGCACTGATCGGACGCGTCCGGTCACCCCGACAGGTGCGTCCGGTCAGTGTGTAACTGGCTGGACTTACCCCTTCGTGCATGATTTGAGTTGGGGGGTATAAATATGCCTCCCCCTCATTCATGCTGACTCTCTTGCTCATTTGAAAGGTTGCCGAACACATTGTGATTGCAAGTGAGTGCAAGAGGCCTAGTGAGGTTGAGAGATTTGATAATTGAGTGATCAAACACCTCATTAGTGAATAGAGAGTAGCAAGTGTGCATCCACCCATCTCATTAGCCTTGTGTTGGTCAAGTGAGAGTTCTTGCTTGTTACTCTTGGTGATCGCATCACCTAGACGGCTTGGTGGCGATCGGAGAGCTTGGTGATCATCCGGAGGCATTGTGGATGACCCAAGCCAAGTTGTGACCGGTAGCGAGCGATTCACCGGGCCGGAGTGGCAAAGAATCAGCTCGTAGTGAGCACTTGATCCTTGCGCGGATCAAGGGGGAGCGATACCCTTGCGCGGGTGCTCCAACGAGGACTAGGGGGGTGTGCCAACACCTCGATACCTCGGGAAAAAGATCGTCGTGTCATCTCTACTCTCTTTACTTACGCATTTACATTCAAGCAATTCAATTTCGCAATTTACTTGTCGCTCATCCTTATTTGAATTGCCATGCTAGAGTAGAAATAGTTTAGCGATAGTCTTTTGTGCGGTTGTTGTTAGTGAGACACACTTCTAGGCACTAGGGGGTTAATTGGGGCTTGATAGGTTTTAATTCTTGCAAGAAGTTTTAGAAAAGCCCAATTCACCCCCCTCTTGGGCATCTTGATCCTTTCAATTGGTATCGGAGCATCGTGCTCTCGATTTAGGCTTAACCGCCTAGAGTTAAGATGTCCGGAAGTGATGGACCATCTCCCATGTTCGAGGGAGACGACTTCCCATATTGGAAAATCTGTATGGAGTCATACCTAGAAGCGGTTGATGTTAAATTCCGCGATGCCGTGATCACCGGCTTTGCCAAGCCCAAAGAAGGCACTAGCCTTACTCCTAATGAGGAGGAAAATGAGAAATGGAATGCAAATGCCAAAAACATCCTTTTTAGAGGCATTTGCAAGGATGTGTTCAACCGTGTCTGGAACCACAAAAATGCCCATGATCTATGGGAAAACATTTGTGCGCTCCATGAGGGAACCAAGAGTGAGTGTGAGGAACGCTATCATTTAGTTATGCAAAAGCTTCATTCTTTTGATATGCATGCTAATGAAAGTGCAAATGAAATGTACTCACGCTTGAATGTTCTTGTAGAAGAGCTAAATGGACTTGGCCTCACACAAATGCAACCATTCGATGTTGTGAGGAAGATTCTTTGTGTCCTTCCAATTGAGAAGTATGGACACATTGTGACGGTGCTACATCAAGGCGATCTTTCCACCGCTACACCAACTCAAATCTTGGGAAAGATCAATGCGCATGAGATGTACATGCACATCACACCAAGTGGTGGCTCTTTCACCGACAAGAAGAAGGACTTGGCCTTCAAAGCTAGCCATGACAAGAAGGGCAAGTCCAAGGCTATTGAGGTGCATCATGAAAGCTCTAGTGATGAAGAGGATGATTCCAACATCGCTCTCATGGTGAGAAAAACCACCAAGATGTTGAAGAAGCTTCACAAGAATGGAGTTAACTTTGACTCAAGAAAGAAGAAGTTCTTCACAAGTAGCAAGAGAAGGCCAATCTCCGAAATGGATTGCTACAATTTCGGCGAGCTTGGCCATCTTGCTCATCAATGTACTAAGCCCAAGAAGGACAACTACAAGAACAAGAACAAGGGCAAGAAATATGATTCATCAAGTGAAGATGAGAAGAAGAATGAGAAGCCCTACAAGAAGAAGGATGGCAAGAAGAAGCAATACCACAAGAAAGGTGGTAAAGCTTACATTGTTGGTGATTGGCTCACCGACATTGACTCCTCCGATGGCTCATCCAATGAAGATAGCGATGATGAGAAGGAGAAGGTGGCCGCTCTAGTCATTGGCTCCTCTACACCACCACCACCACCACCGTCACCATCATCATCTACACACCTATGCCTCATGGCTAAAGGTGATCGAAAGGTGAACTACAAGACCGGTGGATCTCATTGGGTGATTGATAGTGGTTGCACACAACATATGACCGGTGATCCCCGGATGTTCACCTCACTAGAAGAGAATGTCGATGACCAAGAAAAGATTATATTTGGTGACAACTCAAAGGGCAATGTCAAGGGATTGGGCAAAGTGGCTATATCAAATGATCATACCATTTCCAATGTGCTTCTAGTTGCATCATTGAGCTTCAACTTGCTATCTGTTGGGCAACTATGTGATCTTGGCTTTCAATGTTTGTTCACCGAGAAAGAAGTGGTTGTGACCAAGAAAGATGATACAAAAGTGATATTCAAAGGCTTTAGATACAACAATCTCTATCTAGTCGATTTCTCCTCCGAAGATGCCAACTTGAAGACATGTTTGTTCACTAAGCAATCACTTGGTTGGCAATGGCATAGAAGATTGGCTCATGTGGGAATGAACACTCTCAACAAGCTATTGAAGAAGGATTTGGTTAGGGGCTTGAAGGATGTCAAATTTGAGAAGGACAAATTGTGTAGTGCATGTCAAGCCGGCAAGCAAGTTGCAAATACTCATCCAACCAAAGCCTTTGTGTCAACATCAAGAGAGTTAGAGCTACTTCACATGGATCTATTTGGGCCAACAACATATGCTAGCTTGGGTGGAAATCTCTATTGCCTAGTGATTGTTGATGATTATTCTAGATACACTTGGGTATTCTTTCTTCATGACAAATCCGAAGCAACCCCTTCATTCAAGAAGTTTGCTAAGAGAGCCCAAAATGAATTTGACTTGAAGATCAAGAAAATTAGAAGTGATAATGGAACGGAATTTGACAACACCCACATTGAGGAATATTGTGATGAAGTTGGGATCAAGCATGAAGTCTCCGCAACCTACACACCACAACAAAATGGGGTAGTTGAGAGGAAGAACCGAACACTAATCACCCTAGCAAGAACAATGCTAGATGAGTACACTACACCGGAAAAGATTTTGGGCGGAAGCAATCAACACCGCTTGCTATGCATCAAACCGGTTGTTCCCCCATCGTCTCCTTGGCAAGACCCCCTATGAGCTACTTAACAACAAGAAGCCGGATATATCATTCTTTAGAGTGGTTGGGTGCAAATGCTACATCTACAAGAAGTGCCAACACCTATGGAAGTTCCAACGCCGATGTGATATTGGTTTTCTTGTTGGTTACTCATTGAAGTCCAAAGCATATCGAGTATTCAACCATGCCACCGGGATGGTAGAAGAAACATATGATGTGGAATTCGATGAATCTAATGGCTCTTGTTGATGGTCCTCAAAAACTTGTTTTACCATCAATATTTTACCCAAAAATTCACCAAAAAGGCATGAAAAGTAGTCAAATAGGTTTCAAACTAACCAAATTCCACATGTCCACAGATTTGTATTTGAATGCAGGATTTGGACCAAATTTGGAGAATGGACCCACCAGGGGCCGAGACCACTCACCAGGGCCCATTTGGGCCCTAGTGAGGTGGTGCCCGCCACCCCTAGGTGGCGCCCGCCACCTAGGTGGTGCCCAAAACTTCTCCCCTGCCACGTCACTGATCCGTGTGACCACCCCAGGGCCAAATCTTAGCCCTCGGTCATTAGGTCGGTGGCATCTGCGGATACATGGGTGTATGTCGAGTCTCGAGTGATGAGTGATTGTCAACTGGGATAATGCGCATGTTCTTTGGCTTGTGTTGTGCAGGTGTCGAGCACGGATACAGTGATCGAAGGCAAGGTGAAGGTCAAGTAGAGACGTGTCGTGCCGATGGACCGAGAGTGGCGAAGGGCGGACGTGAGGCTTGGACTGAGGGACCGGTGGCCTGAGGATCAGCTGTGGTGGCTGACAGCCTGGGACAGCGACGAGCGAAGACTTGTGGGCACGGTGTTGCTTGGGTCGAGGACCTGGGGACACGTGTCGGTGGACGGGGTGCACGGGCGGTGCATCCCCTCTATGGCTTGGTTTGGTGGTTGAGCCACAGAAAAACCACCGAGTGTACGGTTTCCAGGTTTGGGCCTCAAAACCTAGGTGCTGACGGTTTTCAGGTTTGGGCCTCAAAACCTGGGTGCTGATGGTTTCCGAGTTTGGGCCACAAAACTCGGGCTGAGGACGGTTTCCAGGTTTGGGCCTCAAAACCTGGGTGCTGCGGGTTTCTGAGTTTGGGCTATACTTGGCCATCCGGCCGTGCCGGCCCGGCGTGCCGTGCCGTGTCGTGTCGTGCCTTCGTCGTGCCTTGATGGGCCACCGTGCCGGCCGTGCCGTGCCACTGTCGTGCTCGTGCCGAGCCTACGGCCCATGGCACGGCCTGTGGGCCACTGGACCGTGTCGTGCCGCCCGTGCCGGCACGTACTCTGTCACCGGGCCGTGCCGGCCCATGGCCCGATCAGCACAGAAATGTCCACTACTCAACGGACGCTTGGCCGGCGGCCTGGCCATGTCCACTACTCCAGAGGAGGAGGACGCGGCGTCAGGCACGACGAACCTGCAAAGAGAGTGAGAGACAGAGAACAAGACAGTCAGATCACAGATTCACAGAGCACAGAGCAGATCTAGGGAGTAGGGACTAGGGTTAGGGTTTGGACAGAGTACCTGCGCTACCGGAGCCCGGTGCCGGAGAAGATGAGGAAGATGAACACGAACTCACATGCTTCAACACGAGAGAGAGGACAGAGGAGGAGGGGAAAAGGAGGAAGGAGACCATTGGGGATGGGGATGACAGTCGGCGAACGGCTGCGGTTGCGATGGATCTTGGATCGAGCTTCAGACGAGAGAGAGCGAGAGCCGAGAGCGACGAGCGAGAGCGAGCGGCGGCCGGGGGGGGGAATGAATTCAGGTTAGGGTTTGGACGGGGGAGCGGCAGCCGGCTGTTATATATGGCCAGGCTATTGGGCTGGGCTGCCTCAAAGAGCCGTTGGGGCACCGGGCCGCCGGCCGTGCCGCCCCTTTCACCGGGTCGTGCCCGTGCCGTGCCGTGGGCCTGGGTGGCGGCCCAGGCATGGCCTGGTGCATCGGGCCAGGCCAGCACGGGCCCGTAGGCCGCCGTGCCGTGCCGTGCCCGGGCCAGGCCGAATTGTCGGGCCACGGGCCGTGCCAACGGGCCGCGTGCCGTTTGGAAAACTATAGTTTGGGCCACAAAACTCAGGCGATGGACGGCTGGTTTCCTGGTTTGGGCCTCAAAACCGGGGCTTGGTCGTGAAGGCAGGTTTCCCGGTTTGGGCCTCAAAACCGGGGGCGAAGTCCAGGAAAAGGACGGTCAGAGCGGAGGCGGCACGTGGCGGCAATCGGTGAGGTTGTGTCGAGGCAATGCTACCAGTTGTGCGGGCATGGTTGTCGGATCACCAGCAACTTCGAGTTGGTCCAGAATAACCCTAGGGTTTAGCTGGTTCGCTCTGTAATTAGTTAGGGGTAGAGTGGGAATTAGAATTAGGATAAGTAGAGTGAGTCACCCACCTCCCATTCTATCTCAGTCATTTGCTATTTTTCCTTCTAGGTTTTCCTGCTCTCCTCATTCCCTGCTGTAGCGAACTGAGATCCACAGAGAAGAGAACAATACCTCTGTGCCCGTAAGATTTTGAGGAAGTGAGACCGTAATCTCACTATTCTAGCGTGTGGTAGCCACACGGTTGCAAATTCGTGGTTGTGATTCGCTTTTTGTTTGTGTTCTTCGCGGGTTGCTTTTCTCCATGTTTTTCCCGTTGATCGATCTCTCTACTCGGTGCGTCTTTTGCAAATCCGTTTGAACTGAGTTGTTCTAGATCGTGAGGCACTTCTTTCCACCGAAGGAAATCATCTCTAACCTCACGAGCTAGTAGATCGGTCGATTTTCGATTTGGATCGAGTTTGCTCCTTTTGTCTCGAATTCTTCCAATTCACCGATTTGGAGTTAGGTTCGAGCCATGATCTCTTTGGGATAGCTCACTAACCTCCTAGGAACTCCTCATACCAAGTCTAAGCCTTAGTGCTTTTGATTCGGTGGAGATCGGGTTGAATTCGCGGAAGAACAGTTCTGTATCGGGACCATCGGACGCTCTGTTCTTGAGCATCGGACGCTGAGTTCTTTCCATCGAAGCGTCTGTTGCCACGTGTCATCTGACAGTGCTTTTAAAGGAGCATCAGACGCTGACCATCGGAGCGTCCGTTGCCATCAGACGCGCCGGGGGTCAAGCATCGGACGCTAGGGTTACACTGTAGCAGCGTCTAATGGCTATGCAGTAAGGTTCCAGAGAGGACATGTTTGCATCGGACGCGTCCGGTGCTGAGCCATCGGACGCAGGCCAGCGTCCGATGCAGCTGATTCTGCACTGTTTCGTCCGCCTTTCGTTCGTCTGTTGTCGGATTTGATTTCCGGGTTTTGTGTTGGGTTTCTAGAGTCGTGTAGTGTCTCCCTGTGCTTCTTGGAAGCATCCACCCTACGTCTAGGGTCGTGGACACTTGCGAGCTCTAGCGTTTGTCGTTGGGGTTGATTCTCGGGACAGTGGCGACAAGTTTCTGAAAGGAAAATTTGAAGCTCCCATTCACCCCCCCCCCCCTCTGGTCGCTTTCTGGTAACATTCTCGGTCCTTCAATTGGTATCGAAGTAGGTTAAGGATCTTCCACCTTAGCCAGTTTTAGATCCACAGAAGGCGACATGGATCGCGGCGTGGGCAAACCACCGTTTTTCGATGGGACGAACTATGTGTATTGGAAGATACGTATGTCGGCCTATCTGCAGAGTTTGGGTGCTTCTATCTGGGATATTTGCAACTCTGCTGATTACATGGTCTTGGCTGCTCGTGTCACTCAGCATCAGATCGATGAGCACGATGCCAATAGCCGAGCCCGTAATGCTCTTTTCTCATGCCTGAGCATGAGTGAGTTTGATCGCGTTTCTCACCTCGCTACGGCTCGGGAGATTTGGGATACCCTCAAGCGTTTCCATGAGGGAACCACTCAAGTCAAAACCTGTCTGTACGAGTCGTTCAAGCGAGAGTATGAGAACTTTCGGCATATGCCTGGCGAGAGCATAGAAAGTTTATTCGCTCGCTTTCAGGTGATTGTCAACAGGATGAGGGCTAACAAGGAGCTGTTGCCTTTCGACGATCATGAGAGAGCTTTGAAGATTTTGCACACTCTCGATCGGTCGGTGTGGGACTCAAAGGTTCAGGCGATCATCGAATCACCTAACTATGAGACCCTCACATGCGACGAGCTCTTTAGTAAGCTCAAGTCCAGTGAGATTGACGCCATGGCGAGGGCTTCTTATGAAAATCCTTCTGGCCCATCGATGGCTTTGCTTTCTGGCTCTTCTGCTAAACCCTCTGGAAGTTTTGCACTCTCGTCACTTCTTTCTGTTACAGAGGAGGAGCTGGAGTTCATGGGGGATGACGAGCTGGCTTTGCTCGCCAACTAGTTCTCGTGGTTCCACAACAACCGTATGAACCGTCGACGCGGAGGAGGACACTCAGGATGTTTCGAGTGCGGCGACCCCAACCACTTCATCGCCAATTGCCCAAAGAAGAAGCAAGTCTTCGGCAAGGCGGATCATGGGCACAAGTACGACTCCGGCAAGCGCAAGGAGAAGTACGTCCCCGCGAAGCACAAGCGGAATGGTGGCTTCAACAAGGAGTATATCAAGACCAAGTACTTGGAGAAGGCCCAGGCTGAGCAGCGTGCATTCTTCGCCACGCTCAGCGACGTCGACGACTCGGATGATGACTCTGCTTCCTCAAGCGACGACGAGTCCGAGAAGAAGAAGACGATCGAGGACAAGCTCAACGGCCTCTGCTTCTTCGCCGATGACGAGGGCTTCTGCACCATGGCACTCGGCAAGGAGGTCGACGGCGAGCTGGAGGAGATCCCTCAGAACGACGACGACGACACCTCCCAGGTATCTCTGACCCCCGATGAGCTTTCTGCTGAGGTCGAGAAACTTATTGCCGCCCTCCTTAGTCAAGATAAGTTGCTTAGGCGTGCTGCTAGATCGTGCAAGGAGTTTAGGCAGAAGTGGGAGGATACAGTGAAGGAGCTTGAGTTTGCCAAGTCCACCGTAGTTGTTTCTGAGGAGGCCGAGTGTGAGATGTGCACCACGCACATGACTGACCTTCTCACCTTGAGAGGTAAGTATGTTGCATTGATTGGAGAGGTGGATGAGCTTAAGGCTAGATCCTCACTGTTGGGTGCGTGCAAGTCCTGTGCAGGCTTGCAAACCGAGTTGGCAGAGAAGAATGCCAAGATTGTGTCTCTTGAGAAGGCCAGCTCGGGTAGCACTTGTGTGTCTAGGTGTGTTTTGTGTGAGGGCTTGGAGATGGAGATAGCCAACGTGAAGCATGACAAGATGCAAACCGAGGAGGAAAACACATACCTTCGGACCATCTTGTCATGGGTGTCTTGTGGTGAGCCGCAGCTTAGGATGATGATTGCCCAATTCAAACGTGCTGCTGGAGGTCCAGGTGTAGGCTTTGCTCAGGGTGTTGATGTTTCATCTTTTGGCAAGATTGGAGACTCGAGTGGTCTTAACCCATGTGAGAAGCCCAACTCCACCACTACTCCCAAGCTTACAAAGAGTCCACCCAAAGAGCCTCTCAAGCCCAACACCAAGGATGGTGTGTTCGTTGAACCTCCGAGAGCTCCACCCAAAAAGCAGACATGGCATCCCAAGCCCAACCACCTGAAAAATAAGTTGGACACCATGCCACCTATCCAAGAGGAGCTTATGCCACAAAAGGGAAAAGTGATCCACACCCACTACCGTGAGTACCAACAACCCCCTATGAGAGTGGTGAGGTACCATTGTGAACACTGTGGGCGAGATGGACACTTGAGTGAGTTTTGCTTTCGGCGCAAGAGAGAGGCGCGTCGTGCAAAAGAGATGAACAACACGGACATGTACCATCCTTTCCATGATATACATGTGTCGAATGTTCAGAGGCGTGCTGCTAGGCCTAGAGGTCCAAAACCTCAAGTTCCTAGGCCTAGGCCGCAAGGAGGTCGTGCCCGGCGGGAGCTTGCTGTTGTGAGCTATGGACCCCGTGGCGGTGGCTTTGTAGTTGAGCGTTTTCCCCCACCGCGTTTTGAGTATCGCGATGGACGCTCTTCCCTCAGCGGACCACGTTTTCCTCTACGTGGTGATCGCTCTTCTCGTAGGCGTGCTAGGAATGGTTTTTCTGCTAACCGTTCTTTTGAGCAGTCGGCCCAACACTGGTATTCCCCTTACTTCACTAACCCCAGTGTTGGACTGTATGCTCACCCTATGTCTTTTTATTGATGTAAGTAAAATGATTGGAGAACGTTTGGTTGGTGGATTCCGGTTGCTCGAGGCACATGACCGGAAATGCCAAGTGGTTCTCCAGTCTTAGTCCAGTTGCCGGAAAGGAGTTTATCACCTTCGGCGACAATAGCAAAGGTAAGGTTTTGTCTTGTGGGTCTTGTGGCGGAACTGTCCTGATTATAAGAGCTCAAGTACCGTATTAGTCAAATCCTTCAGACTTCGACTCATACTTGAACCCATATAACCCCGGTAGTCCGGAAATCTCGAAGGATTTCTATCACCGTACAACATACAGGATCGCATTGTTCAAGAATTACATTCGCAAAGAACATCACAGAGAAACGAAACCGAATTTAAAATATTAGAGTGCGAATTTAAAACGGAGTTATTACAATACCAAATTTAAAGGTGCGGAAGCTGAAATAGTTTAAAACACGACCACCACACATGTGGTCCGAATAAAATGTTGCTTGATAAATCCAACTTAACACACTCACTTCTTCTTTTTCAGATAATGTGCCACTAATAGTCTCAGACCAGCAAAAGAAAAAGGGAAGCTTCTGGACGACCCTGCCCGGGGCCTACTCCTCATCACCTTCCACTGGGTAGAGGCAGTGCTTACAATAGCCGAAGTAGACCTAGCCATCTGCAACAACGGGATAAACCCTGAGTACGGGAATGTACTCAGCTAGACTTACCCGTCCAACTAAAAATAAAGACTCCAAGGGTATGCAAAGTCTTTTGGGTGGAGCTGGGATCTTTTAGTTGCGAAAAGCTCAGCTTAAGAGGAGGGGTGTTAATAACATTGATGAGCTGTTAGTTTTCAGACCTATCTCTTACTCTAGGTTTGCACCTGAACTACTGCACACACTTGAGTCTATCAATCAATAATATAACCATATCTAGTTGACTTATCCATATTTTAGTTGAACCTTTTACACATCACATTGAGTTGTATCATGGTGAAGCTCGCCATAGTTTCCCACTAACCGGGGGAGACGGCGACTCGAATCGAATTCTAAAATGAACGAGGGCCAACATCGATACAAACCTACACGATCCAACAGACGGACTGCCCCAAGTTTCCAAACTTGTGCCTTGCCTTCCAGTTGACCGTATTTCATTACTACTCAGGTTCTTTTCCACGATAGCAAATATAGTCAACCGTGATCCGGTAGATACCCACCAGGGGTATTACGAAAACATCCTTAACTACTACTTTGATTAAGCAGACTAAGCAATTCTACATTATACTAAGTAACAGGATAACAAGGTAGATATTGATCAATAACCAAGGAATGGTAATGCAGCAAGTAGGATTCATTCCAACTCCTAAACCTAATGCATCACAAAATAAAAGGACTCAAGTAATTTTAATTGCAAAAGATAGGAGACTTAATATGCTCCGGGGCTTGCCTTGGGAGAAGACTGAGGCCTCGTGGGAGGGGCACTCAGGCAGGTTAGTGTTGCTTGCGGGGTCGGCTTCCTCTGCTTGCTGAAGTTCCGGGATCTCCTGCTCGACGTTTGTCTCCGGCTCCTGGTCTTGATCCTGAACTGTCGATCCTATTGCAATGCGGTTGAAAATGATAAATAAATAATTCGTGGTGCGAGATGCGGTGATAAGAAAAGAACATTTCTTGCAAACCAACAAAACCAACTTGTTGAACCACTTTTGACATTAAGGCAAATACTTATTTATTTCATAAAACAAAAATCCATCTATTCACCTATTTCTTATTTAATAATTCAAAGAAATTCGAGTTTGAACTGCAAGTACACTTTTTTGATTCAGAAAAATCCACAAAAATTTCAAAAGACAATTAACACTCACTGGACTTCACTGAACAATTTTCAGCCAAAAATAAAATACAGAATTGCAGATATAAAAATAACAAGTAACTGCTTAAAAAGGTACTTTGAACTAACTTTTTACACAAAAAGTATTCAACAGCATATTTCATAATTTTTCTAGCTTCAACTACTCATCAACATTCTACTGTAGAAAATTTACTATCAGAACATAAATATACAAGTCTACACAAAATAAACAAATCTATTCCAAACTAAACCATTTGAACTACAACCCTACTGGAAAAGGGTGCTAAACTCATTTTCATATTTTTCCCAGATTCTACTTCACATTTCATATTTATCAAGAAAGTTCCATGAACAGAAACATTATATTATTTCTTACATGAATTTCCAAAGAAAAACACAGAAAAGTACATTTGTAAAGCAACTTCAGATTTTTTCCATACAACAGCTCACGCTCACATTTTTCTTAGCTTGAACATCACAAACAGAGACTACACCAATTTTCCCACATTTTATTTCGACATATAAAACACTTTAACATTTATTCTAAGAAATCAGCCAAAAAGAACTTTTCATCATAATAGAAACTTTTTCTACATAAATAGTGCATCATATATTTTTCACAGGTGCAAAACATGATAATAAACTTACACAAAATTTTCCAGGAATTATCTCAACCAGAAAACATATATAACCATTTATCTAAACAAAAGCTCATAAACTGAATTAAATAAAAACAGTAATAAAAACTTTCACCAAAAATACTTTCATATTTTTCCATTATAGATCTACTCATAAACAAGCTAACAAAACTGAAAGTACTCCATTTGGACTTGTAAAACGAGCTACACAAAAATAACAAGCATTTCTGGAAAAATAAAGGTAAAAAGAAAACATTTGAAATCTTCCCGGCCCATTTGCGTGAACTCGGTCCATGGACCAGTGGGTGACTGACGCGCAGGGTCCACGGGTCAACGGGACCCACCTATCGGTGAAAGCCGAACAGGGGAGAGGTTTGACCGGCGATAGCTCGTCGGCGGTGAGGTCGCTGTTGACGGTCCTTAAGTATCAATTATATCTATCAAATAAATAGAGAAAAGGATCTAAATGAAACCAACACCCAGACTTAGGGTTTTATCTGACAGAATTCCACGAGTTTTGCTGTTTATCTATTTCTGCAGGGGGTTATCAGGAAATATGAAGGAAAGGCCCACATGTCGGGTTAATGACGGATAATTAACGTAACCCCCAATTTTCCTTAATGTGGAAGAGTCCAGAAGCCACGGGAACGAGCGGGAGGCCGAGCGGGCCCGGGGACAGGGCGCCCGCCCTCCCCCCTAGGGCGCCCGCCCTGCTGCTGCAGCCAATCAGGCTCCGCCTCGAGGATTATGCTCCACCGACCTAAAGGATTAAGGAAAACCGTCCGTTCAATGTCGGTTTGATCCAACGGCCCAGATTCACCCGAAAAGACTATATAAGCAAGGCCCTGGACCCTGGAGCAGGCACCTCTGTCTCATTATTCAGTTCCTAATTCAGTCATCAGGAGGAGAGAGTCTCTGATCAAGCCCTAGAGCCACCACATCAACTAGATCTCTAGTTTTAGCATAGCTACATAGGATTAGAACTAGAAGGAGTCAATCTTCGATTGGTTCCCGGATCTGTCAAGAGGATTCTTGGTAATTTCTCTCTTGTTCTTCAATTGTTCATCATTGTTCTTCAATATTATGAATACTACTTTGTTCTATTTCAATATATTGAATATGACTTTGCTCTACTTGATTATATTAGCAATTATATTGTTCTTAGTTTATCGTAGTTATATGCTTGGCATAGTTAGATTGGAATTATATACATGCCTAGGATCGTATAGCGTTTATCCATGTGCGCAGTGGGTGAATGATAAATATTGTGTAGACGTGGTGTCTATACCGTCTTTATCTGCGATTGCACCCTATATGCCGGATCGGTGGGTAGTTCGCGATAGTGACAGCTTCGTTGATTCTTATATAGTCCCCCTCTCGTGTATAGGGCAGGCAGAGCAACATTATTACAGGGGAGTGATTGCTATGTTCTTCATCTTCCTTGCTAATATTCACTATGCATGGGTGTAGTCTTTTCTCGCTATGATTGCCAAGTATAATTGCACTAACTATGATAATGCTAGACTTTATAGTTAATAATTACTTAGGGAATATCTTTGTAGTTCATCCTAATTCCATGCTAATGACTTGCTAGAATATCTGTTGAGGTGCTTATCATTATTATATGTGGCTAGTTATGCTGATCAGATTAATTATCCTTGTCACTATTCATATTTATCTATATTCTATGTGACATTTATCCCTGTATGATGAGATAGATAGATGCTCTATATTATACATGCAATGATAGATACTCAGTTCTATATTCTCATTCCACGATCAACTACGATGCTTAGAATCCCTTCCCAGTGGTAAAAATATAAATAACGATACCTGGAATACTTCCCGGTTAAAATGCTGCATCGGTATTAATCTGTGCGCTTGCAGATTCCCTTTATTTATTTATCTTGATGAGCAATTGCATATTTCAATACCGCGTCTCTCATGTCATGCTGGGGATGACAACTTGGCTTAAGTGGCATGAGGGATAGGTTTGGCATTTTTGGCGCCGTTATCAGAATTAGAGAATTAAGTCTACTTTTGGTAATGACGTTAAGAATGCCCAACAAGCATTTTTGGCGCCGTTGCCGGGGAAGGTTGATTTCTAAGTTGGAATGAATAAAGAACTTTGAGACATCATTCGCATCACTAATATATTCGAGCTTATCAATTCTCTCGTACAGTTTTACCCCTGCATTTTCCATTTTTTATTTTATTTCAGGGTGATGTATGAATAGAAGACATCTTCCAGACAACTTTGTTGACGACCCCGAAGCCTTATTCAGAAGAACAAGAGCCAAGCTCAAATCGTCAACACTTCAGCGCAAAACTTCATCCAAATCAGAAGACCGCCGAAGTTTCGTCCGGAACTTGTCAGCTGAATTCGAAGCTATGGCGAACAAGTCGATCCGCGAGTTCTCAGCTCCCACTACGGACAACATCCGCACTGGACCTGCTGTGGAGATCGACCGCAACTTCGAGCTCAAGCCTGGGCTCATCAACATGGTGCAAGCTAACCAGTTCTGTGGGAAGCCACACGAGGATGCTAGTGCTCATCTTCAACACTTCCTGGAGATCTGCAGCACTTTCACCATGGCTGATGTTCCTAGAGACGCCATACTACTTCGCCTTTTCCCATTCTCACTGTTGGGGAGAGCGAAGCAGTGGTTCTACGCTACAAAGGAGAAGAATACTACGTGGGCACTCTGCTCCACGAACTTTCTAGCCAAGTTCTTTCCCATGGGCAAGACAAATGCTCTCCGTGGGAAGATTACAAGCTTTCAGCAACAGCACGATGAATCCGTTCCAGAAGCATGGGAGCGCTTTCAAGACTACATCCTAGAATGTCCCCATCATGGAATGGAGAGCTGGTTGCTGATGCAGACATTCTATCATGGGCTCGTCAATAGTGCCCGTGAGACCATGGATGCTGCAGCTGGAGGAGCATTCCTATCACTCACCATACCACAAGCCACAGCTCTTGTGGAGAAGATGGCGTCCAACCAAGGTTGGAATGAAGAGAGAACTCAGACCCGCAAGAGAGGTGGAGGTATGCATCTGCTCAAGGAGGTAGACATGCTGTCTGCCAAGCTAGACCTACTCATGAAGAAGCTCGATGACCGAGCTGGAAAGAAGAAGGAAGTAATGCACGTCTACGACTCCCACATGACTTGTGAGGAGTGTGGAGGTGTTGGACATTCGGGCAATCACTGTCCCGAGTTGCTAGAGGACGTGAACTACATCAACAACAACAACAATAACTACTACAACCGTCCTCAGCAGAATCAAGGTTGGAATCAACAAAGGCCTAACTACTCAGGTAATTACCAAGGTAACAATTCTTTCAGTAATAATAATTATCCACCTTTAAGAGAGTTAGTGTCTAATCAAGGAAAGCTAATGGATAACATGTCTAAGAAATTGGCATCTAATGATAAAATTCTAGAAAATATAAATAATAGAATGGATAATTTTTCTACTGCCATCAAGAATCAAATTAGCTTTAATAAAATGATTGAATCTCAATTGAATCAAATAGCTGCTGCTGTTCCTGCTACTAACCCCGGTATACCATCACAACCGGATGCATTAGAATCTGCAAATCTTGTAGACATATTTGATGCAGGAGATTACTGGAGTAACCCCATCATTGAGGTAAGTACTGAACTTCTGCCAGTCAAGAGAGGCGACCCAGGACGCCCCGTCATCCCGATCTCCATCGGCATGCGAGACTTCCCAGAAGCACTCTGTGACTTTGGCTCAAGCGTCAACATCATGCCCAGGGTACTCTACGAAAAACTCTTTTCACAACCATTATTAGAAACAACCATGTGTTTGCAGCTTGCAGATAGGACACTAAGTTACCCAAGAGGAATCTTGAAGAACATCTGTGTCCGAGTTGGTTCCTCGTACGCTCCAGCAGACTTCGTAGTAATAGAGACCGGTTCTGACGAGAGGGCTCCCGTCATCCTAGGGAGGCCATTCCTGAACACCACGGGAGCTGTCATCTACGCTAGTGCTGCCAAGATCAGTTTCCACATAAAGGGGAGGAAGGAAATGTTTTCCTTCAAGAACAAGACCGTACAAATCCTAGAGCAACCCCAATATGAACCAAGGAGGACCAACAAGAGGAACAAGAGCAAAAAGCAAGTGTGGACCGAATCAGTCAAGATGGTCACTGTCGTGCACAAAGGTCAAGATCGCCAACTCAAGTCACCATTCTTGGACAAGAAGGACGACCCAGGTATGCCAAGCATTTATTGCTCCATTAATGGGTACAACTTCTACAAGACACTATGCGACACTGGGTCGGGCGTCAACATAATGGCCAAGGTCACCTATGAACTGCTGTTCGGAACCATGCCCTTGAAGCCGACATACATTCGTCTCCAGATGGCAGATCAGACATTCCGACAGGTTGAAGGTACAGTAACTGACGTCCCTGTCAAGATAGACGATCATTTTGTCCATACAGACTTTCAAGTTGTTGACATGGGAGAAGACGAGTATGATCCACCTACATCCTTGGAAGACCGTTCCTCAGTACTGTCAAAGCAATCATCTACATTGGAACTGGAGAAGTCCACATGCACTTCCCCTCTGAGAAGGTACGCCTTTACTTTACTGACCCCAACTACGTATTTGAAGAATCTAAGCAGGTCAGGACAAGGAGAAGGAGGCGGAACCGCAACCAGAAGCAACCGGTCATCAAGGATGGATGGGCAGACTACGAAGGAGAAGTGGTAAGATCTGAGGACATACCACTCAATCAGCACTGTCTTGAAGAGACCGAAGCACCAAGACAAGTGTGGAAAGAAAAGACAGTTGAACACGAGGAGGAGGCGCTGCCGGAACCACCGACTACGCCATCCACTGACTCCCAAGACAACTGAGTACACATAGAGTCCCGTTCGGAGGACTTAAAAATGCCGGACGCCTTGCCAAGAGGTAACTTGGTAGTTATCCATTTCCCTTCTCAGATATTTACTTAATAGTTTGTTTAGTTAATCATATTCATGTTATCTTAGAAAAAAAATAAAAATGTTAAAAAAACTCTAGAAGCCCCATGTGAGTATACGAGTGGCATAAAACCCATAAGTACATTCACTGTGGTGGCATAAAAAAATAAATAAATATTTTCTTCTGTTTTATAAAATGAAAACATAAAAATAATCAAGGAGGCTCAACATGATAAAGGCTAGATATTTATGCTAACACTTAATCAGTTCCACAAGCTTTGTTGTCTATTTGAGCTTCACAGAATCCAAGAGGACTGGCAGACGGAGGACATTCTAATCGCTGTCAGGGTGCTGCCGACTTTCAAATACACCTCCGCTATCTGCTAGCTACATCAAGAGAAACTACGTCAAGATCCAGCTTGGGGGAGAGCACCCCCGTTATCTCGCTAAGTATTTCTATATCTATCTTTATATTTATACTTATACTATATTAAAATAAAACGATGAAAAACCAAATAAAGATTTTGTGCTTATATATATATATATATCTATATCTTTTGCTTAGTGTGTTTAATAAATAAATAAAGTGGCTATGCTAAAATGAATCTAGATAATAAAACTCTAGCATGGATATGATGAATAGTTGCTCTGCCTAATTTCAATTAGAAGTTCTCTCTCTAGTTTAGACATAACTGTTATTATTTAAAAGCTTACTCTAAACCTGAACTTGTGGGAAGAGAACTTGATCTAAAGTCTAAGTTGTTAACGGATATGATATGGGAAGGTTGAGCTGCTGTTTATCTATTCCTAGAGATGCTAGAATTCTGGAGAATTTTATCTTTGAAAATCTTTAAAATGCTACATAATGAGTTCCTTTATGATGAGAGTTTAAATTCCTACCACGGCCATACATACATGCTTGCTAGACTTTAAGCTATACATTTACTTTTTACTACTTATGAGCATTGAGTGTAGTCAAGCTGTGTAGACCCTTAGGAGCTTGTCATGTGGTTAAATCAAGATTCACTTGCACGTTCACTCATATATGCTGCTTCTACTCCGGAAGTACGCATCCACATACATCCATTCCCATCTCCAGATCCACACAAAATTATTCTACTCCTAACCCGGGAGAGAATAGCCAAAAACATTTTTCCTATTTCCTGTTATTCCCTGTGAAATAAATGCTCAAGTTATTTTGGTTACTACCACTTGCTAAATTGTTCTAAGGAGATGAGTGCTCTATCCGAGGAAATAAAAAGGGGCAAGTGCCCGGAACCTCGAAAAGAAAAATATTACGAGGAAATAAAAAGGAGCAAGTGCTCGGAACCTCGATGAAAAAAAAAAGTGAAAAAGTGTGAGAAGAGAGGTAAAAATGGACAAGTGTCCGACAGTAGAATTAGGGGTACAAGATACCCACCTGAGAGGAAAGAAAAAAAATAATAAATAAAAATATAGAGCATCTCATCCTCCTCAAAGAGCACCAAAAGCAAGAAAGGTATGTATCCCCTCAAAAAGAGCAAAAGTAGAATTAGACACTCTCCACCATTATCACCATTATCACCATTATCACCATACACCATTCATTCACCACACATGCACATCTTGATTTGACTTATTGACTTGTTTCTCTGGATCCATGGTTTGACTATGCAATAAATGTCTTGTAAGTATGTATACCTTATCTCCCACCTATGAGCTCCAGATATCAAAAACCTTATTAGGATAGGTTGAGAGAGAAGGCAATGTCACTCTGCCTTATACCACAAATACTACATACTTTGCTTCGAGAGAAGGCAAACACCATTACTGCCTTGGTGAGGATCCAGAAATACCACAAATGAGAGACCTGAGAGAGTCATACAAGGAATCTCTGAGTTTTATTTGAAAATCTGCAAAAACTCCAGAGCTATAGCTGATCAAGAATAAGAGACATGGCGCTTGACTAGACTGTTCTATCTTTTAACCGCTCAAGACAAAGGTGACAGTTGCAAGCCCCATAGTGAAAGGTATAATGAGTAAGTTTTAAGTCTTGACAGTTTACTCTAACTCAGAGATAAGACTCTATTTGAAAGCATGTGTACCGTCAAAATTCAAAAGCATTCAGCAACTTCTGATCCATCACTGAGACTATCCTTGCTCAGGGACGAGCAAGAGGTAAGCTTGGGGGAGTTTGTTGACGGTCCTTAAGTATCAATTATATCTATCAAATAAATAGAGAAAAGGATCTAAATGAAACCAACACCCAGACTTAGGGTTTTATCTGACAGAATTCCACGAGTTTTGCTGTTTATCTATTTCTGCAGGGGGTTATCAGGAAATATGAAGGAAAGGCCCACATGTCGGGTTAATGACGGATAATTAACGTAACCCCCAATTTTCCTTAATGTGGAAGAGTCCAGAAGCCACGGGAACGAGCGGGAGGCCGAGCGGGCCCGGGGACAGGGCGCCCGCCCTCCCCCCTAGGGCGCCCGCCCTGCTGCTGCAGCCAATCAGGCTCCGCCTCGAGGATTATGCTCCACCGACCTAAAGGATTAAGGAAAACCGTCCGTTCAATGTCGGTTTGATCCAACGGCCCAGATTCACCCGAAAAGACTATATAAGCAAGGCCCTGGACCCTGGAGCAGGCACCTCTGTCTCATTATTCAGTTCCTAATTCAGTCATCAGGAGGAGAGAGTCTCTGATCAAGCCCTAGAGCCACCACATCAACTAGATCTCTAGTTTTAGCATAGCTACATAGGATTAGAACTAGAAGGAGTCAATCTTCGATTGGTTCCCGGATCTGTCAAGAGGATTCTTGGTAATTTCTCTCTTGTTCTTCAATTGTTCATCATTGTTCTTCAATATTATGAATACTACTTTGTTCTATTTCAATATATTGAATATGACTTTGCTCTACTTGATTATATTAGCAATTATATTGTTCTTAGTTTATCGTAGTTATATGCTTGGCATAGTTAGATTGGAATTATATACATGCCTAGGATCGTATAGCGTTTATCCATGTGCGCAGTGGGTGAATGATAAATATTGTGTAGACGTGGTGTCTATACCGTCTTTATCTGCGATTGCACCCTATATGCCGGATCGGTGGGTAGTTCGCGATAGTGACAGCTTCGTTGATTCTTATATAGTCCCCCTCTCGTGTATAGGGCAGGCAGAGCAACATTATTACAGGGGAGTGATTGCTATGTTCTTCATCTTCCTTGCTAATATTCACTATGCATGGGTGTAGTCTTTTCTCGCTATGATTGCCAAGTATAATTGCACTAACTATGATAATGCTAGACTTTATAGTTAATAATTACTTAGGGAATATCTTTGTAGTTCATCCTAATTCCATGCTAATGACTTGCTAGAATATCTGTTGAGGTGCTTATCATTATTATATGTGGCTAGTTATGCTGATCAGATTAATTATCCTTGTCACTATTCATATTTATCTATATTCTATGTGACATTTATCCCTGTATGATGAGATAGATAGATGCTCTATATTATACATGCAATGATAGATACTCAGTTCTATATTCTCATTCCACGATCAACTACGATGCTTAGAATCCCTTCCCAGTGGTAAAAATATAAATAACGATACCTGGAATACTTCCCGGTTAAAATGCTGCATCGGTATTAATCTGTGCGCTTGCAGATTCCCTTTATTTATTTATCTTGATGAGCAATTGCATATTTCAATACCGCGTCTCTCATGTCATGCTGGGGATGACAACTTGGCTTAAGTGGCATGAGGGATAGGTTTGGCATTTTTGGCGCCGTTATCAGAATTAGAGAATTAAGTCTACTTTTGGTAATGACGTTAAGAATGCCCAACAGTCGCCGGCAGTGAGGCTAGGCTAGATAGACTCGTCTCGACGAGGCGCATCCAGTGGTGGTGTTGGTTTGGCCAGCGCATGGCCGGAGCGTGCCGGCGGCGAGCGGCGGCGCACGGAGGCGGCGGCGACTCACGGCTATGCCGTTTCCGGCGGTCGCCGGTGGAATTGGGGGAGGCAAAAGCTCAAGCGAACCCTAAGAGACAAAGCTATGGGGTTGGTTCGGCTCGGGTGGCTCCAGGGGAGCTTGACCACGTGAGAGGGCCGCGGCGGCGCTCATGGCGCTCGGCCGGGGAGAAGAGGGAGGTAGAAGGCGGTAGCGTTGAGGCCAGTCAGTGTTCTCACCTTGCCTTGGCTCGGTGTGGCTCGAGGACGAAGGAGAGGAGGCAGTGGCGCTCAGGTCGGGGAGGAACGGCGGTGCGGGCTCAGCGGTGGCGATGGCGTCCGCGGCGGAGCTCCTCGGACTCCGGCGTCGGCGAGGCTGGGCCGGTGGCGCTAGCGCGAGCACCGGGTATTTGGGGTGTAGACGGAATGGCTTGCGCGAGGAATCGAGCAACGGCGAGCGGGGGTGGTTGGAACGGCGGGGTGTCTTTGCGGTGGCGAGCGTGTTCGGTGTGGCATTCGCGTGCAAGAGAGAGGAAGGGAGAGGGAGCCGGTGGTGGGGAGTGCAAAGGGTGAGTGAGGGAGAGGCGTGCGGTGCGCGGCGTTTTGCCCTCGGGCTCGGCCGGTCGTGGCGGGGCCCCGGCGGTGCGGCGAGCGAGGCGGCAGGCGGCAGCGTGCACGCGGTGAGCGGGCGAGCAGTGCGGCAGACGAGGCGCGCGCGGAGAGGGCAACCAAGATCGTTGGCGTGATCCGGTGGAGAAGATCGTGCGGCGATTGGGCGGAGCGGATGCGCGGCAGAGGCGAGCCGCCACGCGGCGCTCCGGCCGGCGTACGGCGCGGCCGCGCTGTCGGGCGCGTCGCGCAGCGTGCGCGCGGGCGGGAGTGGGCGCGCGTGGGCCGACGCAGCGCGGAACTGGGCCGGAAGGCCAGTTGGTCCGAAAGCGAGGCGCGGGAGAAAATTCTTTTTCCTTTTTCTTTTTTCAAAATCTTTTCAAAGTTTGACCACTCAAAAACAGTTTCAAAAACTCCAAACCAGGCTTTGACCTAAATATAAAAGTTGCTCAAAATAATTTTCTCTACAACTTTCATATAAGACACTTTTTCTGAAAACCATTTTTACAACCTCCACATAAATAAAGCCAATTTTGAAACATAAACCATTTTGCTTGCCTCATTTTTATCTGATAAACTATTTTGAACTAGGTCAAAATACCAACATGAAAAGCACTCTACTCAATATTCTCTATTTTATAAAGCTTTTTGCCAAAACAGAAATCAACTTAAACTATCAAGTCCAATAGAAATCCAAAATCCAAATAGATAAACAAAAGGCAAAAAGCACTCATATGCACATGAAATGATGCAATGCATTGCTTATACTTCTTTAGTAGCTAAATGCGGATCCTAATGCAGTGCTTGACACTAGGGTGTCACAGCCCTTCCCCCCTTAAAGAAATCTCATCACGAGATTTGAGTTACGTACCATTTCTTAACAAAAGCGGGATAGTTTACGCGTAAGTACTCCTCGGTTTCCCAAGTCGCATCGTTTGGTCCGTGATTGCTCCAGAGAATCTTGTAGGTCTTCACTGTTCGGTTGCGAGTCTCTCGAGTCTTGGTATCCATTATTTCCTGAGGTTATTCATAGTACTCCAGATCTGATCTGATAGTAACATCTGGAATCCGAACTTCTTCTCGTTCCGGGACTCGTAGACACTTCTTTAACTGGGACACATGGAACACTGGGAAAACTGCGCTCATCTCTGGGGGTAACTGCACTTCATAGGCTACTTCTCCCTTTTTAGCTACGATCTGATACGGTCCCATGTATCGGGGTGCTAGCTTTTTCTTAATTCCAAAACGTTGGACCTTTCTCATGGGTGAGACTTTGAGGTAGACATAATCTCCTACTTGAAATTCCAGGGGTCTTCTCCGTGTGTCGGCATAGCTCTTTTGTCGGGATTGTGCTGCTTTGATGTGTTGTTGTACTGTTTGCACAATCTCTTCAGCATCCTTCACGTAATCTGACCCATAGAACCCTCGATCTCCTGATCCAACCCAATTTACCGGGGTTCTGCATCTTCGTCCATATAATACTTCAAAAGGTGCCATCTTTATGCTTTCCTGGTAGCTGTTGTTATACGAAAACTCGGCAAGGGGCAACTATTTCTCCCATGATTCTCCTGAGGATAGAACACAAGCTCTGAGGATATCTTCCAAAATCTGATTCACTCTTTCTGTTTGTCCTGCGGTTTGGGGGTGATAAGCGGAACTTCTTACCAACTTGGTTCCTAGCTCCTTGTGCAACTGTTCCCAAAAACGCGCTATGAACTGGGGTCCTCTATCAGAGACAATCCTTTTTGGAACTCCATGTAACCTCAAGATATTCTGAATATACAGGTCTGCATACTGATGCGGTCGGTGGGTCGTCTTAACTGGTATGAAGTGAGCTACTTTAGATAACCGATCCACGATAACCCAGATAGAATCGTTTCCTTTTTGAGTGGTGGGAAGACCTGTGATGAAATCCATACTGATTTCTTCCCATTTCCACTCCAGGATAGATAACGGCTGTAACAATCCGGCAGGTCTCAGATGTATAGCTTTTATCCTGCAGCAAGTATCACACCTTGCAACATAAGCTGCAACTTCCTTCTTCATTCTAGACCACCAGTACCTTGTTTTCAAATCTTGGTACATCTTACTGCTTCCTGGGTGAATAGATAACTTTGAATTGTGAGCTTCATTCAGAATTCTTTCTTTCAGCTCTGTGTCCTTAGGAACAACCAACCTCTGATTATACCATAGAATTCCCTGTTCATCTATTCTGAAGTTCAAAGAACTACTGGTTTCCAACCTCTTCTTGATCTGACAGATCTCTTCATCGGTCCTTTGTCCTTCGATGATGTCACTTTCCAAGGTGCACTGTATAGTGATATTGTTCAGCATAACGGGGTGCATAAGGTTAAATCCATCTTCCAACAGCGTTTGTAGAGAGTTGCAATGAGTCTTGCGACTCAAGGCATCGGCTACAACGTTTGCTTTTCCCCGGTGGTAATGCACTTCAAGGTTGTAATCCTTACTCAACTCTAACCATCTTCTCTGCCTCATGTTCCACTCTGGCTAGGTAAAGATATATTTCAAACTTTTATGATCCGTGTACACATGACATAGGTTTCCCATAAGGTAATGCCTCCAAATTTTGAGTGCATGCACCACGGCTGCTAATTCCCAATCATGAGTGGGGTAATTCTCTTCATGCGGCCTCAACTGGTGAGAAGCATAGGCGATAACTCTTCCATTCTGCATGAGTACACATCCGAGTCCAATCTTAGATGCGTCACAAAACACATCAAAAGGTTCCTCCAAGTTTGGCTGAGCCAGAACAGGCGCGGAAGTCAACAACGTCCGCAGAGTGCGAAAAGCTGCTTCACACTCTGGAGTCCAATCGAACTTCTTGTTTTTCTGCGTTAAACGAGTCATAGGCTTTGCAATCCTTGAGAAATCCGGAATGAACCGACGGTAGTATCTAGCCAAACCCAAAAAGCTGCGAACCTCAAAAACACTGGTGGGTGCTTCCCAATCCATAACTTCTTGCACCTTAGAAGGGTCTACAGAGATCCCTTCCTCTGAAAGGACGTGGCCAAGGAAAGGTACCTTCTTCAACCAAAACTCACACTTGCTGAACTTAGCATACAACTTATGCTCTCTAAGCTGGGTCAGAACAACTCGTAGATGCTCAGCATGATCCTTCTCATTTTCAGAATATACCAAGATATCATCGATGAACACCACAACAAACTTATCCAACTCGGGCATGAAGACCGAATTCATCAGGTACATGAAATGTGTCGGTGCGTTGGTCAACCCAAAGGACATAACGAGATACTCATAGAGTCCATATCTGGTAGAGAAAGCTGTTTTTGGTATATCTTCTCTTCTGATCTTAATCTGATGGTATCCGGATCTCAGGTCGATCTTGGAGAACACTTTCGCCTTTGATAACTGATCAAACAAGACATCGATTCGGGGTAAGGGATATTTGTTCTTTATAGTTACTGCATTCAACGGCCTGTAATCTACACACATCCTTAAAGTTTTATTCTTCTTCTTCACAAAGATAGCGGGACATCCCCAAGGTGACGAACTAGGGCGTATCAGACCCTTATCCAAAAGCTCTTGCAACTAAACCTTAAGCTCTGCTAACTCTTTAGCGTGCATTCTATACGGTCTGTGAGATATGGGTGCCGTTCCAGGGATTAGCTCTATAGCAAACTCCACATCCCTATCTGGCGGTAGTCCAGGCAACTCATCAGGAAAAACATCTGGAAACTCACACACTATTGGGATTTCAGCTATCTGCTTTGCCGTGATATTGAACAACACTCCAATCTCATGGGGGTTTCGAGGTAACTTAAACCGAAAGGTAGACCCATTCCGGGGACTAACCATAGAAACTATTCGCTCTGCGACGTCAAGATTGACCTTCCAGAGTTTCATCCACCCCATACCTAAAATTACATCCAGACCTAGACCAGGAATGACTATGGGGTCCACTATGGCCTGTTTATCCCCAAAGGTCATTTCCACTCCTTTAGCCATTTTACGCGCGGAGAGAACAGCTCCGGCGGAACTTATCTGATATCCCCGGTCTAACTCTATCAACTCAAGATTACTTCTTATAACAAAACTCTCACTTATGAAAGAATGTGATGCTCCAGAATCAAACAACACAACTGCGGGGCATTGATTAACAAGAAACATACCAGCGGTGACAGGCTCTCCCTCTGGCACTTCTTCCACGGTGGTGTGATGCACATGACCCATATGAGGTGGGGGCTGAGTGTACTGCTTCTTTGGGCGAGGGCACTGATGTGACTGATGTCCAGTCTGACCACAGTTGTAACATGGCCCAATCACATACGGGGTCTTGGGACCTCCTGCACTACCTGCCTTGTTCTTGTTCTGCATCATGGGGGCGGTGTAGGGCTTCTGAAAACTGGGACGGGGACGGTTGGTGGTGATCTTCCTCTGCGGGGGACGGTATCTTGCTCCTGTAACAGGCGGGCGATACGGGGTACGTGCTCCGAAAGGGGTTCTCTGCTGAGACGAACCTCCTTCGTTCACACGATGGCGGTTCTCTATCGCCAGCCTACTGTCATTGGCCTCTTGATTTAGGCAGTCACTGACGAAATCACTGAAGGTGGTGCGGTGACTATTGCCCATCTTGGAAAGCATGGCGGCACTCATGCCACGCTTAAAGCTTGCGATCTTCTTGGCCTCAGTATCCACGAAGTCTGGGGCGTAGCGAGCTAGGTTGTTGAAACTGTGGAGGTACTCGGACATAGATCTGGTTCCCTGAGACAGCCTCATGAACTCTGCAATCTTCATCTCCATCAGACCACTAGGGATGTAGTGGTTGCGCATAGCGGTAGAGAACTGATCCCAAGTGACACGTGCATTTGCAGGCAAGGATGCACGGTACTGGGCCCACCACAGACCTGCGGGTCCTTCCAACATGTGGGCGGCGTACTCCGCCTTGAGCTCTTCCGTCAGACGAAGCAGACGGAACTTCTGAGTGATGGAGTTGAGCCACTCATCAGCCTCAAGCGGTTCGGTGGCTTCCTTGAACACAAGAGGGTGAGTGTCCAAGAAGTCACGGTAGGAGCTGTACTGGTTGGGCTCCGGGCCTTGACGTTGATGATGCTGTTGTGCAGTGTTGTTAGCGATATTGCGGAGGGTGGCTTCCATGTGCCTCTGCATTTCCTCCATATTCCTTTGGCTTGCCAGGAACTGGCCGAAAAACGCTTCCGGCGTCATCAGCGGCGGTTGGGGAGGTGGCAAGTTCTCCTCCTGTCCTGCCCCCTATCCACGTTGGCTGCGAGTGTGTGCCGGCATCTGCATATCCCATTAATAAGCAATCATTAGGTGATGTTACATTGATCATGAATAAATACTGCGCTGTACATAATTCAAAAATTTAGCACACGACCAAGTATAATTACTCCTTTCCATACAACATCACAGAATAATCACTCGAAATTAGACATGCAAACGACGGATTTCCATAATGCGGATACATGGGTGTATGCCGAGTCTCTGAGTGATGAGTGATTGTCAACGGGTTTGATCGCAGGGTCTTTGGCTTGTGTTGTGCAGGTGCCGAGCACGGAGACAGTGATCGAGGGCAAGGTGAAGGTCAAGTTGAGACGGGTCGTGCCGACGGACCGGGTGCGGTGAAGGATGGGCGTGCCGTGCGGCGGACGTGCCATGCCGATGAACCGAGCGGTGAAGGGCGGACGTGAGGCTTGGACTGAGGGACCAGAGTGCCTGAGGATCAGCTGTGGTGGCTGGCAGCCTGGGACAGCGACAAGTGAAGACTCGCGGGGCACGGTGTTGCTCGGGTCGAGGACCTGGGGACACGTGTCGGTGGATGGGGTGCACGGGCGGTGCATCCCCTCTACAGCTCCGGTTTGGTGGTTGAGCCACAGAAAAACCACCGGGTGGACGGTTTCCAGGTTTGGGCCTCAAAACCTGGGTGCTGAGGGTTTCCGAGTTTGGCCACAAAACTCGGGCTGAGGACGGTTTCTAGGTTTGGGCCTCAAAACCTGGGCGCTGCGGGTTTCTGAGTTTGGGCCACAAAACTCAGGCGTTGGACTTGGAGGCTGGTTTCCCGGTTTGGGCCTCAAAACCGGGGGATAGCTGGAAAAGGCTGGTTTCCCGGTTTGGGCCACAAAACCGGGGGTGCAGAGCGAGGGCGGCACGTGGCGGCAATCGGAAGGTTGCGTGGAGGCAACGCGGACGAGTTGTGCGGGCGTGGCCGTCGGATACACCTACCACCGAGTTGGTCCAGAATAACCCTAGGGTCTAGCTGGTTCGCTCTGTAATTAGAATAGTGAGGGGTAGAGTAGGAATTGTACTTAGACTAGAATTAGGATAAGTAGTCGGGGAGACACCCTCCTCCCCTTATCTCAGTTAGTCATCTCAGTCATTTGCTCTTTCGCACTTAGGGTTTCCTGCTCTCCCATTCCCTGCTGTAGCTAGCTGAGATCCGCAGAGAGACTTGCCTCTGTGTACTGTTGATTTGAGGAAGTGAGGCCGTATCCTCACCGTTGCAGTGAAGATCGTGGTGTCGATTCGCGTTTTGATTCGAGTTCGTCGTGTTCTTCGTGTTCTTCATTTTCTCCGCGATTTTCCCGTCACTCGATCTCCCTCTCCGGTGCGTCTTTGCGAAATCCGTTTGAACCAATTTGTTCGTACCATTGAGGAGGTCATTTCGACCAAAGGAATTCATCTAACTCCTCATGATCGAATAGATCGGGACGATTTTGTTTTCGTGGCGCTTTTTCCGTTCATCCACCTTCCCTTGTGATTTCCCGTTGATTGGATTGATTTGAGCGGATGATTTCTTGGGGATAGTCTCCTAACTACCCCGTGATCATCTTCTCCAAGTTTGGGAACTTGAGATTTTGATTTGGATCGGATTTGGAGAGATTTGGGAGAGGGGCGATCAAAATCGCCCTCTCTGCAGGGCCGCGGACAGTCCGCCACTTGGCCCGCGGACTGTCCGGGCGTCGGGGTCCGACCGAGCAGTGGTCGCGCAGCCTTGACTGTTCTTGCCTCGGGTGACCGGCGGACAGTCCGCAGGTCAAAGTCGCGGACAGTCCGCGAGTCGTCCAGCAAGGGTTCAGCAACCTTGCTGTTTTTGGTTTTCTGCCGGTGGACAGTCCGCCAGTGAACCGCGGACAGTCCGGCGGTACCGCGGACAGTCCGGGACCCCAGGGCCGGACAGTCCGGGAATTGCCTGAGTCTTCCGGATTAGTGCGTTTGCTCTCCCGGCTTGTTCGCTTGGTTTCCGGACTTCTCGTTTGGCCCTGTAGTTGACCAAGGAACCTCTCTAGGTATCTTTGCTACTTGTTAGCATAGGTATTTAGGAATTTCTCGACGTAGCCGTCTATCTACGTCCGGGACTTGGTTTTTGGGGTTGTGTTCGAGCCGGAACTTTTGGAGTTTGGTTTGCTTTTTCTTGGTGGTGCTCCGCTGTGATCTTAGGGATCATCCACCCTCTTCCAAGGGTCGTGAGCATCACGGTTTCGGTCGCCGTCTCTTGGGGTTGATTTTGGGACATTTGGCCAAAGTTTCTGAAGGAAATTTTTGAGCTCCCATTCACCCCCCCTCTGGTTGCCTTGCTAGTGCTTTCTCGGTCCTTCAATTGGTATCGGAGCGGGTTAAGGATCTTCCACCTTAGCCGGTTCCAGATCCACAGAAGGCGACATGGATCGCGGCGTGGGCAAACCACCGTTCTTTGATGGGACGAACTATGCGTATTGGAAGATACGCATGTCGGCCTATCTTCAGAGCATGGGCTCTTCTGTTTGGGAGATTTGCAACAGGGATGATTACGTTGTCTTGGCTGCTCGTGTCACTCAGCTCCAGATCGATGAGCACGAGGCCAATAGCCGGGCACGTAACGCCTTGTTCTCCTGTTTGAGCATGTCTGAGTTCGATCGCGTTTCTCACCTCCCCACGGCTCGCGAGATTTGGGCGACCCTCATGCGCTTCCATGAGGGAACTTCTCAAGTCAAATCTCGCCTCTATGAGTCGCACAAGCGGGAGTATGAGAACTTTCGACATATGCCTGGCGAGAGCATAGAGAGTTTATTCGCTCGCTTTCAGGTCATTGTCAACAAGATGAGAGCGAACAAGGAGTTGTTGCCTTTTGACGATCATGAGAGGGCTTTGAAGCTTTTGCACACTCTTGATCGGTCGGTGTGGGACTCAAAGGTCCAGGCGATCATCGAATCGTCTAACTATGAGACCCTCACTTGCGACGAGCTCTTTAGTAAGCTCAAGTCTAGTGAGATTGACGCCATGTCGAGGGCTTCTTATGAGAATCCTTCTGGCCCGACTATGGATTTGGTTTCTGGTTCTTCTGCTAACCCTTCTGTTGGCTTTGCTCTTTCGTCTCTCTTTTCTGTCACAGAGGACCAGCTTGAGTCGTTGGGGGATGACGAGTTGGCAATGCTCGCCAACCGGTTCACGCGGTTCCACAACAACCGCATGAACCGTCGCCGCGGAGGAGGACGCTCAGGATGCTATGAGTGCGGCGACCCCGACCACTTCATCGCCAACTGTCCCAAGAAGAAGCATTCATATGGGAAGGGCGATCATGGGCACAAGTACGACTCCGGCAAGCGCAAGGAGAAGTACGTCCCCGCAAGGCACAAGCGGAGGGGCGGCTTCGACAAGGAGTACATCAAGAAGAAGTACTTGGAGAAGGCCCAGGCTGAGCAGCGTGCGTTCTTCACCACGCTCAGCGACGTCGACGGCTCGGATGATGACTCCGCTTGCTCAAGCGATGACGAGTCCGAGAAGAAGAAGAGGATTGAGGACAAGCTGAACGGTCTCTACTTCTTCGCCGACGACGACGGCTTCTGCACCATGGCGCTTGGTGATGAGGTCGACGGCAAGTTGGAGCACTCCCCTCGGGACGATGATGACGACGACACCTCCCAGGTATCCCTCACTCACGACGAGCTTTCTGCTGAGGTTGAGAAGCTTACTGCCGCGCTTCTTAGTCAAGATAAGTTGCTTAGGCGTGCCGCTAGAGAGCGCAAGAAGTTTAGGCAGAAGTGGGAGGACACGGTGAGGGAGCTTGAGTTTGCCAAGTCCACCGTGGTCGTGTCTGAGGAGGTTGAGTGTGAGATGTGCACCACGCACATGACTGACCTTCTCACTTTGAGAGGTAAGTATGCTGCGTTGGTAGGAGAGGTGGATGAGTTGAAGGCTAGACCTTCTTTGTTGGGTGCGTGCAAGACTTGTCCTGTCTTGCAATCTGAGTTGGCAGAGAAGAATGCCAAGATTGTGTCTCTTGAGGAGGCCAACTCAGGTAGCACTTGTGTGGCTAGGTGTGCTTTGTGTGAGGGTTTGGAGATGGAGATTGCGAATGTCAAGCATGGCAAGATGCAAACCGAGGAGGAAAACACATACCTTCGGACCATCTTGTCATGGGTCTCTTGTAGTGAGCCGCAGCTCGGGATGATGATCTCCCAATTTAAGCGAGCTGCTGGAGGTTCTGGTGTAGGTCTTGCTCAGGGTGTTGATCTTTCTGCTTTTGGGAAGATTGAAGAGTCGAGTGGTTTGAATCCTAGTGAGAAGCTCAACTCCACCACTACTCCCAAACTTACCAAACTTCCACCCAAAGAGCCCGTCAAGCCTACCACCAAGGATGGGGTATTTGAGGAACCTCCGAGAGCTCCACCCAAGAACCAAGTGTGGCATCCAAAACCCAACCACCTAAAGAACAAGCTGGATACAATGCCACCTATCCAGGAGGAGTTGCCTCAAAAGGGCAAAGTGATCCACACCCACAGCCATGAGTACCAACAACCCCCTTTGCGTGCGGTGAGGTATCATTGTGATTTCTGTGGGAGAGATGGACACTTGAGCGAGTTCTGCTTTAGGCGCAAGAGAGAGGCGCGCCGTGCTAGGGAGATGAACAACATGGACATGTACCATCCTTTCCATGATGTACATGTGCCGAATGTTCAGAAGAGAGCTCCGAGGAGAGATGCTAGGCCCAGAGGTCCAGAACCTCAAGTTCCCAGGCCTAGGCTGCAGAGAGCTCCGAGGAGAGATGCTAGGCCTAGAGGCGCAGTGCCTCAAGTTGCTAGGCCTAGGCCTCGTAGAGAGCGTGCCCGGCGGGAGCCTGCAGTTGTAGGCTATGGACCCCGTGGCGGAGGCTTTGTAGTTGAGTGTTATCCCCCACCGCGTTTTGAGTATCGCGGTGGACGCTCCTTCCTTAGCGGACCACATTTTCCTCTACGTGGTGATCGCTCCTCTCGTAGACGTGCTAGGAATGGTTTTTCTGCTAACCGTTCTTTTGAGCAGCCGGCCCAACACTGGTATTCTTCCTACTTCACTAACCCTAGTGTTGGACCGTATGCTCACCCTATGTCTTTTTATTGATGTAGGTAAAACGGTTGGAGGACATTTGGTTGGTGGATTCCGGTTGCTCGAGGCACATGACCGGAAACGCCAAGTGGTTCTCCAGCCTTAGCCCTGTCGCCGGAAAGGAGTACATAACCTTCGGCGACAATAGCAAAGGTAAGGTATTGTCTCGTGGGTCGGTGCGAGTTAATGAGCACTTTGTGTTGCGCGATGTTGCTCTTGTTTCTAACTTGCATTTTAACCTTCTTTCTGTTTCGCAACTTTTTGATGACGACTATGAGATTCGTTTTAAACCGAATCTCAGTCGTATTTTGGATCCTCAGGGCAATCTTGTGTGTTTGATTTCGCCCTTTGGAAAAGTCTTTCGTGCGAATTTCTCGGAGTCTTTTGGCACTTCTCGTTGTCTTGTGGCTGGACCTTCCTCCTCTGATCTTTGGAAGTGGCATAGGAGACTTGGACATTTGAGCTTCGACTTGCTCGCAAGGCTTAGTTCACTTGGACTAATCCGAGGATTGCCCAAGTTGCATATGGAGAAGGATCTTGTTTGCCACTCTTGTAGACACGGGAAGATGGTTGCCGCTCCCCACCATCCAGTGACTCAGGTCATGACCAAGCGCTCTAGAGAGCTTTTGCACATGGACCTTGTTGGTCCGACTCGGGTGAGCTCGGTTGGGGGGAAGTGGTATGTGCTTGTTGTTGTTGATGACTTTTTGAGATATTCGTGGGTCTTCTTTTTAGCTGACAAGACCGAGACTTTCTCCTTTGCTCGCAATCTGATTTTGCGTCTTTAGAACGAGTTCCCTTTGAACTCGATGCGAGCAATTAGGAGTGATAATGGTTCCGAATTCAAGAATTCGGATTTTGAGAAGTTTTGTAACTCTTTGGGTTTAGAGCATCAGTTTTCTTCCCCCTACACACCCCCTCAGAATGGTGTTGTAGAGAGGAAGAATCGGACCCTTGTTGAGATGGCCAGGACGATGCTCGATGAGCATAGGACTCCTAGGCGATATTGGGCCGAAGCTATGAACACTGCATGCTACATTTCAAATCGCATTTTTCTGAGAGCTTTCTTGAAGAAGACCTCTTATGAGTTGCGTTTTGGTAGACAGCCCAAGGTAAGTTATTTTAGAGTCTTCAGTTGCCATTGTTTTATATTGAAGAAAGGCAACCTGGACAAGTTTGAGTCTCGTTCTTCTGACGGTGTATTTTTGGGTTATGGCACTCACACTCGCGCATATCATGTACTTAACCTTGATACTAACCGAGTCATGGAGACATCAGATGTCACCTTCGACGAGACTCTCGTTTGTCCTTCTTCTCGTTTTGAGCGTGCAGGTGATCATGAGGTTGGTGAGCCTCTTTTTGATGACGAGGACGAGGGTGCTGAAGGTATGGATGATCCAGCACCCCCTCCACCTGTCGTGCCGCAAAGAGCGGCTTCTATGACGACTCACGGCCCTGACACCTCTTCCTCCTGGGGGCCGTGGGATCCGCCACCCCGTGCGGTACCATTTGTACCCGGGGAGGCACCAGCTGCTGTTGAGGGGGAGGCTACTTCAGCTCGGGAGGCGCCACGACACATTCAGCGCCAGCACCCGCCTCAGCAGATGATCGGCAGCATCGACGAATGGGTTACTCGGTCGAGGTCACAACACATCTCTCACTTCGCTCATTCTGCTTTTGTTGCTAATTTTGAGCCCCGAGATGTTGGACACGCTTTGACGGATCCGGATTGGGTCAATGCCATGCATGAGGAGTTAGAAAACTTTGAGAGAAATCGGGTTTGGGTTCTAGTTCCTCCTCCTCCTAACTGTAATCCTATTGGGACAAAATGAGTTTTCAAAAATAAACAAGGAGAGGACGGCCACATTGTGAGGAACAAAGCGTGTCTTGTGGCCAAGCGTTATAGTCAGAAGGAGGGGATAGACTTTGAGGAGACTTTTGCTCCTGTAGCTCGTTTGGAGGCTATTAGGATACTCTTGGCTTTTGCTGCATCCAAAGGTTTTAAACTCTTTCAAATGGATGTCAAGAGTGCCTTCTTAAACGGCTACATAGAAGAAGAAGTGTATGTTGAGCAACCCCCCGGTTTTGAAAATCCCAAGTTTCCAAACCATGTTTTTAAACTTCATAAAGCTTTATATGATTTGAAACAAACCCCTAGAGCCTGGTATGATAGATTGAAAACCTTTTTGCTTGCTAAGGGTTTTAAAATGGGATGTGTAGATAAAACGCTCTTTCTCCTCAAGCGAGGCAAAGACACTCTCTTGGTCCAGATTTACGTGGATGATATCATTTTCGGTGGTTCTTCTCACGCTTTGGTTGGCAAGTTTGCAGATATTATGAGCAGGGAGTTCGAGATGAGCATGATGGGCGAGCTGACATTCTTTCTCGGGTTGCAAATTAAGCAATCCCGAGAGGGGACGTTTGTGCACCAGGGCAAGTACACCAAGGACTTGCTGAAGCGGTTCGATATGGGTGAGGCCAAGCCTCTTCCAACACCCATGTCGACGACGACTGCCCTGGATGCGGATGTGGATGGAGAAGCAGTGGACCAGAAGGAGTACCGAAGCATGATCGGGTCGCTCCTCTACCTGACGGCGACACGCCCGGACATCCAGTTCGCGGTGTGTCTGTGTGCGCGCTTTCAGGCGTCGCCGCGCACATCTCATCGTCAGGCAGTGAAGCGCATATTCAGGTACCTTCGTTTCTCACCTGAGTTCAGGATTTGGTATTCTGCTTCCTCCACCCTCTCCCTTTGCGGTTATTCGGATGCCGATTTTGCTGGTTGTCGTATTGAGCGCAAGTCCACCTCTGGGACTTGCCAGTTTATTGGTTCTTCTCTTGTTTCGTGGTCTTCTCGTAAGCAGTCTAGTGTCGCTCAGTCCACTACAGAGGCTGAATATGTTGCTGCGGCTAGCTGCTGTTCCCAGTTGCTTTGGATGATGGCCACTTTGTGTGATTTTGGTCTGAGCTTTACTCGTGTTCCTTTGCTTTGTGACAGCACGAGTGCTATTAGCGTTGCTAAGAACCCCGTGCTTCACTCAAAGACCAAACACATTGATGTGCGCTTTCATTTCTTGCGAGACCACCAGGAGAAGGGTGATATCGACCTTCGCCATGTCGATACTCATCATCAACTGGCTGATATTTTCACCAATCCTTTAGACAAATCAACCTTTAATCGGTTGAGGGGTGAGCTTGGTGTGTGTTTCCCCTTTTAGATGAGGGAAACATTTTGGTTCTTGAATAATAAACTGACTCTTTTTCGTTTGTCTTTCTTTTCTCTTGCATTTTAGCATACGCATTTACATTCTGAGCTTCATGTCTATAATCACTTGAATGTAACTATGCTCTATGTAGTATGCTCCGATGCTTATGTTGATGCTTGTAGCTTATGCTCTTTCTGATCACTAGTACATGTTGTGAGCTGAGCTATTTTTGAAATGGTGAATTTGCTTAATAACTTAAAATCTGAAAATGTTCACCATTGAGATATGCAACTAGCATGTGTAGGATGTGTTGAGTTCACTCGTGCTTTTCATATATGCTAGGTTGCTATGTCTCTAGTTCTGAGTCATTCACTTGCTTGGTCTGTTCATATCTTGCTTAAAATTTGAACCAAGTCTTAGTGAATTGAAAAGATCGAGATGGGACTGCTTGTCAACACATCGCGGTATCGAGACAGTTTCTCATTGCACTTTGAGTTAAACTTGAGCCGTGTAGTGTATGACTGAAACCGCAGCTTTAAGCTTCTGATTGCTTCGGCATAGGCTTCGCTCGGTTGAAAAGTTAGGCAATGACAAGCTTTCAACCTCTCGCAATCACATGCTAATAATTGAACTTGTGAAATTTTCACCGCTGCAACTCCGATATTAATTTGAAATCACAAGTGTATGTTTCATTCCTATGCATGATGATTGAACTTTGCTAGGGGTAGTTCACCTTGTATACATGTTTAGCACTCATTTGGATTCCTGTCTATACATGTGTAGTGCTATTTTGATGGTGACTCCCTTTTTGGCTAAAAACTGCTCACATGCTCATATGTTCATATTTCGTATGTGTGATCAGTTTGAGCCTTTGCTATTTGAGTGCCTAGTTGAGTCATTGGAGTTCTACTATTTAGAGCATCTTTGCACTCTTATGAATATATGCCTGAAGCTACTAACTTGCATTTCTGACTTGATATGCATGTTGGAAGGGGGAGTTTCTTGCCTTGATGCCTTTCTTGATAAGTGCATTTTCAACTAAGGGGGAGAGTTTTTGCAAATCATATACTCGTGGATGTTCAACTAAGGGGAGTTTTCCTAGTTGCTTGCACTTGTCGAGGGGGAGTTTGCTAGTTGTGTTGAGCCTTTGCCTCTATCTTGAGGGACTAGCAAACATTTTCAGGGTTTTTCGATCGATTGGTTCTCTTTTGGTTTGGAGTCATTCCAATTGGTTCAGAGCATGTTTGGCCGAAAGGCATTGGTTTTGAGCTTTCTGTGCTAGTTGTGTTGAGCCTCTGTGCCTCTATCTTGAGGGACTAGCATTTTGCTTCGATTTTCATTCGACTTCAATTGGTTTTGAGCTCTTTTCTCTGGAGTTTCCAATTGGTATCTGCTAGCGGTGTTGAGCCTGTTCTACCTCTTCTTGAGGGCTAACTTTGCTTTGCTTGGTTGCGTCGAGCCGTTGCCCATGTCTTTGGGGACCAAGTTGTTTTGCTTCTTCCACTTGACCTTCTACGGCGTTGCTATGCTTTTGGGTCACTTGGTCGAGTTCTCTCTTCTCCTTCTTCCTTCTTCTTCTTTTCATTATGATTTGTGTGAGTAGTTGACAATGCACTCATCAAGGGGGAGATTGCGGATACATGGGTGTATGCCGAGTCTCTGAGTGATGAGTGATTGTCAACGGGTTTGATCGCAGGGTCTTTGGCTTGTGTTATGCAGGTGCCGAGCACGGAGACAGTGATCGAGGGCAAGGTGAAGGTCAAGTTGAGACGGGTCGTGCCGACGGACCGGGTGCGGTGAAGGATGGGCGTGCCGTGCGGCGGACGTGCCATGCCGATGAACCGAGCGGTGAAGGGCGGACGTGAGGCTTGGACTGAGGGACCATAGTGCCTGAGGATCAGCTGTGGTGGCTGGCAGCCTGGGACAGCGACAAGTGAAGACTCGCGGGGCACGGTGTTGCTTGGGTCGAGGACCTGGGGACACATGTCGGTGGACGGGGTGCACGGGCGGTGCATCCCCTCTACAGCTCCGGTTTGGTGGTTGAGCCACAGAAAAACCACCGGGTGGACGGTTTCCAGGTTTGGGCCTCAAAACCTGGGTTCTGAGGGTTTCCGAGTTTGGCCACAAAACTCGGGTTGAGGACGGTTTCCAGGTTTGGGCCTCAAAACCTGGGCGTTGCGGGTTTCTGAGTTTGGGCCACAAAACTCTGGCGTTGGACTTGGAGGCTGGTTTCCCGGTTTGGGCCTCAAAACCGGAGGATAGCTGGAAAAGGCTGGTTTCCCGGTTTGGGCCACAAAACCGGGGGTGCAGAGCGAGGGCGGCACGTGGCGGCAATCGGAAGGTTGCGTGGAGGCAACGCGGACGAGTTGTGCGGGCGTGGCCGTCGGATACACCTACCACCGAGTTGGTCCAGAATAACCCTAGGGTTTAGTTGGTTCGCTCTATAATTAGAATAGTGAGGGGTAGAGTAGGAATTGTACTTAGACTAGAATTAGGATAAGTAGTCGGGGAGACACCCTCCTCCCCTTATATCAGTTAGTCATCTCAGTCATTTGCTCTTTCGCACTTAGGGTTTCCTGCTCTCCCATTTCCTGCTGTAGCTAGCTGAGATCCACAGAGAGACTTGCCTCTGTATACTGTTGATTTGAGGAAGTGAGGCCGTATCCTCACCGTTGCAGTGAAGATCGTGGTGTCGATTCGCGTTTTGATTCGAGTTCTTCGTGTTCTTCGTTTTCTCTGCGATTTTCTCGTCACTCGATCTCCCTCTCCGGTGCGTCTTTGCGAAATCCGTTTGAACCAATTTGTTCGTATCATTGAGGAGGTCATTTCGACCAAAGGAATTCATCTAACTCCTCATGATCGAATAGATCGGGATGATTTCATTTTCGTGGCGCTTTTTCCGTTCATCCACCTTCCCTTGTGATTTCCCGTTGATTGGATTGATTTGAGCGGATGATTTCTTGGGGATAGTCTCCTAACTACCCCGTGATCATCTTCTCCAAGTTTGGAAACTTGGGATTTTGATTTGGATCGGATTTGGAGAGATTTGGGAGAGGGGCGATCAAAATCGCCCTCTCTGCAGGGCCGCGGACAGTCCGCCACTTGGCCCGCGGACTGTCCGGGCGTCGGGGTCCGACCGAGCAGTGGTCGCGCAGCCTTGACTGTTCTTGCCTCGGGTTACCGGCGGACAGTCCGCAGGTCAAAGTCGCAAACAGTCCGCGAGTCGTCCAGCAAGGGTTCAGCAACCTTGCTGTTTTTGGTTTTCTGCCGGCGGACAGTCCGCCAGTGAACCGCGGACAGTCCGGCGGTACCGCGGACAGTCCGGGACCCCAGGGCCGGACAGTCCGAGAATTGCCTGAGTCTTCTGGATTAGTGTGTTTGCTCTCCCGGCTTGTTCGCTTGGTTTCCGGACTTCTCGTTTGGCCCTGTAGTTGACCAAGGAACCTCTCTAGGTATCTTTGCTACTAGTTAGCATAGGTATTTAGGAATTTCTCGACGTAGCCGTCTATCTACGTCCGGGACTTAGTTTTTGGGGTTGTGTTCGAGCCGGAACTTTTGGAGTTTGGTTTGCTTCTTCTTGGTGGTGCTCCGCTGTGATCTTAGGGATCATCCACCCTCTCCCAAGGGTCGTGAGCATCACGGTTTCAGTCGCCGTCTCTTGGGGTTGATTTTGGGACATTTGGCCAAAGTTTCTGAAGGAAATTTTTGAGCTCCCATTCACCCCCCCCCCCCTCTGGTCGCCTTGCTAGTGCTTTCTCGGTCCTTCACATAAAAGGTGCTGGGTCGAAGTCCGGACTTTGTCCAAAAGCTTACATGCCATCAAACATTCCAAACATAAAACCAACACATGTTTTGAGTGTTACATCACTTAGCGAGCGTGCTCAAGCTATACAAAAGAAAACGACTCCTAGCGAATCTAACGCTCAGGCGTCTCCAGCGGCGGACGCGGCGTCCTCTGCGTCGACGTCGATCATCGGCTCGTCAGCGTAATCCTCCTCCGGTGGGGCGTCGGGACCAAGGACCTCTCCGTCCTGGGGATCCTGGGCCTCGGCGGCTGGAACCTCGGCAGCTGCTGGGGCGGCGGCCTCCTGCGCGGCATGGTGCATCTGGTGGACTGCCTCGTGGAGCTGGTCAAAGTAGGCCTGCTGTCCATGGATCTGTTGTATCAGGAGGTGAGCTCCCTCTCTGAGCTGGTCGAGCGCGGTGCGGGCCTCATCTCTCTAAAGAGCGGTAGTCAGGTACATCTGCTCTGCAACGGTCCTAGCAGTGGCCTATGCTGCTGCTGTAGTACGGGCGTCGTCACGCTCAAAGGTGACCTGCTGAATCCTCTCCTGCAGACGAGCAACCTCAGCGTCGAAGTCCTCCTGTAGCTTCCTCTTGCTCTGGTAGGTGGCGGTGAGGGTGAAGGACACGCTCTCGAGAGTGCGCTCCAAACTCTCACATACACCTAGCAAAGCTCCGGTGGCGCTCATCGCAGGCGTCTCACAGTAGAACCTCTCCTCTGGGCTCCCTGTCAAGACTGACTCCGAAGTCTGCTTCCAGCGCAATGGAAAAAGTGATCCGCGGGGGAACACTCCTGCCATAGCGCTAGCTAGGTCGGCGGGGAAGCGGGCGATGATGTCCTTCAGCACTAGGTATGCTGCCCTGTTGGCTCCATCCTTGGCACAGGTGCCTCTGGTGATCTCCGTCCATCCTGTCCAGTGGGGCTTGGCGGGCAAAGCCTTGACTTTGATCTCCACCATGACCAAGGAATCCTGCCCGTAGATCTCCTTCTGCCAAGAGTACCTGGGCTCCTGTCCCTCCTCATAGCCCACGGCCTGCAAAATCCTCCAAAGGATAGTCGGCAACCCGAAATAGGACAAGAACGTCTTCCGGGTCAGCTTGGTGGCCAAGCGGTGACGCGGAACTCCTCTACCTCCGATGGCCTTGCGAGCAGTCAGCTTAGTCCGGGCCATCTGTAGAAACAAAAAGGGTTTCGAACTCTCGTGAGACGGATATTAAGTTGGCAAATTTTACAGAAAAGGGACAACTTTTAATTTAAGGGGAGGTAATGTAAATGCAAGAATATAAACATGATGCATGATCGTACTTACATTCTCACTCACTAACATGACTCGTAAGTCCTAACGTTCTAGTCGGTAGCAAGAACGATCTCTCATGCGTTATCTACACGTTCTACTCGTTCGCATAGTTAGTGTACCTGCAGAAGATTCATTTCAGCCCAAAGAAATTCCCAATGATAAAACAATTGAGTATTGGCCAATATACGCAAAATACATAGGAGCCAACACTAAACAACATGCACCAACATAGAAAACACCCTTGAAAATATTGATACCCTCGTATGTGTCCGCGTGGAGCTCGCACAAACTTGGTATAAGAACTCTCACCTAGACCGACGGTTGGACGGTCATAATCTCATATCTCACAAAATCATTTTATGCATGTTTTCGCGATCGACGCATTCTCTTTTCCCGAGAATGGACCAGCAAATAAAGATCCAACATGAAGCAAAACCCTGAACCCTGTTAGCAGTTAAGCCACCTGAATCCTAGTATAGGGCTTAAGGACGAGACTGGGCACACTTAGTAATTGAAAATAGTTTTGAAAGTAGTTTTGAAATACCCATTTTAGTTCGAAAATAGCTCTTTGCGGAGGTAATCACTTGAACCATGCTCTGATACCAGCTGTGGCGGAACCATCCTGATTATAAGAGCTCAAGTACTGTCTTAGTCAAATCCGTCAGACTTCGACTCATACTTGAACCCATATAACCCCGGTAGTCCGGAAATCTCGAAGGATTTCTATCACCGTACAACATACAGGATCGCATTGTTCAAGAATTACATTCGCAAAGAACATCACAGAGAAACGAAACCGAATTTAAAATATCAGAGTGCGAATTTAAAACGGAGTTATTACAATACCGAATTTAAAGGTGCGGAAGCTGAAATAGTTTAAAACACGACCACCACACATGTGGTCCGAATAAAATGTTGCTTGATAAATCCAACTTAACACACTCACTCCTCCTTTTTCAGATAATGTGCCACTAATAGTCTCAGACCAGCAAAAGAAAAAGGGAAGCTTCTGGACGACCCTGCCCGGGGCCTACTCCTCATCACCTTCCATTGGGTAGAGGCAGTGCTTACAATAGCCGAAGTAGACCTGGCCATCTGCAACAACGGGATAAACCCTGAGTACGGGAATGTACTCAGCTAGACTTACCCGTCCAAATGAAAATAAAGACTCCAAGGGTATGCAAAGTCTTTTGGGTGGAGCTGGGATCTTTTAGTTGCGAAAAGCTCAGCTTAAGAGGAGGGGTGTTAATAACATTGATGAGCTGTTAGTTTTCAGACCTATCTCTTACTCTAGGTTTGCACCTGAACTACTGCACACACTTGAGTCTATCAATCAATAATATAACCATATCCAGTTGACTTATCCATATTTTAGTTGAACCTTTTACACATCACATGGAGTTGTATCGTGGTGAAGCTCGCCATAGTTTCCCACTAACCGGGGGAGACGGCGACTCGAATCGAATTCTAAACCAGCTGGTGAAAGACCTTTAATACCAGCCCACACTTTCCCCGTCGGGTCCATGCATTGGGCAACCGCTCGATGCTTGTTCATGGTGGTAATCGTCGCGGTTCAAGCACGGACCGCCCAATTGGAACCTGGCGATGGCCTCACGCGGCAGATCGCATTTCCATACTAGAGGGCGCGACACGGGTCGAAACCGGCCCGAACAGCTTCTAACCTGCTTTGGGGTCGATGATTACAGCACCGACATATCCCTAAGTAAAAGGGCGCGTTCAAAAATGAACGAGGGCAACATCGATACAAACCTACACGATCCAACAGACGGACTGCCCCAAGTTTCCAAACTTGTGCCTTGCCTTCCAGTTGACCGTATTTCATTACTACTCAGGTTCTTTTCCACGATAGCAAATATAGTCAACCGTGATCCGGTAGATACCCACCAGGGGAATTACGGAAACATCCTTAACTACTACTTTGATTAAGCAGACTAAGCAATTCTACATTATACTAAGTAACAGGATAACAAGGTAGATATTAATCAATAACCAAGGAATGGTAATGCAGCAAGTAGGATTCATTCCAACTCCTAAACCTAATGCATCACAAAATAAAAGGACTCAAGTAATTTTAATTGCAAAAGATAGGAGACTTAATATGCTCCGGGGCTTGCCTTGGGAGAAGACTGAGGCCTCGTGGGAGGGGCACTCAGGCAGGTTAGTGTTGCTTGCAGGGTCGGCTTCCTCTGCTTGCTGAAGTTCCGGGATCTCCTGCTCGACGTTTGTCTCCGGCTCCTGGTCTTGATCCTGAACTGTCGATCCTATTGCAATGCGGTTGAAAATGATAAATAAATAATTCGTGGTGCGAGATGCGGTGGTAAGAAAAGAACATTTCTTGCAAACCAACAAAACTAACTTGTTGAACCACTTTTGACATTAAGGCAAATACTTATTTATTTCATAAAACAAAAATCCATCTATTCACCTATTTCTTATTTAATAATTCAAAGAAATTCGAGTTTGAACTGCAAGTGCACTTTTCTTGATTCAAAAAAATTCACAAAAATTTCAGAAGACAATTAACACTCACTGGACTTCACTGAACAATTTTCAGCCAGAAATAACATACAGAATTGCAGATATAAAAATAATAAGTAACTGCTTAAAAAGGTGCTTTGAACTAACTTTTTACACAAAAATTGTTCAACAGCATATTTATAATTTTCCTAACTTCAACTACTCATCAACATTCTACTATAGAAAATTTACTGTTAGAACATAAATATACAAGTCTACACAAAATAAACAAATCTATTCCAAACTAAACCATTTGAACTACAACCCTACTGGAAAAGGGTGCTAAACTCATTTTCATATTTTTCCCAGATTCTACTTCACATTTCATATTTATCAAGAAAGTTCCATGAACAGAAACATTATATTATTTCTTACATGAATTTCCAAACAAAAACACAGAAAAGTACATTTGTAAAGCAACTTCAGATTTTTCCATACAACAGCTCACGCTCACATTTTTCTTAGCTCACAAACAGAGACTACACCAATTTTCCCACATTTTATTTCGACATATAAAACACTTTAACATTTATTCTAAGAAATCAGCCAAAAAGGACTTTTAATCATAATAGAAACTTTTTCTACATAAATAGTGCATCATATATTTTTCACAGGTGCAAAACATGATAATAAACTTACACAAAATTTTCCAGGAATTATCTCAACCAGAAAACATATATAACCATTTATCTAAACAAAAGCTCATAAACTGAATTAAATAAAAACAGTAATAAAAACTTTCACCAAAAATACTTTCATATTTTTCAATTATAGATCTACTCATAAACAAGCTAACAAAACTGAAAGTACTCTATTTGGACTTGTAAAACGAGCTACACAAAAATAACAAGCATTTCTGGAAAAATAAAGGTAAAAAGAAAACATTTGAAATCTTCCCGGCCCATTTGCGTGAACTCGGTCCATGGACCAGTGGGTGACTGACGCGCGGGGTCCATGGGTCAACGGGACCCACCTGTCGGTGAAAGCCGAACAGGGGAGAGGTTTGACCGGCGATAGCTCGTCGGAGGCGAGTCGCCGGCGGTGAGGCTAGGCTAGATAGACTCGTCTCGACGAGGCGCATCCAGTGGTGGTGTTGGTTTGGCCAGCGCATGGCCGGAGCGTGCCGGCGACGAGCGGCGGCGCACGGAGGCGGCGGCGACTCACGGCTATGCCGTTTCCGGCGGTCGCCGGTGGAATTGGGGGAGGCAAAAGCTCAAGCGAACCCTAAGATACAAAGCTATGGGGTTGGTTCGGCTCGGGTGGCTCCAGGGGAGCTGGACCACGTGAGAGGGCCGCGGCGGCGCTCATGGCGCTCGGCCGGGGAGAAGAGGGAGGTAGAAGGCGGTAGCGTTGAGGCCAGTCAGTGTTCTCACCTTGCCTTGGCTCGGTGTGGCTCGAGGACGAAGGAGAGGAGGCAGTGGCGCTCAGGTCGGGGAGGAACGGCGGTGCGGGCTCAGCGGTGGCGATGGCGTCCGCGGCGGGGCTCCTCGGACTCCGGCGTCGGCGAGGCTCGGTCGGTGGCGCTAGCGCGAGCACCGGGTGTTCGGGGTGTAGACGGAATGGCTTGCGCGAGGAATCGAGCAACGGCGAGCGGGGGTGGTTGGAACGGCGGGGTGTCTTTGCGGTGGCGAGCGTGTTCGGTGTGGCGTTCGCGTGCAAGAGCGAGGAAGGGAGAGGGAGCCGGTGGTGGCGAGTGCAAAGGGTGAGTGAGGGAGAGGCGTGCGGTGCGCGGCGTTTTGCCCTCGGGCTCGGCCGGTCGTGGCGGGGCCCCGGCGGTGCGGCGAGCGAGGCAGCAGGCGGCAGCATGCACGCGGCGAGCGGGCGAGCAGTGCGGCAGACGAGGCGCGCGCGGAGAGGGCAAGCAAGATCGTTGGCGTGATCCGGTGGAGAAGATCGTGCGGCGATTGGGCGGAGCGGATGCGCGGCAGAGGCGAGCCGCCACGCGGCGCTCCGGCCGGCGTACGGCGCGGCCGCGCGGTCGGGCGCGTCACGCAGCGTGCGCGCGGGCGGGAGTGGGCGCGCGTGGGCCGACGCGGCGCGGAACTGGGCCGGAAGGCCAGTTGGGCCGAAAGCGAGGCGCGGGAGAAAATTCTTTTTCCTTTTTATTTTTCCAAAATCTTTTCAAAGTTTGACCACTCAAAAACAGTTTCAAAAACTCCAAACCAGGCTTTGACCCAAATATAAAAGTTGCTCAAAATAATTTTCTCTACAACTTTCATATAAGACACTTTTTCTGAAAACTATTTTTACAACCTCCACATAAATAAAGCCAATTTTGAAACATAATCCATTTTGCTTGCCTCATTTTTATCTGATAAACTATTTTGAACTAGGTCAAAATACCAACATGAAAAGCACTCTACTCAATATTCTCTATTTTATAAAGCTTTTTGCCAAAACAGAAATCCACTTAAACTATCAAGTCCAATAGAAATCCAAAATCCAAATAGATAAACAAAAGGCAAAAAGCACTCATATGCACATGAAATGATGCAATGCATTGCTTATGCTTCTTTAGTAGCTAAATGCGGATCCTAATGCAGTGCTTAACACTAGGGTGTCACAGGTCTGTGCGAGTTAATGAGCACTTTGTGTTGCGCGATGTTGCTCTTGTTTCTAACTTGCATTTTAACCTTCTTTCTGTTTCGCAACTTTTCGATGATGACTATGAGATTCGTTTTAAGCCGAATCTCAGTCGTATTTTGGATCCTCGGGGCAATCTTGTGTGTTTGATTTCGCCCTTTGGAAAAATCTTTCGTGCTAATTTCTTAGAGTCTTTCGGCACTTCTCGTTGTCTTGTGGCTGGACCTTCCTCCTCTAATCTTTGGAAGTGGCATAGGAGACTTGGACACTTGAGCTTCGACTTGCTTGCAAGGCTTAGTTCACATGGCCTAATCCGAGGATTGCCCAAGTTGCATATGGAGAAGGATCTTGTTTGCCATTCTTGTAGACATGGGAAGATGGTTGCCGCTCCCCACCATCCAGTGACTCAGGTCATGACCAAGCACCCTAGAGAGCTTTTACACATGGACCTTGTTGGTCCAGCTCAGGTGAGCTCGGTTGGGGGGGAGTGGTATGTGCTTGTTGTTGATGATGACTTTTTGAGATATTCGTGGTCTTCTTTTTAGCTGAGAAGACCGAGACTTTCTCTTTTGCTCGCAATCTGATTTTGCGTCTTCAGAACGAGTTCCCTTTGAACTCGATGCGAGCTATTAGGAGTGATAATGGTTCCAAATTCAAGAATTCGGATTTTGAGAAGTTTTGTAACTCTTTGGGTTTAGAGCATCAGTTTTCTTCCCCCTACACACCGCCCCAAAATGGTGTTGTAGAGAGGAAAAATCGGACCCTTGTTGAGATGGCCAGGACGATGCTCGATGAGCATAGGACTCCTAGACGATATTGGGCCCAAGCTATGAGCACTGCATGCTACATTTCCAATCGCATTTTTCTTCGAGCTTTCTTCAAAAGGACTTATGAGTTGCGTTTTGGAAAACTACCCAAGGTGAGTTATTTTAGAGTCTTTGGTTGCCACTGTTTTATACTTAAGAAAGGCAACCTGGACAAATTTGAGTCTCGTTCTTCTGACGGTGTGTTTTTGGGTTATGGCACTCATACTCGTGCATATCGTGTACTTAAACTTGACACTAACCGAGTCATGGAGACATCAGATGTCACCTTTGACTAGACCATGGTTTGTCCTTCTTCTCGTTTTGAGCGTGCAGGTGATCATGAGGTTGGCGAGCCTCTTTTTGATGATGAGGACGAGGGTGCTGAAGGGATGGATGACCCAGCACCTCCTCCACCTGATGTGCCACAAAGAGCGGCCTCTACTACCAGTCACGGCCCCGATCCCTCTTCTTCGACTTGGGGGCCGTGGGATCCGCCACCTCGAGCGGTACCTTTTGTACCCGAGGAGGCACCAGCTGCTGTTGAGGGGGAGACCTCTTTAGCTCGGGAGGCACCACGACACATCCAGCGCCAACACCCGCCTCAACAGATGATCGGCAGCATCGGCGAACGTGTCACTCGATCAAGGTCACAACAAATCTCTCACTTTGCTCATTCTGCATTTGTTGTTGATTTTGAACCCCGAGATGTTGGACACGCTTTATCTCATCCGGATTGGGTCAATGCCATGCATGAGGAGTTAGAAAATTTTGAAAGAAATCGGGTTTGGGTTTTGGTTCCTCTTCCTCCTGAGTGTCACCCTATTGGGACAAAATGGGTTTTCAAAAACAAACAAGGAGAGGATGGCCATGTTGTGAGAAACAAGGCCAGACTAGTAGCCCAGGGGTATAGTCAGAAGGAGGGGATAGAATATGAGGAGACTTTTGCTCCTATAGCTCGTTTGGAGGCAATTAGGATTCTCTTGGCTTTTGCTGCATCCAAAGGGTTTAAACTTTTTCAAATGGATGTCAAGAGTGCCTTCTTAAATGGCTACATAGAGGAGGAGGTGTATGTAAAACAACCCCCCGGTTTTGAAAATCCCAAGTTTCCAAACCATGTTTTTAAACTTCACAAAGCTTTATATGGTTTGAAACAAGCCCCTAGAGCCTGGTATGATAGGTTGAAAACCGTTTTGCTTGCTAAGGGTTTTAAAATGGGATGTGTGGATAAAACGTTTTTTCTCCTCAAGCAAGGCAATGACACTCTCTTGGTCCAGATTTACGTGGATGATATCATTTTTGGTGGTTCTTCTCACGCTTTGGTTGCCAAGTTTGCAGACACTATGAGCAGGGAGTTTGAGATGAGCATGATGGGCGAGTTGATGTTTTTCCTCGGGTTGCAAATCAAGCAATCCCGAGAGGGGACGTTCATGCACCAGGGCAAGTACACCAAGAACATCCTGAAGAAGTTCGACATGGGTGAGGCCAAGCCTCTTCCAACACCCATGCCAACCACGGTGGCCCTGGATGCAGATGTGGATGGAGAAGCTGTGGACCAGAAGGAGTACCGGAGTATGATCGGGTCGCCGTTGTACCTGACGGCGACACGCCCGGACATCCAGTTCGCGGTGTGTCTTTGCACGTGATTTCAGTCATCGCCGCGCACCTCTCACCGTCAGGCAGTCAAGCGCATTATGAGGTACTTATGCTTCACTCCTGAGTTTGGGATTTGGTATTCTGCTTCCTCCACCCTCTCCCTTTGCGGTTATTCCGATGCCGATTTTGCTGGTTGCCGAATTGAGCGCAAATCCACTTCTGGGACTTGCCAATTTATTGGTTCTTCTCTTGTTTCGTGGTCTTCTCGCAAGCAATCTAGTGTCGCCCAGTCTACCACGGAGGCTGAGTATGTTGCTGCGGCTAGCTGCTGTTCCCAGTTGCTTTGGATGATGGCCACTTTGCGTGATTTTGGTCTGAGCTTTACTTGCGTTCCCTTGCTTTGTGACAGCACGAGTGCTATTAGCGTTGCTAAGAACCCCGTGCTGCACTCTAAGACCAAACACATTGATGTGCGCTTTCATTTTCTGCGAGACCACTATGAGAAGGGTGATATCGACCTTCGCCATGTCGATACTCATCATCAGTTGGCTGATATTTTCACCAAGCCTTTGAACCAATCAACTTTTGCTAGGTTGAGAGGTGAGCTTGGTGTGTGTTTCCCCTTTTAGATGGGGGAAACATTTTGGTTTTTGTATCATAAACTGACTTTTTGTTTTTTTTGTTACTTCATGCATCTTTGCGTTTCATCTTGCATATTTTCATTCAGAGCTTCATGTATATAATCCTTAGAGTGTGACTATGCTCTGTATAATGTATGTTGCGATGCTTTATGTTGATGCTTGTAGCTTATGCTCCTTCTGATCACTGATACATGTTATGAGCTGAGTTATTTTATAAATGGTGAAATTTGCTTAATAAACATAAAACTTGAAAATGTTCACCATTGAGATATGCAACTAGCATGTGCAGAATATGTTGAAGTCTCTTGTGCTTTTCATATATGCTAGGTTGTTATGTCTCTAGTTCCGAGTCATTCACTTGTTTGGTATGTTCATATACTGCTTTAATTTTGAACCAAGTTAAAGTAAATTGGAAAGATCGAGATGGGATTGCTTGTCAGCACATCACAGTATCGAGACAGTTTCTCATTGCACTTTGAGTTAAACTTGAGCTATGTCATGTATGACCGAAACTGTTGCTTTAAACTTCTGATTGCTTCAGCATAGGCTTCGCACAGTTGAAAAGTTAGGCAATGACAAGCTTTCAACCTCTCGCAATCACATGCTGAAAATTTGAACTTGTGTAATTTAACCGCTGCAACTCCGATAAAATTTGAATACACAAGTCTATGTTTCATTCTATAGCATGATGATTGAACATTGCTAGGGGTAGTTCACCTTGTATACATGTTTAGCACTTGTTTGACTTCATGTCTATACATGTTTAGTGCTATGTTCACGGTGAATACCCTTTTTGGCTGAAAACTGCTCATTTTGCCCCAATGTTCATATTTCGTATTTGGTGATCAGTTTGAGCCTTTGCTAGCATTCTGTGTATGTTGATGAGTCATCAGATCAGCATTTTGTCGAGCATCTTCTCATTCTATCAAATATATTCCTGAAGCTGCTAACTTGCATTTTAACTCATATGCATTTTAGAAGGGGGAGACATTCTGTTAAGGGGGAGAAATTTGCTTGATGGTGCATTTTCAACTAAGGGGGAGAAATTTGCCAAATCATAAGGGGTTCCTGGCTGTGTGCACTATTGGAGGGGGAGTGTTACTTGGCTCTGAGTTTTCCAATTGGTTTTTTCTGCTAGTTGTGTTGATCCTCTGCCTCCTTCTTGAGGGACTAGCAGTTTCGCCTTGTGAGTGTGACTCCCAACTAGTATCAAGCTTTTTTGCTTTTCAGTTGGCATTTCATCAGTTGGTATCGAGCTTTCTTGCTAGTTGTGTTGAGTTTTTACCTCTGTGCTTTCCAATTGGTGTCGAGTTTTCTTGTGCCTTTCAGTTGGCATCGAGCTTTCTTGCTAGCGGTGTTGAGCCTGTTCTGCCTCTTCTTGAGGGCTAGCTCTATTCTGCTTGATTTTCAATTGATATTTCAATTGGTATCAAGTTTTCTCGCTAGTGGTTTTGAGCCTATTCTACCTCTTCTTGAGGGCTAGCTTTGCTTTGCTTGGTTGTGTCGAGCCGTTGCCCATGTCTTTGGGGACCAAGTTGCCTTGCTCTTTCCACTTGACCTTCTCCGGCTTTGATATGCTTTTGAGTCATTTGGTTGAGTTCTCTCTCCTTCTTTCTTCCTTCTCTATTCTATTATGATTTGTGTTGGTAGTTGACAATGCACTCATCAAGGGGGAGATTGTGGATACATGGGTGTATGTCGAGTCTTGAGTGATGAGTGATTGTCAACTGGGATAATGCGCATGTTCTTTGGCTTGTGTTGTGCAGGTGTCGAGCACGGATACAGTGATCGAAGGCAAGGTGAAGGTCAAGTAGAGACGTGTCGTGCCGATGGACCGAGAGTGGCGAAGGGCGAACGTGAGGCTTGGACTGAGGGACCGGTGGCCTGAGGATCAGCTGTGGTGGCTGACAGCCTGGGACAGCGACGAGCGAAGACTTGTGGGCACAGTGTTGCTTGGGTCGAGGACCTGGGGACACGTGTCGGTGGACGGGGTGCACGGGCGGTGCATCCCCTCTACGGCACGGTTTGGTGGTTGAGCCACAGAAAAACCACCGAGTGTACGGTTTCCAGGTTTGGGCCTCAAAACCTGGGTGCTGATGGTTTCCGAGTTTGGGCCACAAAACTCGGGCTTAGGACGGTTTCCAGGTTTGGGCCTCAAAACCTGGGTGCTGTGGGTTTCTGAGTTTGGGCCACAAAACTCGGGCGATGGACGGTTGGTTTCCCGGTTTGGGCCTCAAAACCGGGGGTTGGTCGTAAAGGCAGGTTTCCCGGTTTGGGCCTCAAAACTGGGGGCGAAGTCCGGGAAAAGGACGGTCAGAGCGGAGGCGGCACGTGGCGGTAATCGGTGAGGTTGCATCGAGACAACGCTACCAGTTGTGCGGGCGTGGCCGTCGGATCACCAGCAACTTCGAGTTGGTCCAGAATAACCCTAGGGTTTAGCTGGTTCGCTCTGTAATTAGTTAGGGGTAGAGTGGGAATTAGAATTAGGATAAGTAGAGGGAGTCACCCACCTCCCATTCTATCTCAGTCATTTGCTATTTTGCCTTCTAGGTTTTCCTGCTCTCCCCATTCCCTGCTATAGCGAACTGAGATCCATAGAGAAGAGAACAATACCTCTGTGCCCGTAAGATTTTGAGGAAGTGAGACCGTAATCTCACTATTCTAGCGTGTGGTAGCCACACGGTTGCAAATTTGTGGTTGTGATTCGCTTTTTGTTTGTGTTCTTCGCGGGTTGCTTTTCTCCACGTTTTTCCCGTTGATCGATCTCTCTACTCGGTGCGTCTTTTGCAAATCCGTTTGAACTGAGTTGTTCTAGATCGTGAGGCACTTCTTTCCACTGAAGGAAATCATCTCTAACCTCACGAGCTAGTAGATCGGTCGATTTTTGATTTGGATCGAGTTTGCTCCTTTTGTCTCGAATTCTTCCAATTCACCGATTTGGAGTTAGGTTCGAGCCATGATCTCTTTGGGATAGCTCACTAACCTCCTAGGAACTCCACATACCAAGTCTAAGCCTTAGTGCTTTTGATTCGGAGGAGATCGGGTTGAATTCGCGGAAGAACCGTTCTGTATCCGGACCATTGGACGCTCTGTTCTTGAGCATCGGACGCTGAGTTCTTTCCATCGGAGCGTCCGTTGCCACGTGTCATCTGACAGTGCTTTTAAAGGAGCATCGGACGCTGACCATTGGAGCGTCTGTTGCCATCGGACGCGCCGGGGATCAAGCATCGGACGGTAGGGTTATACTGTAGCAGCGTCCGATGGCTATGCAGTAAGGTTCTAGAGAGGACCTGTTTGCATCGGACGCGTCCGGTGCTGAGCCATCGGACGCAGGCCAGCGTCCGATGCAGCTGATTCTGCACTGTTTCGTCCGTCGTTCGTTCGTCTGTTGTCGGGTTTGATTTCCGGGTTTCGTGTTGGGTTTCTAGAGTCGTGTAGTGTCTCGTTGTGCTTCTTGGAAGCATCCACCCTACGTATAGGGTCGTGGACACTTGCGAGCTCTAGCGTTTGCCTTTGGGGTTGATTCTCGGGAGAGTGGCGACAAGTTTCCGAAAGGAAAATTTGAAGCTCCCATTCACCCCCCCCCCCCTCTGGTCGCTTTCTGGTAACATTCTTGGTCCTTCAGCATCGGAGGGCTCAGGAGGGAGTGGCGTGGATCATGCATGCCGCCATGCAAAGAAGCACATGTTGAATTAAAGAAGCACATGCTTAATTCTTCTCCACCATTGATCTGAAGGAGGTTACGATCCAAGGGCTCTCATCCATCATCACGCGGATCGATGATGTGGCGGTGGAGTAGCCCGTACTCCACCTCTCTACTATAAATACCCCTTGGAGGTGTCACTTCACTCCAAGCAAGGAAAGCAAGAGAAGCAAAGAAGAAAGCAAGGCTAAAGCTAGAGAGCTAATAGCTTAGGATGTAGCCAAGCTTAGGCAAGTAGGTAGCTAGTAGAGCAAGGCATCCTTGCCTCATTGCCCTCGTGGAAGCACTGCTCAAGGCTTAGCTCAAGAGTAGAAGCGTACGAGTGATCGGTCCTGGAGTTGGGAAGAGTCTTCATTCATCTCCAGTTCAGGTTTTGCTCTTGTAACTCAAGCACTTTACTATATTCTAGTTCATCATTTCAAGTATTACTTTATTCTACTTGCCAGTATTGAGTAGTATACTTGATTGATTGCTTGAGTACCTAGCTATCCTACAGTTCAATTCACTTAGACATAGTAGTTAATCTCTAGTGTGCTTAGTGTTTGATCTTTGCCAAGAGGTTGCTTAGTTAGTTTAGTGTTTGTGTTATTAAGTCAAATATTTGCTCTGACGTCCGCAAGGGTGTCTCTATTCTAGGCCAGGGTAGAGATAGTTAGAATATAATTAGGCGTGGTGCTTAGTTATAGACTTACCTTCAGATACGGCTAGACCCCCGGATAGCTGTGGTAGCAAGCAGGTGGTGACAGCCCTATGCGCCTTGAATTTCACCACGTAGTTGGTCTAGTTTAACAGTAAGGCTCGTTGTGCTAGCGTTCAACCTAAGTCAGTGGTAAAGGCTAGTACGCCTCGGTACTTGACAAGATAGGAATAAAACTATATTTAACTTGGTTGCTTATTTGGCATTTGCCTATCCTGCTTCGTAGTTATCTAGGAGTAGTTATTAATTAGTTATATTAGTTATCCTTAGTTATCTTATTGCCCTTATCTACCTGTCTATCCACCTTACCTTAACCATTCATTTCATCCTTACCTATCCACTCATAAATTCTTTCTAGCCTTTCATCTCCTCTCTTCTCTTCTCTCCTTTTCCCTTTCTTATTCTTCGACTCTCATCCCCTCCTTGACTCGACTCATACACCACCCTAGCCTTCCTTTGGGATCAAATAAATCGACACCTGGTACTCCCAGGCGAAGTGCTACTACGATAGTTCTGTGCGCTTGCAGAATCTCCTCTAGGTAGATTGCAATCTCTCTAGCTAGCTCCTACTAGTGTCGGGATTGACAACCCCATTTGACATTAGTAGATAGCTGCTTTAGCTTCACTCCTTTAGATATACTGACTGGACTTGCTACATGCATTTCTGGCATCGTTGCCACGGATAGATTCCATAGTCTACTCCTAGTAACAACGTTAGCAAGTGTCAACAAGCATTTCTGGGCCATTACCAGGGATAGTTGCCTAGCTCTATCTTTATTGAAGTTAAGAACTACCAACAAGCATTTCTGGCGCCGTTGCCGGGGAAGGCAATCGGTGTATCCTTCGAGTCCTTGTCGAATTTATCTTGGCTTAAGCTCCCGCTTGGCGAATCCCATCTTTCCCCATTCTTTCTTTCCTTAGTCCTTCTTATCTTTTTCCTTCATCTTCTTCAACTTCTTTCTTTCTTATCTCATTCTACCTTCACGATGGCCAATAAGACCATTCGTGAGTTTTCTGCTCCTTCTGCCGCCAATGTAGCGACAGGACCAGCCGTGATCGATGCCAACCTCAATTTTGAGTTGAAACCAGCTCTGATCACGATGGTCCAAGCTAGCCCATTCTGTGGCAAAGCTCATGAGGATGCCAATGCTCACCTCCAACAATTTTTGGAGATTTTCGGCACCTTCACCATTAAGGGGATAACCCAAGAAGCCATCCGTCTTCGTCTCTTTCCCTTTTCTCTCCTAGGAAAAGCAAAGCAATGGTTCTATACCAATCGCAACGCTGTAGACACATGGGACAAGTGTTCCAATGCTTTTCTCGCCAAATTCTTTCCGATGGGCAAGACAAACGCTCTTCGCAACAAAATCTCCAGCTTTACGCAACAAGCCGAGGAATCTATTCCCGAGGCTTGGGAGAGAATGCAAGAGTACGTCACTGCTTGTCCACACCATGGTATGGAGGACTAGCTGTTGATCCAGAACTTCTACCATGGCCTAACCCCACTCTCTAGAAGCCATTTGGATGCCGCCGCCGGCGGTGCATTCTTTTCTCTGAATGTTGCAGATGCTAAGGCTCTCATAGAGAAGATGGTGTCGAACCAAGGATGGAATGACGAGACACTGCAGCCCCGTAAGCGAGGTATGCATTCCCTTAAGGAGGCCGACATGATCGTGGCCAAGATGGACCTGCTGGCCAAGAAGCTAGACAGCTGTGAGAAGATGAACCAACAAGAGAGTGTCCAATCTCTGGAATCCTACATGACTTGTGAAGTCTGTGGAGAAACTGGACATTCTGGGAACCACTACCCCGAGTTACATGAAGATTTGAACTTCATCATCATCATCAACAACAACAACAACAACAACGATTTCCGTCAACATGATCAAGGATGGAATCAGCACTCCAACTCTCAAGGTAATAATTCATTCCCTCGCTCTAATTTCCAAAGTACTGATAATTTCTCGTTCTTAAAGAATCTAGTCTACTCTCAAGGTAGAACTACTGAATTTTTGAATAAGAAATTAATGTCAAATGATAAAATGCTTGAGAACATAAATGCTAAATTGGAGGATTTCTCATCTGCTCTGAAAAATCAACTTAGTTTTAATAAGATGTTAGAAACCCAATTAGCTCAACTTGCTGCGATCATACCATCTTTTGAAACTGGCAAAATTCCGGCTAAACCTAACATGGAAACTGTAAATATGGTTGAAATAAAATATTTTAACTATTATGAAGATCAAACCATGACTGTTAAAAAGAGTGATCCTGGTAGTCCCATAATTAGATGCTCAATCTTTGGTGAAGTCTTTAAAAATGCCATGTGTGATTAAGGATCGAGTGTGAACATTTTATCTAAGGATTTCTATGAAAACTCGTTCTTTCCACCCATGTCATCCACATCTGCCTATGTCGTGCTAGCTGATCAATCAACATGCTATGTAGAAGGAATAGTCACTGATTTACCTGTTCATATTAGAGGTTCATATGTTCCTACTGATTTCATAATACTAGATATGGGAAATAGGAAAGATGTGCCTCTAATCTTAGGTAGACCTTTCTTGAACACTGTTGATGCTTGCATATGTGTGGGGAGTGGTAAAATGCAAATGACATTAGGAGGGAGAAAGGAAATATTCTCCTTTTCTCGTGGTCCCGCATATGCCGCTAACATGCAGGAAGCAAAACCCGTTCGTACCAAGAAGAGGCGCCTAAGAACAAGGTGGAACAAAAAGAAAGAACCACCTTCTCTTGAGTTGTGTAATTCACATGACAAAGGAGAGGTGCCAAAAGAAGAAGAACCTGATGAAGTACTTAAAGAAGAAGCACCCAAGGAAGAAGATCCACCCAATAAGGATGAAATTCCATGGATCTAAGGTATGGATTTACTTTTAAATTTCCCTTCAAATTTCCCTTTTTCAAATAAATAACATATGTCATGCATGTAACTAAAAAAACAGTTATCATTAGTTATATGCATAAGTATATGTTAACTTAGCTAGAATAATAAAATATCATAATAGGATAGTTTCCCTTTTTCACAACATTAAATAGTTTCCTTTTTAATAAAATAAGAACAAGAGCTCTGACCGAGAAAGATGAAGACCCTTCACCAAGCAAGAAGCCAGCTTGGGGGAGATCCTCGCGCCAATAAGGTATGTTTCAACCTTACTCTTTATGTTCGGTTCTTAAATTCTATATTTTTTGAAAAATTTTGAATGTTATATACTTGCCTAAGTAATTATCCCATGAGTAAAAATGATAAAATCTGCTTAAAAATGTTGGAACCTGAATAAGAAATAAAATATGTCATGCAAATGCTATTGTTATAGTTAGAATAACTAGTTTTATCTAAGTTGTAGCTTTTGTGGGTTGCACATGTTTTAACCAAAATCATGCTTAGTGAATAAAGTTAGTTAGAAATGGAGTAATTCTTTAAACTTGCTAAGGTGAAATTAGGACCAAATCTGGAGGATTTCTTTTAAAAATCATGAAAACCTTGCTAAAAGTTCCTCCTGGATTTTATCCCATCCCACCACTAGCCAAATATTTGTTAGTCAAAACCACAAAGAGCCTTGTTCGTGTTGAGCTTTGTTAGACCTCATAGATCTTAGTAGAGAAGCTTATCATTTCTTTTGATCAAAATACACACACCCACCATAAATTGCTTACTCTCCACTTTGGAAGTTTGCAACCACCAAATAAATTGCTCATTCTCTACACTAGAGATATGCAATACCTTGCCAAACGTTCCATTGCTAGCCTCATGCTATTCCTACACTGGGAATAAGCATTTCTCTCTCTTCCCCTTTTCATTTCTAAAATCCTTTCCTATAGACAATCTGGGGAAATCTAGAGCTAAAAAAGAGAGATATGAAAAAAAAAGTGAGCAAAGTAGCTCAAGAGAGGACTATTTCCTCGAAAATGTGAGGACACATTTTTGTCTACTCACTATGTATCGAGTAAAAAAAAGAGAGAGTTATCATTAGCTCTAGACCCCAGAAATTAACTAGGAAGGATTATGAAATATCTCTCTATAAACTTCCACATAACCACACATGCACATCTTGATCAATATTTATGATTTGCTGCTCCTTATGATCTGAGTGTCTAGCTTAGCAATAAACATTAAAAAACCTAAGCAAGATAAAAGTTTCCTATCTACTGCTTTATTTCACTCTTGCATGTTTGAAGTGAAAAGCTATAAGCCCCACATTGCTATAATTAATGATATACACTAAGTTATTTCTCACTATACAATATGCACTTGTATACATCTTAAGTGCTATCTATTTCATGCTCAATGCTTAAACCGCATTGTTGCTCGAGGACGAGCAACAGGTTAGCTTGGGGGAGCTTGTTGATGGTCCTTAAACATTTGTTTTACCATCAACATTTTACCCAAAAATTCACCAAAAAGGCATGAAAAGTAGTCAAATAGGTTTCAAACTAACCAAATTCCACATGTCCATAGATTTTTATTTAAATGTAGGATTTGGACCAAATTTGGAGAATGGACCCACCAGTGGCCGAGACCACTCACCAGGGCCCATTTAGGCCCTAGTGGGGTGGCGCCCGCCACCTAGGTGGCGCCCAAAACTTCTCCCCTGCCACGTCACTGATCCGTGTGACCACCCTAGGGCCAAATCTTAGCCCTCGGTCACTAGGTCGGTGGCATCGGAGGGCTCAGGAGGGAGTGGCGTGGGTCATGCATGCCGCCATGTAAAGAAGCATATGTTGAATTAAAGAAGCACATGCTTAATTCTTCTCCACCATTGATCTGAAGGAGGTTACGATCCAAGGGCTCTCATCCATCATCACGCGGATCGATGATGTGGCGGTGGAGTAGCCCCTACTCCACCTCTCTACTATAAATACCCCCTGGAGGTGTCACTTCACTCCAAGCAAGGAAAGCAAGAGAAGCAAAGAAGAAAGCAAGGCTAAAGCTAGAGAGCTAATAGCTTAGGATGTAGCCAAGCTTAGGCAAGTAGGTAGCTAGTAGAGCAAGGCATCCTTGCCTCATTGCCCTCGCGGAAGCACTGCTCAAGGCTTAGCTCAAGAGTAGAAGCGTGCGAGTGATCGGTCCTGGAGTTGGGAAGAGTTTTCATTCATCTCCAGTTCAGGTTTTGCTCTTGTAACTCAAGCACTTTACTATATTCTAGTTCATCATTTCAAGTATTACTTTATTCTACTTGCCAGTATTGAGTAGTATACTTGATTGATTGCTTGAGTACCTAGCTATCCTACATTTCAATTCACTTAGCCATAGTAGTTAATCTCTAGTGTGCTTAGTGTTTGATCTTTGCCAATAGGTTGCTTAGTTAGTTTAGTGTTTGTCTTATTAAGTCAAGTATTTGCTCTGACATCCGCAAGGGTGTCTCTATTCTAGGCCAGGGTAGAGATAGTTAGAATATAATTAGGTGTGGTACTTAGTTATAGACTTACCTTCAGATACGGCTAGACCCCCGGATAGCTGTGGTAGCAAGCAGGTGGTGACAGCCTTGTGCGCCTTGAATTTCACCACGTAGTTGGTCTAGTTTAACAGTAAGTCTCGTTGTGCTAGCGTTCAACCTAAGTCAGTGGTAAAGGCTAGTACGCCTCGGTAATTGACAAGATAGGAACAAAACTATACTTAACTTGGTTGCTTATTTGGCATTTGCCTTTCTTGCTTTGTAGTTATCTAGGAGAAGTTATTAATTATTAGTTAGTTATATTAGTTATCCTTAGTTATCTTATTCCCCCTATCTACCTATCTATCCACCTTACCTTAGCCATTCCATTCATCCTTACCTATCCACTCATAAATTCTTTCTAGCCTTTCATCTCCTCTCTTCTCTCCTCTCCTTTTCCCTTTCTTATTCTTCGACTCTCATCCCCTCCTTGACTGGACTCATAAACCACCCTAGTCTTCCTCTGGGATCAAATAAATCGACACCTGGTACTCCCAGGCGAAGTGCTACTACGATAGTTCTGTGCGCTTGCAGAATCTCCTCTAGGTAGATTGCAATCTCTCTAGCTAGCTCCTACTAGTGTCAGGATTGACAACCCCATTTGACATTAGTAGATAGTTGCTTTAGCTTCACTCCTTTAGGTATAGTGACTGGACTTGCTACAAGCATTTCTGGCGTTGTTGCCAGGGATAGATTCCATAGTCTACTCCTAGTAACAACGTTAGCAAGTGTCAACAAGCATTTCTGGGCCGTTACCGGGGATAGTTGCCTAGTTCTATCTTTAGTGAAGTTAAGAACTACCAGCTCTCAAGGAGAGCATGAAAATCTTGATGATGTAGGTGATGAACCATTGAGGGAAGCAATGAAGAACATGTCGGTTGGAGCTATCAAGCCAAAAGACGATGATGATGATGTGCAAGTCATTAACAAGCCATCCTCATCCAATGTACCACAAGATGATGATAAAGATGGGAGAGAGCCATTTGAAGATACTCATGTCTCCCATGATCAAATGGTGGTACAAGCTCAAGATGTTGATGCTTCACAAGCGGCCCCTCAAGTGGTTGATCAAAGGACTACTCCTCTACTACAAGCTCATCCTCAAGATCTCATCATAGAGAGTCCAACAAGGGGTGTAATGACTCGATCTCAAAAACTTGCTTTATTTATTGAACATCACTCCTTTGTGTCTCTTGTTGAGCCTACCATTGTAGATGAAGCTCTAGGTGATCCGAATTGGGTGAATGCTATGCATGAAGAATTAAACAACTTCACCCGCAACCAAGTTTGGACACTTGAAGAGCGACCCAAAGGCGCAAGAGTCATTGGAACAAAATGGGTGTTTAGGAACAAGCAAGATGATCAAGGCAAGGTTGTTAGAAACAAGGCAAGGCTAGTGGCAAAGGGGTTCTCTCAAGTTGAAGGTTTGGATTTTGAAGAGACCTTTGCACCGGTTGCAAGACTCAAAGCCATTTGTATCCTCCTTGCATATGCATCACATCATGACATTAAATTATTTCAAATGGATGTGAAAAGTGCATTTTTAAATGGCTTCATAAATGAACTAGTCTATGTTGATCAACCTCCCGGGTTTGAAGACCCTAGATATCCTAATCATGTCTATAGGTTGTCCAAGGCGCTACATGGGCTCAAGCAAGCCCCAAGAGCATGGTACGAGCGCCTCCAGGACTTGCTCATTGAGAAGGGCTTCATCATTGGGAAGGTCGACACCACACTATTCACCAAGAAGCTTGATGGAGAGATCTTCATTTGTCAAGTCTACGTTGATGATATCATCTTCGGGTCAACAAATGAAGCCTATTGCAAGGAATTTGGTGACTTGATGTTGAAGGAGTTTGAAATGTCCATGATTGGCGAGCTCACATTCTTCCTAGGCTTCCAAGTCTAGCAATTGAAGGAGGGGACTTTCATATCTCAAGAGAAGTATACAAAAGACCTCCTCAAGCGCTTCAATATGGATGATTGCAAGCCTATCAAGACTCCAATGCCAACAAACGGACATCTCGACCTAGATGAGGGAGGTAACCCGGTTGATCAAACTCTCTACCGTTCTATGATTGGTAGCTTGTTATATTTGACCGCATCTAGGCCTGACATCATGTTTAGTGTGCATGTGTGCTCGCTTTCAAGCTGATCCTAGGGAATCACATCTCATAGCGGTGAAGAGAATCCTTAGGTACCTAAAGCACACCCCAAGCATTGGCCTTTGGTATCCCAAAGGAGCTAACTTCCAACTCGTTGGGTATTCCGATTCGGATTACGCGGGTTGCAAAGTAGATAGAAAAAGCACATCCGGAGGGTGCCATTTGCTTGGGAGATCACTAGTTTCATGGAGTTCGAAAAAGCAAAATAGTGTGGCCTTGTCTACCGCCGAGGCGGAATACATAGCCGCGGGTGCTTGTTGTGCATAAATCCTTTACATGAAACAAACCCTTTTAGACTATGGTGTAGTTCTAGAAAGGGTACCTTTGTTGTGTGACAATGAGAGCGCGGTTAAGCTTGCTAACAACCCGGTTCAACACTCTCGCACCAAGCACATAGATATTCGCCATCATTTTCTTAGAGACCATGTTTCCAAGAAATACATATCATTAGAGGGAGTTAGAACCGAAGATCAATTGGCAGATATCTTCACAAAACCCCTAGATGAAAGCACTCTTTATAGATTGCGAAGTGAGCTTAATGTGCTTGATCTAAGTAACTTTGTCAAAAGGTGAAAGGGGGTTGTCTTTGCATTGCATTGTATAATATTCCATGATTAAATTATGCTATGCACATAGGCTTGTCAGACGTGGCTAAGATAACCACCCTAAAAAGCGTGTGAAGAAGCTTACCCATGAGCAAACTTGACAAGCAACCTAGATTCAAATTCCGTATTGCATTGCATATGCATGTGTGTTGCTTTATCGTTTCTTTTCGGTTAAGTTTTGAGCAACCGCTGTGTTCGTCCACCGCTAGGGGGAGCATTTGACGCTCCTAATGGTTGAGACCCCTAGTTTTGGTGGCCACATGTTGTCTCCTCGGGTTTTATTGCCTATTTTATCTAGAAAACTAAATTAGCCTATGGCAAATTATTTGAAAAATTTGAGGGTTTGAGAGAGGTAACTCCTCTAGGTTCCAACTGGTGTTTATTTGCATCTTATTTGAGTTGGAACTTGGTTGGGAGAAGTCGGCGCGGAAAATTGAGTCAAAACATGGGTTTATGTGTGACCGGACGCTGTGATCGGACGCTGGCATGCGTCCGGTCAGTGTTTGGATGTGCTGATGAATAGTGTCATCGTCGCGTCCGGTCAGGTCACGTGCGTGCGTCCGGTCGTCTGCTGTGATGTGATCGGACACATGGGTGCGTCCGGTCGTGTGCGACAGGACGCGTCCGATCGCGATTTTTGCGTTTCTAGAGCTCTCTGTTCGTGACCGGACGCTAGGGCTTCGTGCGTCCGGTCACTCCTCGAATGCGTCCGGTCGTCACTTAAACGGTGCAGTCCCTTCTTCAACCGACACGTGGGCCGGTTTGTTTCACCCTTTCTTCTTCGTTCTGCCCACGCTCAAGCCCGCGCTGCCCGATTTTAACCCTAGCTCGCCGGCCACCTCCCCTTGCGTCGCCGCGCCCGCGCCCTCCCCCCCATGCGCCGCCGCTCAACCCCCCCCCCCCGCGCCCGCGCCACCGCTTCCCCCCCCCCTCCCCGCGCGCCTGCGCCGCCACCCTTCTGCGCCCCTGTCGCGCGCTCGACTCCGCCAGACGCCAGGGTTCCTCGGCCGGACCGGGCCTCGCCGGCGCTTCACCTGCGGCTTGCCGGCGTCTCGCCTCATCAGCTCCTCTTCTCCGGCGACCTCTCTTCGGCCGGCCACATCCAATCTGTGAGCTCCCCACCCCTTTCCATACACTGTGCATGCCAAGTGTTCGACGAAATGCCCGAACCACCGTTCTTCACTGTTTGACCCTAGTTTTTCACCCATCCTTGCTTGCAGACCCCTTGGTGTGTCGCAGTGGTGCCCGAACGTGTCGGTTTCTTACCCTTGCTTTGTTGGTTCATCGCGTCTCGTCAGGTAGCTCAGCCATGGCTCTCGTCTCGTCTCCTTTGCTTTGCTTCTGATAGGGCCTTCTTATCTCTAGTTTATATATGCTTATATATATCTCTATCTATCTATTGCAGTGAGTCGGGACCGTGTCAGTGAGCAGTGTGACTATGACAGCTTCATCCGGGGCCAAGCTCGCGGATACGGAACGAGGCCAAGCCTTTGAGGTTCAGTCCCGTCTCTTGCTTGCCAGTGGCTATGGCTTCATTGACAGTTGTTCTCAGCGGCAGTGGTTCTCAGTGGCAGTGGCTCTTAGTGGCAGTGGTTCTTGCTTAGCAGTGGTTTTCTTCTTGTAGCGATGGCTCGCTGCAAGAACGTCGGCGGAGGTCCCGGGGCAGATCCTCCTCCCCCTCGCCCTCCTTCTGGTGGCAAGGGGAAGAGGCCGCAGAAGCTTGTGTCTAAGAAGCGCAAGCGTCTCGACCGTGACTCAGAGATGGCTCTAGCAGTCACACGGGCAGCCGAGAGAGCAGAGCAGGGTGGTTCGACAGGCGGTCTCCACATTCGCGACCAAACTTCAGAGCAGGGCAGTCAGGGCAGTGGTCCGCAGAGTGGACTGCGGGTTCGTGATATGCTTACAGAGCAGCAGGTGCAGTCTCTGCTTCAGAGAGAGAGCGGAGTAGTCTGGGTTCACGGTGTGCAGTACTCTCTCGACGACCCAGTTGAGGTTCTCCCTCCGGACTTTCAGTTTCCGTCTGAGGCCGCCTCCACTCTTGCAGCAGCTTCAGCCGGCGGTTCCGCTCCAGAGCCCAGCTCAGCTACAGCGACCCAGGCAGAGGGTCAGACCGAGGAGCAACCAGCTCAGCAGCCAGTCTGCCGGTCCACCCGTACTCGCACTCAGGTCTCTCCTCGACCTGAGGGGCAGAGGCGGGGTGGTCGACCCCCTCCGAGGCCACAGGGACCCCCACCTGTGGAGTACTTGGACCTGCGGACCGCGACAGCACGTCAGGTGCAGGCCCTGCGTCTGGTTCCTTACGAGGAGTGGTTTCCAGCCGCCAGGCACCCTCAGGCCTCCGAGGGTTTCTACACAGTACTACAGGAGGATTTCTATACAGCGTATGTCAACAGCGGCGTCCATCTTCGACCTCATAGAGTCTGCCCGCTCGAGACTATTGTTGCAGTTGCTGGTGAGGCCATTCGTCCCATGCTATCGTACCTGCCGAGATTAGCAGATCTACTTGGACGGAGTGGCCAGTACGTGGAGGAGTGGGTTCGCCAGTTCTACGCATCTCTTTGGATCTCCCCGGACCACCGGTTCCTGCACTTTGCTTTCAGGGGGAGGTCCTACAGGCTCTACAGTTCTCGTGCTCGCGAGTACCTTGGTCTGACTGCCTATGCGACCAAGATTCACACTTTGTGCTATGGAGAGACAGAGCCGCCTCGGCGTCCTCACAGTCACACCAGCTGACTTGGTTCGTGCCTGCTTCTGAGAGCCGTTCGAGGAGGGGTCCAGCCGGCGTCCTCGTGACTTGACACCGACGGCCCGTCTCGTGAACGAGGTCATGAGGCGTACTCTTCTACCTCAGACAGGATATAGAGAGGGGCTAACTCGCATTCAGATCTGGCTTGTTCACCACTTGGTCTCTCAGCTGGAGTTTGATATTTGGGATGTTATTATTTCTGAGATGGAGGACACGCTAGCAGAGGGGTTCAAGGGACACAGGCAGCTTCCCTATGCCCACTGGATCTGCGTCCTTCTGAGGAAGATGATTCTGGCACTGCTTTCAGAGCTTACTCACTCTCCGACGGAGTTCCCCGTGTACGACACTCGCCAGATTACCGGGGCTCACCCAGACACCCGTCCCTGGGGTCAGCGTCAGCGCCCAGTTGTCACCGAGACAAAGGCTAAGCAGGACGAGGCAGTTCGTCAGCTAGCAGAGGCAGAGCTTGCCGGTCTTGAGGCAGAGGCAGAGGATCCCGACCTTCCAGAGGTTCCGACCGACAGCTCCGACGACGACTACGCTCCTCTTCCGAGGATGCGTCCAGCAGCAGCTCACGACTCAGAGGCCTCCTCGTCGTGTATGGCCGGCTCCGATCCAGCTCTTCTAGCCATTCTTTCTCGGATGGAGCAGCAGCAGTCTCGGCTTTCTGAGGAGGTTCAGTGTCAGGCTGAGGAGCAGCGACGACAGGCTCAGGAGCAGGCCAGACTTGCAGAGGCACAGGCAGTGGCAGTAGCACAGGCTCAGGAGCGCCAGGACGCTCTCTAGCGGTAGATGATTCAGCTTCAGCCTCAGACACTTGCCTTCATGGAGAGGATGGCGGCTATTCCCCAGTTACCTCCGCCACTGCCTCAGTTTCAGCTGCAGCAGCCGGGACCGTCGACTTCGTACTACACGGCAGTTCCTCTGTCGACGGTCTCGCCCTTTCTGCAGTATCCACAGTGGTTCACTTCGCCTGCGCCAGGGCAGCAGCCAGGGTTCACGTCGTTCCGCTCGGGCTTCACTCCTACTCAGACGGAGTTGGTTCTCGTGACCCCTAGGAGTTTGGAGGCTTCGTTCAGCGAGCTCACCGGCCTGCCTACCCCGCCTCAGTTTATCTTGCCGGTGACCTCGGCTCCAGCTCCCGCTACTGGTACCACAGAAACTCTTCCCTCTTCAGTAGCGTCTTCAGAGCCACCGGTCTCTCAGAGTCAGCCTTTGCCTGTCAATTCTGCACCTGAGACTTTGTTGACCGTGACAGTGGCAGTGACCGCGATAGTGGATCCTCCTCCAGAGACACAGCTTCCAAAGCCAGAGCTTCCGCAGACAGAGCTTCCAGCGCCTGAGGCCGCTCCCGAGTCAGCTGAGCAGACCCAGACTGCTTCACCTCCACGTCCAGTGTTCGAGGGTCAGCCAGCTCACAGTTTGTCGTTCGACGACGAGGCTCTTCTTGCACAGTTTGAGGCTCTTCCGCGTACCTCGACGCCCGACTTGTCTGCTACTGTCCCACCTATCGACCCTTAGGCTTTGGTTCTTGATGCCAAAGGGGGAGAGAGCGTATGTTAGACTTAGGGGGAGTTTGTGAGAGGGTCTCGGTTCTTTTGTGTGATCCTTGCACTCATATGCATACATGTTTATCTTTTGGCACTTGTACGGTATGTGTATGTCTTTTGGATGTGACATGTTATGCTTCACTCGTTATATATTACATGTCACTTGGTTATGCTCATTTACTTTGCTTCCGCACTTATACTCTGATAAATGAGCTTGTTCATAAGTACTTGTGTTAATTCTTATATGTTGAGTACTTATGTGGACTTGGTTTGTATAAGCATGCCTAACCCTTTTTGATCTTATTGTCTCATGCTTATATGAACCAAGCAATTGAAAACCTCACCTCTCTTTCAAACATACTTGAGGTTGTCATCAATCACCAAAAAGGGGGAGATTGTGAGCATCTAGGCCCCCCAGTGGGTTTCGGTGATTGGATGACAACGGTAAATTACTATGACTAACGTGTGTTTTGCAGAAACAGTTGAGTTAGGTCATGGTAATGATGATCGTGAGGGCACTATGGTATTCATGCCCCCTTATTGATGGAATTCGTTCGGTTTTCAAAGGATGGACGACGAAGACGTGATAGGCTAGTTCTAAGTGTCATTTGGTGTTGAAGGACACTTAGAGTAGCATAGGTCTTTGTTTTATCTTTGGTCGTACTATTAAGAGGGGTTTGAATGGGTAGCTTGACCTAGGTGAGACTTTTGAGTTAGGTGTGGTGCACACTTGTTAACTAAAGCCCTAGGTAGCTTAGAAAGGTCCCTAAGATCATAAGGAAGAAAGTTCATGAAGGGAGCGTCGCAAACCGAAGTCGTTATGGACTTCAAACAGCGACCGGACGTTGGAGCTCATGCGACCGGACGCTAGGGTATGCGTCCGGTCAGTGTAGCTGGCTGAGGGTTGGGTTTGGTTGTGACCGGACTCTCCCTCAGCAATCGATCGGATGCACCAGGGGGGTGAGTCCGGTCGTACACAGAGAGGTTCCAGAGAGGAAAAATCGCGACCGGACGCGTCCGGTCAGAGGGGATCGGACGCATGGGAGCGTCCGATCATCACTTCGTACAGGTGTCAGTGCTAACGTCAGTTAGCCGTTGGGCACTGACCGGACGCGTCCGGTCACCCCGACAGGTGCGTCCGGTCAGTGTGTAACTGGCTGGACTTACCCCTTCGTGCATGATTTGAGGTGGGGGTATAAATATGCCTCCCCCTCATTCATGCTGACTCTCTTGCTCATTTGAAAGGTTGTCAAACACATTGTGATTGCAAGTGAGTGCAAGAGGCCTAGTGAGGTTGAGAGATTTGATAATTGAGTGATCAAACACCTCATTAGTGAATAGAGAGTAGCAAGTGTGCATCCACCCATCTCATTAGCCTTGTGTTGGTCAAGTGAGAGTTCTTGCTTGTTACTCTTGGTGATCGGCATCACCTAGACGGCTTGGTGGCGATCGGAGAGCTTGGTGATCATCCGGAGGCATTGTGGATGACCCAAGCCAAGTTGTGACCGGTAGCGAGCGATTCACCGGGCCGGAGTGGCGAAGAATCAGCTCGTAGTGAGCACTTGATCCTTGCGCGGATAAAGGGGGAGCGATACCAAGCGCGGGTGCTCCAACGAGGACTAGGGGGTGTGCCGACACCTCGATACCTCGGGAAAAAGATCGTCGTGTCATCTCTACTCTCTTTACTTACGCATTTACATTCAAGCAATTCAATTTCGCAATTTACTTGTCGCTCATCCTTATTTGAATTGTCATGCTAGAGTGGAAATAGTTTAGCGATAGTCTTTTGTGCGGTTGTTGTTAGTGAGACACACTTCTAGGCACTAGGGGGTTAATTGGGGCTTGATAGGTTTTAATTCTTGCAAGAAGTTTTAGAAAAGCTCAATTCACCCCCCCCCCCCCCTCCTCTTAGGCATCTTGATCATTTCAGGTTTGCAGTGTGTGAGTTGACTACTTGAGTGTACCAGGGAATACTCGGCGTACTATCTAAATGCATCTAAAATCGTTGATTTTTTATTGCTGATTATTCAAATAATTATGAAACGTATTTATTATAATGAGCTCTCTGTTTCTCTACAGAATTATTTGTACCTCCAAATAAATTTATTATAAAAACAGATTCAACGATCTATCTAATGGTATTAATTATATACCATGAATATTATTAATATTTTATATATAAATTAAGAAACGAAAGCGATAGTTATTTAGTTACCGACAGAGTACGTGGATTTAGAACCAGGCTAGGTGTGGCCAACCCATCACGGTTTCTCTGGCGCTCCTCTTCCTCATGTTGAGGGAGCTGTGTGCTCATCCTTTTTGCGACTCCTCATCCAATGCACCGCCATCGAGCTTGGTCCTCTGCGTGGTGCTCTCCTCCTCCTCATGCCCATCCAGGCATCCACGTACGCCGCTATCGGTCTCCTCCCCGCACTCTACCTCTACGCCGTCGCCGCCCATTGCCCTTCCCTAGCTTGCCGATGGCACTGGAGCCCGTGGCGGCGGGCAGCATGGGAGCATGTGGCAATGGGGGTAACAGAGCGTGCGGCTCTGGGGTCGTAGATGAGGAACGCGGTGTCTACTGGAAGTCATTGGACGAGGAGTCGCCCTCTTAAGTTGGAGCAACACATCATCGCCCATGGCATTGTAGACGAAGACAAGTCTCCAAAAGGTAAAATACTTTGCCCAGAGGTTTTTAACGAAGCTAGTGGTGGAAGAAATCCAGCTTTGATCCAAAGCGTGGCTCATGTTTTACACCAAGGGAGAACTATTTAGATCCTGTGAATTAAATAGTACTCTTTTTGTTTAAAATTATAAGTTATTTTTAAGGATATTGGAGAGTTAAAGTTTTTTAAAAAAAATTGACTGAAATTATAAAAAAAATATAAAGATTTATGATATCAAATAGGTATATTATGAAAATATAACTAATAAAAAAATCCAATGATACTTAGTTCGTATCGTAAATGTTATTATCTTATTATTTAGTTAATCTTAGAAAATTTTGATTCTCTAAATTTTTTAAAATGATTTATAATTTAAAACGGAGGGAGTACTTAGATGTTTCCAACATTGCTTTCAAAAAGTTCTAGGATTTTGTTGGAAATCTAGCATTCTTGTATGGACGTATACAGAATTTATTTATTCCAAAGATTGTAGATTAGAAAAGCTATTTGTGGGATAGAAATAGAAAACATATAAAAGCTTGTCGCCGTACGAGGAGAATGTGATAAGCATGGTTTTTTTTCTGTATACTGTATATTTTGGGAGAGGCGACACTAGGCCTAACCGTGGAACTGAACGTGCCCGACAAGAGCACGTGGGAGCCGAGGGAGGGGGACACGTGGCGGGCTGCGACTGCGAGGTGAAGGGGGGCGAGCCAATTCGTCTTCCTCGGAAACCCCACGTCTGACGCTGCCCATCGGATCAGATCGGGGCATCATCGGGTTGGGGGATATTTTGGCCTGGGCGCCAGATGCATCCATCCATGGGCGCCAGTCCGCTTCATCTTTATTTTGTTTTCTTATTTCTTGTTTGATTGATTTTGAGAAAAAAAAGAAAGAAAGAAAGAAAAGGCTCCATCCTTATCTACTTTGCTGAGTCATCGCAGGCTCTCTCTCCCTCCTTATCAGACGTGGTGAGGTCCGCTCACCGCGCGCACCTTTTCACCCTCTTTATACGGTATCAACCATCACATCAATATTTACACAGATTACTTCTAAACTATGAGATGAATCTTTTGAACCTAGTTGATTTAGCAAAGTGCTCAATATTTCAACATCTAAACATGTTTAGATTCTCACTCTTTTCACTGTTTATCCATCACATCAATATTTAGCGCATGCATGAAGTATTAAATGTTGACAAAATAAATAACTAATTATACAGATTACTTATAAATCATGAGACAAATCTTTTAAATTTGGTTAGTACATAATTAAACAATATTTGTTAAATACAAACGAGAGTGGTACGGTAGCAAAATTCCTAATATTTTAACATCTAAATAAGGCCTCAGAAATCTGCAGTCCAGGTGCAGCAGAGCAGAGATCCCTTGTTTCTTTACTGTACGCCCGCCACTCCGCCAGCGCCACCACACACACAGGACCGACCGGCTGAACGCATTTATCTCCGCTCCATGTGCATATGTTTCCAGCTTCTATCTCGCTCTCGCCCCCCTTGGCGGTGGTGGTACATTGACCGCACCGGTGTCCGGACACCCGTCCCCTCCGTGATTGATTTATTTAAGAGAGGCAGACCCCCTCTACCATCAGCCAGCTCGCGCCGCTCGGTGGTGCTCTTTTTTTTTCCCATTGACGTCTTAATTAGCTCAGCAGTGAAGCTCGTTAACTCGCCGGAGCTCTTCTAGGATCTCCATCCATCCATCCTGATCCTGATTGTGATCGTGGTACGTGGTGGCTTTGTGAGCTCGACGAGAGGAAGGAAGGAATTGAGGAATTGAAGATGCTGGACAAGCTGTGGGACGACGTGGTGGCGGGGCCTCACCCGGAGACGGGCCTCGACAAGCTCCGCAAGGCCACCACCGCACGCCCGCTCCTCATCGACAACAAAGGTACTGCTACTCATCGTCATCGTCATCGTTTTTTTTTTTAAATCTCTACCGCCTTATATTTATAATAAATAAATAAATAAAGACACGGACGCCGGAGCCGCGGGGAGCTACAAGCGGACGCAGTCGACGCCGTCGACCCCGACGACGCCGGTGACGCCGTCGTCGTCGACGCCGCGGGCCGGCGCCAACAGCAACGTGTGGCGCAGCGTGTTCCACCCGGGGAGCAACCTGGGCACCAAGGGCATGGGCGCCAACCTCTTCGACCGCCCGCAGCCAAACTCCCCCACCGTCTACGACTGGTGAGAGCAACCATCGTCTCATTCTCGCTCTCATCCGCCCCCATCTCTATGATTTGCTCTTAGAGTATTAGCTAGCGAACCATGATTTGCTCACGTGGCATGCCAATCCAATTAAGAGGCACGACCGAGGAGAGTGTGACAGTGATCGAGTCGAGTGCTATACACTTTACTGTTTGAGAGTGTTTGTTGGAACGGATAAGGCCTAAAGGACAAGCACACGCTGGTACGATGGCCAGATTTATTTTAGTTAATATTAATATTAATATCAATACACCGTATCTACCTGTATACTCTCTCCGTATGGGAAATATCGGAAATAGATCTAGTTCGTTTTGAACAAGATTTGAATCAAACATTAAGAATATAAATCATAAATAACTTTTAAATTATTGAGTTTGGAGATATAAAAATTATATAAATAAATTTGTCCTTGAAAAATAGTTTCATAAAAATATGTATAGACTATTTTACAATAAATATTTTTAAAGAAATAAGACCGTGTCACGTTCTGAACGACATCTAAATTAAATTAAAAGCGAGACGGAGAGACTAGATATAGATAAATAAATAAACTCTTAATTTCTTTCTCTAAAATCTTGAGACAGAAGGGAGCATAGTACGTTACTATTTATCAGCAAACAAATAAATATCGTGACACAAAATGTTGTTTTTCCATGTATATACAATAATATTCCAGGCTCTACAGCGACGAGACCAGGACCAGGAGCAACCACCGTTAGATCTGATCTCGTCGGAACGGATCGGGCTGCAATCGGATGAGGTCGATGACGATCAAGGGCCCGGCGGCGTCTCTGTCGGGCCATGTTTGCTGGTCCTTGTGGTTATCTAAAACTTATGCATGCATGCTCTCTTATTATTATAGTGCTTCTGTCGTTGCTGTTGCTGATAAAAGACTTCGCCGTTTATTAATTTGTCCTGTGTGTTGTTATGGAGTGAGTGATATGCAGTCGTCAGTCGCTCCTAATATGAGTAGTGAGTAGTCACTGGTATACTACGTGGTGTGTACTACGTAGCTTTTCTCTCCGTCTTGTAAATATTTTGTCAGTGCGTAATGGATGCGTGGTGTACTACTACGTACTGTACGTGCCTCTGTTTCTTCCATTTTAATTTTCCTAATATTGATGTAATAGTATAATCAGTCAATCACCAGCGCTCTGAGGACATGATGGATATAACGATAATATAAGGGACAAAATAACTACGGATCGATGAACACAGACAAGGATATACGGAGTATGAACCTAAACATGCACACAGCACACACCATCGAAAGTCGAAACGGACACACGGACAGTATAGTATTGTATCGGTCTGTGTAATGTGCGGCAGGGTAATGCGAGATTTGTCATATCACAACGAAATAATGCACCGTGATGGACAACGTTTTGCTCTCGCTGTCGGGAGGACTCACTAAAAAATGGTTGCCACGTCGCTGTCAGGCTACTGCCGTGTTGGGCTTGTACTGACGGTGACCAGCCTTTTGTAACCGCACTCGGGCCCGTGTGAAAATCAGATCCGGGCGGCTATGCCATCTCGATAGCGGGCGGGGTGGGTGTAGAGACGGCAACGGCTACAAATCCGTTAAGAATTTTGCTCATCTAAACCTATGTATGTCCACGAATATAAAATGTATCCGCTAAAAAAAAATTCATGACCTATTTGATAGGTTTTATTTTATATCCAAACTCATGTCCATTTGGATCATGGGTATCATCGGGTTGTCCATAAATTCAATATGACCTCATTTTTACACGTACCACCATATTTTAATTTTGTCTTATTTCTATTTCAACAATATTATATTGAATGGTTATGTTTATGTTTATTTCGTAAGATTTAGAATAATGTGGTAGAGTGAGCAGCGGAATTTGGCTCAACTCGCTATACCCACGAGTCGGCGCCTCTCGGACCCGGGTCCACCGGAGGCCACAACATAACTCAACCCAGAAAACTAGTCTGATAGGTGAGGGCTGCCTCCGTCTTATATGTCGTGCTCCCCCACCATCAATTGTCGATGTGGGACTAAACCTAACAATCTCCCCCGTCACAAATCGGATCCAACTCTTCACATTACACAATCCCATGCGATCTCCGAAAGACGTTTTCCAGACCTCGAGTCCAATGCTTCATATCACACACAATTCGTGTGACCTCCGAGATGTTAACGGGGGCCCGTCACATGTGACCCTTGAGATTTTTTAGGTTTTTCCGACCATTAGCTTTGATACCACTTGTTAGAGTGCGTAGTTAGTTTTAAAACCGAACAGATCTGCTAACCGAAAAATATGGAAGCATAACCACCATAGAAGAAAATGCGTAAACAAGAATGACACTGAGATGATGTTTTTTAACAAGGTTCAGTGATGTGCCTAATCCTTAGGGTATGACTACGGGCGCTCCTCCCCATAAAAAACAGCTACACCGATATCCGAACGATCCCGCAGCCTCGCCGCCACACAAACCAGCCGCCAAGTCGTCTCTCATGGTTACAACAGGGGGTTGCCTCATTTTTATGGCCCCCTAGGATATAATATTCGACTCCAACTCTATTCTAGCCGTAACGCAACTCAAGTCCAACTGTAACCGGATTGTACACATATTCGACACATATCTAACATAATGGCAATCCAATATGATAAAATTAATTAAAATGAATAGTTTATAAACTCTTTTTTATAGTTTAATTAAATATTTTAGAGTTATGGATCAGATTTCAGAAACTCATGGGTTTACGGGTTTGGGTACTGCACTCTCAAATCCAGACCCACAAACCCATTGGGTTTGACTTTTTGTCCATTAATACACTCATGGGTAGAAAAGTTGACTCGTATCCTTACCTTAATAGGGTAAAAACTCATCAGATTTCGGGTACCCATTGTCATCTTTAGGTGGATGTGGGTGGAGTGGGGGAGAGGGTGTAGACTAGTCTTATTGAGAGTTTTATATATTTTTATGATCATTAAATATGCTAATAGGACATTATATTAATAAAGAAAGAGGTACAACATTATATTAATAAAGAGAGATGATAAGAGTTTCATAGAAGTAGAGAGAATTTTACGAGGATGAAACTTTTATGTATTGTTTTTAAATACTGAGTACGTTGAAAAGTGAGATATGAAATGAAACTTACATTAGGTATGTATGGTCTTACTCTCTGTAGTTCGTCCTATATATATAAGATGCAACCCATGTAATGGCCAAAGGCCAAGAAACAATTCTCTCAACACTGTATTATTATATCGATCGCCTTATATTATGGGATTAGATTAAAAAAAATGATTACACCATATATTAGGACGGAGAAGGAATACTAGTCAAATGACTATTGCCTTATATTAAAAGACCATTGCATCAGAATGCCGAGGTAAAAATGGATTTTAAGGCCCTAGGCCTTGTTTAAATTTCTTCCAATTTTCAATTTTTTACACTCTCTTTTCATCACATTAACTTTTAGTCACATACATGAAGCAGTAAATATATATAAAAAATTAACTAATTACATGGTTTGTTTATAATTGTGAGACGAATCTTTTGAGCCTAATTAATCTATAATTGGACAATATTTATCAAATACAAACGAAAGTGCTATATTGTTAGAATTGCAAATGGTTGAAATCTAAACGTGGGCCCTATTTGGTTGGGCTTTTGACTTTGACTTTTGGCCCCAAAAGCTAAAACCCCAACTAAAGTGGTTGTTGCTAGAGGTGGTTTTTGCAGAAACAGATGTTTTTCCATAATACATTTTTGAAAGCTGCTTTGACCATGTTTTCCTTAGAAAGTGTGACAAGCAAAAATGTGGTCACACTTTTCTTATTTAAGAGAATCTTGTCATACTTTTTCTATTCTATGTCATATGGAGCCTATAAAAATCTTATCTAAGATTAGTCATCAACCAAATACTTGTCAACTTGGTTAAACTAGCCTAAGATAAAAGCGTGGCAGAACCAAACAACCCCTCAATACTCGTAGTCTGCAGGAGCAAAAAAAAAGTGCAACACCCCACTTCTCAGGGCACCTCCAACAATTGGCTTTTAAGCTAGCTCTAAATATTTTTCTTATATTTTAATAGAAGAGAAAGAAAAACTAGCTCTTAGTTAAGAGCTAAGCTCTTACACACATCTCAAGATCACGTGAGATTGTTATGTGAGGTCATCTATGTTAAAAGTTACTCCCTCCGTCCCAAAATAGAAGTCGTTCTCACTTCCTGAGGAGTCAACTTTTTTAAACTTTGACTAACTATATATATATAAAAATATTAATATTTATAATACATAATTAATATCATTAGATAAATCTTTGAATGTATTTTTATAATAAATTTATTAGACGATATAAATATTGCACGTATTTTTTACAGACTTGGTCAAAGTTAAGAAAATTTAACCCGCATGTTTCCTATAGTGACTTTCTTTCTGGGACGGAGGGAGTATGTATTAAGGGCCAGTACTGTTGGAGAAGTTAGCTAGAAGTTAGCAGCTCTAACCATTGCCGGTGCCCTCAGCTGTCAGCTCTCACTCTGCCCAGTCAACGGCCGTTCAGATCCTTCCCCGCTCCGTCGTCCTGCGGCATGCTTCTCCTCAGCCCTTCGCCGCCGGCTCCCGCCGCCGCGGTAACCGCCCCCCATCGTATCCTCCTTACTCCCCGCAGGCGCCTCAAGGCTACGCCCACCCCACAGCGCCTCGCCTGCCTCCGCCTCCGCCTCCGCCCCGCCGCCCCGCTCCGCGGCATTCCGTCGAGGACCGTGTGCCGCGCGGCCGCTGCCGATGCCGATGCGGCGCCCTCCCAAGCTCCAGGAGGCGTGCGTGGCGCGATGGTGCGCATTGGGGAGGCTCTGTCGCTGGGGTTCCCGGTGTGGGTGGCGTCGGCCTGCGCGCTCGCGCTGTGGCGGCCGCCGACCTTCCTCTGGGTCGGGCCCACCGCGCAGATGATCGGCCTCTCCTTCACAATGCTTGGTTGGCGCCTTTCTTCCCTTCCGTACCTCCGTTCCCTCGCTAGTACTTGTTCTACCACCCCTCATGGTGCTGTCTCGTGCCACTTCTTACAAGTGGACTCAAACTCTACTTCTCCTGTGGGGTTATTAGCTCTGTTGATGTCCTCTATGTGATATTATATTATTAGAACAGCTGCTGGCAATGAGATCACTGAATAAATGCACAACCTGATACAAGGAAAGTATGTCACCAAAATGAAAAAAAAAAGACATACAAGTGATTAGGCGAAAATAAGATGAAGATCTTTAAAAAAAATCAACCGTACAATTCCAGTACTCTAGCACAATCCAGCACCTTTTGCATATTCTCACTTTGATACGAGATTTTGGGTTTCTATAATATGTTCTCTTTACTGTGCCATTATGGTGGAGGCAGCAGGATCAAATTCTCGAGCACTCCAGTTCATGGATTAAACCAAATTGCCATAGCTACAGTCAACATAACCTTGTGCTCACGTCTGTTGTCACTTGTGCAAACTGAGGGGTGTCTACTTGGTTTCATTTGGAGGCCATTGTATTTATAGTTGGGTAATTCATATTTGATATATGATTTATACCTACAGGAATGGGAATGACATTGACTTTGGATGACCTCAAAACCGCATTATTGATGCCGAGGGAGTTAGCTGCTGGATTTATACTGCAATACACGGTCAGTTCCCTCCTTTTTTGTTCTTCATATGTCTCAGTCCTTGTAATCATATTCTCTCAGCTCAAAATACACATACATTTACACTATTGATTGATGCATAATTTTAGTATGCGTGCTAGTTAGGATCAGAGTTTTCCTTGTCACAGACTCCATTAAGAGGAGGTCCACATGACTACATGAGTTTTTTTAACTCACATGACTACATGAGTTGGTGACTTGGTATGGTGAAGATTTGAATCCTGATGAGTGAGACTAACAGGTTTGAAGAGAGGGAATCAAATGAAGTTGTCATATAGTAGTCGAGTTATGTTTGATGACTTAATAAACAAGCATGAAAAGCAATAAATCTGCCCCTCCCCCCCCCCCCCCCCCCCACCCCACCCACACTCTCTCTAGAGTTTCTACGCTTATTCTCACGGCCCTTCACTAGTGGCCTATTTGGATTGAGTCACCAGGTGATCCATCGAACCATCCAATCCTAGTAACTTTGTTTGGTTTGCATCCATGGTTTGGTACGTTCACCATGGACCCATCCATTTTAAGCCAACCAGCGAGCCTTTGTTGGGACCAACTCATCCAACAATCCAACAAGCCAAACATGCTGTAGAGTTGATCATGTTACCGACATGTCTAGGTTCCACGCCTGCCGGTTCAACAAACCTACTTCACAACATCTGGTATAAGAAACACGGTTGCTTTGATTGTTCCCAATACTGAGAACAATTCGCAAAACCTGAAATAAGTTCTAGTGAATTGCATAACAGATACCAAAAAAGGAAAAAACTTTCTTTGTGGCATGAACTATGCGGAAGTTTCAACGAGTTGGAGCCTGACCCAGGTCCCCACATATCACATCATGATTGAGTCATTAGTGCATCCTGAAAAATACTTTTTGGCAATTATCTAACAAAAATATCCTAATTATCGCTGTTCTAAGTGGATGAAAAAACATATAAAATATTAAACCATACTGCTTACATCTTCATTATCTATGAGACTGTTAATACAACTGCAGAGTCGTCCCTAGCGCCTCTTCTGTTTATAAGCATATTTAATCGGTGATGACATGGATATGTATTTTATGTTTTTCCCCTTCATGTGCAACAAAAATCCAGAGTGAGTGATTTATGTACAGGTGATGCCACTGTCAGGATTTTTTGTGAGCAAGCTGTTGAAATTGCCATCCCATTATGCTGCTGGACTAATTTTAGTGGCCTGTTGCCCTGGAGGTGTGTATGCACTTCCCTTCCTTTTTTCTATAGATTGGCTACTGGCACTTGAACTGAGAAGGAAAATGCATCTGCAGGCACAGCGAGCAACATCGTGACCTATTTAGCAAGGTAATGAAAAAATAAAGTCTCATGCCAAGAATAAATGCCATCACAAGCCTTGTTGAAACTTAAAACAATAATCATCTGGTTCGTGACAATTCATGAAATGTTGGCAGAAAGATATATTTTAACTTTTCATTTCAAGTGATGAATATCTTGAATTCTTCAGTGGATATAACTGACCAGTGTTGAAAAATTAACTTCAAATAAGTTAGTGCTTTTGCATTTAGTTCAAATTGAATGGAGGCAAATAATCAAAATTTCAGGAATAGTTTGATAAAAAAATCAGGAATAGGGAGTTGTATTGAAAAGTAAAGAGACTTAGATAAATTAATATTCAAATTGCAGGGCAAATGTTGCTCTTTCAGTTCTGATGACAGCAGCAAGCACTTTCGCTGCAGCGGTAATGTGCTACTGTCACATCTGTAATCCTTGACTTAGCTGTTATCTTTTGCTTTTTATTCACATCTTGCTCCCTGATGCAGTTCATGACCCCTCTCCTAACATCCAAACTTGCTGGGCAATATGTTGCAGTAGATCCAATGGGACTGTTTGTGTCCACATCTCAGGTGTCACAAATTTCAAATTTGGTCTGTCTGACATCTAATTTTTTGACCCCTGGCTAATGTCAATATATCTTTTACAGGTTGTCCTCGCACCTGTCCTTTTGGGTGCTCTACTTAATCAGTATTGCAATGGTCTGGTTCAATTAGTGTCCCCGTTGATGCCCTTCATTGCTGTAGCAACAGTAGCCGTTCTATGTGGCAATGCTATTGCACAGAATGCTTCAGCAATCCTAGCATCTGGGTCACAAGTGGTTTTATCTGTTGGTTGCTTGCATGCATTTGGCTTTTTCTTCGGCTATGCTCTTTCAAGATTACTTGGCATTGATATCTCTTCCGCAAGAACAATCTCTATTGAGGTTGGCATGCAGGTAACTGATTTAGAAATATTGTATTATTATGTTATCTCAGATGCGGATGACTTGAATGTATCCTAGCCTGTTTGCTTGAACTTATTTCGGTTGTTTCAATAGTATTCTGTGAGAGAGAATAAGCCATAGTACGTCCGATAAACTGGCTGATAAGTGGTAGTGTTTCAATATGCCATTCTATTTAAGCAACTCTTAATCTCTTAGTGAACCAAGTGCCTTCCCATTTTAGTTTTCATGTTTCCAAGGATCTACAATATCGACACCAGTTTATGCCCTTCCAATTGTACAATCGGATGCCTTATTTTATATCTCAACGATTTTTTTTTTTTTTTTTTTTTTTGCAGAACTCAGTGCTGGGCCTTGTCCTCGCAACCAGGCATTTCGGCAACCCTCTCACGGCTGTTCCATGTGCTGTTTCGAGCATCTGCCACTCGGTCTACGGTAGCATTTTGGCTGGGATCTGGAGGTCTATGCCCACCAAGGACAAGAGAGAATGATGCGATGATCATGCCAACCATCTGAATTCCCGTGGGAGTAAATCGTTGATAGGATGGCGCTGTCAGCAGCAGCACTTTTCTCGCAAAAAAAAAAACAGCAGCACTTTGTGTATGATGTATTGCAGAAAAGAGTAAACACCGCAGTGGTGTGCGCTATAAAACACTAGGCTTGCACAGTTGAACAGGGCAGCTAGTTGTTCATTTGTTTTCTGGAGGGTTTCGTTGGACTCGGTAGTGTAGTTGGTGAATACTAGTGCATGATTGCTATGGATAGACACCATGTACCGTGGCAGCTTGTTTATCACACATTCACTTCAACGCCCAGCATCTCAGTTTTAAACAGCGCAACGTGTCAGTTTCTCAAAGGCGTAACAGCAGCGTACTGTTTCCCCCTCCAGCCAACCGGTGTTCTCAATGGAACGATATATTTCCACCTCACGCAAGTGCCTTGTAGTATAATAGTACAGATATAATAAAACAAGTAACGCTCTGGTATAACCATCTCAAGGTTAAATACGAGACATTGTCCTTTTGTCATCATCATACAAAGAAACGACAAAAAAGTAATTTCTGTTGCATATCTTTTTTTTAATCAGATTTCTGTTACATATATCTGGAAGTCGTTCGCAGCACGGACTGGCTGCCGTCTGAAGAATATGAACGGATGAATTCCAAAAGCTGAAACTGGTAAACTGTGGAAGTACAAGAACTTAACCACCCGAGGAAGAACTCAGTCTTCACCCAACCGAGAAATTCCCCGAATACTGGGAGTGCAGACCGAATTTTGGGTTGACAGAGAGGTGAACTTTGGAAGCCAATCTGACTCTACTGAAACTACTGGTTGACAAATCTACACACATTTATCTCACATCTCACAAGCCAATTATACACCAACCGGTCTCCCACAATGTTTCTTGTTCCTTCTCAGTTGTATACAAGAGCCCAAACCTGTCATTTCATCAAGGGGTCACGATGAAGATATGTACAAACAAAATACTTCCATTTGAACTAAGTGGCCTTTATTCAACATCTAGTTCGCCACTTTTATGGCATACACCAGCTCCTGAAATGATGCAGAAAACATTTAGAAGAAATGTGAACGAGGTTAATCAGATAATCAAAGTGTTTGATCTCACCAGAACCCCGTTAGGGAATGTGAATGAGGAGCGCAAGTCTGAAAGGCGTTCCTCCCCTGCAAGCCTCGCTTTGTCAAGGCCAGACGGGTTAGTCCTCACAGGATTGCTATAAGAAGGCTTCAGCGCATACATCTCAACTTCTTCATCTTTGTGAGATGTCTGACTGGCGACAAACTACACAAAGACATCCATCTGTAAGTTCTGGTTTCTGACAATGAACACAAGTGTTTCAATAAGTACTAACCTGGCAAAGTTGTTTGATGGAGAGAGTTGGGCCGCAACACAGATATGACTTCTCCAGATTTGGTGCCGTTTGTCCATCAAGTGGAAGCAGACAAAGATGTACATCACGCTGTCAAATAAAGTCAGCAACTAATGCAACACTGTAATGAATAAGAAAACATATCAAGAGCATTTTTATGTTCACCTCACTGTCATTGTCGTCAGAATTTCGCAGGCACTCGACCAACTTGATCATGCGCCCACCCTTGACCATCCTACCATTTGAGCCACTGAAGCTACTGTGGCGAGTCTGACTGCGAGTGCCATTCTTTCCCCAAGCTCGCAGAGGAGATGTGCTAAAATTTTCCCTGGAGATTCCTACATCATCCTTTTCATCAGAAGCAACCTCGTCAGTGCATGCCCCTCGGGCAGGTGAAGAACGTGGTGTTGGCCATTTTGGCAGTCGTTTCTGTTTTTTCTCTGGGGAACTCTCCTCAGCAGATGATGACTCTTTGCTGTTTTCACCGTTTCCATCCTCTTCATCTTCAGAACAGGCCAGAGCAACATCATCGGAATTGGCTCTTCCTCGGCCACGGAAATAGGTATTCTGCCCATTAGGCCGAATGTTACGGCGTGATCTTCTTACAAATGCAGCAGCAGTAGCTTTCGCAGTAGACTTCCGCCCAATAACTTCCGATTGTTTTCGAAAAGCCTCAGCAATGGATGCTTGAATCTTAACATGTACATTAATCAGGAAAACGAACTTGAGTTCAATGTAAAAAAAACAGAGAGAGGAAACAAAATGGCAGATGCACACAAATATGTCAATCATTAGTTCGGTTCTTTATACTCCCTCCGTCCCAAAATAGAAGTCGTTCTCACTTCCCGAGGAGTCAACTTTTTTAAACTTTGACCAACTATATATATAAAAATATTAATATTTATAATACATAATTAATATCATTAGATAGATCTTTGAATGTACTTTTATAATAAATTTATTAGACGATATAAATATTGCACGTATTTTCTATAAACTTGGCCAAAGTTAAGAAAAATTTGACCCGCACGTTTCCCATAGTGACTTCCTTTCTGGGACGGAGGGAGTAGGTGTTAAGACTTGAATACAAGAGCAATTGCATACACACAGACATCAAAACAACGTTCTTGGGTTCTTGAAGAAAAAGGCTTCTAAATATTCTTATCTGCACTTTGTAGCCAGGGTAGGACATAGTTGGCAGTTTCCGCTATTCATGTAGTTAACATAAGTTTCCATTCACAGGCTTTACAGTTTGCAGTTCCAAATGATATAATGAAGTTCTGCCACTAACAAAGTTAACATGAAAATAATTTGTTCTATTTCATTTCCTTCATATGAAGTTCTCTTTATTTTCGAAGAACTTTATGAAGTTCTCTGTCATCAACTTATTATTATCCTTCTGCAAGAAGTGCAGTTGGACCAAACAACCTGCTCAATGCTAAGATGTCAACTTAGTTCAAGTGATTCCAGGGCACCAGTCTATTGATACTGTTAACACCGGATTTTCGCACGCATAAGGAGATGACAGATGGGCCAGTGTGCGGAGATGGGCGTATGAGGCATTCGGCAAGTATCCATGCGGTCGGCTAATTTCCAAGGATTCGGCAACTGTTTATGCGGTCGGCTATTCTGAGAAAAGGGGGTTTCTGTTGAAGCGACGGAAGCAAGAGCCGATCGGACAACAAAATTGCGACAATTAAGGCAATGAAGATTCCGAAGGGAGTCGAAGGCCAAAAATGTCGTATTTTCCTTTAACATTTCATAGTCGTGTCCTCTTAGGACTTATATTGTGTCCAGAGTATAAATATAAACCCTTGGCTATTGTAAAAAGGGTTCACAACCACATCAATACAAACCGGCCCCGTGCCATCTTCGAGTCCTTTGTCGTGTCGTCGAGTTCTTCGAGAGGAATCATCGATCTGTCGACCTCCGTAAGTTCCGACAACCTTGCTATCATGTTTAGTATCATGCGGTGGATTTAGATCTGATGCAAGTAGTCTTGTTTGTTTCCAATGGTTGTGCGGCGAATCTCTGTTAACAATCAAGAAATCTTTGCTTATGCTTTGCTTATGAGTAAATACCGTGCGGCAGGCGTTTACTTGATATGTTTAGCAAAAGCGAGATAGTTATCGGCTCTATTAGATTCGGCAAGATCTAGTAGATTCATTAAGTTACCATGTGTTGCATGATTTAATTAATTTTGTAACTCTTTTGCCCAATCTAGATTGACTTTGTTTGCCTTTCTTTACAAGTTTATTTATGTTCCAATAACTGTTGTTTTCATGATATCCCTTATAAATTGCATAATCATGATGGCCGAATTAATTTCTAATCTAGATTGTTACATGTTGTGGGTTCATACATGTCAATCACGCTTGAGTCTCGATAAAACTAGGTATCGCGGGGCAGATGCAGGTTTTAGATTGGTTTGATCGTGTTTGTTTGCATGTTCCTTCTTCATGGATCCCAATTCGGCTAGTTTGCCGAGCTTGGTTATACGTCGATTTATGATTTATTTTCACTTGTTCAAACATATCTTTTTCGTGCACGTGCATTCGACAATCGGCTGTTTGCGTATGTTTATGTTTAGAGTTAGCCGAATGACCTTTAAACCTGTTGACAGACAGCTTTCATAGCTGTATGCTGTCGTAAGTGGCTTTAGGGCCGTAAATATGGAACAGTCCGGTTTCGCCCGGCATGTTCCAACTTTGTATTTGACTACTTTTCCCTTGTTAGTTTTTTCAGGTCAAACTGACTGGCACGCTTTTGGATCTCAAAACACCCGTGCACCTGATTGAAGCTACGCTTTTCAGCTTGCTGTGTGTCAGGCGCGGAACATCATTTTTTTGCGTCAACACACTTTTTGGCACGCCTGGTGAGACATCACATTCCAAGATGTCTGAATTCGACAACAATCAAGTTCTGGACGTGACCATGGATGAGTTGCCAGGAGACTTGAGAAATTTAGTTCAACAAGCATGCGATGAGTTTCAGCACAAATGCTTGATGTCCTTTTCTAAGAATAAGAGTAACAAGGTTTTCCAGAAGCAGTCGCTCCCAAGAACTCTCCTTCCTCATCAATCCGATTGCAACGATGAGGAAGATGCTCAAAAATTATCCGAACTGGTGTACAAGGCTATGGCAGAGGCCTTGACAAATCATCAATCAGCTTTCTTAAATACTTTTCGTGCCATCATGGTCAGTACTCTCGGCCCGGCAGTTGATAAACATTTTGAGGAAGCCGCTGGCCCGATACAGGGGCCAATGTTATTCCCCGTACCCCAACATCAGAAAAGGATTGCTGAAGACGGCGGAGTTGGTACAAGCAGAGGTGGGATGGTCCCTCACGAGAAGCAACGACTTCCCACGACTCATGGCCAACTCGCATTCGGCACGACGGGAAACGTCCCACAATCTGCCTTCAGGGTGTCTCCAGCAACAAATAGGTTGCAAAAGAACATGTATGGAGATGGATATCAGGAGTTCGTTGATTACAATGCGATTGATGCCTTCCTGAATCCGGGCTATAAAAATTCAGCAGGGGCATTTCTTGGAGGACAAGCACACGGCGTTCCAGATTCAAGTATTGACCTTATCATGCATAGGATGGCCGACATGATGCAAAATCAATTCGGCCTGAAGCCAAAGAATCAGTCTTACGCTTATAAATCTCCTTACCCAGAGTGGTATAACCGAGTGGCACTTCCTCCGAGGGTAAAGCCTCCCACCGATCTCACCAAGTTTTCAGGCCAGGATGATACTAGCACTATAGAACGTATCAGCCGTTACTTAATGCAGCTTGGGGAAGCATCTGCAGATGAAGCTTGGAGGATTCGGTACTTCCCGTTATCACGGACAGGACCAGTCTTCTCATGGCTCACATCTCTACCGGCGAATTCTATTGGAACATGGGCGGAATTGGAGCAGAAATTCCATGCATATTTCTTTACGGGTACCAATGAGAAGAAGTTGGTCGACCTCATGAGTTTGAGAATGAAAGCTACCGAAACACCACAGGAATATTTGCGGAGATTCAGAGAGACTAAAAATCTCTGCTATTCCCTGAATTTACCAGATGATCAATTGCCAGGGATAGCTATAGCTGGCATGTTGCCGAATATCAGGGAAAAGCTATTCGGCATGGAGTTTTATGATCTTGGGCAATTATCACAACGATTGGCAATGATGAGTAATCAGACTCAGGGGTTTAGGAGAAACAACTAATTCCAGAAAGGCGATGTGGCTAGCGAAATGTACCAGGGTTTCTTAGAAGAAGCAATGGAGTATGATGACGAAGATGAGATAGCTGCAGCTGAGTTAGTCTGGGCGAAAGAGCCGACTCAAGTCAATCAACGATGGGTGAGGCAACAAAAGGGTACCTACGATTTTGATGTTTCCAAATTGGATAAGCTATTCGAATTGTTGGTGAAAGAGGGACGCATCAAGCTACCGGAAGGTCATCCCATGCTGCACCCTGAAGGAGTTAAAGACAAGAAGTATTGTGGTTTCCATAACACCAGGTCTCATTCTATAAATGATTGTTGAGTGTTCAGGGTACGGATCCAGAAGGCTATCCAGGAAGGGCATTTGAAGTTCGACGGAAAAATGAAGATTGATGCTAACCCTTTTGCACAGAATACTGTATCTTTCTCCATTAACATGGTTAATGTAGGTGACCCCAAGGGCAGAGGCAAGATGAAGGTATTAACCTCTGATAGAGCGAGAAAGACCAGCGCTGTTGACCCCGATTGGCAGATCACAAATGAAGAATTTCGGCAACAAATTCGTTTCCGGAATAGCCGAACCGAGAGGGGAGAAGCTTCCAGGCCCAAGGTCACGACACGTATTTTATTGAACAAATAGCGACGGGAGCAGGATCAACGTCAGAAGCAGAAGTATCATGAAGAACGAAAGTTCATGGAGGAACACCGGAGGTGCAAAGAGGAGGTGTACCGAGAAGAACAAGAGTACGTAAAAGAACAAGAGCAATCTCATTGGGGGTGCTCGTTCTTCAAGTATTGCTGAAATGAAGGCTTGAAACTGCCTGCTAAAAATAATTGCCCTGAATGTAGTGATCAATATTCAGAGTATAGGCAGTCTCGGGTCAACCGTCGTCCGGTCCATGAAAGGCTTAGGACACGAGTTCTTGGGGACAATCGGCGTTTAAAAATAGGTAATTCTGAAGATTGGCAGGGGAAAAGGTTTGCCGATCAAGATTGGGCTCGCGCTGAAGAAGAAGAGTGTCGTGAATATGTTTGGCAGAGAGGACAGTGGTGTCCACCAGGGTTGAGGAAAAGCCAGAAAAGAAGAGTGCAACGTCTAAGGAACAGAGAATTGGCACGAGCAGGCACTAAGATGAAACAAATTTGGTGTCCAAAGGAAAGACCCAATGAGCATGATCATTCGGTTAACGCATGCATGGCTTTCTTCTTTCCGTCAGAATTACTGATGGCTCAAGATGTCCAAGAAGAGGTGTACTCGGATTTTGATGAAAACAAGTACCAGGATCTGATGGCTCAGCTTGTCTTGACCCAGCGAGCAATTTTTGACAAGCCAGCCAAGCATCGACACTTGAAGCCGCTTTACGTGAAAGGGTATGTTAATGGCAAGCCTTTAGCCAAGATGTTTATTGATGGGGGTGCTGCCATCAATATCATGCCATACACTACCTTCAGGAAGCTTGGGATGGCTAATGAGGAATTACTAAAGACTGACATGGTGCTCAGAGACTTCGCTGGCAACCCTTCTGATACTCGAGGAGCTGTTCATGTCGAGTTGATGATTGGATCAAAAACTTTGATTACTACCTTCTTCGCCATCGATGGCAAGGGGGCATATAGTTTACTCTTAGGAAGAGATTGGATCCATGCAAACTGTTGTGTTCCGTCGACTATGCATCAAGTCCTCATCCAGTGGGTTGGAGATGATGTCGTATGCTGATGATTCGGTAAGTGTTGCTGCCACAGAGCCCACTTATTGGGAGTATGATGATGTCGAGTGCTTCTCTGGAAGAGTTTGGGAGGAAGGTCCTGTAAATGTTTTCGACAAGGACCAACAGCCGATCCAAGCAGTCGGCTCTCAAAGCAATTTTTAAATGGATAATTTAATTAATGGTAACGAAGAAAAGTTGGGACGAGGTTTTATGTCAGCTGATAAACTAGAAGAGATAAATGTTGGTAATAATGCCGAACCAAGACCAATATATATCAGTACAAATTTGGATCCAGAGTATAGATCAAAATTGATAAACCTTCTGAAAAAGTTCAAGGATTGTTTTGCTTGGGATTACACAGAGATGCCCGGACTAGACCGTTCTATTGTTGAGCATCGATTACCGATCAAACCTGGGTATCGCCCCTATAAACAACTTCCTCGGAAGATTTTTAAAGAGGAAGTACTGGCCGACGTGAAAAAAGAAGTTGAGAGATTATTGAAAGCAAATTTCATTCGGTCGTGTAGATATGCAGAGTGGATTTCAAGCATAGTTCCAGTATATAAGAAGAATGGAAAGATGAGGGTTTGCATTGATTTTAGAGATCTCAATAAAGCTACTCCAATGGACAGTTACCCGATGTCGGTTGCCGAATTGCTTGTTGATGCAGCGGCTGGTTACGAAGTCATCAGCTTTATGGATGGTAATGTTGGATATAATCAGATCTTTATGGCAACGGAAGATATTTCAAAGACAGCTTTTAGATGTCCTGGTCATATTGGTTTGTTTGAATGGGTTGTTATGACGTTTGGATTAAAGAATGCCGGCGCAACTTATCAAAGAGGTATGAATTATATCTTCCATGAGTTGATCGGCAAAATTGTAGAAATTTATATTGATGATGTGGTCGTGAAACCTAGGGATCATGAAGAACATTTGGCTGATTTGAGGAAGACTTTGGAATGCACAAGGAAGCATGGTTTGAGGATGAATCCAAACAAATGTGCTTTTGGAGTTTCAGCAGGTGAGTTTTTGGGGTTTCTGATCCATAAAAGAGGGATTGAAGTCGGAAAGAAAAGCATGGAAACAATAGACAAAGTTGTCCCTCCAACCAACCTCACAGAGTTGCAGTCGCTGCTTGGCAAGATTAATTTTGTAAGAAGATTTATGTCTAACTTATCGGAAAGAATTTTGCCTTTTTCTCCGTTGCTGAAGCTTAAGAAAGATCAAAAATTCGTGTGGGGTGACGTACAACAGAAAGCTTTTGATGAAATTAAAGAATACATGAAGGCACCACCGGTGTTGGTACCTCCACAGCTTGGTAAATCTTTCAAGTTGTACGTGGCGGCCGATAGCCTAACGATAGGATCGGCCCTCATACAAGGAGTGCTCCTCAAGTGTTTAAGTCAAGAAGAAGCCAAAAAGCTGATGTATGAAGTGCATGAAGGGTTATGTGGTGCACATCAATCGGCTTACCGAATGAAATGGATAATAAGAAGGACTGGTTATTTTTGGCCAACTATGCTCGAGGATTGTTTTGAATATTATAAAGGATGTCAAGACTGTCAGAGATTCGGCAATATTCAAAGAGTTCCAGCATCGGCTATGAATCCAATTATCAAGTCGTGGCCGTTTAGGGGATGGGCTATAGATTTGATTGGTCAAATTCATCCTCCTTCTAGCAAAGGACATAAGTTCGTATTGTTGGCTACAGATTACTTTACCAAATGGGTTGAGGCTATACCTTTGAAGAAGGTAACATCAGAAAACATGATCAATTTTGTTAAGGAACATATAGTTCACAGGTTCGGGATCCCTCAAACTATAACAACAGATAAAGGGACTCAGTTTACATCATCTGAATTTTGTGATTTTGCTGAAGAAATGGGGATCAAGTTGTATAATTCTTCTCCTTATTATGCACAGGCCAATGGTCAAGCCGAAGCGTCAAATAAAATTATGATTAAGATTATCCAGAAGAAGATTGATGAAAAGCCGAAGAAGAGGCATTCGGTTCTTAACGAAGCTTTGTGGACTTACCGAATGGCTTGTCATGGGTCTACTCAAGCATCTCCTTACGAGTTGGTTTATGGGCATTGTGCTGTGTTACCGTGGGAGTTACAATCGGGTTCAAGACGAGTTACATTACAAAATGATTTGAAGAGAGAAGATTATAAAGGTTTGATGATGGATGAATTAGAAGATTTGCATTTAGTTCGTCTCAAGGCATTGGAAAACATAGAGAAAAATAAATTACGTGTTGCCAAATATTACAATAAGAAAGTTAAAGAGAAACACTGTGTACAAGGGGATTTGGTTTGGAAGGTTATATTGCCGATCGGGATGAAAGATAAAGCGTTCAGTAAATGGTCTCCAAATTGGGAAGGTCCTTTTCGGGTAGTGAGGAGCGTGCCTGGTAATGCATATACCTTGAAGACTTTGTTCGGGGAAGAGTTCTCCAGAGCTATTAATGGGAGATTTCTTAAGAGGTTTCATCCCAGCGTGGAAGTTGGTGCATGAGCAGATTCAAGAATGTTTGTACGCAAAAATAGCCGATGTAAAACATCGCCTTTAGCAGAAAAATGCTCCAAGAGATTGGAGAATAGCCGGCATGACATGTGTCGCCTTTAGAGCAAAATATCAATCTAACCGAATAAAGATAATATCATGCAGGAATTCTGCTTTCGGTAATTCAGAGAAGGAAAAACAGGAATCACAAACAAATATTTCACAGATGCAAGTGTTTCACAAAAGAGAGCAGTTTTATTACGGAAACTCCTAAGTACAGACTATTCATCAAACAATCTGTTCAAGACAGATTGGGCGTTAGTGGCCTGGGCGAGTACGGTCGCATGATCCTCGTAGCTTTCCAGAAGATCTTCGATGTTCTCGACGTTTTCTGGAAGCTCGTCGCCGCGAAAGCCGGTTGGCATGGTGGAGAAATCCTCACACACCTGGGTGGACATCGCCGCCAGCCCTAAGGCGACGCCGTGGTGTACGCCGTGAATGACGGCTTGATCGACACGGTTGTCTGCATCATCAAGGCGCGCCTCCACGGTTTCCCCCTAGGCGTTCACCTTGTCGGCCACCCTTGTTGCCGCAATCTTCAGGCGGTCGACCTCTGCAGACAATGCTGAACAGGAAAAAAGATACATCAGGCAAACAAGTTCAATTAGAAGAAGGGGAATCGGGCGAGAATTTCACTGACCTGTGATACCATCGCAGAGTTGCTTCCGCTAATCCTCCCATTCAAGCTGGTCGATGCCGTATTGCTTGGAAACTTCGCCCAGTTCCTCTCGGGTCTTGTCCCTCTCCTCCTTGAAGCGGCGGGCGTCACAGTGACTCCACCAATCGGAGTAGGAGTCTGAGGAAGAATCTGGGGAATCGGAGGGGCTAGAGGAACCGGATGATGGGGTTCCTGTTTGAGGATGAGGATGGCTTTGACTGGTGGAGATGAATCTTATTTTAGTAAGTAAGAAGAAAATTAGAATCCAGACGGAAGACGGACAAGAAAGTAGAACTGCAAGGGGGCAAAGAAACCGATTCTCACCCACGGCGCCGGCGTTGCGGTGCTCTGCCTCCCTCTGCTTCCCCTTCGGCGGGACGCTTGCCGCGATCATCGCCATTCGTCATTGCTATGGAGGTTAGGGTTTTCTTCTGGATTGAATCGAGCAAAAAATATGAAGAGACGGAGGCAAGAATGCTTAACTGTAGGTGGCAATCGAGACTGACGAAAGGGATTTATTTATAAGCCGAAAAAGGAGTCGTTGCGAGTTCCACGGGGTAGTGGGGCAAGAATGTCAAGCGACGAAGTAGGGTTTTTCCCTCTCGGCTGGGCCGTTACTGGACTGGGCCAGGCTCGTTTAAGTCGAACACCGTTCGGCTATATCCTTGGTTCTTTGAGTCAGGGTTCGTTCGTCTATCAGAAGATGAGGACAATCGGCTACAACTTAATAGGAAAAATTTAAGGGAAAAAGGCGATTGCTTTTTCAGACAAATAAAGGCATGGAAGCACAAAGATAGCTTTGCGGAGATAGAGTATATTACACTTAGTTTATTACAAGTTCAATGTCTACTCATTCAGAAGCTGATTAATTGCCTTTATAGCCTCGGTCCTGATTCGGCTAACATTGTTTAGCACTTTCTGGTCTTCATCTTCAGAGCTCTGGATCTTGGATAGCTTGGTTTTGATTTGCCGATCTTCTTTGAGGGCTGAAGTCATCCTTAGTGAAGCTGCTTCTATGTCCTTCGGCAAATCAGCTATATGACCCCTGTGAGACTGAATTTTGGCATTCAGTTCGGCTAGCTGAGCTTCTAACCTGCCCTTTTCCTCCTCCATGGCTTTCAACTCGGGCTCCAAGGTTGCCAGGGAATTTCTTGCAGTTTGGATGTAAGAATGCAAATCTTTAAGCTCCAGCTTTTTTGAAGACCTATCATTCTGCAAGACAGCCCTAGATGATATGTTCTTGGTTGCCCTTCTTACCATACCAAAAAAGTTATCAAGGCAGGCTGCAGACTCTAGGGGGTCAAAAGAGTAGGGGGATATCTTCATCAATAAGTTCAAGAATGTCTCTTATCTGATCTGCATCCTGAACCAAATTGACGGTGTCTTTATTCAACAGAATGGTCACCTCCCTCAGCCGAGCTTGATTTTCCATTGATAGGGTACGTTGAGAAGTATTTTCTTCACCCTTCTCAGTGATATAATCTTCAGCAGGGAAGGAATAACTCGTGGTCGGCTCGGTGGTTTTCTTCTAAAAAAAAGGGAAAGAAGCGTTAGCCGATTGAATGAATTTGTTAAAAAATAATATAGTTTGAAACAAAACTATTAGATATGTATATATCCGAGATTGATTGTAATCCTCTAGATAGGCTAGCTGCCATATTTAGCCCAGGATAGTTTCTATGTATAGCCTAGGATTGTTTCCTTGTACAGGGAATTCTTCCCATGTATGTAACTTCCTTTTATGCCTATTGGCTATATATATGAAAGGCTCCCCACCCAATCAGGGTGTGTGGTGATTCTCCCCATTCCTTTCCATTCTACATGGTATCAGCCTAATCGTTCCTCTTCTCTCCCACCGCATCCCTGCTGTGCTGCTCCTCCCACCCAGGTCGCAATGTCGACCAATTCCAGCACCAGCTCCAGCTCCTCCTCCAGCACCTCGAACAGGCACCAACTCTGCCCCTGCTGTCTTCGTCGCTCCATATGCGACGATCAACGTCAAGAACCACATCCCTGTCACCCTTGAACTGATGAAGCCAAACTTCAGTGGGAACCATTCTTCACCTCTCTCTGCGGGAAATTCGGTCTCCTCCCTCACATCACAGAGGAGGCCGGCACCGCTGATCCTGCCTGGGGCATCGCCGACGCTTGCGTCCGCAGCTGGCTCCTCGGATCCGTCGGGCAGGACGTCCTCAGCCTAGCGGCAGCGCCAAATCAGACTGCGCGCCAGCTCTGGGTCGCCATCCGACGTCTCTTTGAAGACAACAAGGCACCGCGTGCCATCTTCCTGGGTCATGAGTTCTACTCCATGACCCAGGGCGATTCATCCGTCAACGACTACGCCCAGAGGATGAAGGCCACCACCGACGCGCTCCGCGATGTCGGCCGCGTCATCACCGACTCGGAACTCGTCCTCAACCTCCTGCGCGGCCTCAACCCCCGCTTCGCCAGCACCGCCGACAACATCGCCGATACGCACCCACTGCCGGACTTCGCCACCACGCGTGAGAAGCTCGTGTTGAAGGAACTCCGCCTCGCCAATGAGGGCACGGTGGCGGCCCAGACGGCGTTCCACGCCGCGTGCGGCACTGGCTGCCGTGCTGTCACCACCGGAGGCGGCTTCAGCGCCGCCCATCAGGGCGGCTATGGTGGCGGTTCCAGCAGCAGCGGCGGCGGGAAGGGCAGCAGCAACGGTCGCTGGAAGAAGGGCAAGGGCGGCGCCCCCAAGTCGGCTGCACCACCGGCGGCTCCCTGGCTCTGCTACCCCCCCCTGGACCGCCGGGGTGCACCAGCAGCCGTGGCGTCCACCAGCGTGGGGCGGCCCTGGCGTCCTCGGGGCACCACCTTCGGCCCAGGCGCACAACGCCTTCGCCCCTGCCCAGTTCTCCGGCGCTGCAACCTCCGCTCCTCCTCCGCAGCAGGGCGGCTGGGATCAGGCCGGCCTCATCGCCGCCCTGAACCATATGTCACTTCAGGGGTCTTCACCCTGGGTCCTCGACACCGGCGCCACTGCCCACATGTCATCCTCGGATGGTATACTTCTGTCCCGCTCCCCCCTCCTCCTTTAGGCATCACGGTCGGCAATGGTACCACCATTCCTATCACCTGTCGTGGCCCATCCAGCTTATCCTCTCCACACTCTGTTTTTCATCTTAATGATGTTTTGGTTGCCCCTACTCTTGTACGCAACCTTCTCTCCGTTCGTCAATTCACCCGTGACAATGCTTGTTCCGTTGAATTTGACTCTTGTGGCTTTTCTGTCAAGGATCTGCAGACAGGGCGCGTGACACTTCGCTGCAATAGCGGTGGCGACCTCTACACGTTCCCCTCCACACCAACTCCCGCCTGCAGCCTCGCCATCACGTCGTCCCTGTGGCATCACCGCCTCGGTCACCCCGGTCCTTCCAGCCTCGCCACTCTGCGGAGCATGTCGGCCATTTCCTACAATAAGAGTTCGCCTTGCCTCAGCCACGCCTATCAACTTGGCAAGCACGTGCGCCTCCCATTTAGTCCTTCCACCTCTGTAACGCACGCTCCATTTGATTTACTGCATTGTGATGTGTGGACATCCCCCGTGCTTAGCAACTCCAGGTTTAAATATTATCTTGTTTTACTCGATGATTTTTCCCATTACTGCTAGACTTTTCCGCTTCGCCACAAATCTGAGGTGCATCGCCACATTGTCGATTTCCTTGCATACGCTCAAACCCAATTTGGCACAACACCCAAATCCCTCCAGGCAGACAATGGCACCGAGTTCGTTAATCACGCCACCACCACTTTCCTAGCCAGCCAGGGCACTACACTCCGCCTCTCCTTCCCTTATACCTCTCCCCAAAATGGCAAAGCTGAACGCATACTCCGCACAATCAACAACACCATCCGCACCATGCTCCTCCATGCGTCCATACCTCCTCCCTACTGGGTTGAGGCCCTCCACACAGCCACCCTACTCCTTAATAGGCGTCCTTCATCCTCAATCCGCCACCAAATACCCCACCAACTACTCTACGGCACCCTCCCAGACTACTACTCCTTACGTGTCTTCGGGTGCCTTTGCTACCCAAACCTCTCCGCCACCGCCCCTCACAAACTAGATCCTCGCTCCACACCCTGCGTTTTCCTCGGATATCCCTCTTCTCACAAGGGCTACCGCTGCCTCGACATGCACACTCGCCGGATTATCATCTCTCGTCATGTCATTTTCGACGAGTCAGTATTCTCATTTGCAGCAGCACCATCGGTGGCCTCTGTGTCGTCCACACTTGATTTTCTGATGCAGGGACTTTCTCCTTCACCGCCGTCAGTGAACACTCCTTCGTTGCTCCCTGACACCGACGAGGATCCACACCCGACGCTCTTGGACTCAGCTATCCTCCAGCTGGGTCCCCTGGCTGCCTCTACGGGGGGCACCCACCGGCTCCTCCTACGGGCGGGCACCCTCCGGTTGCTCCACCTGCGGGCGGGCAACAGCTAGCCCCTCCTGCCGGCGGACCACAGCCGGGGCGCCAGCGCTTCGGCATCGTCTTCTCTCGCCGCGCCCGGGCTACTGCCTCACCGGAGGTGGCTCCTACGGCTGTTGTACCGGCCCCCGAGGGCGTGGCTACAGCAGCTACCTCCGTGGCTCCCCCGGCGGCACCGGTGGCCTCCGCACCGCCACCTGCAGCCCCAGTGGACCTGCCACCTGCTGCTCCTGCACACCGGCCTATGACGCGCGCTCAGACCGGGTCCCTGCGCCCCGTTCAGCGCTACGGCTTCTCCGCCTCCGTCGCCTCGCCCGTCCCGGCAAACTATCGCAGTGCCCTCGCCGACCCCAATTGGCGCGCTACGATGGCCGACGAATACAAGGCGCTCATCGACAACGGCACTTGGCGACTTGTCCCTCGGCCCCCTGGTGCTAACATTGTCACTGGGAAGTGGTTGTTCAAGCACAAGCTTCACTCCGACGGCTCTCTCCACCGGCACAAGGCACGTTGGGTTGTCCGCGGCTTCTCCCAGGAGGCCGGCGTCGACTACGACGAGACCTTCAACCCGGTTGTCAAGCCGGCCACAATCCGTACCGTCCTCAGCATCGCTGCATCCCGGGATTGGCCCATACGCCAACTCGATGTGAAGAATGTCTTCCTCCACGGCAACCTCGAGGAGACGGTTTACTGCGAGCAGCCCAAAGGCTTCGTCGACCCTGCTGCCCCTCACTCTGTATGTTTGCTGCAGAAGTCCCTGTATGGACTAAAACAGGCGCCGCGAGCTTGGAACCAGCGCTTCTCCGCCTTCATCAGCAGCATCGGCTTCATCACATCCAAGTCTGATGCCTCCCTCTTCGTTTACAAGGCTGGAGATGACATGGCCTACCTCCTCCTCTACGTTGATGACATCATCGTCACTGCATCGTCACCAACTCTTCTCCAACACGTCGCCTTCCGACTCTCCTCGGAATTCGCCATGACAGACCTCGGTGACCTCCACCACTTCCTCGGCATCTCGGTGACACGGGACAGCAGCGGCCTGTTCCTGTCCCAACGACAGTACGCCGTTGAGCTCCTTCAGCGCGCTGGCATGTCGGAATGCCACCCAACAGCTACCCCAGTGGATGTCCGGACCAAGCTGTCCTCTTCCGAGGATGCTCCCGTGGCCAACCCCTCTGAGTACAGGAGCCTCGCCGACGCCCTCCAGTACCTCACTCTGACGAGGCCGGACCTGGCTTATGCTGTGCAGCAGGTCTGCCTCTTCATGCACGATCCTCGCGAGCCACACCTTGCGCTCATCAAGCGCATCCTGCGCTACGTCAAGGGCTCTCTCTCTACTGGACTTCACTTGGGCTCTGGTGCCGTTGATCAGCTCACAGCCTACTCTGATGCCAACTGGGCTGGCTGCCCAGACACCCGTCGCTCCACCTCCGGCTTCTGCGTCTACCTCGGCGACAACCTGGTCTCTTGGTCTTCCAAGCGTCAGACGACTATGTCTCGCTCCAGTGCCGAAGCTGAGTACCGAGCAGTGGCCCATGCCGTTGCTGAGTGTTGTTGGTTGCGTCAGCTAGTCTAGGAGCTCCACATCTCCATCCCGCTCGCCACTGTTGTCTACTGTGACAATGTGAGCGCCGTCTACATGGCTGCCAACCCGGTCCATCACCGTCACACGAAGCACATCGAAATCGACATCCACTTCGTTCGCGAGAAGGTCGCTCTAGGCCAGTTCCGGGTTCTCCATGTGCCTTCTGAGCATCAGTTTGCCGATATCATGACCAAGGGTCTACCAGTCCAGCTCTTCACTGATTTCCGGACCAGTCTGTGCGTCCGTGATGCTTCCGCTACGACTGCGGGCGGGTATTAGATATGTATATATCCAGCATTAATTAGAGATTGATTGTAATCCTCTAGATAGGCTAGCTGTCATATTTAGCCCAGGATAGTTTCTATGTATAGCCCAGGATTGTTTCCTTATACAGGGAATTCTTCCCATGTATGTAACTTTCTTTTATGCCTATTGGCTATATATATGAAAGGCTCCCCACCCAATCAGGGTGTGTGGTGATTCTCCCCATTCCTTTCCGTTCTACAAAAACTTTACCTGCTGAGCTGATTGGTCATCAGGATGGGCTGTATCCTGGCCTGCTCGGGTACTCGATTGAATATTCAGAGGAAGAGGGCTTAGAGCATGATCAGAAGAAGGTTCTTCTGCCAGCTGATTTAAAATTTCATCTATTTCAAGTAATGATATGAGTATGAGAGGAGATGTGACAAAAGAAAAGGGGTTAGCCGAATGTGTTACCTATAGTCTCATCGGCTTCATGAATTTTTGAACCTTTAGCTTCCTGAGTTTTTGGGATTTCAGCATCCTGAATTTCTTCGATTTCAGTATAAACTCCAAGAGATGGTTCTACAGTTGATGAGGTGTCACCAAATTTGGGAATTTTAACCTGTGGCTGCAATAGAAGCGATGGAATATGGGAAGTGGTCTGATTTATTGCCGAATAAGGTTACTAACTTAACACAGAATGAAGGATTCATACCTTAGGAGATAATTTAGCCCTTTTGGTCCTTGGTTTCCTGGGTAAAGAGACACTCTCAAGTGCTTTTCTTTTGCCCTCTCCTCCTGAAGGTGCAGTAGTTGAAGTTTCGGGAATTTTCATGAAAGTTTTCAAGTTTGGAGCATTAAAACTCAGGGCAGGATTGGGTCAGCCAAATAATATTGGATTGCTTTGACGGGGGGTGTAGGCTCAAAATCCTGTGTATAGCCGAATGTTAAGGTGAGGAGTGAATTTAAGAGCGGAAAATGATGAGTATAATGAAATTACCTCACTATCACAAGCAAAATCAGGTTGCAAGTTTTGACATAGGGAGTGGACTGATACATTGAAGATATGAGCGTGTCATTCCTTCCCACCAAGAAGTAAAGAAAGGATGAGCAGTATCTACTATCCTAAATGGAGATGGTTCATATGTTGGCAGCTCCCATCCTAACTCAAAGACTTTTTTTGGCCGCTATCCCTTCTGTGATTACTTCCCTGGGCTTTATTATTGTTGAGAAGAAAGGTCTTGGGGGCAATTGACCACATCCTAATTGTCTGGCCACCATGTTTGGATAATAAAATTCATAAGTGGACTGCACTAATCTTCCATGATGAAATTCGGTTGGCAGAATGCAAGGTTTGATGAAAGAGTTGAAGATATCACTGGATGTTTTGTCTGCACAGCCGAATTCATAGTTGAACTTGCAAGGAAGAGTCAGATCTTCATTCTCTCTGTAAGGAAGCCAAAGTACATTGTCGAAACCTTTGAAGAACAGCTTAAAGAGATGACCAATGTCTATGTCAATACTAATAGATGATGCTGCTTCTCCGTAAGTCTGACAGGCTTTGACCTTTGTTGTGTTGCCTTCAGCATAGTTAATTGAAGGGAAACTCAGATTAAGAAGGCTCACGGAGGCTATCTGATGCATATATAGTTGGAGCCACATCTGAACCAACCACCAGGGACCATTCACGCAGGAAATTTCTCCACCTAAGCGCATCTGGAGAGTGATCTGATGCATCATATGATAGACAGACCCCAAGAGATATTTGCCTAGTGGGATTTGAGTACCTGCAGATAAGTCTTCAGCCATCACCATATGGTTCAGGGTGGGTTCATTGGATTTTCCACAGAAGATGAATCTGCATAGCCACATATTCATGAAGGCTTTCAGCTCTTTGTCAGAGATAGTGCCAGACGACTCCATATAAGTCAGTCTGGATATATTTAGTCCATCCACATCTAGAGCTGACGGCTCTTTGATTACTTTTGTTATTGTACTTGTAAGGATACACTGGTAGTGTCACATTCAGCATAAAAACATTAGCTAAGGTAATAGCCATCATACCATGGCCGAAGATGAAAGCATTGATGGCGTCAGACCAAAAGTGGGAAGCTGCTATCAGAAGAGAGTCGTTTCTGGGTGTTTCTGATAAAGATAATTCCAGACAATGGTCAATGTCTTGATTCTCCCAGTGGCTGCTACTTTTTTCCAACATCCTCCGGTACCAATTTCGCCATCCGACAATTGGGGGAAACGGCCAGTTCTTGAAGGTGCTCGACCATTGGTTCAGCGGAGTGATTCCAGATTTGAAAGGGATTCTTTGGGTTTCCCTCTAATCTTCGTTGGGTCGGGATTTCCCATTGGGCCAAGAAGGTAGGAGTCAGGATTGGCAGCATAGGGAATCAGAATCTGGTTCTTGTATTCCTTCGGAGAATGGCGAAATCGGAGAAGAAAGTGAGCCGAAAGAGGGACAAAATTAGCAGGAAATTACCGAATTTGTGAGAATGAATGAGGTTTACCTCTGGGATCTCGTCCTGAGTCGCCATTAGGAATTCGAGATGAATTCGAGGTTGCGCCGGGGCTTGAATTTCTTGAGCAGCGGCTACGGTGTCGAAAAGTGTAAACCTAGAAGAGGGAAGAAGCTTGCGGACAATTTCGAAATAAAATGACTTTTATCCCGAAATTGAGGGGGCATGTGTTAACACCGGATTTTCGCACGCATAAGGAGATGATAGATGGGCCAGTGTTCGGAGATGGGCGCATGAGGCATTCGGCAAGTATCCATGCGGTCGGCTAATTTCCAAGGATTCGGCAACTGTTTATGCGGTCGGCTATTCTGAGAAAAGGGGGTTTTCGTTGAAGCGACGGAAGCAAGAGCCGATCGGGCAACAAAATTGCGACAATTAAGACAATGAAGATTCCGAAGGGAGTCGAAGGCCAAAAATGTTGTATTTTCCTTTAACATTTCATAGTCGTGTCCTCTTAGGACTTATATTGTGTCCAGGGTATAAATATAAACCTTGGCTATTGTAAAAAGGGTTCACAACCACATCAATACAAACCGACCCCGTGCCATCTTCGAGTCCTTTGTCGTGTCGTCGAGTTCTTCGAGAGGAATCATCGATCCGTCGACCTCCGTAAGTTCCGACAACCTTGCTATCATGTCTAGTATCATGCGGTGGATTTAGATCTGATGCAAGTAGTCTTGTTTGTTTCCAATGGTCGTGCGGCGGATCTCTGTTAACAATCAAGAAATCTTTGCTAACAATCAAGAAATCTTTGCTTATGCTTTGCTTATGAGTAAATACCGTGCGGCAGGCGTTTACTTGATATGTTTAGCAAAAGCGAGATAGTTATCGGCTCTATTAGATTCAGCAAGATCTAGTAGATTCATTAAGTTACCATGTGTTGCATGATTTAATTAATTTTGTAACACTCTTCTGCCCAATCTAGATTGACTTTGTTCGGCCTTTCTTTACAAGTTTATTTATGTTCCAATAACTGTTGTTTTCATGATATCCCTTATAAATTGCATAATCATGATGGCCGAATTAATTTCTAATCTAGATTGTTACATGTTGTGGGTTCATACATGTCAATCACGCTTGAGTCTCGATAAAACTAGGTATCGCGGGGCAGATGCAGGTTTTAGATTGGTTTGATCGTGTTTGTTTGCATGTTCCTTCTTCATGGATCCCAATTCGGCTAGTTTGCCGAGCTTGGTTATACGTCGATTTATGATTAATTTTCACTTGTTCAAACATGTCTTTTTCGTGCACGTGCATTCGGCAATCAGCTGTTTACGTATGTTCATGTTTAGAGTTAGCCGAATGACCTTTAAACCTGTTGACAGACAGCTTTCATAGTTGTATGACGTCGTAAGTGGCTTGAGGGCCGTAAATATGGAACAGTCTGGTTTCGCCCGACATGTTCCAGCTTTGTATTTGACTACTTTTCCCTTGTTAGTTTTTTCAGGTCAAACTGACTGGCACGCTTTTGGATCTCAAAACACCTGTGCACCTGATTGAAGCTACGTTTTTCAGCTTGCTGTGTCAGGCGCGGAACGTCATTTTTTGCGTCAACAGATGCTTAGACACGTTAAAACATTTTCTATTGAAAGGGGAAAAAAGGGGTAACAGAGTTCGCCAAATTTGATTCCTTAGAAATGAAATTTAGCTGAGATTTTTCCTACTACCCATCCAGAAAATGCTAATGTAGGGAGGTCCTAGCGGGACAAAACTATTATATGAGAAGTAGCAGGGAATCATATCACACCATTTTACTAACACACAAGTTCAGAGATATAAGTCAAATTTGATGGGGGATATTTGATGCAGAACATCACAACAGATGCACATGAACATGGATATAAAACTGATATCAGCAAAACAGAAATAGAAAAGAACCTGCTTATTTCGGTCATTCTCCTCTTCGTTGAATGCTAGCTCCTGGACAGGGGACAATGCATAAACATTTATTAGGATCAATCTCTTAATATGAATAAACAAATACCAAGTACAATACCTCTTCTTCATATTTGTCAATATCTGGGTATAGAGCTGCAATCAAGGCATCATAGTTCGGATCATCTCTCAAAGAACGCCGACTCGCACAGTGTGTGCGGCACGCTGGGCACTCATTGTTCCTTTATAGCAAAGGGATATGTTAGTAACAATACTGTGCTACTCAACATGGGCTGACATAATGTCTAATGTACATGCAAAGAACATGCAGGGATGCATGTTACAATATAGAATAAAAGAAGAGAACTGTAAGTCTTGATTCAGAAGCCAAAACAGCACAACATCAATGCCATATAATAGTCAGATATTACCCAAGTCGCATGGATTTGTCAATGCATTCCCTACAGAACCGGTGCAGGCATTCCATAACTGTTCTAGTCTTCCGGATGATGCCTGGCAATATAAGATGGTTCCACAATCAGTAAATTAAAGTTGATATTCAGTTATGCAACATGTTTACAGAGTTTTTGTATGACACCAAGATTGAAATTGACAAGGAGTTATATCTGCAAGCAACATCTTTCTGTTAAAAAACATATTGGCTAAAAAAGCTACAAAGTAAATGGAAAATAAAAGCTTCACAGAAACCATTATTTACGGCCAGAATGAAGAAAGTTAGTTTTAGTTAAGCATGACTAAAATATGTACCATCCATTGGCTTTAGCTCCTAATATATGGCATGTCCAAGAAAGTTCTTATCTTTGTGACAATGACAAGGATTCTCTGCAACTGAAAGTATAGGTGGGTTTCAAAATACTGAAATGTCAACATCATGTGTTTGCAATGTACAGTATATGAATAATCTAGCCATATAGAAATGGCAGCTAGGGAACTTTGGAAGCATCGGAATGCTTGTGTCTTTGAAGGAGCAAGGCCGAGATTAGAAACTGCCCTGCAGGCAAGTTTATGAGAGCAGCCTTTGGTGTTCCACCGGTGCTTTAGCGCTCCAAGCCTCCAAGAGTTCTTGTTGAGGTCATTTGCCCTGGTCAACTAAACCTCTTACTTATCTAAGGATCTGAGGGGCTGATGATGGTTGTTTTTTTTTTGTTTTGTGTGTGTGTGTGTGTGTGTGTGTGTGTGTGTGTGTGTGTGTGTGTGTGTTTTACTTTTTAATTTTTTTACTTCGCCCCTTTCCAATGTATTTATATCTTCTTAATGAAATGACACTCACTCACTCAGTTCTCCTACGTAGTTCGACAAAAAAATACAGAAATGACAGCTTCTATTGTGCAATAAAAAAGGTTACAGGTTTGTCTGCATTTGTGTACATACCTAAGCATATGGGACACTGTACTTCTTTGCGTACATCTGGCAATTTTACTGGTACAAACCTGCAGGTGTCAGTGCAAGTGTCAAACTCTTTAAAATGGGTGGGAAAGTAAGAGAATGAACATCCTGTAATAAAATTATAAAAATTATAAAAATTGAGGTGAAGCACTAGATTACTCTAGTATAAATCATGTATGCTATTGTTAGAGTATGTCATGGGCCTATTGGGTCTGGGCTGGCGGTATAGACCATTAGGGTTAATATAGATAAGAGTCGCTTGCTTAGAGGTCAACTAATTTTTGCTTGGAAATCAAGTAAACCTTTCTATATAATGAGAGGAGATGTACAATATCAATCTAATCAAGCAAGAATTAAGAAGGAAAAACCTCTCTCCCTCGCAGCCATAGCCGCCGCAACACATCTGCTGTGAACAGCACCCACGGGTATTGTAGCGTCGCGGGTACTGTAGCACAGCAGCCCACCACTGCTCTTTCAACTCTCCCCTCCCCCCCTCTCCCCCCCAACACTAGCAGCCACATAACAATCTGGTATCAGAGCATCCACATAACAGCTACACAGTGCTGAAGGTGTAATTTGAGAAATAGTCAGAGCTTACAGAGTTGTATGTTCAGGACTAAAAAAAACCCTCGACCTGAAGGGAGTAAGACAGCCTCCAGACACTGCATTAAGAAGACCTTCTCACGCAGGTCAAGAAAACACCTAAACCCCTCCCCCCACCCATACACTACTCATGTGAGAACAACCACGACCGGGGCCAAACCTTATACCTATGCTTTGGCATGGGACCAAGGGATTTTTTTAACCCCAGCATTAAAATTCGCTCCCATAGGGAGTCGAACCCAGGACCGGAGAAGTGCTAATAAGCCACCTAATCAACTCAGCTTGAGGCCTTTTTGCAGAATGTTCAGGACTAATAATGTATCCTGACACACTGCATGTGCCTGTCATTTCAATTCATGCATGTAAAAATGAATGAAACAAACAAATAGTTTATCCACTTTCCAGAAATTATGAGAAGCTAATATCCTGCGCAAACGCATTGTAAAATGTGTCGTCTGAAGTCCAGAGGCAAACAACATTGCTCAAGCTCAGCCCCGATTACATGTCAAAATCGAAAATTTAACCTTGTTTTCGTTTCTCTGCGAATGATCCATCTAAATCCTAGGGAGGCAGCTTGCACTATGATTGACAACGAAAATCAGGCCTAGGCCATGTAACCTGGGATTATCCTGGCTGCACAATGACCATCCAATGCTAAGTTGAAGATGAATGTTACAAACTAATAAGCAAACATGGTTTTCATTTGCTTTTGTCCTCTGCATTTGGTTGTGTGACATCAAAATAAGGCAAGAGCCAGACACACATATACCATAACAGAGATGCATAGAGCAATACTCATCACTAACACAGAGACATGAGAGTACAAAATAAAAGGCTAATGTTCGCTTACCTCATCACTATCTTTTGCCAGAATAATTAACACCCAAGTTATAGAAGTTTATTGATATATCTTTTCACTAGGAAGAAATAGCCATGTGATCTTATTATCTTATTATAATCAATCTGTGTACCAAATCTATATGCATAGCAGAAACTACAGTACATCAGTATGCATATCAGAGATTCTAAAGCTGTATGCATTTTAAAACACTTTAGTTCAAAGCTCTAGTTAGTTAGGGGTGGTGGGTTCTACCAGTATGGCAGTATGCCAAAAGCTTCAACCTACCAATTCTGAATAGGCTTCCAAGTTCATAATTTATGTTTCAATTAATAGGTGGATGGAGTTCAGAAATTACAACTAGCATAGCATCCTTAATTATTAAGCAGTAAATAAATGGATGGTGCAGTCCACATTTAAAGCTACACCTCCATGTTCAGTTTCACTGTGGCGTTAAAACAAAGGGCTGACACTTGTTGCTGGAGAGAGGTAGGATCAACAGATTTTCTTATATAAGGAACATGATCAACATCTAACCACCAATTAAGCCACTTCATTTCTACATGTATACATGGAAAGATCTGCAGTGTCATCCCTAACCCGCACTGGGCTGTAGGATTGAAAACTTTAGCACTGTTCACGACTGCCTCAAACTTCATACCCCCTTAGGCAGCATGGCTCTATTAATAAGATATATAGGAAAAACGAATCAGATGATTACTACAGCAAGCACTTGCATCTGCACAGCTTGTGTTGCTTGCTACCAACGAAAATCACAGAGATACTGCTTCTCAGAAGCAGAGACTAAACTACGCTACATCTATGGCTCGTCGCCTCCCTTCCCACATACAGTCCTCCAGAAATCAGCGGCCAGCCATAATTAACTAGGAAAAAGACCGACGGGCTCGGCCTCAGGCACGAGAGCTGAGGAAAGAGCCAACGACAGGGATCGAACGCGCGCGCAAGGGGGCGCTTAGCGGTGTCGCATCTGGACTCTGGAGCACGCATCAGGAAGGAAACCACGACGACGGGGGAAAGGAAAGCGGCAAAGCAAGCAAGCAAACGGGACGGTTGGCGAGCGTCCGAGCACGTACTCCTGTTTTGCGGCGTCCGCGTCCTCCGACTCAGACTCCGACGCCTCCGCCTCCGCCGCCGCCGCCTTCGCGCCGGAATCTGCGAGCAAAGCCATACAACGTGGGCAGGAGCGGAAATAAACCAGCATCAGCGCGTGGGGATCGAGGAGAAGAGCGCCGTCGGCGTGGGAGGGGCGGCAGGGCGAACGAACGAGCGCTCACCGTTGGCGCTGCCGTTGGCTTCGGCTTCGGCTTCGGCTTCGGCGCCGGCGCTGCCGTTCTCCTCCAGCTTGGGCTTCTTCTCCGCGGGCTCGGCCGTCGGCGGCGGCGGCGGAGACGCGGGATGGGGCGAGCCGGCGCCCGGGGCCGCGGAGGGCGAGGGCCAGGGTGGCAACGGCGGGCGCTTCTGGGCGGGCATTTGGGCTGCGGCGGCAGCGTCGAGCGGGTCGCGTGGAGAGGCGGTGAGGTGGGGCAGGGGCGGGCGGGGGCGGGGCTGGCTTTTCTACGGCTCCTGGCTTCGGAGTGGGTGCAGCCGGTTTGGGTTGGTGCCGAGTTCGTGTCGCGCTCGCGCCCGGTCGGCGCTCTTGTATCGCGTAGAGTACGTACGCATCGTATCCGGGAGACGGGGCTCGGCCTTCGGGGATGCGGATGCGGGGGTGCACTGCCCAAACAAGGCGGTGCCGGCTGCCGGGCGGGCAGGGCAGACCGGCAGACGGTCGAGCTCCGCGGCCGGGATGTCAACGATCTCCTGGCCGTCGATTTGGGTCAGCGAGACGCTGTTCGCTCTTCCAGGTCCCAGTCCCAGTCCCGAGTCCCGACGGCCACAAGTAAATGCATGATTTTTGGATATTTATATAAGCAAAAAAGTACGCACGGCTAGAATTCTTTTTTTTAATAAAAAGTTAGTACAAATAATTTTTCCATGTTTATTATAGAGAAACTATGTCCTATGGGCGCTTTTGGAGTGGCTTCCCCACCGCACCATAACGCCTCCCCGCCGCAGCTCGGTCACGGAGAAACGCAACACCGCAATGATATTATGCTATAGGTTACCGTTCAATTCTGCTTTGCGATTTGTGATAGAATGGAAAATAGATGGGGTGAAGATGAGGTGTTAAGGGGCGTGAATCTTGGAGCAGCTGCAGCTGGAGGATAGGGTTGCGGCCGCATACGGTTGTGGAAAAACCGGTTCCACCGGGTTGCTCGGTCACGCCACATTCACGTTGTAGCTTTCTAGTGCATTTTTGCCGCTCTGCACGTTAAAAGTGTGGTAGATTAGCTTTCTAGTGCATTTTTGCTGCTCCGCACGTTGAAAGTGTGGCGGATGATTTGTTTGATGCACAGTCACGGAGAATGTAGATCATTTATGTCGGGGGTACAAAAAAGGGTACCCCCAATCAACGCAAACACCCGAACACTCCGTCTCCGTCTCGCCCGAGCCCTCCCAGCCAGGCCTCGAGCGAACGCTCCGTTTCCGTCTCGCCCGAGCCCTCCCAGTCAGGCCTCGGGCGAATGCTCTGTCTCCGTCTCGCCCGAGCCCTCCCAGCGAGGCCTCGGGCGAGCACGATCGCTCTCCGTCTCGCCCGAGCCCTCCCAGCCAGGTCTCGGGGGAACGCGCTCCCACACCTCGAGCCTTAAACGCACGGACCTCGAGCTGTACAGACAGCTGTACCGGCCCATACCACGCATCTAATGCCTTCACCTACTCCGGTCATGTCCACTAGTGCACGGCATGTGCCACAGTAACCCGGTGTAAAGGTCAAGTCACGTTTTCACCACAAGCATGGGCAAAAAGGCATCAGTACTGCACTGTTCGGCCAAGCCAGGCACTGTAACCCCTCGAGGCCGGCAACGCGCCCCTCGAACCCTGCACTGTAACATCTCGAGGTCGGCTCCGCGCCCCTCGAGCCCCCGTGGAACTGCCTCGGAGCCGGCTACGCGCCCTTCGAGCCCTAACTACTTTCGTGCTATTGGAGGACAGGTACCCCAAGACCCGGAGGGACCTCACCGCGTACTGTACATTCCGGGATGGGTGCTGTACAGCTCCCGCCTTGTCGCGCCCCCACGTCCGCGCCCAGGATGGAAGCCACGACCCAAGGACGCCTCAACAGCGACGATCACATCAGCTCCAGTGGCCCCGACAAGACAGGGTTCCTACCCTTCTCCGTATGGGGCACCATACGCCCTGACATCTGTAATACTTTCATGTAACCCTGGCCTCCCCTTGCGCTATAAAAGGGGACGCTAGGGCCCTCATTCGGGACGACGGACGCAGCACTCGAGTCCACGCACAGACACGAGTCCGGACTCCGGTCCACGCTCACTGAGCTTGTATTCTCCCCTGTACAAGCACTTAGGTGCAAGTAATACAAGAACACCTCCCCCCGCTGGACGTAGGGCCTTCTTTGCCCGAACCAGAATAAATCCTTGTGTCCCCTTGCATCACCATTCAGGAAGAGAAGCACGCGATCATATTACTCGTTGGTGTGATACCCCCGGGTACGAAACACCGACAATTTACGTTTTGAAAAATCGTTTTTTAGGAAGCATTTCACGTCTCATATACGTGCTCCGCACATTAAAAGTGTGGCAGATGATTTGTTTGACACACAGTCACGAGAAACATAGATCATTTCCGTTTCAATAGTGGAAAATCGTTTTTCAGAAAGCATTTCACGTCCCATATACCGCATTTCTGATACATGCGTTCCGGGAACTTTTGTGACTGTGGTTCGACGTAGCTTCGGTATGATCACAAGTTTGATGCGGCGATCTGAAGGTATGAACCAAAGGCACCCTATGTTTCTAATGTTAAAATTGTTAATATTTCATATGTAACAAACTATGCATAAAGGATATCAGGTAGATTTTGTTAGAGTTAGCTTCTTGTCTCTTGTATTCCAAGTCGTATATAAGATTTGTTGTAATCTTTCCAAGCGTTTTTTTGCCTGTATATAAACATGTATCCGTGGAGAGCCAAGAGAGGTATCCACGTTACCCAAAATTATCGTATATATGGTATAAGAACTAGGCAGGTTTTGTTGTGAGACACCATTTTTATGTGTTTTGGCTTATCAACATTGTGTTGCTAAGTATCATTAGAGCGTCCACAGTGGACGGTTCGTAACCGCTCCTATACAATAAATGCGAAGACAGGACCTGCTCTCATACACTGCACAGTTGATTTGATGAAGGACCCGCTCCCTCCGATGGAACTTAGTTCGATAGAAAAAACAAATCAACTTGTATGGATGAGTGCTAGGTACGGGAGATAGAAGACCGGGGGATGAGGACTTTTTCCCCACCTATCGATCCAGGGTACGCTTCTACACATTGTGGCCTATTAAACAGAAAATATCACATTTTATAAAAAAGGGGTTCGGTTCGATACACTACAGCTGCTCTTATGAATATCGGTTCATCAATTGTCGTTGGACACATTAGCGCAGCCAGGAGCTTTTCAAAGCCCGAACAATTTTTATTATATAAATATATTTAGTTAAAAAAATAAGGATTTTTTCTTTAATATAAATAATTTTTTCCTTTAAACTTCCATGACGAGCCCGGCCGTCCGTCCGAGGTGACCGGGCGGTGGCTCCGCCACTGGTTGGACATCACATGTAATGTACTCCGAAAGTCCCTAAATAAATCGATTCCTAGAATCCATACCGATCAAACTTTCTAAAGTTTGACCAACTTTATAGAAAAGAGTAAAAATATCTGTAATATAAAATAAACATATTATGAAAATATATTCTACGATGTATCTAATGAGAGAAATTTTATAATGGTTGGAAAAAATATGGACCGTCCACGAAGCAAGATCTAACGGAGTTAAAATAGGAGGTACCAATGTGAAAGTACTCAGAAGTACGAAATTGATGGGGATGGTACTAAATTATATGGGGCCATTACCAAAATTAGTGGTCCGGTTTCCAATTTTTTCTAAATTTATTATTTTTTAGATAAGGGTAATTCAACATTTTCCTTATAGTCTCATGGGTAAAACTGGGATTTCCCTTGTCTTCCCCTGTGATCTTTGAATCCCTTGTCTGGGTAAAATTGAACAAACGTAGCTCACTGGCCGCCACCCTCCTCGATGCCAGTGCACGCGGATGCGTCCCCACACCACTGCTAGCATACGCACACAAAGAAGCTGGACAACTGTGCGGCTCCAGTGCTGCTCGACGACGACGATTGGTGCGTCTATAGGATTTGTTGGGGCTCCCGTGCGCGACGGTTGGTGTCGGGCGTGGCGGCACGACAGTTGATCCAGTGAGGTGCAGCTCCGGTGGTGCTAGACGACCAATGTTGTGCTGCCGGAGACGGGCGGCTCCTGCGCAGCTGTGGCTCGCGCGAGCGGGCGAGGGAGGTCTGAAGCGCAGCCTCGGCTAGCTCCGGCCAGGTTCGGAGGCGGCAGGCGCTACTGGCCGCTGCGGCGGCAGCGTCTGCTGGCCATCGAGAGAGCAGCAACGGTGGTGACCTGCACTGGTGTTCGCCGTTGTGCGAAGTGCCGATGGCGGGCCCCAGTGGCCGGGTGAGCAGCGGTGGCACGCGCTAGCAACCGGTGGAGCTGGAAGTGTCGGCAGCGGGCACCGGCGCCGCGGCCTAGCGCTGCTTTTGCGATCTCACGTGGAGCAGATACATCCTTGTTGGGCTAATCTCACATAGTGAAAGACGAACATATGCTGTTAGGCTGTGTGCCCATGATGTCTAATTTTAGAAAACACACCCTGAATTACTAAAACACCCATCATAATATATTTTTTAATTAATTTCTTCAAAAATGCATAAAGATAAAAGTACCTGGAGGCACACGGTACTTTGTCAACCACTGTAAAATATCTCATCTAATGATACTAATTTGATATCATAAATGTTGATGTTTTATTTTAAAAGTTCGGTCAAAGTTTAAAAAGTTTGACTTAGGACAACTCTAACTCTAGAAATCTATTTATTTAGGGACAGAGAGAGTAATATAATTTTCGGCTGTAGGATCAGAGAAACATGTGTGATATATCCTTGACTTTGTATTGTACCCTCCAGCCTGGGATGGCCGGGGTCAAACCTACAGTACAGAGCCATCTTCGTCCCTATCCACCCCAGAAAATCGAGGCTGAGAACGAGCAGTCAGACGTCTTGCAATCAGCGGCGCTTTTCATTTGATCGGCGGCAGCCGTATGCACCCACGAGCATCGTGTACACGTTCACCGTTCGCTCCGAGAGCATTTACCTTGCAGAGGACGACGGCAGGACAGTGCCATGCTGCCCGCGCTTGCCAACGCGGTAGCAGTAGCCGTCAACCATCACACCCGTTCGGCTGCTTGTGAAAGATGGACAAGTAACAGCGATGGGGGGAGCAACCCAGGCAAACACCAGGTTCGGCTACTCGGGCTTCGCATCAGAAAGGGTGGACTAAGCAAAGATGTCCTGTGGCAAAGATGTCCGATTTACAATGGCAGGTAAAGCGTAAACGGGACATGTTTCTCTCTTCCAAATGCGTGCGGAGCCTAGCAAACTAAAATTCATAAATGTTACTGGACAAACACGACGAATAACCGGTGTTGCTTAGCCAATTATAGTAAAAAAAAAAGTGTCCAAAATCAAAATTTGTCAAAAGAGCTATTTGCTTTCATTCTAAATTACAACAATTCAGTTAAATTTTATCATATGTCAAATATCTCTGTTTTTAAATATTAAAATATAGGAGTTTATATGTAAAATACACCATCAAGACATATTCCATCAATCAATAATTTAATAAACTAAATTGATAACATAGAAGTTGATGTATCTTCTCATAAGTTAGTTAAAATTAGAAGAGTTTTGCTTAAGATAAAACTTATATATAACAACAATAATTTGAAATTAAATGGGTATCTGATCTTTAGTGGCGTAAATGTTCATAAAACCGGAGAGTTCATATTTCTGCTATATCTGTAATTTTTCAGGTCAATAAGACGTTCCATACTTTTATGTAGAGATATAAACTGTTCTTAAATTTTATTACAATTTTTATTTCACATGTCCTATCATGGAACGGTGAGTTTAAAACTATAAATCCATTTGTCAAAAAGCGATAAAAGCATTTTTTATCTTTAATCCTTTTTATTCAATATTTTAAAAATAACTTCTCTAAAAATATTTTATATCTAACCCTTTTTGTCGCGTTAGCCTATTGGCACAACTAAATAATATTGTGCCACCATCACATATGGTGTGATAAGATCCGTGAAAAATCTTGTCACACTACTCCCGCTGGTGTGACAATTCAGTCTTATCATGTCACTCACACTAGTATGACACTCATACTTGTCGTGTCGTTAGGAGTGACGTGAGAAAACTGAACTTTCGAAAAATTATAACTCTCACCGTGACTGTTATGTAGCTTATGGCTCTGTTCTACATAACTTATGAACCGGTTGATAAGCTGAAATGACTGATTTGTTGTAAGAGAAAAAAGACTATTTCACGACTCATTTATATGGATTAAAGTTGGCTTTGAAACAACCACAATAGGTCGTGAAAATTGTCCGCTAATCATTTCGCTTATGGCCCCTTGAAACGTTGGAATTTCACATAAATTATATATAATTTTTTATAAGAAAGAATTATACAGTTTACAAGAATTAATTAACTGAAAGGACCTAAACGATGCCTAGAGGGGGGTGAATAGGCTTTTACAAAAAATTGAACCTGTGAAACGAAAGGCGGAAGCACACTGCACAGGTTAGAACCGGCTTGGTCGACTCAACCAACCGGCTTAGTTGGCTGACCCAACTTAGTCGGTTCCAGGAGCCAGCTAGGTCGGCTGACCCGGCTAAGTCGGCTCCCTGAGCCGGCTTAGTTGGCTCTGCTTGCAGCTGGGGTATGAACCGACTAGGTCGGTTCTGGAACCGACCTAGTCGGTTCTCACGACTTGTGTTGTTTCCGGAGCTGGAAGCACTGCTTTTGATCCTCTCTCTTCCCTTATGGTCTCCAGAGTGTTTAGGGATGCTTTTGGCACAGTCTTGACTTGCTCAAGACGTCTCTACACCCACAAACACAAACAACCAAGTAGACACAAATAGAGCTCACAAAATATATTAAATGCAATGTAAAGTGAAGGTGAGCCAAACCAATCAGAGGAGACGCAAAGAATTGTTTGATCGAAGTTCGAGCCTCACCAAAGTGAGTCATACGTCTCCGTTGTGGAAGCCGATGAGTGATACCCAACAAGTTCAACTTGTGGCCGAGTCCAAAATGACCTCTTTCCACCTTTCCACTAAGGGGCATTTTTCCTTTTTCAGTGGGAGACTAACCCTTACAAACTTCCGGCTGTCCAACACACATTGGTGACTTGCCGATGACCACTAAGGCCGTCTAGGAGCAAAGCTCCAAGAGAAGAAAAGCTTCACACGAAATTTTGTTACCACAAAGTGCTCAAGTGTTGGTCAACTCAGATTTTGCTCACACACAAACTCACAAGGCTCAAATGTTACTCTCCAATTCGATTTAATAGCTAAGTGGACACCAATCCCACAAAGGTTGAATTGGAGGCTCTCTTTAGGCTTTGCTGGTGTATATGGGTGTGGAAAAGCTTCAACAACCGAGCCAAGACCGGGGGATGAAATATATATAGAGTTGGTTCAAAAACTAGCCATTGGGCTGTCTGACAGGCCAGACCCGGCTTAGTCGGGTTGGGGGACCCGGCTAAGTCGGTTTTGTCTGGCCAGCCAATTCAAAATCTCTCAAAAAGTGTTTCCTTTGGGTTTTCTCTCATGAGGTTTGTTTTGAGCACTTCTAGGTCACACTAGTACATTGTGTTGCATCCCTCTTGATAGTACGACATGTTTAAACTCAAGAAATAGAATTTTACAAATATATCCACCTTGAGCTTGTCATTTCTCGAATAATGCCGCTTTCCCAATTTTAGTCATCCAAGGGCTTTCAACACTATCCATGCATTGAGTTGAGCTTTCTTGAGTTGTGACTTTGAGCTAATCAAACCATCTTATCAAGATTCCTCATATCAACCAAAGTCACTTCTTCTACTAACTTGATCATGATCACATAGCTTGATTAGTGTCTCGACTAAATGCAAGTATTTACTTCTTCACCCTAGCTAGGTTCTTCAACCGCCGAGTCGTCGCTTGCCCTTCACCCTTGCTTAGTACCTCAAAGTATTTTCCTTGCTATCTTCACCATCTCAAGCTATCAAGTCACATCTTATTTGTATTGATATCTTTCCATTTACTTGACCAAGCTTCAAATGTGAGACCATTCAATATGCAAATCTCCATGTCTCTTTCATGTACGATGAGAGCAAGCTTGTCAATACAATTTGATGACCATTTCTCATTTGTATGTCATGTGCATGTAACTGAGTCCAAATTCAGCATAGCATACTCGGGACTAAATACCTGTGAATACCTGTAAGTCTTATGAAGCACATTAGTCCCTTAATCGTGTTGTCATTCAATCCACCAAAACTCACTTAGAGACTAGATGCACTTTCATTAACTTTTCATAGGAAAAACACAGGAATAAAAAAAAATCTCGGGTTCCACGAGAAGACCTTAGTAGAAATGCCTACCATGCAATTCTGTTATAGATTTTCAGGTTAGCACACATATATCACCACTATACCCATATGAACTGGCTTGATTCTAACGTCACCCTATTCACCAAAGTTTCAATTAATTCACTGTAGAATGGTCGATAACAAGAAGGGACAAAATTGTAACTTTGGAAGAAAAAAAAACTAACAGCTAAATAACTGCTGACGGCAATGGCATCACGTATAGGATTAGATGGCACTAAGGGCTTGTTTAGTTCCGAGAAGTATTTGAAAAATGCACTATAGCACTTTCGTTGTTATTTGACAAACTTTATCTAAACATGAACTAACTAGACTCAAAAGATTCATCTCGATATGTAGATACTAAAAGTACAATTAGTTATTTTTTTACCTACATTTAAAACTTCATGTATGCAGCTAAAGATTGATGTGACGGAGAATCTAGAAATATTTGGGGAAGTTGGGAAACTAAAGAAGCATTTTCGTTGTCATTTGATAAACTTTGTCCAAATATGGACTACGTCCAAAGATTCGTCTCGACATGTACATACTAAAAGTATAATTAGTTATTTTTTATTTACATTTAATTTTTCATACGTATATTTAAAGATTGATGTGATGGAGAATCTTGCCAATTTTGCAAAATTGGGGAACGGCCAAAGTCGAAACCCAAGAAAACGCCGTTCCAATGTTTTTGACCGTTTGTTCTTTTGGATCAACCAGCAAATTCTCCTCCCAAAATTGCCGCCGCCTTCGCTTCGACGTCCTTCAACGGCAGGAACCCGCCGGAGCACCACCGCCTCCGTCCATGTCCCTCAACCGCCTCAAGGAAACCCTCCACGCCTGCTCCTCGTCCTCCTCCCAACCACAGAACCAACCGCGCTCACCGCCGCATCCTGCTCTCCTTCCGCGGAGACCCCCAAAGACGTCCCTATCGCAGCAGCTCCTCCGCCTCGAGGCCGCCGCCTCTTCATCCTCCTCCTTTTCCTCCAGGCCCGTACAGCTTCCACCGGCCCCCAGGCCCCCGATCGAGAAGCCGCGGGAGGTCGACGAAGCGCCGTCGTCGGAGGATGAGGACGACAGAAAAAGTCGCCCCACTATCCGCCGCTGCCTGCCTCCGCCACCAGCGGCCGCCCTCGAGTCCCGCGGGCCATACGAGCCACTTGTGCTCTCGCTGCCTGGAGAACACCCCGTCGTCCAGGTACCGTACTGCGCCTGCGTCTCCTTGGTGGCAGTAGATTCATTAGGGCTTGTCTCGCAAGAATGACTTGCGCACGAATTAGTTCAGTTTCAGTATACTAGTACTAACGGATTTATGGCAACAGAAGTTTGATCATAACAAACTACTTATGAATATAAACCCGATTTAACCACGTTTTTAGTGTAAACTTTTCATATGAATATCATAACTAGACTGATTCATGGTTAAATATGACAAAGTTTGAATTTTGAAATACGTGCACACCTTGTATTTTGGGACGGAGTGAGTAGTGATAAATCCTAGTTCGTGGTAGAAGAGGGAGAGCGAGAAAGTGTTGCATAACAGTTTGCCATGGCATATCTTGCTGTTCTTGATGCCCTGCGGTTTATCTCAGTTAAGTAGAAATCGGTAAATGAAGATACATTGTGATATAGATAGGTCCAAGGAAATACGAGAAGACAATAGTTGATGCCCTGCGGTTTATGTCAGTTAAATACAAGAAGACAATAGTTGATGATGAGCCATTTGCATGCATTTTATATCATAACTCAACTTTTACATGCTCCATGGTTGATGGGACGTGTATTATGTGGTTGATGGACTGCTTTTTATTCATCATTTGACCTTCAGGATTTATGTTGGAGTGTTGGACCAGATCTCGAGGTCTCTTTGACAATGCTAATTGATGACCATTTCTCATTTGTATGTCATGTGCATGTAACTGAGTCCAAATTCAGCATAGCATACTCGGGACTAAATACCTGTGAATACCTGTAAGTCTTATGAAGCACATTAGTCCCTTAATCGTGTTGTCATTCAATCCACCAAAACTCACTTAGAGACTAGATGCACTTTCATTAACTTTTCATAGGAAAAACACAGGAATAAAAAAAAATTCTCGGGTTCCACGAGAAGACCTTAGTAGAAATGCCTACCATGCAATTCTGTTATAGATTTTCAGGTTAGCACACATATATCACCACTATACCCATATGAACTGGCTTGATTCTAACGTCACCCTATTCACCAAAGTTTCAATTAATTCACTGTAGAATGGTCGATAGCAAGAAGGGAAAAATTGTAACTTTGGAAGAAAAAAAAACTAACAGCTAAATAACTGCTGACGGCAATGGCATCACGTATAGGATTAGATGGCATTGAGGGCTTGTTTAGTTCCGAGAAGTATTTGGAAAATGCACTATAGCACTTTCGTTGTTATTTGACAAACTTTATCTAAACATGAACTAACTAGACTCAAAAGATTCATCTCGATATGTAGATACTAAAAGTACAATTAGTTATTTTTTTACCTACATTTAAAACTTCATGTATGTTGGAAGCTGTCACCCCTGTTGTTAATCTTTTGCTAATCTTTTCAGGACTTCCTATACAATGGGGTGACTGAATCGTTGTTGGAAGCTGTCACCCCTGTTGTTTCGAGAGAAATGAATGACATGCTTTGTCGGGAGTTCTCGCAGGAGAAAGTGAAAAATGCTTTGCACGACATCGGGGACCTGAAAGCGTCCGGTCCTGACGGCATGCCTTCAGCGTTCTATAAAGGACCTGTTGTTTCGAGAGAAATGAATGACATGCTTTGTCGGGAGTTCTCGCAGGAGAAAGTGAAAAATGCTTTGCACGACATCGGGGACCTGAAAGCGTCCGGTCCTGATGGCATGCCTTCAGCGTTCTATAAAGGATGTTGGGACCTGGTGGGTGAGAAGACCACAAATGACGTCTTGGAGGTTCTGGCTGGGGTGAAATTCCTAGTGGCTGGAATGACACTATTGTGACGCTCATCCCAAAACTGCAAAAGCCAGAACAGGTGACTTTTCTCAGACCCATTAGCTTATGTAATGTCCTTTATAAGGTGATTTCAAAAGTCCTAGCAAATAGGCTGAAGCTTGTTCTCCCAGATATTATTTCCCCTTCACAGAGTGCTTTTGTGCCAGGTAGACTTATTTCAGATAATATTCTGATTGCTTATGAGATCCTGCATTACATGCGTAATAAAAGAAAAGGGAACGTTGGGTATGCTGTGATTAAACTTGATATGAGTAAAGCTTATGACAGAGTGGAGTGGCCTTTCCTGAAAGATACGATGTTAAAGCTGGGATTTGCCCCGCTTTGGGTAGATCTAATCATGAAGTGTGTGTGTACAGTGAAGTATAGAGTGAAAGTTAATGGATGTCTTACTGAAGAAATCATTCCGGAGCGTGGGCTTAGACAAGGGGACCCTCTATCCCCTTACCTATTCTTACTGTGTGCCGAGGGTTTTTCAGCGCTTTTGCAGAAGGCTGAACTGAGTGGTGATATTGGGGGAGTGAAGATCTGTCATGGTGCTCCAAGTATCTCTCCCCTGCTGTTTGCTGATGATTCTTTGATCCTAATTCGTGCAAACGGGGGAGATGCTGCGAAATTACAGGATATCCTGGATTTGTATGCGGAGTGCTCGGGACAGGTGATTAACAAAGCCAAGTCAGCTATCATGTTTAGCAAGAATACTCAAGAGTTAAGCAAAGTGAGGATAATGCAGCAGATGGGTATTGCCAGAGAATCTTTTAATGACAGATATCTAGGTCTGCCAGTTCATGTGGGTAATAACAAGGTGCACACTTTCAGCTATTTAAAAGAAAGGGTTTGGCAGAGAATTCAGGGTTGGAAGGAAAAGTTCCTATCAAATGCAGGGAAGGAGATTCTGATCAAAGCAGTAGCACAAGCAATCCCGACTTACGCTATGGGTTGCTTTGATATAACCAAGGAGGTTTGTGATCAAATAAGCATCAAATAAGCAGACAAGTGTGCAGGTTTTGGTGGAGTAACAATGAAAAAGAGAACATAATGCATTGGCTACCATGGGAGAAGCTGAAAATGCCAAAGAAGCAGGGGGGTCAGGGGTTTAGGGATGCTCATGTGTTTAACATGGCTATGTTGGCTAAACAAAATTGGCGTTGCTGCAGAATCCGAATTCCCTCTGTTCTAGGATTTTGAAGGCAAAATATTTCAAGGATGGGAATTTACTTTATGCAAAACCGAAGGATGGTATATCTTGTTAGAGATTTTACGATGGTTGAAAAAATATAGACCATCCATTTGGAGAAATCGAACGGTGCAAAAATAGAAGGTACCAAAGTAAAAGTACTCGGAAGTACTAATAAAATGAAGAAGGTACCAAAATAGGTGGAACCAGTACTAAAATAGCTATGACTAAATTCCAATTCTCAATTGTTAATTAAATTTGGTAAAGGGTAAAATAGTGATTCATTGTCCGTGTTCCGTGACCTTGCTTGTTAGCTTTTTTCCAATGAACCAAAGCCTAGCTCAAACGCGCATTTGATAGAGCTTCCCCAGAAAATACTTTTCATCCGAGAAATATGAAAAGCTCACAAGCCATGGCACCCCAACTTCTCTACCTCCTGCAACACCTTCCTCCTTCTGCACCAACATCGCTCTCCTCCCCAACGCAACTCCATCCATGTCTTTGCAACACCGTTCTGCATCGGCCTCCTCATAGTGCTGCCACGTCACATCCACCTCCTTGTGATGTGCTCATGTAGATTGCTTGCCCTCATCGAGGTCATGGTCGACACCGCCACCGTCCGGGAGAAGGCACACCTTTCATCGAGACCTTGCTTTTGGTTCGCTAAATGTGATACAGACAACGTCTATGCCATGGTCCAGCACCTGCCACCTAGCAAGACATCGGCAAAGGTGGAAGCTTAGGATGGCCTGCTCACCGTCATTGTCGCTGCAGTTGTGATAAGTAGTCGCTAAACTGAACGATAGCTCTACCATATCATGTTTTATCAGTCAGGGTCTCACGGTGAGGTGGAAGTGGGACCCTCGTCGCCGTCGCCGGACACTCTCAACAACAATGTTGGACAACCTAGAGTCCTGGACCCAGCGACGGCGAAGGCAATGGCGGTCGTGGCGGTGCGTGCAGAAGTCGACAACAGCGGTTCGAGATAGGAAAAAATTGACATATCTGAGATCATATGGCGTGTGTAGAGAGAACAAACATGCAGTTACCAATATGCCCTCGAGAATGAAATTCAATCTTTTAATATAATCTTTCTCAAATAAATTCCTAATAAATAGGAAAATGAAAATACTTAGAAGTACCGTGGTACTTTTCCAACCATTGTAAAAGAGCTCATATCTTATACCTGGAGGAGCATTTTGAGGGGCTTGAGCTTTTGAAAAAGGGGCTAATTTGGAGAGTCGGGAATGGGGTAAGCATCGAGATATGGGAGGATCCCTAGTTGCCAAGGGGCCTGTTGAGGCATCCTATAACACCAAGACGAGGAATAGTGTTGTCAAGGGTGGCTGACTTGATTGATCCGAGTTCAGGACAATGGGATGAGTCTCTGATCAGGGACATTTTCTGGCCGGAAGATGTTCCATTTATCCTAGCCTTGCCTATACATGCAGATATGGATGATGTCTTGGCATGGCACTTTGACCCAAAAGGAGATTTCTCTGTCAAATCTGCCTATCAGTTGTCCTGTGAAGATCTCAAAGTTCGCAGCATAGTGCAACCTGGGAGAATGAGCAGGTCTGATGTTAGGCATGACGAAAAATTATGGTCTCTTCTCTGGAATTTGGGAGCTCCTAACCGTTTAAAGCACTTTACATGGAGGCTAGCACATAACTCTCTAGCTACTAGATCAAATCTGGTAAGAAGGGGAATGGATACTGGGCTTCGGTGCGTCGTCTGCAACCGGGTTGGAGAGGATGGTGGTCATCTATTTTTCGGTTGCAAGGCAGTGAGAGAGATATGGAGACTAGCAGGACGGGAACACATCCGGCTACAACTTTTTGAATGCCATGACGCCCTGGAGGTGGTGCAGCAACTGCTTGCAAAAAATGATGATGAGAAATTACGCTCCCTGTTCTTAATGTGCAATTGGTGGCATGAAAGAAATGCAGTACATGAGGGAGAGAAAAGGCGCTCAGCAGCATACCTGGCTAATCTGTGCTGGACTCAAGCTCAGGAGATTAAACTGATGGCTAGTACTCTGAAGGAGCATACCAGCAATGCTCAAATAAGTAGAACTGGGAGGCGCAATTGCAAGTGGCAGCGGCCGGGACACGGTTTACTGAAATTAAACATAGATGGTGCTTATAAAGAGGAAGACATGAATGGAGGATGGGGCTTTGTTGTAAGGGATGAGAATGACCAGGCTCTCCGATCTGGTTTTGGAAGGCGTCAGTTTGCCTGCAATCCTCTGCAGATGGAATTACAAGCGTGCATTGAAGGTCTGAAAATGATGACAGCTCTGGGCTGCAGCAACTTCATCCTAGAAACTGATGTCGTGCAGGTTGTTCAAGCGCTAATGGGTGACGAATTCAGACTTTCAGTGGTTGGGGGTTTGGTTCATGAGGCCAAAGAGCTCATGGCTGATAATGGTTTAAGTCCCCAAGTGAAACATACTCCAAGAGAGTGTAATAGGCTAGCTCATGAACTAGCTTCGTTAGGGAGTAAGAGTAATGAGGTGATGTCCTCGGTGTTGGCCAGAGTGCCGAATTGTATTCAGGTTTTGGTGTCAAGCTATTCAGCTGACGTGGTTGATTAATGGAATTCACATTCCTATAAAAAAAGAGTAGCCATTCAAGAAGGAGACTAATTCCACCTTATATTGAAACAAAAGGACAAAGTTCGTGGGGATAGACAATTGGTACTTCAACCATAAGCCTTTGCTTTAGGATTTAGAAAGTCTTCTTTAGTTTGTAAAATATAGCTCTTCTTACCATACCAATAGCCTATGAACCAAACATATACATTCCAATTAGAATCTATTCTACGATTATGACAAAATGATTGTTATTTATTAGAACATAACTATTTGGAGATCCATTCAATAAACATTCTCTTTGTACATCTCTCGTGCCTGCCTCGAACTGGCTCTCTAATTTTTGTGCTCTGATGTTCCAATGGCTTATCATAATTTCATGTGTGAAAATATGACAAAACTATCATATCTTGCATTTATGTTGCCTCTGCAAAAAGTAGAGAGTGCAAAGGGTCATTTTGGAGAGCGTAACAAATAGAGTTGTTTGGAGGCAATGATCATGTTTGGTTTCTAGGGCTAAAGTTTAGTTCTTATCACATCGAATGTTGTTGTCCTAGTTTAGTCTATTAAAAATAGATTATTTATTACAAAACTAACTTTCAACCAGAGGTTAATTCGTGAGACACATCTATTAAGCCTAATTAGTCCATGATTTGATAATGTAGTGCTAAGTAAACATTTGCTAATTATGGATTATTTTGGTTTAATAGTTTCATCTTGTTAGTTACTGTATGATGGTGTAATTCGTTTTATAATTAGTCTATTTTTAATAGACTAAATTAGTGTAGTAACATCCAGTGTGACACAAACTAAACTTTAACCCCTAATCCAAACACCCCATACATTAGAGCATATGTGTTTTTTATTGCTTTATTTTCTAAATTCTATGATAAAGAGCCATGTAAAGGTCCTCTCGGAGATGCTCTCGGAGCAAATTCAACAGCCTCTTACATCTTTTTCTTATTGACTAGGTGAATGTTTGTGCGTTGCAACAAGTGTCAAAAAAATCCACCAGATAACATGTACTATAAACACACAAACTTGATTTGGCCGAGGCATCAAGTTGGTGAGATGGTAGCACGCCGACTTGAAGGTGAATGAATCAACAACATTGTGCATCTCTAGAAAAGAATCTATGAGTGATTGGTAGTATGTCCCTAAACAATGTGGGGTTGCCGACAGGTGGGTGTTGTTCATCGTTAAGCATGGACTTCTGTAACAATATTTGTGCCTTGATGTCGAAGGCGTCATCCATTGCAAAGCAATGTGTCTCCTCCTGGTGTGTGTGTCTCTCTACGTCTATGCCGACATTGAAAGTAGAGGTCAATCTTCTCCGTGTCCGATGGTTTCTTTAGTTGTTTTTAGTGTTTTAGGACTTGACTAACATGACTATTTTATTTTATCATATTTTTTTCTTTTCTAATAATTTTATGAAGAATTTCTTATCCATATTTCCAAAATAAAAATAAAAATTCTAACTAATCTATGAAATTCGGTATATTACTATGGCCAAAAAATGAGCTTTTATACATGGATCACTGAGAAAAAAAAGTGCACTGAGAAGTGTGGGCGGCCAGTAACACAATCCCGATGGTTGCGTGCACAAGGAAGGGAGTCATGTGTGTGGGCTTGCTTAGGCCTGACAGAGATCGGATAGCTCGATATATGCAGAGTTGTCCTAATTTTACGGGCAAAGGAAAGAAGAGAAAAAAATAAGAAATGAAAGAAGAAAACCAATGATATGTTTAAAGATTATGGATCAATTAACCACGAGAATTAATATGTTTAAAGATTATGGATCAATTAACCACGAGAATTAAACAGGATTAGGGGGCACCAGGGGATCCGGATCAGGCAGGAAACAGAGCACCGAGGGTACATAGATTGTGTAGTGCAAGAGACTGCCTAGTGTCTAGCGTGGCACCAAAAATGTCGTTGACAGTTTGTTGATGAAGCAGGTTCCTTTTCTCCTGCTAAAACTAATTACATAAGGCTAAAATTTTAGTAATACTAGATGTCTATTAAAATAGACTAATTATAAAACTAATTTATTAGCCAGAGAATAACTTGCAAGACAAATTTATTAAGCTTAATTAGTCTATGGTTTGATAATATGGTACTACAGTAAATATTTTCTAATAATGAATTAATTTGACTTAATAGATTTGTCTTATTAATTATCGTATGACAGTGTAATTTTTATTATTATTCTATTTTAGCCTTGATCCAAAACACTCAATGAGATTTTAGGAAGGAGAGGCATTCTATTCAACGGGACATTTCTGTTCTTTCTTTCTGTAAATTAGCCAGGAATGGAAGGGGACATTTCTTTTCTTTCATTTTCTATAAATTGGCCGCGAATGGAGTAGGTGTTTTTCTGTCTCTGTTTGGTCGTACGTGCATGCATGCAAATCCTAATTTAGGGCCATGATTAGCGTGATTTGAAAGCAACTTTCCATGACAGATAGACATATTTTGGGGAGGCTGCACCATGGCCCGGTAGACGGATTCTCTTGGTATTTTTTAATTGTAGAGATTCTATTTTAGCCTTGATCCAAAACATTGAACGAGATTTCAGAAAGGAGAGACATGATGTTGATTCTTCCTTCCTTTCTATTCGACGGGACATTTCTTTTCTTTCTTTCTGTAAATTGGCCAGGAATGAAAGGTGACATTTCTTTTCTTTTCTTTTCTACTAGGTAGCGTGCCCGTGCGTTACTACGGGACAACAAAAATTTTATTCTAAAAATACATGAATCACATGATAAGATAACACGGAGCTGCTCGACATCGTTAGAGACGGGGACGATGATCGGCTACACCGGCGATGTTGCTCTGCTTGCACTCCACCGACTCGTCACAACCATACCTCGCCACAGAACTACCATCCTAGTTACCCCAAGCCCACAATGAGACCCAATACCTGCCTCGCTCGTCGGTATGCGCTCACCATGCCTGCCGTCATGGTCTCTCCACCTGAGAGGCCCAGGGGCCTCACCTTTTCTCTTTCACGGTACACAACAAGCACACGCGCGAGCACAAGCACAAACACAACCTTGTCGGGCCCATAGTGCTCGGAACGTCAGTGCCAGTGAATCGTCCCAAATACGTAGATGTCTGTTGTGTAGATGGTTGGCCTTAGAACCTAGCTTAGCCCCGCCATCGCCGTTTCCCACCATCTTAGTACACATTCAACCAAGTGCCCTTACCTGTTCTGAAGCTTAAACCACATAAACAATAGACAATATTTTTCTAAAAAATAGAGGTGTACGTAGCTACTTCAAATTTAGATGGATGATTTGAATTTCGGTTAAATCATATAGACTGATAAACCCATTGACACACAAAAAAAAAATATATTCGAGTAGCTCTACATTATGTCATTGGATGACAAACAAACAAATGAATGCTCTTTGCACCACGAAAGTAACATTTCACATTCATCAAACTACGAGCTACAACTTTCCTGACTAAAGATCTGAACAATTATGCAACCAAGGTGCTGATGACTAAAAATCTGAAATCTTCTTGGTCCTGTTCTATATACCTACTCCCTCCGTCACTAAATAACTGTCATTCTCGTTTCCCGAGAAACTACTTAAATTAAATATATATTTAAAAATATTAATATTTGTAGTACATAATTAGTATCATTAGAAAGATCTTTTAATCTAGTTTTTTAACAAATTTATTTGAAGATACAAATGTTATCCGTATTTTTAACAAACGTAGTCAAACTTGTGGCACGAACACCAAAAACGACACTTAAAAAGGGACGGAGAGAGTATGCATGGTGGCGACTGGTGATAGACTAAATAAAACCAAATACATTTGCTGCTAATGTAGTAATGTCACATCTAAATTGGGAGACTCAAATTTACAAGCTACTACTCATATTTAAATTTAAGAATTGAGTGATTGTCCTGGTTAAGCTGGTAGTCTTGCTTTGATCAAAAGCATTGTTCTGGCTGCTTTTCCTAGCACCAGGCTGACATAATAGTCTATGTTCCTGAGCCAACAGAGAAAGATATCCAAGTTTGTCAATGCGTTAAATAAAGGAAACCTAAGTTGGCTTGCATTTTTCATATACTGATACGACAGTTACTTAAAAAATCTTTTACAACTTCCAAACATTGGTCTAAACTCTAAAGATCATTAGCTTTTTGACCAAGACACTACGAGTATCTGTTCAGGAAAGAACCAGGATTATTTTTTTGCAACCATACTACTGCAACATCAATTGCTTTGTAGCTTTTCATATATCAGGAGTCTGCTTCAGCTATTCCTACACCTGAGGATAGCTTTCAAGTGTTTATAGTGAAACAATAAAATAACTATATCTCATAGGAATTGATAACCCTAACCAACATTTGGATTCCCAGGAAACATATAATGGAATAGAGTTTTCATGCCAATGGATGGCAGTCACAAATATTGTCATACGAAAAGTTCCATACATGGAGCCTATTGCATACTCCTATGTTTGATCTTAGCAACTATCACAAATATTGTCATACGAAAAGGTCCGTACATGGAGCAGCTGACTGCATATATGTTCATTTGAGCAACTACACATTACAAGCGATACCTGTAATGCAAATTACAAGATTGTGTTTCTTGTAAATGGAGCAATACAAAATACAGGAAAAACTCATATTCCTCAATATCCAAAATAAAGAAAAAGCATATACCACCCCCACATCTTAAAATTAAAGGAGGGGATGGTTCATATGAAAGTTATAGATGGCTCCGTTTGTTCAGCAAAATTACGTAAACTAATCTTCTGAAGTTGGCATGGTAAATTGGTTCCAAGAAACATGTGATTGGCAAACGAACTTTGTTATCAAAGTTATGAAGAAGCAACTCACCTGATTATGGATGCACTTTCTGGTCTGTATTACCACCCCCACATGTGCACAAGCTAGTAGCAACTGACAAGGTTACTGCATTGCATCTACCACATCCCCAAATCGGCATCTTGTTGTACCTCTATTCACAGTCCATTCTGTGTGTACAATTCAATCATCGTGTTCCAGGACACCATATCCCTCTCCATCATATCGAGCAGCTTCCTCACAGATCACAGCCCCCAGGTCACGATCATAGCTTCCTCTGGAGGCTATTGAATCAAGGTCGGACGAAACAGAGCGGAGGGATGGCGCATAGCCGACTTTTGGAGATTTCGAGCCTCCACGAAGCGGCAAGCTTGGCCGCCGAGGGGCAGATCTAGTGTCCCCTCTTGTCCTGTCACGGATTTGTAGGAAGATATATATTTTAAAAATGTATCTGTAGGAAGATATATACTGTTGAACATTTTGGAAGTCTTAAACTAAACAAAATGAAATGAATTATTAACTGATTGAGCAGACAAGTATCTAAATTTCTGAAACCAGCACACATTAATGTTGTTATAAACTTATCATTATGTCCTTTCACCAGGAAACTAAAAAAGACATAAACAAATAATAATATGTCAAACATAAACCAAGAATAATACACATAGAGACTCAACTTACATTTTTTGAGTTCGCGTTTGCAGATAGCGTCGCGGAGCTTGGGAAGTGCTCATATAGGCTAGATATCACCATCACATAACTCCCTTAGGCTTGTCTTCCTTTCATATTTCGACAGTGAGCTATCTCCGTCAGCATAAACCTGTGTAAACAAAATATAAAGATTTTAGTGCCTAAAACCCAGGCCTCATCTGCGCACATGCTCCACCATAGTTCGTTCCTCTGAATCACATCCACCATGTTCTCATTCAAGATTCAGGGGTTTTACTTACACCCACTCGCAAAGAGCTTTTTATTTTTTAACTATGCCTCTGAACAGAGAAGCTATGTCTCCATCCCTCTTCATAATTCACAAATACTACAACAAATTCGCATAATAATGTATAAGTAATCAACTCATATATCCCTAATTTCTACTGCATACAGCTATAAAGCTACATTAATTGACTAATTTGAGGGAAAAATGAACAACAAACAGCTAACAAAATTAGATGGGGGAAATTTAGGGTTAAAGATTTGGAAAACTTGCAAGAGCAAGAGAATGGAGAGGAACCAATTCCTCGATGCTCTCACCAGCCGTGCTCGTCGCTTGCAGGGAGAGGGACTCGTGCTTGCAGACAGGGGCCACGGCCGACGGACGGCGACAGCTAGCAGGCAGCAAGCCACGGGTCGTGCAGGGTCATCCAATCCCTCACCACGAGCATCTCCCTCAGGCCCTTGAACCCGCCCTCCTTCCAGTCCCAACCATGCGAGGACGCGACACCACGAGCGCCAGCATTCCAGGATCGCCCCACGAGTGCGCGGTACACCGCGGCTGCCGCATCGAAGCGAGTCTCCTCCGGGCGCCGCGGCGGGCATCAAGGTTCCACGAACCTTCCGCGGCCGCCGGAGAGGAAGGATGTCGGCATCGGTGTTGCATGCTGCTGCTGTGGCCTGCGATTGGAGCGGCGGCGGCGGCGGCATCTGGGTTCCTCGAGCTCCTATGACGCGGGGCGACGTGTTCCTGAGTTAGCGGGCAACAGCGACCTAGGCTGGCGATTGGGCTCGTCAACGCGTCGCAGAATCGCATTAGGAAGGAGCAGGAGCCGCGATCAACGCCTTGGTCCGCGTTATTTCCTATTGGGTGGCGCATCGTATGGCTTGGAAGGAAAAAGCACCGCGGGATCGCACGTAAGAGGACGGACGAAGCGAAAAAAATACCACACCAAAACAATGTCCACTCTTTAGTCTTTTTAGTTGTGAGAGATATACAAAAGGCAACAATTTCTGTACATCAGAAACAGAGCATGTGTCAGTAGAGTATGAAAGGATTTTGCAAAATACTAACCACATATGTTAGTAGAGTATAAAAGGAAGTTGTCAATGAAAGGCGCTACCTTTAACTGAAATTAGAGGATCATTAAGCATTTTTTGTTTAGTTATTACAAACAAAGGTATTTCAAAACTTTTAATTCACTGAACATGTACAGAGAGTTTTTACATGGGAAATCAGTATGTTAATCATTCTATATACACCTCAGTTATTGAAGTATTAGAATAACTATATGCATGATTCAGACTTTCAGAGTGAATTAGTAATAGCTAAGAACCAGTGTACAAGAGATGAGCTCAATAGATTTATATAAGCATATATGATGTATGAATGCATATCAGCCTCTGCACTTCCTAACTATCTCTAGCTCAAACCAATGAAACACGAGCTAAAACTCCTTCCACTTCACCTTGTAAATAAGGACCCTTACATAGCAGTGCTTAATTGCAAATAATTGTGTCAAAAGACATTCAGATTTGTTATTTATCTAAATCCAATGTTTAGGCACCTAATAGAAAGTCAAGGGAGTTATTTACACAGTCTAGTACATTAGATTTCAATATTCAGAGATATTAGAACCCAGAAGAAACCATTTGAACTATATAATACAGAGTTTCACAAAAACTAATTGAATGCTTTAACATTATGTCTCTCAAAACTTCATAGGCTATAATCATGAAAAATTATCAACACTAAGATGTGTATCATCAGCTACCACCTAAAAATCAATAACAACTCCGGTTCCTAATTAAGGCATGAAAAAATGGTTACACATACACCTGCTATCATACTAAAACTGAAATATAGGACACAAGGTACTCTAAAATCAGTTAGCAAGAGTTCAGCTTGATACCTGGAGACAAGTTTGAGCTTGAGGAAGGTGTTGGGAGCCCCTTGTGGCAGTTGTACTTAACAAGCCCCAGCGCGTGCACCCTCGCTAAAGTAAGGGTTGAGTGCGACGGTGAGGGGCCTCGTAGCAGTATTCCTCGCCGAGCCCCAGGAGCCAGGGCACAACCGAGAGGGTGAGGCTGAGGGCAAAGCGAGAAGATGAGCATGACAGCAAGCACAACAGTGGCGGCGGCAGCGAGGGCCTGAGGAGGCCATTCCTTCGTATAGACCAGCAAAACCATGCTGCTTAGCTTCAAACCTACCATAGCAACTTGAACCTTGAGGTATAAACCATTCCTTCATATATACCAGCAAACAAGTAAATAACAATAATGTCATATCAGTTTCCTGATAGCTAAAAGAAAAATTTAAAAATATCAAATCACTTCTAAAAACTAAACTAAACACTTCTTTGAACTTGTCAACATTATGACTGATGTAAAAATTTAAGTATGCTTCAAATATTGAACTAACCGGAATACCGAATGTCACTACTACGTGGTCTACTTGTGTCATGTTTGAACAAATTATTTTTGTTAATAAATTATTTTTGTTATGGGCAGCATGCAAGCAAACAGACATTATGGACACCAAATTGTTGAGCTAATGGAGAATCACTAATAAGCATATCTCATATTTAATGATGAAAAAGATTGCCCTTTAACATGATTTGTTTCATGTAAGAAAAAAATTCCTCCCAGGAAAAAATAATTGTCAAGAATGCTCTAACAAAAGATAAAGCACATCTCTGCTTGAGAGATTACTGTTATCACCTTATCAATAGCTAATCTGCATAGTGCAAAAGAATAGTTTTAGTGGTTCCACAGTGGTCAAGAGTGAATGCCAGAGATTCTTTTGAGTCTGAATAAAAACACAAAAAATGTACACATGAATTTAGATGTGCTTTACAAACTGCAAAAGCAATGAATACCTCCTCTGGAGATAATGACACACGGTAGAGGCCGCGTGGTGGAGGTGGCACTCGCTTTATGCATATCATCTATAAATCATTTCTTCATGGATCACTGCAAACATATAGAGCATGATTCCTTCGTCCTCTCAAATATATAAACGCATGGTTCCTTCGTGACATTGATCCTGTTTAATTAGCATTAATCTAAAATCTGCTCAAACGGAAAACAACATCTAAACATGAACAGGTGAATTCCTAACTGAAAGTGTTTTACCTTCAACAGTGTCTAGGTACACTTTGGGGATTTGCATCTTGACAAGCGCATCGTTGTTAATCGTCATGGTGGACTTTAGTATCTAATTAGCAAAATCCATGATCTCTGTGCACACGCATGAACACAAATCAAAGTTGTATTAAACACTAACCCTAACGAATCGAGTTGGAGTTAGGAACAGGAAAGGATGGAGCATGGCTGTTACCAGGGTGTCCAAGGAGTCGCAGCACTCGTCCTTGTCAATGTGGCTCGTGGGTTCCGGGATCCGGACCTTGTGGAGATGAGAGCGTAGGAGGTAGGAGATCCATGGCCGCGGGCACTTACGAGCGCGCGAGCGGCGACGACAGAGGGAAAGAAGCAGAAGGCGGGCTGGATCGCCATGAGTCAATGCCCAATCTTCGACATCGGCACATGGCCCTGAGCCACCGCCGCCAACGCGTCGCGAGGGGAGGTGTCACCGATTGGGGAAGCGGCCCCGCTGGATGCGTCGTGCTCCACGGACGCCGCGTATAATCAAGCGTCGCCGCGTGCCCCAGGGTGCCCCCACGGGCACTCTGTGTAAGAGTCACCGCTACGTATCGGGGCCACGCGAGAGGAGCGGGGTGGGATGCGAGAGGTGCGTTGAAGCCGGTGCGGTGCTGGCGACGGTGGCGCGAGGAAGAGGGTGAGGTGTTGCGACTTGCGAGGGTGAAGCTTTGGGATCACACGGAACAGAGGGAAGGAGAAGAGGATCGTACGAGGGAGAGGGAAGGAGATCGCACTCGCACGGGAGAGGATGATGTTCCAACCCACACGACATGTACCTGAGGATGTGGCGGCCGCGCTTGTGCGAAGGACCATCGCTGCAGCCCAAACCCTCCATCCCCGCCTTGACGATCGCCAACGAGGCCGGCTCGGCACGCCGCTTCCCGGAGATCGAAATCTACACCATTTGGACATCCAGGAATTGTAGCCGCCCTCCTCCAACTGGAAGCTCGATGGTGATTGGTGAATCTGCCAGGGGATGAGACCACGGGACGACGCGGTCGAGGAGCACGAAATCGAGAGAGGCCACAGGAATGCCGGATGCGGGGAAGACGAAGATGCTCAGCGCCGGGCTCTTTCACGCATATGAGCGGCGGTGAGGGAGAGAAATTGCTTTTTGTGTGTCAGATTGGAGCGTGGGGCGAGCAAGCGAAGGGCAGGGCCCACATGTCGGCGCCAACATTTTAGGAAGAGGCTCGCGGGATCGCACAAGCCGGACCAAGGCGTAGTTATTTTTTTCCGCAGGAAAACACTGTCCCATCTTCATCTTTAGTCTTTTTAGTTGTGAGAGATGAATTGGCGGGGAATGGACGAGGTGTTTTTCTGTCTCTATTTGGTCAGACGTGCATGTATGCAAATCCTAATTTAGGGCCGTGATTAGTGTGATTTGAAAGCAACTTTCCATGACGGGTAGACATATTTTGGGGAGACTTCACCATGACCGGGTAGACGGGTCCTCTTCGTATTGTTAGTTGTAGAGATAGAGATGAGAATAGATATTTTGGTAAAAAATGTTATATAGTTCTTTAATTATATCTACTAATATTATCATTCTCTACTCTATATCTCTTGCTGGCAAAAGATAAAGAGCGATATTTGCTTTCTAGAGTGTATATAAGAAAATCTTACAGTAAACACAGTGGCGGAGGGGAGCCAGACACACCCCAACATTTCCGTAACTCTCTTAATATACCCTTTTAATTAAGTGCTTAATTATCTAATTAGCTAGTTAATAATACTATTTGTACTATGATTTTTATTTCTACTCTATATTATTCTCTAAAATATATAGCTTATATAAATAAAAAAAGGTCTTCCTAATATTTTTCTCACATCTTTTATTTTTCTTAGTATATGAAATATCAGTTTATTCTCATAACAAACACTCTAATTAAATAGTTAATTGAAAATGAATGTTTTTTATTTATCTTTTTGAATTGGTCTGCAACGAGATCTATAGTATTTAGCATTAGTCTTTCTATTATCTTTCTTATCTCCAACGTTCTCATCACTATTTTTATAAATGGTCATTAGCTTATATACTCAATATTTAAATGCTACACAGTAATACGATTATTTAAATGACTAGTTTACAAGTTTAAGTGATCGTTTTGTCCGAAGCTAAATAACAAGTGACTGTTTGCTTGCCATTTGTTGTTTAGTATCTAGTGCTAATTATAATTTTGCTCTGATTAAGTTTTTATTATTATTGTGATTCTTTTTCTAGGCAAAGAATTATATTGAATGAGTGAAGTTTAAAGGCCTGAGATTAATTAATTTCTCTTTATTTTTACCTATTTTCTAATGTATTGCGACACAAACGTTTGTTTTTGTGTTATATTAAATATACCTTTGACATGTTATATTTTGATACATATGATTGTTGTTGGTTTGCACGGCCTCCCATATGATCAAATCCTGGCTCCGCCCCTGAGTAAACATCTTTGTTTAGATATATAAGATAGAAGATTTCGAGTTACTCTCTCCAGTCTATAAAAAGTGCCTTTTCACTTATTGAAAAAGTTTTAAAAAATAGATTTGACCAAATATATAGGATATATTATTATTTATGGTATGGTTAGATATTTTTTCATAATAGATTATTTGGAGATATAATGTTGATAATATTTTCTATAGATCTAGTATCTGTTTGATACAAGAGTTAATTGCTAGCTAGTTAAAAAGTAGTTAAAATTAAAGAACTAATAGGCGGACTAATTTTTAGTCAAACTTTAACTAGTTTGAGCTATTTTTTAGGTCAACTAGTAACTAGCCCTAATCTATCAATCAACCATGTTCTTAGTTAAATTCAAGAAAGTTTCATAATCTCACATGTAAGGCGATCTGACGTGTACTTCCTCCATCCTAAATTATAAGACATTTGACTCCTTTATCCTAAAGTTTGACCATTCGTCTTATTCAAGATTTTATACAAATTTTGAATAAGACGAGTGGTCAAACTTGATGTCAAAAAAGTCAAAAGTCTTATAATTTGGGATGGATTGAGTAAGATTGAAGAGAAGATAATTAAATCAAGATAAACATTTTTAGGGCATGTCTAAAGCGCAGGATTTTCACGAATTAAGGCCTTATTTAGATGCATCTAAAAAAATTTACCTATCACATCGAATTTTGGGACAAATGCATGAAGTATTAAATATAGACTAATTATAAAACTAATTTATCAGCCGAAATCTACTTCGTGAGATAAATCTATTTAGTCTAATTAGTCTATGATTTGACAATGTGATGCTACAGTAAATATATGCTAATGACAGATTAATTAGGCTTGATAGCTTCGTCTGGTTAACCACTGTGCGGTGATGTAATTAGTGTTATAATTAATCTATTTTAATATACTAAATTATTATCGCAATATTGATGTGACATCCCATTTTTTTCCCTCGTTCATCTAAACAGAGCATAACAAAAAAAAATTCACATAAATCGGCTCAATTTCATAAAAAAATCACAGGACATAAACCGCAGGATATGGAACCAGTGCTGCTGCAGGAGGCCAAGAGCGGGTTGCGTGAAACAACGATCCACGAAACAGCACGGAGCTGGGACTGGGAGGGAGGAGGACCGGAGAACTCCAGCTCTCGAGTCTCGGAGGCTCAGCGGGCTCCAAAGCCGACGAAGAACAACAGGAACCAGGCTCCGCACGCGGGAGCGAGAGGATCGCCGGCGGCGTAGGATGTGGTGCGCATCGTGCTTGGCGTCCGCCTGCGCGGGCTGCACCTGCAACCTCTGCGCGTCTGCGGCATCGGCCGTGTCCCGCCGCTCCGCGCGCCTCGCCTACTGCGGTCTCTTCGCCGCCTCCCTTATCCTCTCCTTCCTGCTCCGCCAGTTCGCCGCGCCGCTCCTCAAGCATATTCCATGTACGTGTCCCCAACTGCTGCTACTCACTCTCCAGCAACCCCAACCTGTACTATAGCCCTAATTCCTCTTCCTTTGAATGCTCCTGCTCTCCAATTGCTAAGATCGATAGACCTGCGTGGAGTACCTATCTTCAATTTCTGTCGCAGTTCTAGTTAATTTTCGTTAATTGTGATTTAGCGTGCTAGATCGACCTTACCCTTTTTGTGGTTCTGAACTGACCTGGGGAATTCACCACCGGATGCCTACCTGCTGTTTTAGTCACTGTTGTGGCTCATCCATTTAACCATTTTTATGTTCCTTCAATGCACGATTTCAGTTTTTAGCTTGATCTAGATGATGAATCCTTTGTACCCTTGACATGGAGTAAGTCAGATAATTTCATGAGCTTTATGTGTAAACGTTTGGTCTCTTGAATGTGTAGAATTCACTAAATTTCTGCACAAGATGAAATGCATTACTGCAGTAGAATGTTTTACTAATTTGTCAGTCCCGTGAGGTACTAGCAGACCACAGAGGTTCATAATAATTGCTGTGGAAAGTTCTATAGAGTATTTTTTTTGGTTTACATTTACCATATGGCTTTTCTGTACAGCTCCCCAGCTGTACATTGACATTTACCAGATGTCTTTTCTCAGGCACAGCACCGAGCGTTAGTCCTCGTTAATGCTGATATACTGATGCAGGGAATTTTTTATTTGTAAAACTTTCAACTTTTGGAGAGTTGTAATTTCAGAAAGTGTTTTTCATTGTCTTGAAAATTTGATCCATCAAATCATTGAGCTTATGATAAATCAGAATCAGATGGACCTTTCAAGCATTGATTTAATGATCACGTAAGTGGCCTAGTAAGTCTAATGTATTGCATTGCAGGGATAAATGCATTTGATCAAACACCACCAGAAGAATGGTTTCAAATGAATGCTGTTCTTCGTGTAAGCCTGGGGAACTTCTTGTTCTTTGCAATATTTGCTCTCATGATGATTGGTGTGAAAGACCAGAATGACCGGCGAGATGCATGGCACCACGGTGGCTGGACTGCAAAGATTGCTGTCTGGGCTGTACTCATTGTTCTCATGTTCTGTGTGCCGAACATTGTTATTACTATTTACGGTAACCTCGTTTTCCTCATCATTCATATTATGCAATCTTTAGTGCATTTTTGCTAGTATGCATATCTTGACATGTTTGTGGTAACAAGATGCATATGATATTGTTTGCAGATATCTAAAATAATCTCTTTTCATGATAATTCTACCACCTGTGCATATAGGCTTGAAAGTTTTGCAATATACTGATAGATTATATTTGGGCTGCCACCCCGTGTTCTTTTTTCCCTCTCATGTTGACATTATCTCCAAAGTCAGAACTTCTGACGGCTTCAGCTAATTCGCACTACATATACCTTCTTTTGCATTTGTAACTATTGGTAGATTATTGGGGCGCTCCATAATCCTTATGAATCATTTGGTATTTTTAGTGAAGTTCACTATTTTTGAGTTTGGTTTGCAGAGGTACTGTCGAAGTTTGGATCTGGCTTCTTTCTTCTAGTACAGGTTCTGATGCTTTTAGACTTCACAAATAATTGGAATGACTCATGGGTTGAGAAAGAAGAGCGAAAATGGTTAGTGTGATGAGCACAAGCTAGTGATGCTTGAACTCACTTTATCTCATGTGATGTTGGTTTTGATTACAGCCTCTTATTTGATATTTCAGGGAAGTAGCTTTGCTAGTAGTGACTGTGGTTTGCTATCTCTCTACATTCGCCTTCTCTGGTGTGCTCTTCATGTGGTTTAATCCCTCCGGTCATGACTGTGGTCTCAATGTGTTCTTTATTGTCATGACACTCATCCTTGCTTTTGCATTTGCAATAGTTGCTTTGCATCCCCAGGTAATATACCTCTTCAGACTTCAAATCTCTTCAATTTATAACAAACGAGTATTTATGTGGAATTTTGAAATAACTATTGGTAGGCTCAAAAAAATCTGAATCATTCGATTTCATTAATTATCCGAATTTCTAATGCATCAGTTCATACAGTTTTCTGCTTGTGCCTGATAAACGTTGCTGTTTACGTGTAATGGAATACCGTTTTGTTTTCCAGGTCAATGGAAGCGTTATGCCTGCTTCTGTAATTTCTGTTTACTGTGCATACCTGTGCTACACTAGTCTCTCCAGTGAACCGGATGACTACGAGTGCAATGGGCTTCACAGGCATTCTAAGCAGGTTTCAATGAGTGCTCTTATACTCGGGATGCTCACTACGGTGCTCTCTGTTGTGTACTCCGCAGTTCGTGCTGGATCTTCGACTACATTCCTTTCGCCGCCATCATCTCCTAGATCTGGTAAGAATATACTCCAATTGCAATTCCTGCACAGCCGGATGCTTGGTTGACTGTCATGGTGATGAGAAAGTGAATGCAGGAGCCAAAAACCCACTACTCGGTGACGAGGAGGATGGCAAAGGCGATGGCAAAGAAAGTGAACCGCGCCCCGTGAGCTATTCCTACACCTTCTTCCACCTCATCTTCGCCCTTGCAAGCATGTATTCAGCCATGCTCTTAACTGGCTGGACGAGCGCTGCATCAGAGAGCTCAGAGCTGATGGACGTTGGATGGACAACTGTCTGGGTGCGCATCTGCACAGAGTGGGTCACCGCCGTGTTGTACATCTGGACCCTCATCGCCCCACTGCTCTTCCCAGATCGCGATTTCTCCTAGGCACCCCGCACCCATAACCTACAGGTCGTTTAGTGCTGTTAGTTGCGATTGTGAATATGAATAAGCAGAGGTTGGGAATTGGTAGGGATCTGGCATTATTATTATCTGCATGTCGTGGTAGGTGGTTAGTATCTGTTTGTGTGGCCTTGTAGAGAATATATTTTGGCCGAGTGTAGCTTGTGGATTTTAAGTCGTAGCTATATGTGACATGATGTCAAGTTGCGGTGACTCTGTAATGACGACAGTTATCATTTGTAAAGATTATGTCTATTGCTCGTAATGTTGTAGTACAAACTACGCCTGTAGCCCGTGTTTATAGACCTGCAGGCTGCAGCCGCGGCTGCTTGCAGTTTTGGAATGTGCCTCTAGGAAGGTGATTACTGGGTGGGTAAAATTACTGAGATGGAAAGCATGAGGGTCAGGGCGTCTGCCTGCCGTGCTGCTGGCCAGTAGCCATATATGCATGAGTGACAGTGTGGGCTGACTGAAGAAGCGTCTCCCAACTAGCAGCGCGCATGTCTCCCCCTCTTTGTTCTAGCACATTTATGGGGGAAAGAACACAACGAAAACACGCTCTTCACACCTACTCCATATACAAGCAGCAGATATACCATATACGTCCATGGCTGTATGCCTAAGTATGTTAAGAAGAAAAAACTTTATATACCGTATACGGTATCCAAATGATTAGTACAGACAGATCACGGTAAACATTGCAAGCCACCTGAATGATAAGATTCGCTACACAAAGGCTCAGACAGCTGAACCAGAACTAACAACCACAATACAGACTAGATTTCACCTGACCGGAAAACAGCCAGTGAAAGTGACCAAGGCTTTCCTGAGCTCAGTTTGCACCCAAGTGTCAAAATCAAGCGGGGGCTGCAGACATACCTACTGATCGGTGCCATGGCTCAATTTGACTACCACAATTAGCTACACAAGCTAACTACTATGTCAAAGCTCTGCGGTAGCTCCGAGGACCTGCACCATCATTTCTGTTTTTTCCCACACTTCCTCTTCTTTTTCCTCTTGTAGTTCTGCAGCACTTCGGACCGCTGGTGTGGTGAGGCTGATAGCAACCACTTGCTAAATTCAAAGTCATCCATACCCATGAAGGATGCAATACAGCTAAACTCTTTCCTTTTCTGCTCCAGTGAATAAGATCTTGCCACTTTTCTTTTCTCCTCCAATGAATACGTTTTTTCCATGACAGTGTGCTTTGTTTCATTCTTACTGTGCAGCTCCTCTAAGGAGCTCTGAACAGTCTCGTCTGTTCCACCCTTCTCTCTTTCGTCTGTTCTTGTGTTCACAACATCCTCATTGCGGTGGGCATAAACTATCCCTGTTAAACAGATCAAATTTATTACTTCTATTCTCATTCATATGAACTACTAGATAATACACCCAGGAGTTGAACGGTGAAATTATTTTATACCAGGTTTTCAGTTTTCAGCAAAGAGAATCACTATATATTTATAGCTAGATCCATAAACAGCTGTTCAGCTTCAGGTTTCAGGCTACATAAGAATAGCTTGATGTTCCAAAACAACATGTAAAATAACATAATAATTCAACTTTAAAGCACTTTATATTTTAGTGTAGGAAATGAAGACGTGCTAAGGTGCGTTCGTGAAAAAAGCAAGCTACTCTGAATTTATGAAGGACTGTGGCTGAATAAGCTCAAAATATCCCAAGACTAGAAACGATAGTAACAGCAGACCTTGAATACTAGCTACAGATAAACACCATAAAAGAACAGAACTGTGCAGTATTTCAAAATCTTTTGAGCAAGTATCTCCAAAGGTCTAGATTGCATCTAAAATGAATAACTAGTTTTTTATATCAGCCTTTGAAGCTAACAGCCACAGTAATGACTAAATCTTCACCATTTGGTCCATGAACCTCTTATGAGTATATTATAATATATGGTAAACAAAATATTTTTTCAGAGAAATAGCATACCAAAATCAATCAACTTCTGATTATCCGTATCTGTTGCTGTAGAAGACTTCCTATTCTCTTGTGAACCAAATAAATCAGTATCGACTATTTCTCTTATCCCTGTTGCTTCTGTTGCACTACTCTTGGCATGTTCTCCATGCATCTCAATAATCTCACTAGTAAAAAGCTTATCGGACAAGTCGCGGAAAAGATTGCAGATCCCAAAGAGCTCACCTTGAAATTTCTTGTCATCCTAAATCAGAATTATCCAAATTAGATATCCAAAATGGATACCAGGTATCTAGTCACTAGTCAGTAAGCTGTTAACTTAAAACTAGCAAAAGGCCAATCCGAATTAAACTATGGTGCAGTCGTGACTGTACCTAGTCTGTCACACCTGCATGCAATGGCTAAAACAGCCCAAACTAAAATTCTCAAACTAACATATGCTGATATGTGGAAAACATACATAGGAAGATCGTTGGGTGATGACATGCTTGGTTTTGCTCAAATGCCATCTAAGAACAACTATACATAATGTTATTCTGTGGACTACACAATGTCTTTTCCTTGTAAAAAATACACCCAGGTATTTTGCATCAGTGTATGAATTTCAAATACTTTGGGTCTTTGACCCAAAAAACATGTGTATAACAGTCAGAAGACTAAGTAAATTTGAAACATTTTCAAATGTATAAAGTCCTTATCAAACGTCTCAATCCAAACACGTCTCTGAAGATAAGAAAATGAAAGAAACACATATCTCTAATACTGTTAGACCTTTGTTTGAAAAGGATGGAAAATGTTTGTGGAACTGAACTAAATGCAGTAATTATCTTGGGCAAACAGTCATAGAAGAACACAAGGACATATTGTGATCCTTTTTGGTGTACTTGTCAAGCTATGTGCCACATAAAATGGACAAAAATTATAATTCGTGACTACGCCTATCCAAGAATATTGAGTAAATAAACCCCATCCTCATCATCTTTTGTTCCAGGCCAGCTCAAAATTGTACCAATACAAATGTCTCATGGAAAGCCCCATTCAATCTTATCAAGATACTTCTATGGCTAAGAGAATACCTGCACGCCTTCAAAGTAACGTCTCTCTATTTTTCCGGAGACTGCAATATTGGAAAGCTGCTGTTTATATATCTGTCGAGAATAAATGAGCTCTTCAAGTGAACCAGCACCAAGTAGGCGAAATACTGTGACATGCCGTTTCTGTCCAAACCGGAATGATCTATCTTGTGCTTGCAAGTCTTGGGCAGGGTTCCAACTTGGATCAAATATCACCACACGGTTAGCACTAACAAGGTTTACACCTAAATTACCTGCCCGGGTAGATATAAGGAAAACCTGCATATAAAATAATTTAACCACTTAAATCGACTATGGCCTTCAAAATTTTGTTAGATAGAAGTACAAACCCACATCCGCCAAAATTCACCTGTTTGCTAGGGCTTCTGTTGAACTCATCCACTAGTAATTGGCGTGCATTCATGGGAGTCGTTCCATCAAAGCGTGAAAAGCAATAACCCTTCCTTATCAGAAACTTCTCTAGTATGTCAAGCATCCTGTATGTAAATAGAAATCAATGAAATCATCAAGTAACCAAATGCAGTGATGCTACAAGTAGGACAAGTCTCCTTCAGCCCCTCCCCCCTCTCCCTTCCTCTTTTGCATGCCGATTAATTTTCACCATTCATTTGGGCAACTCATATTTTGACCAAAACTTTCTAAATATCTACTAGTTAGGTAACATATATTATGGGGGGTCACAAGTTAGAAAAGTTTTATATCCAACCAACCCTAAAATCACTGTCAGACATATAAATCTAAACCACAACTATAACTGAAACCTAAATAAATAAGATGCATGCCTACTAAGGAAAATGAAGTAACAACTTTTCCATTACAAAATCAATAATGATCAAAAGAACGGAAAACCCACTTGCAGCAGTGGACAGATATATTTTGTGTACTCTACCATTTTATGGTCAAGTATGGCTGAAACCTAAAAGGTCTTCTGAAATATGTTTCCTAGTAAAAAAAAGTCAAAACAGAGATGTATTTTTGGAATGATAGAACATGACCCATGTACTAGAATAGTTGGCAATCTGTCTTTTCAGTCCTAATTTGGGAAGTAAACAACATTAAATTGTGGCATCAAAGTAATAACTAGAGCATTTGGTAAAATGGTGGGACTAAACATCGATATAAATTGGAACTGATGGGAATAACTTCACCAGCTTATGAGCTAAATGTTAGCACATAAATAAACAACCTGACAGAATAACTGAAAAGAAGAATCTTGTCACCCTGCTGAGTCCACAGTGACAGAAGCCTTTCTAGTGCTCGCATCTTTCCACAATGTTCAGCATCACTGAGACCCATGAAGTTTTCACTTTTAGTGGTACCACCAACTAAGTCAACATCTGCACCAAAGACAGCAGCTGCAAGTTCAGCATCTTTCTTCTGCTTTTCAAGCTCATCATTTGGATTAGGTTTTATCAGCTCCAGATGGTTGCTAATCTACAATACAGGAAGAGATATCAGATTTTTCAAAAATGTCCAAAATAATGAACAGGTTTTTGTTGCTACTACTGCTGTCATTCCAAATAAGATAGGATAGGAAAAAACCTGCTGAAGCTTGACGAGACAAGGAAGAACAAGACAGAAGGGGCATATAGAACAGCCATCAGGGTTGTCTCTGTGAAGATAAGACCATATAACACCATCTGGTTCAGTGCTCTTGCAACATTGAACCTGAGGTAAAGGACTTCCACAGCTACAGCGGACATCCTTATTAATAAGGATCTGTATGTCAGGTTGTTGCAGCATTCTTCTATAAACACGTTTTTGAACATCACTCATTTTGCAGAAAACAATATTATCCTCCTTCCCAAGCATAAGATGTCCAATTGTCTCCTCTTTTGTCCTTCTCAATAAGAATTTCCTAAGAACCGAAACAAGGTGCTTCTTGCGCGCATCAGCAACTTGAACAAATCTCTCAGGAGCACTTATTCTCTGACCCTGTTTTAGAGGCTCATCATAATAGGCTCGAAAGTGTTCTCGATCCCCTAAGCAGCCAGGGGTGACCCAGTCAAATAGATTAAATAATTCCATGATCTTATTCTGCATTATGGTCCCTGTGAGACCAAACCGCTTTTGAGTTGCTATCCCCAAGCATGCTGTATATAACTTGGATTTTTCATTCTTGAGACGATGTGCCTCATCAACAACCACAAGTTCCCACGAGATACCACATAGAATCTTGTCATGAATTCTGAAAGTGTCAAAACTGGTAATGAGAACCTCCAGTCCTTGAGTTTCAATTTTTCCAAGAACCAAATCACGATTTGGACCATGATAGACAGCAACAGAGAATTCTGCCCACTCAGAAAATTCATTTTCCCAGTTCCGAATCACCGAAGTAGGGCAGAGGATGAGTACAGGGCCAGTCTTCTTTTCTTTGTTTGTTGATTGCTCATGGCCATTGCCTTTTCCAATAACAGAAGACAAAAAAGCAATAGTTTGAATGGTCTTTCCCAAACCCCTAAATCACAAAAGAAATCATGTTAAGAGGTGAACAGGAAGTGCAGTAAAATTCTCAGAGCCTAACAACTTCTATGTATAGGACTGAGTTGATTGTCACTATATGAACAGTGTACATATATGCATATGCTAACCTTTAATAAGCGGAGCTTACTTAGTATTATGCACCAGCAACATAAGAAAACTAGTTGCTTTGCTAAAATAATTTGGATCCCTACCAACATTTGATATGATTGAATGACTGCTTATCTAAAAGAAGACTCTTGATTGATATCCAAAGGTTATTTCAAGAACGAAATGAGGATCATCAATCTCCTTAAAGAAAATGATTATCTGCAATTTTGAAGCCTCACATGTCATCTCCAAGAATACCGCCATGATTGTTTTTATACAAATTGTATAAGAATCTCACACCGTCCCTCTGATGCACAAGTAGCCTACAATTTATTGATGGGGGCACCTACAACCAGGCAAAAGAGAAGTACAGAAATTAAACTGATGACTAGTTATATTGATCAGGGGCTTGGACAGAGACGGAAACAAAATGCATTTCTGTGTGATGATTACAAATAATACTGGATGGATCTTTTTGGGTTAAATCTGAACATAAAACAGTTTCACATTGGACAAAGATGTAAAACATTCACAGAAAATGAAGAAACAAAATCAAGTATAATGTTTTGCAAACAATAATCATGTAAGGACATAGCTCTATGGTATAAAAGCATGGTGTGCGCATGTGTAAATCACATTTACTTTTCATGCTTGTAGTTGATACTTTTGGTTGAGCATTATTGGACACCCCTGTTTTGCTAAAAACTTGGCCATGCCTGAGTTTCGCCCACGAGTAAATTATTTATTGGTTTTGTGTAGTCCAAAGAAATGGATCATGCAACTATTCACGATGCTTCTTGAAGTTAGGAAAAAGCTTATCAGTGAAAACAAAATCTCAGACTTAAAGAAAAAGTAGAATAAATGAGTCTATCTATGAAAGAAACATTAGAAACACAGCAGAACCATATAAAAAAATAAGGGGCAACTATCTTCCCATAAAACACAAGTTGTCAGCCCCTTCACTACAGAGAATTAATTAAGTTCAGCTTCGTTGTAAATAATAGCATTGTCAAAGAGACCTCGAGATCTGGTCCAACACTCCAACATAAATCCTGAAGGTCAAATGATGAATAAAAAGCAGTCCATCAACCACATAATACACGTCCCATCAACCATGGAGCATGTAAAAGTTGAGTTATGATATAAAATGCATGCAAATGGCTCATCATCAACTATTGTCTTCTTGTATTTAACTGACATAAACCGCAGGGCATCAACTATTGTCTTCTCGTATTTCCTTGGACCTATCTATATCACAATGTATCTTCATTTACCGATTTCTACTTAACTGAGATAAACCGCAGGGCATCAAGAACAGCAAGATATGCCATGGCAAACTGTTATGCAACACTTTCTCGCTCTCCCTCTTCTACCACGAACTAGGATTTATCACTACTCACTCCGTCCCAAAATACAAGGTGTGCACGTATTTCAAAATTCAAACTTTGTCATATTTAACCATGAATCAGTCTAGTTATGATATTCATATGAAAAGTTTACACTAAAAACGTGGTTAAATCGGGTTTATATTCATAAGTAGTTTGTTATGATCAAACTTCTGTTGCCATAAATCCGTTAGTACTAGTATACTGAAACTGAACTAATTCGTGCGCAAGTCATTCTTGCGAGACAAGCCCTAATGAATCTACTGCCACCAAGGAGACGCAGGCGCAGTACGGTACCTGGACGACGGGGTGTTCTCCAGGCAGCGAGAGCACAAGTGGCTCGTATGGCCCGCGGGACTCGAGGGCGGCCGCTGGTGGCGGAGGCAGGCAGCGGCGGATAGTGGGGCGACTTTTTCTGTCGTCCTCATCCTCCGACGACGGCGCTTCGTCGACCTCCCGCGGCTTCTCGATCGGGGGCCTGGGGGCCGGTGGAAGCTGTACGGGCCTGGAGGAAAAGGAGGAGGATGAAGAGGCGGCGGCCTCGAGGCGGAGGAGCTGCTGCGATAGGGACGTCTTTGGGGGTCTCCGCGGAAGGAGAGCAGGATGCGGCGGTGAGCGCGGTTGGTTCTGTGGTTGGGAGGAGGACGAGGAGCAGGCGTGGAGGGTTTCCTTGAGGCGGTTGAGGGACATGGACGGAGGCGGTGGTGCTCCGGCGGGTTCCTGCCGTTGAAGGACGTCGAAGCGAAGGCGGCGGCAATTTTGGGAGGAGAATTTGCTGGTTGATCCAAAAGAACAAACGGTCAAAAACATTGGAACGGCGTTTTCTTGGGTTTCGACTTTGGCCGTTCCCCAATTTTGCAAAATTGGCAAGATTCTCCATCACATCAATCTTTAAATATACGTATGAAAAATTAAATGTAAATAAAAAATAACTAATTATACTTTTAGTATGTACATGTCGAGACGAATCTTTGGACGTAGTCCATATTTGGACAAAGTTTATCAAATGACAACGAAAATGCTTCTTTAGTTTCCCAACTTCCCCAAATATTTCTAGATTCTCCGTCACATCAATCTTTAGCTGCATACATGAAGTTTTAAATGTAGGTAAAAAAATAACTAATTGTACTTTTAGTATCTACATATCGAGATGAATCTTTTGAGTCTAGTTAGTTCATGTTTAGATAAAGTTTGTCAAATAACAACGAAAGTGCTATAGTGCATTTTTCAAATACTTCTCGGAACTAAACAAGCCCTTAGTGCCATCTAATCCTATACGTGATGCCATTGCCGTCAGCAGTTATTTAGCTGTTAGTTTTTTTTTCTTCCAAAGTTACAATTTTGTCCCTTCTTGCTATCGACCATTCTACAGTGAATTAATTGAAACTTTGGTGAATAGGGTGACGTTAGAATCAAGCCAGTTCATATGGGTATAGTGGTGATATATGTGTGCTAACCTGAAAATCTATAACAGAATTGCATGGTAGGCATTTCTACTAAGGTCTTCTCGTGGAACCCGAGATTTTTTTTTATTCCTGTGTTTTTCCTATGAAAAGTTAATGAAAGTGCATCTAGTCTCTAAGTGAGTTTTGGTGGATTGAATGACAACACGATTAAGGGACTAATGTGCTTCATAAGACTTACAGGTATTCACAGGTATTTAGTCCCGAGTATGCTATGCTGAATTTGGACTCAGTTACATGCACATGACATACAAATGAGAAATGGTCATCAAATTGTATTGACAAGCTTGCTCTCATCGTACATGAAAGAGACATGGAGATTTGCATATTGAATGGTCTCACATTTGAAGCTTGGTCAAGTAAATGGAAAGATATCAATACAAATAAGATGTGACTTGATAGCTTGAGATGGTGAAGATAGCAAGGAAAATACTTTGAGGTACTAAGCAAGGGTGAAGGGCAAGCGACGACTCGGCGGTTGAAGAACCTAGCTAGGGTGAAGAAGTAAATACTTGCATTTAGTCGAGACACTAATCAAGCTATGTGATCATGATCAAGTTAGTAGAAGAAGTGACTTTGGTTGATATGAGGAATCTTGATAAGATGGTTTGATTAGCTCAAAGTCACAACTCAAGAAAGCTCAACTCAATGCATGGATAGTGTTGAAAGCCCTTGGATGACTAAAATTGAGAAAGCGGCATTATTCGAGAAATGACAAGCTCAAGGTGGATATATTTGTAAAATTCTATTTCTTGAGTTTAAACATGTCGTACTATCAAGAGGGATGCAACACAATGTACTAGTGTGACCTAGAAGTGCTCAAAACAAACCCCATGAGAGAAAACCCAAAGGAAACACTTTTTGAGAGATTTTGAATTGGCTGGCCAGACAAAACCGACTTAGCCGGGTCCCCCAACCCGACTAAGTCGGGTCTGGCCTGTCAGACAGCCCAATGGCTAGTTTTTAAACCAACTCTATATATATTTCATCCCCCGGTCTTGGCTCGGTTGTTGAAGCTTTTCCACACCCATATACACCAGCAAAGCCTAAAGAGAGCCTCCAATTCACCCTTTGTGGGATTGGTGTCCACTTAGCTATTAAATCGAATTGGAGAGTAACATTTGAGCCTTGTGAGTTTGTGTGTGAGCAAAATCTGAGTTGACCAACACTTGAGCACTTTGTGGTAACAAAATTTCGTGTGAAGCTTTTCTTCTCTTGGAGCTTTGCTCCTAGACGGCCTTAGTGGTCATCGGCAAGTCACCAATGTGTGTTGGACAGCCGGAAGTTTGTAAGGGTTAGTCTCCCACTGAAAAAGGAAAAATGCCCCTTAGTGGAAAGGTGGAAAGAGGTCATTTTGGACTCGGCCACAAGTTGAACTTGTTGGGTATCACTCATCGGCTTCCACAACGGAGACGTATGACTCACTTTGGTGAGGCTCGAACTTCGATCAAACAATTCTTTGCGTCTCCTCTGATTGGTTTGGCTCACCTTCACTTTACATTGCATTTAATATATTTTGTGAGCTCTATTTGTGTCTACTTGGTTGTTTGTGTTTGTGGGTGTAGAGACGTCTTGAGCAAGTCAAGACTGTGCCAAAAGCATCCCTAAACACTCTGGAGACCATAAGGGAAGAGAGAGGATCAAAAGCAGCGCTTCCAGCTCCGGAAACAACACAAGTCGTGAGAACCGACTAGGTCGGTTCCAGAACCGACCTAGTCGGTTCATACCCCAGCTGCAAGCAGAGCCAACTAAGCCGGCTCAGGGAGCCGACTTAGCCGGGTCAGCCGACCTAGCTGGCTCCTGGAACCGACTAAGTTGGGTCAGCCAACTAAGCCGGTTGGTTGAGTCGACCAAGCCGGTTCTAACCTGTGCAGTGTGCTTCCGCCTTTCGTTTCACAGGTTCAATTTTTTGTAAAAGCCTATTCACCCCCCTCTAGGCATCGTTTAGGTCCTTTCAGTTAATTAATTCTTGTAAACTGTATAATTCTTTCTTATAAAAAATTATATATAATTTATGTGAAATTCCAACGTTTCAAGGGGCCATAAGCGAAATGATTAGCGGACAATTTTCACGACCTATTGTGGTTGTTTCAAAGCCAACTTTAATCCATATAAATGAGTCGTGAAATAGTCTTTTTTCTCTTACAACAAATCAGTCATTTCAGCTTATCAACCGGTTCATAAGTTATGTAGAACAGAGCCATAAGCTACATAACAGTCACGGTGAGAGTTATAATTTTTCGAAAGTTCGGTTTTCTCACGTCACTCCTAACGACACGACAAGTATGAGTGTCATACTAGTGTGAGTGACATGATAAGACTGAATTGTCACACCAGCGGGAGTAGTGTGACAAGATTTTTCACGGATCTTATCACACCATATGTGATGGTGGCACAATATTATTTAGTTGTGCCAATAGGCTAACGCGACAAAAAGGGTTAGATATAAAATATTTTTACAGAAGTTATTTTTAAAATATTGAATAAAAAGGATTAAAGATAAAAAATGCTTTTATCGCTTTTTGACAAATGGATTTATAGTTTTAAACTCACCGTTCCATGGTAGGACATGTGAAATAAAAATTGTAATAAAATTTAAGAACAGTTTATATCTCTACATAAAAGTATGGAACGTCTTATTGACCTGAAAAATTACAGATATAGCAGAAATATGAACTCTCCGGTTTTATGAACATTTACGCCACTAAAGATCAGATACCCATTTAATTTCAAATTATTGTTGTTATATATAAGTTTTATCTTAAGCAAAACTCTTCTAATTTTAACTAACTTATGAGAAGATACATCAACTTCTATGTTATCAATTTAGTTTATTAAATTATTGATTGATGGAATATGTCTTGATGGTGTATTTTACATATAAACTCCTATATTTTAATATTTAAAAACAGAGATATTTGACATATGATAAAATTTAACTGAATTGTTGTAATTTAGAATGAAAGCAAATAGCTCTTTTGACAAATTTTGATTTTGGACACTTTTTTTTTTACTATAATTGGCTAAGCAACACCGGTTATTCGTCGTGTTTGTCCAGTAACATTTATGAATTTTAGTTTGCTAGGCTCCGCACGCATTTGGAAGAGAGAAACATGTCCCGTTTACGCTTTACCTGCCATTGTAAATCGGACATCTTTGCCACAGGACATCTTTGCTTAGTCCACCCTTTCTGATGCGAAGCCCGAGTAGCCGAACCTGGTGTTTGCCTGGGTTGCTCCCCCCATCGCTGTTACTTGTCCATCTTTCACAAGCAGCCGAACGGGTGTGATGGTTGACGGCTACTGCTACCGCGTTGGCAAGCGCGGGCAGCATGGCACTGTCCTGCCGTCGTCCTCTGCAAGGTAAATGCTCTCGGAGCGAACGGTGAACGTGTACACGATGCTCGTGGGTGCATACGGCTGCCGCCGATCAAATGAAAAGCGCCGCTGATTGCAAGACGTCTGACTGCTCGTTCTCAGCCTCGATTTTCTGGGGTGGATAGGGACGAAGATGGCTCTGTACTGTAGGTTTGACCCCGGCCATCCCAGGCTGGAGGGTACAATACAAAGTCAAGGATATATCACACATGTTTCTCTGGTCCTACAGCCGAAAATTATATTACTCTCTCTGTCCCTAAATAAATAGATTTCTAGAGTTAGAGTTGTCCTAAGTCAAACTTTTTAAACTTTGACCGAACTTTTAGAATAAAACATCAATATTTATGATATCAAATTAGTATCATTAGATGAGATATTTTACAGTGGTTGGCAAAGTACCATGTACCTCCAGGTACTTTTATCTTTATGCATTTTTGAAGAAATTAATTAAAAAATAAGAAATTTTATAATTTTTCGTCATGCCTAACATCAGACCTGCTCATTCTCCCAGGTTGCACTATGCTGCGAACTTTGAGATCTTCACAGGACAACTGATAGGCAGATTTGACAGAGAAATCTCCTTTTGGGTCAAAGTGCCATGCCAAGACATCATCCATATCTGCATGTATAGGCAAGGCTAGGATAAATGGAACATCTTCCGGCCAGAAAATGTCCCTGATCAGAGACTCATCCCATTGTCCTGAACTCGGATCAATCAAGTCAGCCACCCTTGACAACACTATTCCTCGTCTTGGTGTTATAGGATGCCTCAACAGGCCCCTTGGCAACTAGGGATCCTCCCATATCTCGATGCTTACCCCATTCCCGACTCTCCAAATTAGCCCCTTTTTCAAAAGCTCAAGCCCCTCAAAATGCTCCTCCAGGTATAAGATATGAGCTCTTTTACAATGGTTGGAAAAGTACCACGGTACTTCTAAGTATTTTCATTTTCCTATTTATTAGGAATTTATTTGAGAAAGATTATATTAAAAGATTGAATTTCATTCTCGAGGGCATATTGGTAACTGCATGTTTGTTCTCTCTACACACGCCATATGATCTCAGATATGTCAATTTTTTCCTATCTCGAACCGCTGTTGTCGACTTCTGCACGCACCGCCACGACCGCCATTGCCTTCGCCGTCGCTGGGTCCAGGACTCTAGGTTGTCCAACATTGTTGTTGAGAGTGTCCGGCGACGGCGACGAGGGTCCCACTTCCACCTCACCGTGAGACCCTGACTGATAAAACATGATATGGTAGAGCTATCGTTCAGTTTAGCGACTACTTATCACAACTGCAGCGACAATGACGGTGAGCAGGCCATCCTAAGCTTCCACCTTTGCCGATGTCTTGCTAGGTGGCAGGTGCTGGACCATGGCATAGACGTTGTCTGTATCACATTTAGCGAACCAAAAGCAAGGTCTCGATGAAAGGTGTGCCTTCTCCCGGACGGTGGCGGTGTCGACCATGACCTCGATGAGGGCAAGCAATCTACATGAGCACATCACAAGGAGGTGGATGTGACGTGGCAGCACTATGAGGAGGCCGATGCAGAACGGTGTTGCAAAGACATGGATGGAGTTGCGTTGGGGAGGAGAGCGATGTTGGTGCAGAAGGAGGAAGGTGTTGCAGGAGGTAGAGAAGTTGGGGTGCCATGGCTTGTGAGCTTTTCATATTTCTCGGATGAAAAGTATTTTCTGGGGAAGCTCTATCAAATGCGCGTTTGAGCTAGGCTTTGGTTCATTGGAAAAAAGCTAACAAGCAAGGTCACGGAACACGGACAATGAATCACTATTTTACCCTTTACCAAATTTAATTAACAATTGAGAATTGGAATTTAGTCATAGCTATTTTAGTACTGGTTCCACCTATTTTGGTACCTTCTTCATTTTATTAGTACTTCCGAGTACTTTTACTTTGGTACCTTCTATTTTTGCACCGTTCGATTTCTCCAAATGGATGGTCTATATTTTTTCAACCATCGTAAAATCTCTAACAAGATATACCATCCTTCGGTTTTGCATAAAGTAAATTCCCATCCTTGAAATATTTTGCCTTCAAAATCCTAGAACAGAGGGAATTCGGATTCTGCAGCAACGCCAATTTTGTTTAGCCAACATAGCCATGTTAAACACATGAGCATCCCTAAACCCCTGACCCCCCTGCTTCTTTGGCATTTTCAGCTTCTCCCATGGTAGCCAATGCATTATGTTCTCTTTTTCATTGTTACTCCACCAAAACCTGCACACTTGTCTGCTTATTTGATGCTTATTTGATCACAAACCTCCTTGGTTATATCAAAGCAACCCATAGCGTAAGTCGGGATTGCTTGTGCTACTGCTTTGATCAGAATCTCCTTCCCTGCATTTGATAGGAACTTTTCCTTCCAACCCTGAATTCTCTGCCAAACCCTTTCTTTTAAATAGCTGAAAGTGTGCACCTTGTTATTACCCACATGAACTGGCAGACCTAGATATCTGTCATTAAAAGATTCTCTGGCAATACCCATCTGCTGCATTATCCTCACTTTGCTTAACTCTTGAGTATTCTTGCTAAACATGATAGCTGACTTGGCTTTGTTAATCACCTGTCCCGAGCACTCCGCATACAAATCCAGGATATCCTGTAATTTCGCAGCATCTCCCCCGTTTGCACGAATTAGGATCAAAGAATCATCAGCAAACAGCAGGGGAGAGATACTTGGAGCACCATGACAGATCTTCACTCCCCCAATATCACCACTCAGTTCAGCCTTCTGCAAAAGCGCTGAAAAACCCTCGGCACACAGTAAGAATAGGTAAGGGGATAGAGGGTCCCCTTGTCTAAGCCCACGCTCCGGAATGATTTCTTCAGTAAGACATCCATTAACTTTCACTCTATACTTCACTGTACACACACACTTCATGATTAGATCTACCCAAAGCGGGGCAAATCCCAGCTTTAACATCGTATCTTTCAGGAAAGGCCACTCCACTCTGTCATAAGCTTTACTCATATCAAGTTTAATCACAGCATACCCAACGTTCCCTTTTCTTTTATTACGCATGTAATGCAGGATCTCATAAGCAATCAGAATATTATCTGAAATAAGTCTACCTGGCACAAAAGCACTCTGTGAAGGGGAAATAATATCTGGGAGAACAAGCTTCAGCCTATTTGCTAGGACTTTTGAAATCACCTTATAAAGGACATTACATAAGCTAATTGGTCTGAGAAAAGTCACCTGTTCTGGCTTTTGCAGTTTTGGGATGAGCGTCACAATAGTGTCATTCCAGCCACTAGGAATTTCACCCCCAGCCAGAACCTCCAAGACGTCATTTGTGGTCTTCTCACCCACCAGGTCCCAACATCCTTTATAGAACGCTGAAGGCATGCCATCAGGACCGGACGCTTTCAGGTCCCCGATGTCGTGCAAAGCATTTTTCACTTTCTCCTGCGAGAACTCCCGACAAAGCATGTCATTCATTTCTCTCGAAACAACAGGTCCTTTATAGAACGCTGAAGGCATGCCGTCAGGACCGGACGCTTTCAGGTCCCCGATGTCGTGCAAAGCATTTTTCACTTTCTCCTGCGAGAACTCCCGACAAAGCATGTCATTCATTTCTCTCGAAACAACAGGGGTGACAGCTTCCAACAACGATTCAGTCACCCCATTGTATAGGAAGTCCTGAAAAGATTAGCAAAATAGTTAGAAATAATCTCCCTCTTCCCCTCCTCCGACTCCTCCCAATCACCTCCCTCCTTCTTCAGCCTTCCAATCTTGTTATGTTTTCTTCTCTCCGAACAACAAGCATGGAAGAACTTCGTATTTCGGTCTCCCTTCTCTAGCCATTTCACATGAGCTCTTTGTTTCCAGTAAATGTCAAGCTGCTCTTCCAAACGTTCAAGCTTGAACCGCAAGACCTCCTCCTTTAGAACCTCCCTCGTCCCCATCACAGACTGCCTACAAGACTCCAGCTCTCTTTTTATTTTTTTATTCTCCTCTCCAAATCACCCAGGACATTTGAACAACATGCACTCAAACTCCCCGCCACTCCCTTTACTAGCTCAGCAACCTTTGCATCTGGAACCACCGAGGCTTGACCCCAAGCTTCCTCCACAACCTTTTTATAACCCTCCTCCTCCATCCAACAAGCTTCAAATTTGAAACCTCCCTCTTTGTTCCTTATATACGTCTGCTTCTCCCGTTCAGTCGTGACAATGACAGGCCTATGGTCCGAATATCTAGGATCACCATTGAAAACCCTCACTGCTGGGAAGAGCATTCGCCAAGCGGGGTTAGCAACAGCTCTATCAAGCCTTTCCCGAATATAATCCTCTGCTTTATGGCTGTGATTTCTCCATGTATAAATATCGCCCATGAAGCCCAAGTCATGCAGGTCGCACACCTCCAAGGCTTCCCGAAAGCGATCCATACATGCTTGAGGCCGCGCTCTACCTCCTTCCTTTTCATGGTTAAATAAAATCTCATTGAAGTCTCCTGCGCACAGCCACGGGCCATCAGCTGGGTCGGCCAAACTCTTAAGCATATCCCAGATACGAAATTTCTGCTCGCTCCGCGCTTCGCCATAAACCCCAGTAAACCTCCACTGCCTACCATTCATCTCCTTCACGTCAACGTCAATGTGCAGCTTAGAAAGACCCCTTAAACTGACATCGACCCCCCCTCCTCCACAACACTGCAATTCCCCCCCTTTTCCTTCCGAATCCACCACCACCATGCTTCCCATGCCCAAAAGGCGCTTAAATCTCCTCATACCCTTCTCATCCATCTTTGTTTCGGACAAGAAGAGCACATCCACCTCCTCGGCTTTTTGGAAACCGAGGAGACCTCGAACTGCCAGGCGATTGCCTAGACCCCGCCAGTTCCAAGCTGCAAGCTTCATTGCTTCTCGCAGGGCTGGAACGCCAGCCCCACATCATCAACAAGAGATTTCCCACCATCTTCCACTCCCGCCGACCTTTTTTTTCTTTTCAACAACCATATCCTCCTCCATAAAGTCTCCCCCACTTCTCTTCCCACTGCTAACCCCTGCGTTACCCCTCCCTTCCTTGTTCAGAGCCTCTAGACTTGCGCTTAAATGTTCCTCGCCTCTTCTTTTCATTGTCCGTCTTCTAAAAGACAAACTTCTCATGTCCCTCTACCTGACTACCTCCACCATATGTGTTCCCTCCTCTTCGGCCCTCTCTACTGCACCTAGCTCCGGGGCCACTACCACCTCCTTATCTTTGCCCCAATCATCCCTTCCTTCAAATGCCGCCAACAAAGCTTTTTTCTAGGTCACCCTCCGATGAGGTGGAAGAAATTTCTTTTGTGGGCTTTGCACCTCAGGCTCCCCCTCATCCATCTCTCCTTGACTGCTTGTATTACTGGGGTCCTTTCTCCACGATCCACCGTCACTCCTACCTGCACCACTCCCATAAAATTTCCCTTCAGCACCACTCGAACCCCTACTCCACGATCTGCTACTCCTTGCACCACCCAGAGAGACAGAACGGTTATCTCCCCAAATCTTTTTCTCAGGCAAGAAACGAAGCTTCTTACTAAAAGGTTGTTCCTCACCAGGCTGCAGCTTTACTTCACACACCTTATCCGTATGTCCGATTATCCCACAGGTATAACAGAATTCTGGCAGGAATTCATACACCAAGGGGCACCATATGGATTTACCTTCCTCCAACAAGAGCACAAAACCCCTACGCAGCGGCTTATCAATATTCAGCAAGATCTTTATTCTCAGAAAGCTCCCAATTGCCGACCCATCTTCCTCCAACTCCATCCCCATGAACTTTCCGACTTCATCTCCAATCGCCATGCCTGTTTCTTTCTTCATCATCCCCAAGGGAATACCCGACGCCCTAATCCAGATTGGAATTGTTTCAAACTTCACATCCTCTAGACGCTTCATCCTGTCAAACTCCACCACAATTATCAGATCCTTCCCAAAAACCCAGGGTCCGTCCTCCATTGCCCGCCGCTTCCCAGAGGGTTGATGGAAAGAGATCAAAAAATGGTTGTTCCCCAGGTCCTTGCACGTGATCCCCTTCATTGGACACCAGATCCTGCCCAACGCCTGGGCTAGCCCTTCCGCGTTCACCGACTTATCAGATAGAACCTTCCCCAACGCCTACGGGTCCGACGCCACCACACGATCTCCCACCGCCGAAGCCTTCACCCGCACCTCCTTCTTCTCCTCATCCGTAAGCTTCATCTTTCCCAGAAGTCCTTCCACCGCTTCCATGACTCCCAGGCTTTCTCAGCCACCAAGCACCACACCGATCACCCACAAGCAGGAAAACCCTAGGACGGTTTTGGTGACGACTAGACGACGGCTAGCAAACAGGAGGTTTAGGGCTCCCACTTGGAGAGGTTTATGTGGACTCAGACTTGGAAAGGGACGAGGACTCTCGATCGGATCCCGACGAGGGAGGCCGATCCGGGAACGGGGGAGGAATGGCTACTCTTGACGGAGGGTAGCATTGGTATCATAATTGACATGTCACCAGTATAGTTTGGAAAGGCCCAGAAATACGCTCTTGAATGGCATATGGCTACTTTTAACGAATGGAAGAAGTCCAGTTTCCCTCCCTCAACTTTTGAGGAAGTCAACTTTTCCTCCTTTATCTTCAAAACCGGACAAACAACCTCCCTCAACTTTTGAAACCGTGCATTTTACCTCCCTGGCGGTTTTAGACGGTGATTTTGCTACAGTAATAGTGGTTTTGCTACATTGACCATGGTTTTGTCTTTTTCTTCTTTTTATTTATTTTCGTTGAATCTTTGAAAAATCATAGTAAATCAAAAAAAATCATAAAATAGAAAATCTAATTTTGTTGGACTCCACATGAGTAAATATATACAATGAACATATAATATGGTATACTTTAGTACAAATTTTTTGTTGTAGCTTTAGACCCATGCTTTTTTGTAACTAAAAAAATTATAACTAAGTTATACATGATCCAATGAGTATAAATTTTTTAATATAGTTGAAGCATACAATAATTATCTCATCATAAAAATTTGACCATAATTAGACTATAGAAACTGCAGCTATGAATTATTACAATTATTCCATATGATAATATGTTTTTTTTGTAATTATTTGAATTAATTCATAGCTACAGTTTGTATAGTCTAATTGTGATCAAATTTTTATGGTGGACTAATTATTGTATGCTTCAACTGTATTAAAAATTTATACTCATTAAATCATGTATAACTTAGTTATAAATTTATTTTAATTACAAAAAAACATAGATCTAAATCTACAACAAAAACTTTGTACTAAAGTGTATCATAATATGTTCAATGTATAGATCTACTCATATGGAGTCCAACAAAATTTGATTTTCTATTTTATGTTTTTTCTATAATTTACTATGATTTTTAAAAAATTCAACAAAAATAAATAAAAAAAGAAAAAGACAAAACCACTGCTACTGTAGCAAAACCAACGTCCAAAACCGGTCGGGGAGGTAAAATGCATGGATTTAAAAGTTGAGGGAGGTTGTTTGTCCGGTTTTGAAATTGAGGGAGGAAAATCGGACTTCCTTAGAAGTTGAGGGAGGGAAAGTGAACTTTTTCCTTGACAAATTACACCAAGAAATATTGTACGTACGTGAAAAAACGGCCCAGAAGGCCAGAAAAGGCCCGTGCGGGTGCGCTCCCGGGCCGAACAACATCGGACCGTGCTGCCGCCGTACGCCGCATCTGTTCATCTTCACCCCGTGTGCTCTCTCTTCTCCCTCTCTCTCTGCGACGGCTGGGTGGGCTACCCGCCGCCGCCGCTGCCCTACACCAGGTGCCGAGCCTTAGCTGGTCTCTTCGCTGGCCGAGAACCCACCAGGTATTCCCACCCCTTCTCCTCCCTTCCTGCTAAGCGAAACAGAGCACCCAAACCCTAAATTAGCTATCTGGCTAGTTTGATTGATGCCTACTCACTTCCCTGCGCAGGCGAGGCTAACGACAACACCGACTCAGGTCGTTCGGGCTTAATCGGTTCCCGGCGATGGGCCGCCCGGAGCCGGTCGTGCTGTTCGCTCAGACGATCCTCCACTCCCAGCTGGAGGAGTACGTCGACGAGGTGCGGTTCCCAATCCCGTTTCTTCTCCCCTTTATTGTTAATTAATGCGCTCTAGAATAGTCAACCTTAGTGCTAGGTGAATAAAACGCTAAAATAGTTTGGTAGACTGGTGTTGAGTACATGCAATGACCAATGCACTGGTTACGCAAAGTTTGAGAACATGAGGTAATTGGAGCGATTTGATCTTAATGCACTAATGTAGATAAAGCGGTACAGTGAGGAAAATATTGTACCTAATCATGCTAACTAGGTTTAGGTCTCACAGAACACAGCTAGCTGTTATTTATTGTGGAAAACCTAAGAACTATTTCATTTTAGAAGTTTATGACATAGGATCTGTACTACCATGGCTCTGCATTTGCCTGTGCAGTACAGTGAAATTGCTGATGTCACCTAATTGAAACATAGTTGAACATACTGTATCATACATGGTTACTAATGAGACCCTGAACGCTGGACCAACTATTCATTGTCCCTGTTCGAATATTAGAACCTATTCTTAAGATATTTTCGTAATGTTGGGATATGAACAAGTAGAAATCTGCACAGCTGGTACTGAACCTTAGGACGTTTTCGTCTAAGTTAAGAATCTATTTTGAGCTGTCAATGATTGCAACTAACAATGTAGAGATAAAGGGAGTGGCATTCTCTTAAGTCTTAACTTCATATATGTTTCTTATTCTTAATTGCACCTTACGTCATGCAGGTGCTATTTTCTGAACCAGTTGTGATCACTGCTTGTGAGTTTCTTGAGCAGAATGCATCTCCTTCTACGCCAAACATTTCCCTTGTTGGGTAAGAAGATTTCTTTTGAATCCTGTTTTTTGTGCTTACGGCACTCTTGTAGTAATCAGCAAAAAGATGATCCTGATGTAAAGGTTACTTGTGACAGAATGTGTCCTGCAGAAGAGTGCCCTGTTGATCTTATTTGTCTATTGCAATTTATCAAAAACAGGGATAACTTTTATAACGCCTGATGATCTTGATGTTTGAACCGTTTTGATATATCAGTGATAGGATTTGCTTATGTGACTCTGCATATAGTAATAGTAAATATGTTAATTACCTTCATTTGTCCCTTTTGACCCTTGAAGGTTTAATGCCTGCATTGGCAACTATTTAGGTGTTCGATGAGAGTGTTCCTTTTGCTTTTGTACTGTAGAACAACAGCTAACAGTTCTGAAGCATGCTGAAAACAACAATGGCTGCATCAAACTTGGATTGCATACAAGTTTGCTTATGCCATTTAGATAGTTTAAAACAACGTCCTAGCACAAATATTGGGGCGGGGGGGGGGGGGGGGGGGATGAGATAAGTTCTATGGAAACCACCAAAACTCTAAAGCTTCAAAAGAATATTTCAAAACATGAAAGGATCAAACAAACACTCTCAGTTTTATCTTTTTTTTTTTTAAAATATCTTGCAAATGTAATTACACATTTGAATTTTTCATGTATATGGGCCATGTGTTACAGCTGACAATTTTCAAGAACCTTTGTAAACTGTATAAGGCATGTCATTTTTGAAGACTTTGCAAAGTTTTTAGTTAGTCATTTTCCCCCACAGGGTATGAGGTATGACCTATGGATTATGGTAATATGTGTATCGACAATAATCCTTGGTAGTAGTCATGTTGGTGGCAATACTTTATATGCAGAGGATGCCAATGATTTGTAATGGACTAATGGTTCAGCTTAACCTTTTCCCCATAATAACTTCTCATTTTGTTGTTTCTAGTGGTAGTAATGTTAGATTATAGTACCCATTCATTTCATTAAGCCTGAGGAAATCTTCTTAAAACACTTTTTTTTTCCTTTAAAGATTTGATACAACTTGCTGGTAATGATTGATGCTTTTGTTTCTTAATAATAAGAGTAAGATTCCAGTTGTTATATCTTGCTGGTAATACGGCAGTGTTTGGATTTCCTAATATAATTGTACTAATAATTATTGACCTGTGCAAGGAGCATGTGCACACTTTTTTTTATTAACACTGCTTTTGCTTATGTTGATTGATGAGCCATTTCCCCTGATTACTACTGTTGTTGTTATATCCAGTGCTACATCGCCACCTTCATTTGCTTTGGAAGTGTTTGTTCACTGTGATGGGGAGTCTCGATTTAGGCGTCTTTGCCATCCTTTCTTATATTCACATTCTTCATCCAATGTGCTAGAAGTTGAGGTATGAATAAGTTCATAGTTTCTAGTTTGTCATGTTCTCTTAAGTCTTAACTGGCACTTTTTATTTTGTTGCTATTTTTATCCATATCTTGCTGAGGTAAGGATTGTCGTAGTCCAGGTTGGGTAAGGATCCCAATGTGTGAGGATAGGAGTAGGACTCCGGTCCTTGGTTGATTGGCCAGGAGCTCTTCTCCTATGCAGCTTGCCAAGAATCTGTGCGCTTGAAGAAAGAGGCTGACCCAAAAGAACATTTTGTATATTTCCTTGGTTATGAATCTCAAGGTTATTTAGATGATTGATAGAGAGCCTCTGAAATTGTGTTGTCTAATCTTTTCAAATTTCAACTCATCGAGATAATGTTCTGGCCAGTTAAAATATCATGTAACTGATCCTATCCTAAGAAGCTAATTTATCACTTATAGAGAAACAAGAATTCTTGTTTAGGATATGAATTTGTTCTAATTTTGGCTGCAGCCATTGCAACAGTACTTCAGGTTTTGTTCATACCACACTCTGGGTCTAAAAGCCATAACAATGTTTCATCTTTCATGTTAAGTTATTGAGATTTTTCATGTTGGAAGGCCTAATCCCTGTGCATTGACCTATCTGCTGTACACAAAAAAAATATCTTTAAATCTAGAAATTGCAGCTAAAACTTGTGATCATTAAACCGGCAAACCGCAAAGGTTCACATTATCCAGATGAATAAAAGAGTGAGCAAATAATCCCATCTTCACTTGAGGATGCTATGTGGTGCATGCACAAATCAATCCACAGATATTCATTTAAGGTGAACATGGTAGAACCCATCAAAACCACCTAATATCTCTTTAAGCAGTATCGATATGATAGACTTTCTCTTCAGCTCAACTATTGGCTGAACAGGATTAGGAACCATTGGTCTGAAATGTGAAAAAATCTCACTAACTTACATAACATATTATGGCTTTTAGGCCCAGAGTATGGTATGAACAAAACCTGCAGAACATCCTCAACTGAGGATGGGATTATCTGCTCACCCTTTTATCCATCTGGAAAATGTGAATCTTTGCAGTTTAATGATCAGCATTAAGGATAGGACAGTGGATGGGGTTTAGGACTTCAAGTAGTTGTTTATTTCATTTCTGTAAATTGCACTAAGCGATTGAGACAATATTTAATGGTACAATCCTTGTTTAGTTCTGCCTCCAATAAACCATATTAGGATTTGAAAAAATCTTTTGAAATATACTTTGACTATTAATATTTTGTCTTACAGTATATTACCAATTTGCTAGTACATACCAATCTCTATCTACCTATATTTACATCTATATATCTTATAATAATCCTAAACCCTACTAGAATTCTATCTCGACATGCAAACCATCCACATCAGCAGCCCACTAGCACATGCAATTGTGGCACCTATCTATTCACCTCAACAAGCCACATCATCCACTAACATGCATTTATTTGTCCATGTCAGCATACCACACAATCCACTAAAATTTATTCACAATCCCCAGGCAATGCGTGGGGTATGCTTCTAGTGTCTTACTAAAATACATGTGAAATACAAACCAATTGATGCATCTTTTGTGCACTAGATAATAAATAGACATATATTTTGACAAATGATGTCAAAGTTTGATTTTTTTTGAATTCTCGTAGTACACCTTATATTTTGAAATGAGGGAGTAATAGTATCAACTACTTTGCTCTTTATTTTTTAATTTTCTTTTGTGAAAAAGATAAGCTCATCATTTTGTATTCGAAAACCAGATTTTTTTCAGTATCCTTATTTTATCCTAACAAACAAAATGTGGTTAAAAAAGCAGTTAAAATGTGGTATTTAAACTCTATTTGACAAATGACAATTTTTGTAAAACTGAATATCCAAGCAACCATAAGTCAGCAGCATTCTATGCTTTCTAATTGGTAGTCATGGACAATATTACACCTTGCCTCGAACTAATTTACAGGTCATTGTGTCAGATGTCATTTTTCATTTCTGCTTATTGAGCCTTCTCTAGTCACAGAGATTTTCTTACTGGGCACTGACAATTTACAAGTTAATAGACATTGAAAATACAGCCGAACATGTTTGAGGACTTCTGTAGTTCTGTTGCTCTTTACTTAGTGTAGACTGCCTTGTTCTACATTTTCTGCTGGTTATCTAAATCTTGTGGCAGCCATTGACTTGGTAGTATTTGTCACATCTGCTTGTCTGATATTGCGGGGCATGATTCTTGTTCCACTTCACACAAATTTCATTGTTTTTTTAATTTGCAGGCTATTGTAACGAACCATTTAGTTCTGCGTGGAACTTATCGCAGCCTCACCCTTGTAATATATGGCAATACCGCCGAAGACCTTGGTCAATTCAACATAGAACTAGGTCTGGACCATTCTCTTGCGAATGTTGTTAGCTCTCCATCAGAGGGAAAGCTTGAAGACCTCCCACCAGCGCTACATTCATCCAAATTGTCATTTGAAGAATCATTATCATCATTGAAACCATTGAGTTTTCATGCCACTGATGTTGACTTATCAATTGAAGCGAAGAAAGTCTTACATTTGGCTCTGAAAATGTACCAAATGTCTGATGTGGAAAATCTTATTCCTAACCTAAGAAGCGCAGTTCTCTCAGCTATTTCTAAATATGTGACTGCTAGTACAAACCATATTCTACATAGTTCGAGTCAAGACTCAGCAAATGTGTTCACCAAGAGTGGTTTTGATTCTCAGGAAATTAACAAAATTCTTGCTGAAGCTGGTAATGAGCTCTCTGAAATTTGGGAAAATGTCCATGCTGTTACTGACAGTAATCTTTTCAATGATAATGGTTTTACCATTGGAGTAGATGAAGGCTTGCCCACGACCAAGATTCTAATTGAGTTGTTTAACCGATGTTTCCCATATTACAAGAATTTTTCTTTACTTGATCTACAATGTCCTTCTCAGGTATATTACATGATGTTATTTGATTGGCTACACATCTATTTAATGTTCAACAGTTTTTTTATCTCACGCCAATTCGATTTCAGAACAAATGGTTGGTCCTGTCTTTGAGTTTGGTTCTCCTGCTATGCTCCTCAAAGGAGAGTTGCTTTTATTTTGTTGATACTGGTGGGATGGAGCAAATCATTAATCTGCTTTGCTGGAAGACACCAAAATCTGCAGCTACCACATTGCTTCTCCTAGGTATTGTGGAGCATGCTACTCGGAATGGTTTTGGATGTGAAGCTTTCCTGGGATGGTGGCCGCAAACTGAGCACAGCAGTATACCTGTTGGCAGCAGCGATGGCTATTGCTCTTTGCTGAAGCTTCTACTGGAAAAGGAAAGGCATGACATTGCCTCTCTAGCTACATATGTTCTACAACGCTTGCGTTTTTATGAGATACTATCTAAATACGAGGTTCGAAGCACCCCCCACCCCCACCGTCAATCTTAATGCATTGTTTTGCAGTTTTATATATGATAACATTGATGATGCAAAGCTCTTGGTTGTTTTGCAGTCTGCAGTAGTCAAAGTGATTTCCAATCTTCAGGCTGATAAACTTTCTATTGATGGAGTTCCATTTCTTATTTCTGCTAGTGTTGAACTTGCTGAAATGCTGGTAAGACTATCACTCTGTCCTTTTACAGGCAAACATTCTTTACAGCTGTGTGTACAGTGTCATCCTCAAAAGTGATGGGCTACATTGTGACTTTATGTTGACACAAATGCTGATGCAGAAATTGATAATTTGCTGTGGCCCTATTGAAGATCCATCACCAGTGGCTACTGCTAGAAGAATATTTACGTCTGAACATTTAGAAGGCTTGCTTTCGTATAAAGCAACAATTGATCTTATATCTTCATCAAAATACAGTTTTTTGCAGTATGATACTGATCCATACTTATTGTCTCTTATCCAGGTAATATTGTTATTTTGCATTGCTGTTTCTACACATATTTTGTACCTATGTGGTCTGAGCTTGATCATAGTTAGGTTAATACTCGTGTGTCAGTTTGCAATTATCTTCTCTGTTTTTATGTTTATTATTGTATTTAACTTCATGGTCCTATATTACACAGTTGCATATATTCTGTACCTATATGCCCTGATTGCTGTTTTGACAGGCTATGGATGCTTTGTGCTCTGAACATTTCATTTCTGTTTCTAGGAATTAGGCTCCAAACCTTACTAGCTCTTTGATCTTATAACTTATAAGTCTAACATCTCTATTATGGTGCTGTCTGGGGCCAAGGTCTGACACAGCTTGCATTGGGTTTGAGTTAAGCCCTGGTAGTAGTTCTTGTTTCTCTTCTCTGTTTGTCGCAGACTTCTACTTCTTTGATTTGGATAATTAGGTCTTTATTCCTAAAGCAATGATACACAGTTCTCTCATGTACTTGAGAAAATTTTGTGATGTTATTCTACTTTGCTGTTACAGTTCCACTGAGGCCTATATACTGCTGTAACCATTGTATCTCATTTGTTCTTTTCCTGTTAGCCTGTATTATTGGCGTTTCTAGGATTTCACAATTTCCAATCAGAACGTGTTTGACCCATCCTTCGCATTCTGATATAAATTATGATGAGCTGATGGTCATAGCATTCTTTATGTTGAAAATAGTAAACTTTTGCTAGCTATCCAGGCAACAGTCCCAACCATAGGAGCAAGCATATCTGTTCTTTTGATTTTGATGCGAAATTGAAGCTAAGATAGTACCAACCTCTGTCCAAATTATAGGTCATTTTGGCTTTTCTAGGTACATAGCTTTTGTTATGCATATATTTAGATACATAATAAAAGTTGTGTATCTAGGAAAGTTAAAACAACCTATACATTGGAACACAAGGAGTAAATAAGTTTGGCAACTAGAAAATGATTTGGAGAATATGTGATCTCTGGCCTGCCTAACTAGGCAACTGAATTTCTTAATATAATGAGGCGCAGCTCTCCTGCGTTTTTCGAGAAAAAACCTAGGCAACTGGATAAAGCAAATTGATCAACTACAAAATCGCACAAGATGAAAATATTTTATCGGCCATCTGTTGATTATTCGAGAAAAAAAAACTAGGCAACTGGATAAAGCAAATTGATCAACTACAAAATCGCACAAGATGAAAATTTTTTATCGGCCATCTGTTGATTATCAATTTTAATTTTAACTACTTAAAAACACAAGATGATAAATGTTTAACTTAGCTTCATAAACGAAATAATTTATGTGAATGCATTCTACAATCTGTTGATTATCAGTATTCATAGACAGCATAAATGTACTTGTTTTATAAGCTTACAGCTAAATTTGTGACTTGAGATACAATTTCTTTACTTCTGTGTTCTTTATATGCAGGAAAGAAGTTTTTTTCCTCTTTCAGCGGCCTTATTGTCATCACCTATATTGCATTTAGCCAGTGGTCCTTCTGCCGAAATTTTGATGGGGATAGCTTCATCAATTGAATCTATTATCCTCTCCCTCCTCTTTTGTCGTGCAGGTTTTGATCGGCATTTTACCTTTCTTAAACTGGAAACATCTTAATCTCCATTTTCCTGAAATTATGACTGAACTTATTCTTTTATATTCCCAGGGTTATCATTCTTGCTCAGTCAACCTGAAGCAACTGAGCTTATAGTTCTTTCTCTTCAAGATACAGAAAATATGAATAAAGCAGAATGCATAACTCTTCGACAGGCTTTTGTTCTTTTATCAAAAGGGTTCTTCTGCCGCCCAAAAGAAGTTGGAATGATCACAGAATTACATCTTAAAGTGGTTTGTGCAGTCCTCATTGCATCACACCTATTCAATTTCTGTTGTTTTATAAGAGCTTTTTCACATACACATATTGTCATATTCAACACTCTGAAGAGGTCGACGAAAGAAAGGGTGTCATCTGGGGCATGCCCTACTGGCCTACTGTTGGTCAAGGGCTGGCAACTTGGCTTTATGCTGCCATGAAACTAAAATATATGATTATACAATTCACTTTTAACTTTTAAGAATATGGACCCTTTCTAAAGAGGATGCCATCATGGAAGAAAGGATAAACAAGAAATTATCTTTAGCATTCCCCTTGTCCACATCTCCATCTCCTGCCTTGGGCTAGACAACCAGTGTTCTGTATGTTTTCACATATTTTTGTGAAATCATTCAGTTCATCATACTATGTATCATTTTGTCCACACTATGAATGCAGTTACATATACTACTACTTCCGTTCCAAATATAAGACATTTTGACTTTTCTAGATTCATAGCTTTAGCTACGCACCTAGATATAAGTATTTCTAGATACATAGTAAAAATTATGTATCTAGAAATGCCAAAATGTCTTATGATTTGGAACGGAGGGAGTATTAGTTATATTATGTCACTTGTATAATTTACACGCAAATAATTGATCAGATCTGAACTGTATATAGTCTCTTATTTCTAATGATAATAAGATTCTTCTCTACAGGGAAGTGCTGCCAATAGGATACTCTCGGTTCCTCCAAATTCTGATGAACTTTTGTGGGTTCTTTGGGAACTTTGTGCCATTTCAAGGTCAGTATTGAGGATAGTATTACATTTACTTGTGCATATGAACAGTTGTATAAAAGAATAACGAGAGGCTACAAATTGAGATTATCTTCCAATTTTGAGTCCAGTACCCTGCTCAGAATTTTTATCTGACAAAACTATCTTTACCACAATAATCAATAATAGAACACGACACTAATATTATCTGGATGTTTAGTAATGCCTCGATTTCATTCAGCACTCTAGTTAAATACCTGCAAATTTTATATTTTAACCAAGACTTATATCTAAAATTGAAAATGCCTAGTTAAATTCTCAACACAAAGGTTTGCACTTCTGGAAAAGGAAAGATTCTTGTTTCCAACATTTTTATTTGTAGACTTTTCAATGACTCCATATGATGTTACATAGGTTTACATTGTGATACAGGTCTGATTCTGGTCGGCAAGCATTATTAGCTCTTGGGTATTTTCCTGAGGTACACTTTGTTTGTCTACGCCTACAATTCTCTTACGGAAGTTACTGAGGGACTTACCTATGTGCCACTAAAAAAACCTTGTTCACCCATATGTACTACAGAAAAATCCTCCTCCCCGATGTACCACGGCGTCAAGTTTCTCTGTTTCCCTGTGCCACTACTGTCAAGTTTTGCCTATGTACTCTGTCCTGAAATATAAGGGATCAAATTTGTAGAAAAGGACGATATTAATATATACTATATCAAATGAGCTTCATTAGATACAATATGAAACACGTTTTCATAATTTAGCTCTTTTTTTTTTCTCTCGAACGCGCAGGAGAACTGCACATCAATATATTAAGAAGAAAAACAAGGGGTAGGGAAACCCCAGAGTGTTACATGACAGGACCTGAACCCACCCTAAACAAAACAAAGAAACTTACTCCTTACTCTTAGGAACTAAACACGACCGGGAACACTAGACCAAACACCCTAAGTAGCTGCAGCTGCTTGGGCAAGGAGGCATGAAACTCCTTGAGCCCCAGCGAAGGACCACTGAACTAGCTCTTCCTTGATGCCTGCAATGATACTTTAATGTGATAGATTTTAATACTCTCTTTTACAAACTTAGAATAGTTTGACTTAGGGCAACTGAAAATCCATGTTTTTTTTAGGACGGAGGGAATAACTGTTAATCATGTGTGGTAATAGGCTGCTTGTTTTCGTTCCCCATGCCATTCCGACAAAATAACACAGCCAGAGAAACACACAAAAAAGGCGCTAGGGTGTGCTCCTTGGCGCAGAGACAACACAGCTACAGCGCACACTGGTGGAAGCATCCATTCCATGGCAGTGCTTGGGTTATCCCAGACTTGGGAGAACCCGCTCACCACCTATGGGGATAAGTGCCCTGCTGCAAGCCATCATTGTTGGTCAGGCTCAGATCAAGTAAACCAGATGAACAAATATGTATATGGAAGAGGAAGAAGAGCATGCTCACTGAAGCAGATGAAGACGACCTGCAGCGGGAAGACGATGTGACAGGCAATGGTGAGGTACATTATGCACATGGGGTCCACAGGCTTCGGCCACATATTTCCATGTCTCTCAGGGATCTCTGGGCACAGGCACAGCAGCATGCGGTCATCGTCCCCTGCCCCTGCCCCCTCCACGGCGTTCTAGCTGTTCAGGAACACGCCCATGCCACTGCAGCACTTGCTCTGCGGTGTCGCTGTCGGCATCTGCTCATTGCTCGAACGCGAACGGTATCACATAGTCTGTCAGCAAGCCCAAATTATTGTTTGTGCCCGGCACACCTTGGTGTAGATGCAGTGGGGGCGTCTACATGCAGTCCGTCGGTAACGTGCTGCTGTGCTCATCGGGAAGGGTGCAAGGCTAGGTGCTGACGATGTGGGTACATGCATCGGCAAGGGCCTTGTGCCCGGGATCCCGGTGGCGATGCTGCTTCCTTGCCTGCTCTGGCCTCTCTGTTGACCAGGGATACATAGCGTGTCAGCCTTGGAAGGACAGCTGGTCGCTGTGGCCATGGCTATAATGAGTAGGATGATCTTGGCATGGGGTCAGGGTCAACTCCAATCAAGGAGAAGGGTTATATCTCCTTAAAGCAAGGGCAAAATTGTCTGTTAAAGAAAAAAGTAACAGCATAAGTAGACCTAACGGGTGACAAGTAGGCAGAACTTGGGTGAGGTTTTTGTTGTGCTTGCTCCCTTGTACAGTTCTCTCCTTTTGTTTTATTTATATATTTTTATAAACCTCACAGTGGGGGTTTTCCCTGATGTATTTTACGTTAAGTAGGCAGAGTAGGCAGAACTTGACAGTAGTGGCACTGGAATGGAAAATCGGAAGCAGCACTGAGTTTTTTTTTTTTTTTTTTTTTTTGAGACGAGGAAGCAGCACTGAGTTAAGATGTTTTTTTTACATATGGGTGAGCAAGTTTTCTTAGTGGCACATAGGGAATTCTCTCAGAATTATTTGTTTTGTTGAGTGATGTCAATATTTTTGTTGCAGGCAATATCAGTTCTACTGAGATCTCTCTCTTCATATAAGGATCTTGATTCAGTCATGGCTAAGAATGGTTGAGAATCTTCTGGATCCTTCCATTTGTTTTATTGTTGTATTTGTGAGCTTACATGTTTTCGAGAGCTTAAATGATTTATGTTTGTGTCTGTCTAATCTCAGGAGGGTCGCCTTTGGGTCTTGCAATTTTCCATTCAGCTGCAGAAATTCTTGAAGTTTTGGTTGCGGATTCAACTGCTTCATCACTTAAATCATGGATTGGGTTTGCTGTTGATCTGCACAAGGCTCTGCATTCATCTTCTCCTGGTTCAAACAGGAAAGATGCACCAACAAGGTTGCTTGAATGGATTGATGCTGGTGTTGTTTATCAGAGAAATGGTGCTCGCGGGCTTCTTCGTTATTCTGCTATTCTCGCATCTGGTGGAGATGCTCATCTTTCTTCAGGAAATGTGCTTGTGTCAGATTCAATGGATGTAGAAAATGTAGTTGCAGATTCAAATAGTAGCTCAGATGGTCAGGTCATTGATAATCTTCTTGGTAAACTTGTTGCGGATAAGTATTTTGACGGAGTTGCCCTATGCAGCACTTCTGTGGTCCAATTAACAACCGCTTTCCGTATCTTTGCATTTATTTCGGATGATAAGGTAAGAAACTCATGCTTATGGAAAACCTGTTTATTCATCACTCAGTTCGCGATGACATGCTTACCTTTTTGCTATCTGCAAAGGCCGTGGCGTCATCCCTTTTTGAAGAAGGCGCAATAACTGTTATATACATAGTCCTGATGAACTGCAAGTCTATGCTTGAGCGTTTATCAAATAGTTATGGTGAGTGCAATATGTTTTATATTTTTCTACCGTGACATGGAATTTGTGACCGCAGTATATCTTTAGATTCTTGTTTGAATCTTTGTGTGCTCTTTTTTGTCCTAAAACTTCAAAATTATTCTTCAGATTACCTTGTTGATGAAGGGGCTGAACTGAGTTCTACCACAGAATTACTTCTAGATCGAACTCATGAGCAAGCTATTGTTGACCTCATGATTCCCTCACTTGTCTTGTTGATAAATCTCCTTCATATATTACGTGTAAGCTGCACTTCCTATTCCCTGGACCTTTCTCTAAATTTATAAAAAGTCTTTGACACTGGGGGATCTCCCCCGCAATTTTTTGCTGTAAAAAATATGGATATATCTTCTGCATATGAGCACAAGTGCACAACAATTGTTTCAAGCTGATTTTGTGGTCTTGGGCTATCTTTTCATTGCAGGAAACAAAAGAACAATACCGCAACAAAAAACTTCTTAGTTCTCTTCTGCAGTTGCATCGAGAAGTTAGGTTGTGCATATCACGTTCCATTTTATACCTCCTCCTACCCTTCCCTCTCAATTTCTCTGTCTAACAATATCTGCAATTCTATTCTTGCAGCCCGAGGCTAGCAGCTTGTGCTGCAGATTTGTCCTTCATGTTTCCTTCTTTTGCTATTGGTTTTGGTGTTGTTTGCCATCTTATCACATCAGCACTTGCTTGCTGGCCATTGTATAATTGGGCACCTGGTCTGTTTCATTGCCTTCTTGAAAACATCGAGGCTACTAATGCGTCTGTACCATTGGGCCCAAAGGCTGCTTTTAGTCTGCTTTGTCTTCTGGTAAGCATTTTGGCTACTTTTGCACCTCTGGGACTGAGAATGGGAGAATGAATGGATTATCCTATCCTAAGTAGGACCTAAAGCTAACATTTTTGTTTGTGGAAGAATATTTGCTCCATCACCATATCATCCTTAGTAAGCTTCAACCAATATCATGGGTTGTGGCGTATGTCCTCAAACATAATGCCTAATTTGAGATGACTATAAATTCCCTTTTCTTATACCTGTGTTCCAAATTATAGTTCACTTTAGCTTTGGCCTTTGTCCTAAGACAAACTTCTCTAACTTTGATCAATTTTTTTGGAAAAATATATTAACATCTACAAGTTCAAGTAAATGCATCATCAACACATACTTCAAAGGGAGTCTATCTAATGAAATTAATTTGCTTCTATATATGTTGATAGATTCTATAAATTGGTGAAGATATTTGACTTTGGGGAAAGCTAAACTGAACTATGGTTTGGAACAGAGGAAGTAGTATTGATGCCATCTTTATATATTTTTTCTACTGTTCTCATATCTTGTGTGCACTGTAAGGGTGATCTATTCCCAGATGAAGGCATATGGCTATGGAAAGTTGAACCTCCTTCTCTGAGTGCCATTAGATCTTTGAGTACTGGAACAGTGCTAGGGCCTCAAATGGAGAAAGAGGTGAATTGGTACCTGCATCCTGAACATGTGGCCATATTACTTGTGAGGCTGATGCCACAACTTGATAGACTTGCTCGTGTCATTGATAACTTTGCTACTTCGGTATGCACTGGCTTTATTTCTTTTGCTTAGCATATCACTCCAAAGCAAATGGCTTCTTTTCTTTATCACCTTTTACATCAATCGTCATATACTGCAGGCCTTGATGGTGATACAGGACATGCTTCGTGTTTTCATTGCTCGTGTTGCCTCAGAAAAGATTGAGTGTGCAGTTGTTCTTCTACGCCCTATATTTATATGGTTAGACGATAAAGTTGACGAAACTTCCCTGTCAGAGAGAGAGATCTTTAAGGTATGAGAATGTGCAGTGATTATGCTTGCATAGTATGTGCTATCACTTCAGTTTGGTGATTTTAAATGCATGTTGGAATTCTTGGAGTTAGGTGGGTATTTACCTCATGAGAAATGCAATCCATTGTTTGACCAGTTTTTGAAGGCCAGCTATTTTTTGTATGATTGTATGATTTTGTTGCTTTTTTTTTTCTTTTTTTAGCAAGGTGAATGTTTGAGCTTGATATGCTGATGCAAGCACTTCTTTTATGCACAACTCACTTATCTATTGGAGTCTTCTGAGTTTCCCCACCTAAACATTGGTTAGGTTCCTGGAACAGGGATCAATCCAAAAGCCTTGTTCTGGTTTCTCCTTTTTTTTTTCTGGAGATGCTTTGGTTTGCTTTTCTTATTTTTTTTTATTTATGTGCTCGAACATACTAAACAATCAGTTCCGCTGGGATAACCCACAAAAGACATTGATGCTTGCCACTGTGGTGCTGGGGTGTCCTGAAAATTTGCTAGATTCTGGTAATGAATCTCCCTGAATTTTGAGAAGTTTCTGTTTTGAGCTGTGCGGCACATTTCTAGATGTGCCTTGAATCGTCTTTGGAAATCGATCAAGCATCAAATTTCAGAAAATTCTATGTGTGCCAATTTAACAATGAAGCATGTAACACTCGGTTATTTTCTTGGCACATTTCTAGGGTCTCTTGTTGGGTTTCAACTCTAGCCTACCCCAACTTGTTTGGGACTAAGAGGCTTGGTTGTTGTATAGAATGGTTGAAGGAGCCTCTTTTTTTTTTGTTCTCAAATTCAGTTCTGTCATCATTTATTTGGTAAAAAATCAGCATTGGCAACCTGAAGTTCTTTATGCATTTTCCAGGTGCATCAGTTACTTCAGTTTACTATAAAATTATCTGAGCATCCTACTGGCAAGGTGAGAGGTTCTTTGCTATCTAAGCTTCTTGGAAGCTGTTTCTCTCGTGGCCCCTTCTCATTTCTCTTAATTCAGGTATTGCTTTGGAGAATGGGATTCACAAGGATTCTTAGAAAATTACTACAGAATTGTAGCCGAGCATCTTTCTTGGATGATAGTCAGACTTTTGGAAGGGCGCCCTCTAATAATGACCTCATGCTTAAATGGAGGATACCTTTATTTAAATCTATTGCATATATCTTTAGTATCGACCCATCTAATAATGAGAAGGCTGTTATTGAAGAGTAAACACACAATTACACCATTATTTATTTAGAAATATATTTCTTATTTACGTACTAAAACTATGATTTTCCATTCAACTAGGTCCCTGAATGAGAAATGTATTCATGAATGCTCCTCTGTCATGCATCACCTCATGATGTTCTGCCAGGTACATTTCTTGTAGTTTGTTTATCATCAGTCTATTTTTGTGGAAACATGGGTTTTGATGCGTATTGAAAGTTGAAACACTCTTCATAATATTTTACTTGTTTATTTGATCCCCATGCTTTGCTTCATGGTGTTAGTATTGTCATGTTCTTAAGTTATCCTGCTCTGAAGGAGTTATATATGATTTCGATGACCCTGTGTGTTTTGATTTGGCCCGAAAGTTGGCAATAAGAACATACAATTAGGCACTTGTTGGTTCCACATGAAATTATATCATCAAATTTTGTAATTTTGGGCCACATGGTAATAATGGTGAGAACTTCTGGAGCTTTCAATTGTGTTTTGAGTCCACCTAGTTTATATGGTAAATACTTGTAGCCTTGTAAGAGGCTAGGAGCTGGGATTTTGGTACACTAACCCATTTGACATGGAAAAGTGGAAAACGTCAAAAATCAGCTTTACATTCAAAATGGTTGCTCTTAGACAACAGAAGGAAACCGTGAAGGTGTTGACCTGGGATGCTGAAATTTTTTCTAGATGTCTGCTGACTGTTGCTTTTCTATTTTTTTTCTTTGCCAGGGTTTTACAGACCTTACTACTGAAACTGTAATTCCCTTTGAGTCCAAAGTAATTTATGCAATCATCTTAAGATATCCCAGTACATGCAATATTTTTTGGGTGTATGAACTTATGTATATTTGGAATAAGAAATACCTGGATGAAAGAGATACAGACTTCAGAATTTTAGTTATTTACCGTACTGCATATTGTCCTTAATGCTGTGGGAAAATAATAGTGCGTTGGAAAATTTATACTCGATAAAACACTATGTATGTAGAAGTTTTTAAAAAGGTCTACAAAAACTTCAGCAATAAATAAGACAGAAGATACAAATAATAGGTGTGACAGTGTAAACATTGAACAGTAGATTTGCACTGTTGTACTTGCATTTCGTCTTTCTTTTTTGTGTCTAACAGATGGGATTATATTTGTTGTTGAGTGTTATATGGATGCTGAACATTCTCTTGCCTGTAGCTGAGATGTCTTTGAGCATATTTGAAAACTTTTACTTTGTTTCCACCTGAAGTACTACTTCCTAATGTATATGGATGGGGACGGTGCTCCAATGGGTATCCGCGGTTCTTCTCTAGTTCAATTTAAAGAACTAACTAGACAATTTCTTTCCTCATTTTTACATATCTAGTTCATTTAGTTAAACTAGGGGAGAACCGCGGTTCGCTCCACCCCCATCCTTACGAATGTATGCATCGCTGTTTTAACTGAATCGAATATGCCGCTCTAAATTTGAAATCATTAACAAGTTATATTATTTAGTTTATATTATTTCTATGATTCATTATAATGTTTATCATCTTATAATATAAATACCCCAGGTTTTGCCTGCTGGCCGGGAAATGTTAGCATGTTCTTTGGCGTTCAAGGAATTGGCTTCTTCTTATACCTGTAGAAGTGCAGTAACTTTCATATTGTCACAAATAAATACTTCCAACAAAGATGTTCTTGAAAAAGATGAGAGTGACACTAATCATAACTTGCCAACTCTGGATGGTTGGAATTGCTTTTCCTCATTGTTCAAATGCTGGAAGAAGCTTGTAAAATATATTGGTTCTAATCAACCAATAGATTATTTCATAGAAACTATTTATTCCTTGACACTAGGTGCTATCACCCTCACCCAGTATGGTGAAAAGTAAGTGTTGCTTCCTCTTATTGCTTTTCTTATTGCTTTTGAATGTTTCAATAGCATTTGATCCACAGAAGATTGTATAGAGGTATTATTTGCAGTTACATGTCAGTGTTCATTGGGTGAAGCCATTTTATTTAGCACACTTGCCTTTTGCTGTCTCTTTCTGTTTGTTGAGGTAGTCAACATATGCTAACTTTTACAGAATTGTGTATATTGTGTTTACCTTGTGCGGTGGATGTGGGGAGATAGCCATCTCCACACACCCACAATCCATGTAGGATCCTATATTATCTATACATATGGGACCATCAATGTAGGATCCTGAGTTGCCAGATTCCATGCTGTCCTATCATGCATGCATGGCCAAGCCTTCTACATTTTCATTTCATTTTCTTCATTTCTTATTTTTCCATTTATTTCTCTTCTTGAATCATGTACTCATTATTGCTACAATTTATCCACTCATCCTGCTCTCAAATTTCTCATGTTCTTAGTGTGGTTGCTGTTTCTGGTCCATCCTATCCAATGCCCTCACTCCTGAATTCACTGTGAATTTTCCTCCTAAACAATGCATGATGTTTCGTCTATTCCACTGTACATTAGTCTGCATTTTAGTGATCTGCTTTGATTTACTTTGGCATTTGTGTTCACTGGAAATCTCAGAGATCTGTTCAATTGCCTGTGACGTGCGCACAGGATAGCAAGAAGTAATACTTATTTTAATTTTAATTGCATGTGATTTGTTCGCAGAGGAGGTAACACTATATACTTTCAGTTGTTTTAAGATCTTTAAACAAATGTTTTAATCACAATTAGCTTTTAACATGATTGGGTATTAGCTGATTCCGGACTATTTGTTTGGCTTGCAATTTATTTCTATTTGTATATCTAGGGTTCATACCAGAGTAAATCTTATTGACTTGCAATTGTTATCTTGCTGTTCCTTGTAGTCTCGAGGGTCTGTTAATATTGAGGTATCTATTTGGGCTCCCTTCTGATCCTAGTGGTTCCTTGGAATCATCTAGTGAGAGTCCTAGTGCGATTGAGTTATTCATGAAGACATCTGAAGAAAAGATATTCCAGAGCTTTGAAAATTCAACGACTGCTGCTGGAAAGACTCTTTTACGCAAGGTATATAACTTCATTACTATGTTAGAATACCTTTGCTCTACTGTCCTGTTTCTAATATTGATGTCAATTCACAGCTATTGAATTCGATCACATTACTACGCTCAATTCTTGAGAATTCTGGGCAATCCGTAGATTCAGTTCAGATGGTTCTTGAAGAAGGCACTGACTCACTGTCCGAAATTGCTCGCTCTGTTGTTATGACAACTCATCTGATGCCATCCCTAGCGAATGTGTCAGTAAACTATGAATCTCTTTTTCTCTTCTCTAATGTGTGGAAGGTTATTGTTGAATCAGAAGAGCCTCTTGACTGCCAAGATGGTGAATTTGCAAAGAGACTAATTTGGGAGTTGCCTGATTCTTCTCTTGATAGACAACTAACTCCTGGCCAATCTGCCAGGAGGAAATTAGCACTGGGAGAGAGTGCAAGTAGGCGTGTAAGGGATAATCAACTGCCTGAACCCACTGGACAGTTCTCACGTGGTTTAAATACAACCAATGCTTCTTCAGGACATACACGCAGAGACACTTTCCGTCAGCGGAAACCTAACACAAGTAGACCGCCTTCAATGCATGTAGACGACTATGTTGCAAGAGAGAGAAACATAGATGGTGCAAGTAGTGCGTCAAATATTGTGAACTCTACTCCACGGGGAACGCTTAGTGGAAGGCCTCCATCCATTCATGTTGATGAATTTATGGCAAGGCAGAGAGAACGTCAAAATCCTGTGCCAGCCCCAACTGGAGATGCACCTCAAGCTAAAAGTCAGACAAGTTTAGATGACAGTCTTCGTACTAAGCCAGAGAACTTGCATCAACCCAAGACTGATCTCGATGATGATCAAGAAATTGAAATTGTCTTTGATGAGGAATCAGGTTCAGATGATAAACTTCCTTTCCCTCAACCAGATGATAGTTTCCAATCACCACCTGTCATTATTGGGGAAAATTCTCCTGGCCCTGTTATTGAGACAGAAAATCAGGAGAACGAAAGAATTCCCTTTTCCCAGAGGGCCACATCACTCCCAAAGGATGATGAAAGTCCTGGCATTGACATTTCTTCCCAGACTGCAATGCTTTCAGAAGCTAACAATTCTTTGGAACGGAAATATTCAGTTTCTAGTCCAGGGAAGAGGTCTTTTCGTGATCACGCCGAAGAGTCTAATTATCCTTCTGTTGGTGTGTCTGGGAGATCATCTGTACAAGCAGGTCATCAACAATTATCTCGTAGACATGAAAAGAGAAGTCCAAGGAAATTTTCTGAGACTTCTCTGTCAAGTGGATCCCATGGGCATGAGCATAGACATTCCAATAACCATCCACCTCTGCCACCGATGCCACCTCCAATTTCATCGGTGCCCATGCAAAATACTGATTCAGTTAATAGGCAGTCATCTTCCTTTAGTGCTAGAGATCAACCAACACCTAGTCCTGGTTATCCTACACAATCTTTTGACTCTAGTATGCCTAGTGCTTTCACAGGCCTTCAGGTAATTGAGGATAGGAAGTTATGCAGCTTCTTTTCTGTTTTTATCTGTTATAGTTCAGTTTTTGAAATGTGAACTTGGTTTTGTAGGGTCAAACTCGATATATGCTTGCAGGCTCTGGTGGTTCATCATCGAATGATTTACCCAATGCAGAGGCCAAGCTTCTATGGAACACGTTTCCAGTAAATAGGATTCCTCTGGAGACCTTCAGCTCAGGTTTATCTGCTCGGCCGATGCCACCCCTTACACCTTATTCAGCTGTTGCCACTCAACATGCTACGATGAGCTCTAGCTCTCCAGCAACGCTGTATAACCAAGGCAGTGTTGTCCAGCCTTCTCCAACTGCCTCTATTATTAGTGATTCAAATTTAGCCATGAACTCTGCATCTGGCAGCATGCTCCCATCGAATCTGCTGCCATCATTTGCATCACAATTTCTGATGGGCAGGCCTTCAATGCCTACTCCGTTTTTTGGCACGCCTCTTCAACAAGTTCAATTCTCATCTGGTCTTCCACAAAATATTTCTAACCCTCAGCCTTCTGTCTCAGTACAACCACGGCCACCTCCACCCCCGCCCCCACCACAGCAGCCACATCCTTCTCAGACACTCCAACAACTTGGTGCTCTCCAATTACCACACCAAGATCAGCAGCTGCCATATCCCCAGAGTGCTATCTTGCCACAAGTTCCATTGCAGTTTCCTAACCAGCTATCCATTCCTCAACTACAATTGTATCATCAAAGCCAGCAGGAACCTGGGCAAACACTGAGGCAAGTTGGTGAACAATCACAGCTTCAGAACCAGGGTATGCAAGCTGATAGTTTCTCTCAACAGCAGCAAGACTCAGGGATCAACTTAAACCAGTTCTTTTCATCTCCAGAAGCCATTCAGGTAACATTTGAATTTATTTTATGAAGCTACATTTTGGGATGAACTTAATGCCGAGGAGACTATAGTCATAACTTCTATTCCTTGCAGAGTCTACTTAGTGACCGTGAGAAGCTCTGCCAACTTTTAGAGCAGAATCCAAAACTTATGCAAATGCTCCAGGTAAAATCTTGTGAAATGTAATTCAAGTAGTCACTTCTAATTTTTGATCTGCTGGAAGCTTTTTGTTGTTTGAGTTTGATTACACCTGCATTTGGGTACCTAGAGGATCGGATTGATTGCATGTGTACCGTTTATTCTCAAAAAGTGATGCCTGCTGATTTGAGATTTTCTTTTCTCGCATTGCTAACAGGATCGCATTGGCCAGTTGTAGCTGCCACTGGAGGTGCTATTGTGAAAGTGAAACCCGATGCTGGGTCTATTGCTAGGTTCCTAGTGAAATCTGATGGTGGGTCTATTGTTAGGTTCCTAGAGTATGGCGGCGTTTTTGTTTTCGGCTATGGCTGTAGCTAGATGAAACCAACTAGTCGCCGAAATGTATTCCTATGTACATTATCTGTAACTTTCATCTGTGTAATGTGAATATTTGTAATATTAGTGCCTATCTAATTTATCGTTTTAAGTTTACCTTTATTGGCTAGATCGTGCGACTTGCGCAGCGACGGACGCTCCTAGTCTGCATTAGTTTTTGTTGTAACTACTTATAGAGTTCTGAATATTGGATTAGAATAGGGCACGCTCCTATCTGTTACGCAACGGGAGCAACGTTAAGATGTCTGAGCTCTGGCCCTAAGCCACCGCCGCCACCGTGGAGGAGACAACAAGCACCTCCGAGCTGCCGTCAACAACAACTCAATGGCCAAGCAACTTCTCCGCTGGTTTACGTGGGTACAGTTCATCAACTGCAGGCTCGATTTTGGGTGACTTGAAGACGATTTGGCTAGCTAGGTGCCCAATGTTTTTTTATCGGAGATAACTTGGATGTACATAACTCACACTCCACACACACATAATCATGCAAGTCCGTACACACTAACACAACTTGAGGTAAGATCTCACACTCCATACAACTTCACTCCACACAACTTGAGGTACGATCTAGCTAGCTAAGTTCTTTTGAGAACCATTGGCAGCCGAGTTTTTGAGTCACAACAATTTTGAAGACATAAAATACCTAAGGAGTGGAGTGAAAAACTAGATTAAATGCCACCCCTACAAACTATAGTTTATTTTGATTCTATCTTAAATCGAATTAACTTTAATCAAATTTATGGAAAAATAATGTACCATCATCCACGACATCAATTATATTTGAACTTGTAGACGTTAACATACATTTCTAATTTCTAAAAACTGACAAATTTAGAGACATTTACGTAGTTTAGAACAAAGCCAAAGTGAACTCGAGCAGCGAACGGAAGACCCCGGGGCAGTGGATCCGATTCCGGTCATCAGAGCTTGGTGTGGTCGTGGCACACCTGGCTCCGGACTTCCATCTCTGGCACGGCGAAGATGACGTGGCAGTCAGAGTAGGCCACGGCGCGCAGCTTGAGCACCCTGAAGACGGCGACCTTCCCGGGCACCCTGGCGCTGGCGTCCAGCGGCACCGCGCCGGCCTCCATGTCCCTGACCAGCTGCGTGATGAGCTCGGCGCCGAAGCTGCTGGACAGCACGGTCATCACCAGCTCCATGGTGCCGTCGCCCTTGCTGGGGATGCGGCCGGGGTCGACGGCGGCGACGCCCACCAGGGCGCCCCGGTACCAGAGCTGCGCGGACCCCGACGCGTACGAGAAGGACGCCGGGTTGGGGTTGTGCACGCCCACGGTGAGCAGCATGGTGAGGTTGAACTGGAGCCCGGGCCCGTTCCCCGTGTCGAAGCCGATCACCCGCGAGGAGACGAGCCGCGTGGTGGGGTCGCGGACGCGGAGCACCGTGAGGAAGAGGACCAGCAGCGTGATGCCCAGGAGCAGGGCGGCGCCCAGGGAGACGAGGAGGCAGACGCAGGCGCAGCGGCGCCGGCGCCGGCGGCTCTGGTGGCGGCGGCGGAGCTCGCCGTCGGCTTGGTTCTTGGAGTGCGGCGGCGGCGGAGTGGTGGGGAGCACGGCGGCTTCGGAGTCCATCGGCCGGGACGGACGTGGCGGTCAGCGGCGTGGCGCGCGTGCACCGTCCGGCCGGGCGGAATGGAATGGGCGCGGCGGGAATGATGGGTGGAATTGCAAATTTGCGATGCGTTTGGAAGGCAAGGGAGGGTGGCACGGGGAGTTTTAACGAGGAGGTTGGCTGGTTCAGAGGTGAACGCACGGGACTACACGATTGGGTGGGTATTTTAAAACTGACGATAATTGAATTCAAACCGCACGGCTGTTTTTGCTCCGTGGCGTCTAAATTGGTTCGTTGAGTTTGTCGGTACACTGCTCCTCTATCCCTTCCTTGTTCGTATCATATTCTTTTTTTCCTCCTTATTACTACTCCTAGTAGATGCTGCTGTGCCGTGACGTAGCATCAGTATAAAATAATTCAAGCGCGGTAAACTGCATTATTATAGGTAAAATGGACTTGAAACAGAAACCAGTGGATAATCTGGTAGTGTAGCATATTTCAACACGCGTTTTTGTTGTTGTTGTGGTACCTTTTGGGTGATAGTAGATTTGGACAATATAAAGTTTAACAAAAAAAATTCTACACATCCTTAACATATCAAGAATTTATTATTATAGGAATATTTTTAGAGAACGGAAACCATTTGTAAAGGCAGTTATTTCAGCCACTCAGGCCTTGTTCAGTTCGCGAAATATTTGGCGAAAAGTTACTGTAGCACTTTCGTTGTTATTTGACAAACTTTGTCCAAACATGACCTAACTAGACTCAAAAGATTCGTCTTGACATGAGCAGACTAAAAATACAATTAGTTATTTTTTTACCTACATTTAATGTTCCATGCATGCGTCTAAAACGGGTATTGCGCAAAATATTTGGGGATATTTCGCGAACTGAACCTGAACGTGGCCTCAACTTGTGCATCAATGAGAGATGTAGCTGTCTCTGTAAATCGATTTCTATAGATAAGCTTTCAGGCCAAAAAGATGCAACCAAGGAGGGCTCATCGTTTCTACATTCGAAGTCATTTGAGTAATTAAAAAATTACGAATTTGAAAACCATTAATCTCAGAACATAAATTTTTAGTTCATAAATAAATTTAAATGAAAAAGTCGTCACCTACCTTAACTTTAGTTTAGTTTGTTTTCCGTCCAAGGTACTTTGAAAATTCTATTCCTGCTAATTGTATCAATGGCGATGTCCTTTTAGCCGATGACTTAGTAGTGATCTTCTTCTTTGCATTGTTCTCTCTAAAATATTCATAAAACTGCTCCTAAGTGAGAACATGAGCCAATAGTACATTCAGACAACCGATAAAAAAAATAGTACATTTAGACAAAGGTGTAAACCATAAAAAAAGCAATTGCGGTGAGAGGTAAATAAAAATTTCACGCTCTCGTATAATCTTCGATACTAGCATCACCCAGCTGTGAGAGATTAACTAATTTGTAGCGGTTTTACTACCTTTGTGACCACTAAACTAAGAAAATCAGATACCTACCGATCCTCAACAGCTTTCAAATAATCCCGGCGGATCTCCTGGGCCGGCCCAACAGCCAGCCAATTGTGACCCATTAGTAGGAGCAAAAGGTAAAGCTTATGTGGCGACATCACATGTCTCGCCACGTCGTTTCAAAACGTTGTTCATATTCGCTGTCCTCACTCCTCACCACACATCTCATATCAAAATTTCATAGTTTCATTTCTCAGTTTTCAATATCATATTTAGAAAATAATGTAAAAGAGTTTTATTTTTATAAAACTCTGTCCTCACTCCTCACCACACATCTCATATCAAAATTTTATAGTTTCATTTCTCAGTTTTCAATATCATATTTAGAAAATAATGTAAAAGAGTTTTATTTTTATAAAACTCTTTCTACTCTTATAAAACTTTAAGATTTGCTATATTTCAGCCGTCTAAGATATAACATCTTTTCAGACGATAACTACAACCTTTAGATCTGCATCCAATGGTCCAAATTTATTAGCACAAATCACAAGAAATAAATGATAATTTTCTTCTATGAAAAGACAAAGACAAAACTGTTTAGGCGCCTGAAAATATAGTAAAACTTCATCGATACTTTGCTATGGGCTCTTAGCTTCGAAAGGAGGTCCCTTCGGAGTTCAGACAACGCCACTACCATTAATTTTTCATTACTATTTCCCGAGGCTCCTGAGCACATTTTTGCTTTGGCTTCGTCATGGTTAGCCCCAAATTTTTATAATTTGGCTCTGCAGTGTACTTTTGTGATATATGGCCAAGCAGAAGAGCTATAATGGAATTACCACACGACACACAAAGCTTAAAAAGTTAGGCTGCTAAACAGCACAACTTTATAAAACTAAGGCAGAATCAGCTTCTCTCAAACGAACACGGCGTTGTAGCTCTGCAGTGAATAGCAATAATACATTTATGCAGTACATGTCAATAGGAGCCACAGCTTAAAAAATCATCAGGGAGAGGGACAGCTTAAAATACATTTATGCATCTGGTGACAGTTGAGTCCATATACCACCTTAAGTGAGCTTGTGATTATGGTACAGGTCAGAGGTAACCTTAACCTGCTTAATTTACATGCAGCACCATTTTCAAGTTTTTTAATGCAACTAAAAGATACAAGTGGACCATGGAGACTTGATAAAGATGCCATTAATTTTACAAATACAATGTTCGACTTGCCTAAAAAATTAGTTCAGTGTATTTCCCAGTCCAATTCCGGGATGAGTGCAAAGTACCTGGAATAGCAAGAAAACCCCGGAAAATATTGTTAGTCTACTGGCACAAACAAATGCCCATCAGATGACATCTCCACGAAATATCACAATGAACCAAAACGGAGCAGAACAAACAAAAAGAAGGTCAAATCTTAAATTAAGTAACTCCGTGTTCATATAGCATTCATATAGTCGTACCTTAATACTAGCCTCGCTTTATACCAAGAATCTTAGCGCTGTACTCCCAAGCAACAATTGCTGCTGCATTGGCAGGAAATGCTCTTGCTAGAGTTGGTCCAAGTCCAGCATAACAGCCACCCATCCCAGCTCTCTTATAAACCTGTCACATTTCAAGCCATGTGCATTGTGGACTGCCTCCATCAGGACAAGATACTAGCTAATTAAAACACGACATTATGAGGTCCAGTGAGAGTACTACCATGCTCAAAATCTGCAAGGGGTTTCGGCTCACATGAGGGTTTGGATCGGTCTGTATTATGGTTTTTGCCACATCCAGCGGTAGGGTAGCTGTCCAGAACTGCAGAGAGTAAACACACTTATCATAATGAGGGTGTAAAATGTGCACCTACAAAGGACTTGAAACAATTGTAAATACTTACCACCATTCCACTAATGCCACCACTCATAACCCCTATCCCAATATCTTTTGCCACCACGAAATGATTGCTATCAGAAAATCTCGCAGAATCCAAATAGTTGTGCATCCAGTATCGACTGTACTCATAAGTGCAGAAGAAGACAGCATTGCCAATCGCCTCTCTGAATAATGTTGCCAAACCACCACGGAATATACCCTTAAGCTGTAGCACAAAACAGCTCATTACTCTGGTAACAGTTAAGCTACTAAATAGAAGTAGAAGGTCAGTTGAGCTCACCCCTTCACTTTCCAATGTTTTCACAGCACAATCTAGAGGGCTGGAGTACCTAGCACCATGGATTACATCCTTCCCTTGAACTTGCATTCTGCACTGGAAAAGGTCTTGACATCACATCATTAAATGTCATAGAATCATGCATCATAAGTCCTTACATCAATTAGAAAAAAGTGGTAATTTAGCACCAATGCCAGTACCTTGGTGAGCTCAGTTGGAGTGAGGATGCAGCTAATCAGAGCTCCACTGCATGCAGCAGAAGGGATAATTACCTGTAGATGTGGCCTACCAACCTCATAGCTTCCCTGAAAACACATTTTTTTTAGAAAAATATACTAAGCTAAAGCCAGGCCTTGACTCAAGATATGCAATCTTCCTGCTTACTTAGCTACTGTTCAACACAAATATGCTTAGTTCTTTTAGTTGGAAAGATCATTTGAATACCTGTAATAACTGTTTGGCTTGGGAATATGTGCCAAAGAAAAGGGAACTTTCAACAGCTATACCAATAAATGAAGATGACGCACCTTTGTACAGCCCTCTAATCTGCAAGAGAATAGCAATGCAATGAGATTTCAGAATGTTGATATGATAGTGTATATCAATATTAAATTTAACTACTGCAGGTTCCAATACTGGGCCAAGCATTAACTGCAGGAAAAACAGCCACAGTAATTTGATCCCTTCTTTAAGTATAGAAGGGTAATGATACCGAGAAATATGAAAGAAGAAAGGGGCTTACTCCTTCCTCAAGCAGTATCCTACTAGTGCAGTGGAGCGCATTCTTGTACACCTTTCCGTGAGCTGTGGTATTATGAGCTTGCAGTTTAACCTAACAGCGAGCAGAAAACCTCTTGAATTCGTATGGACCAAAGTTATGAAAAAAGAAATCTTAAATTCACATGAACCAAGTTTATATCAATGACAACCATATATTTCATCCAGATTGAAGATCACTTCATCCAGAGAACCGGCTGTTTTGTGTATTGTTGGAGTATATGTGTCTAGGCCCATAAGGCCCATGTAAGGGGATACTATATTGCTACCCTTCTAGGGTTAGCCCAAACTAATCCAATCACTATCTTTAGCATGGTATCAAGCTAGGTTTTCTTTTTTTTCTCTCTCCTTCCACCTCCAGCCTGCAGCCGCCGCCACCTCCTCGCCGCTGCTGCCGCGGCCATGACCGGCGGCCGGCAGCCTCCTCCTCCCTCCACCTACTACTCCTCCTTCCCTCCCCTTCCATCTGCCACCTGGGCCCAACTCGCGGCGCTCCGGCCCGCCCAGCCTGGCGCCGCCGCCTTCGTCGCGGCTGCGGGCGGGTCAGGCGGAGACGCGCTCGGCGCCGGCGGCCCGCCGCCCGACGTCTCGGACCTGCGCGACCCCGCTGCGGGAGGCCAGGGCGCGGGCGACACGGACGCCGGCGGCCCCGGCGCGACCGGCTCAGGCGCGGGCGCCCTGCTGCCCGGCGGCCAGGGCGCGGGCGGCCTGCCCCTGGTGCCCGATCCGCCTCTGCCCCTCCTCCCTGGTCTCGGTGCCCCACCAGGTGCGGGCGCAGGTCTCCAGGGAGCTGGTGGTGGCCTCGTCAACGACCCTCCGGCTGACCAGCAGCTCCCCTTCCACTCCTATGCGGCTGGCCTGCAGCACGGTGCCTTGGGCCCAGGATGAGGTGCGTTGGCACTGAGTGCGGGCGCCGGCGGCTCCTTCCCCGCGCCACCTCCTCCACCGCTTTTTCCCCAACCCGACTACGCCCTCGCTCCCGCCCTTGTTGCTGCGCGCGTCGCTGCCGCGGAAGGACAGACGCGGGTGCGTGCCGCTGCCCTCATCTGGGAGCGTGAGCGACGCGGCTGACGCCCTCGCCCATCAGCTCGCCGAGGCGGAGCAGCTCCTCGCCTGCCTTGTGCTGCCCGACACCGGTGCCACATCCTCCGGGTCGCGCTTTCCACGGCTGGCTCCCTCTCCAGTGAACGATCCGGCTGATCCTCTCGTCGCTCAGCTCCACTACCAGGTCGGGGCCGTCCAGAACATCCGGAGTCTGGTTCCCGTCGTCCTCGACTCTGAGTCGTCGTCCTATGCCCGCTGGAAGGACCTGGTACTCCTCACCCTCCGCCGCTACGCCCTCGACGACCACGTCCTCACCATCACTGCGGCTGCGGCTCAAACCTCTGTGTGACAGCGCCTCGACAGCATCGTCCTCTCCTGGATTCTTGGGACCATCTCCCTCGACCTGCACGACCTCGTTCGCGCCCCTCCGGAGGGCACACCCGCCACCGCCCGTCGTGCCTGGCTGGCTCTCGAGGGCCAGTTCCTGGCCAACGCCAAAGCCCGGGCACTACGTCTCGATGCGAGCTTCCGCACCTTTGTCCAGGGTGACCTCTCCGCCGGTGAGTACTGTCGCCGGATGAAGGGCATGGCCGATGCACTCGGTGACCTGGGTTGTGCTGTGGAGGACCGGTTCTTGGTCCTCAACGTCCTCCGCGGCCTCAGCGAGCGCTACGGCCACCTTCGGACCTGGATCACTCGGCAGCGGCCGTTCCCCTCCTTCCTTCAGGTTCGTGACGACCTCGTCATGGAGGAGCTCACTCAGGGCATCCAGCCTGGGTCGCTCTCCGCGCCGGGGTCCTCGTCGTCTTCAACTGCCCTGGCTGCCACTCCGCTGCGTCCCACCGCTCCGCCCGCGTCGTCTCTACTTGGTCCTCCTCCCGGGCCGAGCGGGGGTGGGGGGGGGGGGGGGGGGGGCGTGGCGGCTGCCGTCGACGCGGGGGCGGGCGTGGTGCGGGGCCCGGCCGTGGGAACACACCGGCGGCTCCACGGGGTGCACCCTGGCCATCCTACAACCACCCATGGTCAGGGCGCATCTCAATGTGGCCCTTTCCGGCGGTTGGTGGTGAGTCTCGTCCTCCGGCGGCCATGCTCGCTGGAGGGGTCCCAGGTGCTCAGTGGACTCCGGGGGCTGCTGTCCCTTCACTTCCGTCACCGTGGACTCCTCCCGTGGCCACGCCTGGGCATGTCGGTTGGGACCCGACAGCCCTGGCACGCTCCTTCAGCACCATGAGTGTCACTCCACCAGTCTCGGACTGGATTGCTGACTCCGGTGCCACCTACCACACCACTCCTGACCCCGGTATACTCTCCTCCGTTCACCCTCCTTCCTCCTCTCACCCTTCGTCCATCATGGTCGCAAATGGTTCGTGTCTTCCCATCACATCTGTGGGTGCTGCCGGCACTCATGTCTCCTTTCGTCTTCCTGACGTTCTTGTCGCTCCTTCTATGGTTCATAACCTTCTTTCTATTCGTCGTTTTACCACTGACAATTCATGTTCTGTTGAATTTGACTCTTCTAGTCTTACTGTGAAGGATCTGGCTTCCCGGCGTCCTCTCCTCCGATGTGATAGCGCGGGGCCCCTTTACACCCTTCGGTTTCCTACGTCCTCGCCTACCACCACGCCAGTTGCTTTCGCCGCCACCGCTTCCTCCACTACTTGGCATCGTCGTCTTGGACATCCTGTCCGGGACATTTTGAGGCACCTTAGTCGTAGTTCCGACATTCCATGTACTCGGGCTCACGATGATAATTTGTGTCATGCGTGCCAACTAGGCCGTCATGTTCGACTTCCGTTTCCTACCTCTTCTTCTCATGCGACACATATTTTTGATCTTGTACATTGCGACCTGTGGACATCTCCTGTCATGAGTATTTCTGGCTATAAATACTATCTTGTGTTGGTGGATGATTTCTCTCACTACTCCTGGACTTTTCCTCTTCGTGCAAAATCTGATACTTTCTCCACACTTCTTCACTTCTTCGCCTGGGTGTCCACTCAGTTCGGCCTCACCATCAAGGCCGTTCAGTGTGACAACGGGCGTGAGTTCGACAACAACGCTTCTCGTGCTTTATTCCTCTCCCACGGCATGCAATTGCGCATGTCGTGCCCCTACACCTCCTCCCAGAACGGCAAGGCTGAACATATGATTCGCACCACGAACGACACCATACGCACCCTTCTCGTGCAGGCCTCGCTCCCTGCTCGTTTCTGGGCCGAGGGTCTTCACACCTCCACCTACCTTCTCAACCGTTTACCCTCCGCTGCCTGTCCTGCTCTCACTCCTCACCACGCCCTCTTCGGTTCCCTTCCTCGCTACGACCCCCTTCGTGTCTTCGGGTGTGCGTGTTACCCTAACACCACTGCCACTGCTCCTCACAAGTTGGCTCCCCGGTCGACTCGGTGTGTCTTCCTCGGGTACTCCCCGGATCACAAGGGGTACCGTTGCTTTGACCTCTCCTCTCGTCGCGTCCTCATTTCACGACACGTTGTGTTCGACGAGGCCGATTTCCCCTTCTCCACCACCACCACCTCTCCTCCCACCTCCGACCCTGCCCCCTCCTCCCTGTTTCCCACTGACGCGGTGGCCCAGCCACCTTTACTGTTTTACCCTGCAGGTCCTCTCCAGCGCCCACCGTCGGGCCCGTACCCCAGCTCGCCGACCTCTGGGGCCCTGCCGGCTCCTGCGCCCTGCACCATTCCGGTGGCCACGTCCCCCGATGCTGCGCCTGACCCTGCGGCCGCCGCCTTCGGCACCTCCGGCACGCTTCGCCCAGCCGGTGCGGGTCTACCAGCGCCAGGCACGGGCGGTCTCGCCGGCACCGGTGCGGGAACCGTCGCAGTCGCCGCTACCTCGGTCACCTTCCGTGGCCTCTTCTCCACCGTCGACGCCTACGCCGCCGCCTCCACCGCCGGCTGCTCGGGTCGAGCCACCCGTGTACCACCCGCCTCTTCTTCACCGCCACCCGCGTCATATTCACCCCATGGTGACGCGGCAGGCAGCGGGGGTACTGCGGCCTCGGGCTCTCGCCGCGACGCCCGGCGAGCCACGGGTCTCTCTGGTACCCTCTTCCATGCGCGACGCCCTGGCCGACCCTCACTGGCGGGGTGCCATGGAAGCGGAGTACGCGGCTCTTCTCGCCAACCAGACTTGGGATCTGGTGCCTCGTCCACCTGGCTCCAATGTGGTCACCGGCAAGTGGATCTGGACACACAAGCGTCGGGCTGATGGCACCCTTGAGCGGTACAAGGCTCGTTGGGTTCTCCGGGGTTTCACTCAGCGACCTGAAGTTGACTATGATGAGACATTCAGTCCCGTGGTGAAGCCCGCTACAGTCCGCACTGTTCTCTCACTGGCCTGTTCTCTCACTGGCTCTCTCTCGCTCCTGGCCAGTGCATCAGCTGGACGTCAAGAATGCTTTCCTCCACGGGACACTTGCTGTGACGGTCTATTGCAGTCAGCCTGCGGGTTTTGTTGACTCTTCTCGCCCAGATCTGGTCTGCCGCCTCAACAAGTCACTCTACGGCCTCAAGCAGGCTCCTCAGGCGTGGTACTCTCGGTTTGCTGCCTTTCTGCTTACCCTGGGCTTTGTGGAGGCCAAGTCAGATACCTCTCTGTTCATATATCACCACGGCGGGGAGACTGCTTATCTGCTGCTCTATGTTGATGATATTGTACTCACAGCTTCCAGCCCAACTCTACTGCGGCGGATCATCACCTCTCTTCAGCAGGAGTTTGCGATGAAGGATCTCGGTGTGCTCCATCACTTCCTCGGGGTCACCGTTGAGCCTCGTTCTGCGGGTCTTTTTCTTCACCAGCGCCAGTACACTCTTGATATCCTGGAGCGAGCTGGGATGACTGACTGCAAGTCCTGCTCCACCCCAGTTGACACTCAGGCCAAGCTGTTAGAGACCGAGGGCACCGCAGTCACTGACTCCACTGCGTACAGGAGTCTTGCAGGGGCGCTTCAGTACCTCACCTTCACCCGCCCGGACATCACATATGCAGTTCAGCAGATTTGCCTCCATATGCATGATCCACGTGAGCCTCACCTCACGGCTCTCAAGCACCTCCTTCGCTACCTCCGCGACATCGTCGACTACGGCTTGCTCCTCCACCGGTCGGCCTCCACCGAGCTCGTGGTCTACACCGATGCCGACTGGGTCGGGTGTCCGGATACTCACCGGTCCACCTCCGGCTATGCTGTCTTCCTCGGCGGCAACCTGGTGTCTTGGCCGTCCAAGCGCCAGCCGGTGGTCTCCCGCTCCAGTGCCGAGGCGGAGTACCGCGCTGTTGCTAACGGCGTGGCTGAGACCTCCTGGCTCCGGCACCTCCTTGGCGAGCTCCACAGTCCTCTGACACGGAGCACGTTGGTCTACTGCGACAACGTCAGCGCGGTGTACCTCTCCACCAACCCCGTTCAACACCAGCGGACCAAGCATGTGGAGATTGACCTCCACTTTGTCCGCGATCGGGTCACCATCGGAGATGTTCGCGTCCTCCACGTCCCGACCACCTCCCAGTTCGCTGACATCTTCACAAAGGGCCTCCCGTCCTCGACGTTCTCCGAGTTTCGCTCCAGCCTCAACATCACTAGTGGCTAGTTGAGTCTATCGGGGGGGCTTGTGTGTTGTACTTCTTTTCGTGCTCAGTCTTGAAACTCCGCTGCGTCGGTAGTTCAGACTGCGGGGGGGTGTTGGAGTATATGTGTCTAGGCCCATGTAAGGGGATACTATATTGCTACCCTTCTAGGGTTAGCCCAAACTAATCCAATCACTATCTTTAGCATGTATTTTGTACACTTGTATATCAAGTAACCGTTCAATAGGCCTGGGACTAACAGAATCTACAGTGAGATCCAGAATTTGTTAGTATCACTTCACATAATATTACATACAGCTGACTTTCTCAATGTACTATGGAGTATGGACTTATGTTTAATTGACTCATACAGTGCCAAAATCGCCTAGAAATGTGGATCATCAGGGTCCAATGGGAGTGATGCCTAGTTTGGTGGCAAATCCTTCACCAAGGGTAACAAACCATCTAAATGAGGCCAGACAGCAAGGGCAAAGAGGACTGTTTAGGATAGAGGACAAACCATAAACCGGAATAAATATAAGTTTTGAATTTTGATAGAGAAAGACTCATATTCTAGCTAAATTTAAGGGGAAATGGTATACATACTTAATTCTTTTTACTAATCATCAAGTACTAACAGTTACCCATGAACGTGTAACCAGGATTACTGGACTAGCATTAACTGCAGGTTGATTAGCTTCTAATGGTGTTAAGATGCTAGGCTCCCCATAATTGTTAGTAAATGGTCTGTACATATACCACTTCTCAAACCTAAGTGGTTATTAGGCACCACTGTTCATAGAAGCACAGTATTTAATCTAAGTTCCCATCTAAACATAATACTACTCACCATCTCCTAAGATTATAAATTTAAGATATTGACTTACTAACCAAGAAAACTAAACTATCCCTAAGCCTACTCAACTGACCTAGTATTGCAGGTGCTGTTACTACTACCCTAGGTGCGCAATCTACGTTGCTCCTCATGAATTACAAGCATTTTCCTAAGAAACCGAATGCGGTGCAAGTCAAAGACTTCAGACCTATTAGCTTGGTCCACAGCTTTGCCAAGCTTGTGACCAAAATCCTGGCTAATAGACTTGCAGACCGGCTTGATGTGATGGTCTCCCCAAACCAGAGTGCTTTCGTCAAAAAAAGATTCATTCAGGACAACTTGAAGTTAGCTGGAAGCGACAAAAAATAATGTGCTACTAACTGTAACATGCACATTATACAAATTTAGCTGGAAGTTAGCTTAATCAGACACTTGAAAACAGGGGTGAATGCAGCAGTATGGTGAAAATCTAGGTGCACCATGGAGAAACTAGGTGGCTGACATATGTAAGGTCATCGCAACCCAGCCCACCGCCATGACAACATAGGACTGCACTACTATAGTTTACACCCGACAAATATAAGGCATTAAATAAACCATCACTTAAGAACAATCTGGGAATTCATCGGTGTGAACAAGGAAGACTCAAAATTTTCTAGACCTAGGTTATACGGTGTGTGGGCTACTGAGGTGCTTAATTTCTGTCTGGACATTAATAACTCGAGCAAGTCTTGATGGTACAATTGAATTTACATTCAGCCCATCTATAAGCAACTTTATGCACATGTGAGATCATATGCCTAAGAAACGAACTATACATATACAATTGCAACTGCAACCTTTTTCCACCACAGAAGTAAAAAAGAACAGTGCGGCCAGAGGCGAGAATGAGCTGACCACCAAGGTTCACCGACAATTTATAGCTGAACAAGCACGGGAATATATAAAAGGAAGACTGGAAGAGCATTGTTGACCACCCAAGCTATGTAAAGCAGTGTAGGATATCTATGTGCTGATGAAACCTCGCAAGCATTTCATCGAACATCTAGTATCGTTGGGGCACAACATGGCTGAAACAGGACCGACCAAGAATCCAGAGAAAACTTGTGTAGAACGGAGCCTAAGAAGGCAAGAACGAAGAGAAGAGAAAGAGAGAAATATACCTTGACCGTGTCGAACGGGTGGCCGACTACGACCTGGGCGACGCCGGCGGCGGATCCGGCGACGTACTCCTTGGCCGCGTCGCCCGCTGCGGCCATCTGAAGAACTGGCGGCGGGCGCAAGTACTCGAATGTCTGCGAAGAGGGAAATGCAGAACTGGGGGATAAGGGGAAAGGATGGCCCGGTCCCCCCGGAACTCCGGCGCCGTCGTACGGCAGCGAATGCGGGTAGGAGAAAGGAACGAACGAGGAAGCACCGGCCTAACGAGTCTGTCGTCTGTCCTATACTGCTTAAAAAGTAGGTTTAATTGGAATGATGATTATATATAACTTATATATAAGTCGTATTCACGATATTTAACATTTCACTGTAATTATTTGCATAGGTAAAACTTTATTTTATACTCCCTCCATCCCAAATTACAAGACATTCCAAGAATTTTGGAGAGTCAAAGTTATTTAACTTTGACCAAATTTATATAATAAGAAAATAATATTTATGATATCAACTAAGTATAATTAGATTTTTTATTAGTTATATTTTTCATAATATACATATTTGATATCATAAGTCTTTGTATTTCTATCTAGAATTTTGGTCAAAGTTGAAAAACTCTGACTCTCCAAGATTCTTGGAATGCCTTATAATTTGGGATGGAGGGAGTATATCCGACTATGTTTTGGCTCCATCAGACGTACTCCCTCCGTCCGCACGTTTGAGCATTTAAAATATGTATCAAATTAGATGACGTTTTAGCTCTTATAGGATGGCCTCATTCTATAACACATAGCAGTACTAGTACACAACACCGGTCATTCTATCACTTCCCCGTCCTCAAGAATAGTGAATGATTTGTCTATGCAAAAGTACTCGTAGTTGCTGAGTGTGGGAGGAGTACAAAGGAGCTAGTAATTTCATGATTGTTTATAGCCTTTTATCACTAACCTTGATCTCTGTGTCCATTGCTAAAACATCCAGTATTTGCGAACGAAGGGAGTATGTATGCAGCGGTCTATATATTTCATATAGACCGTGTTATCTCGCTTAATCGAGCTAGTTGACTAGGTTGAGTCCAATCCGCTTATTCACTAGCTAAGCGGTGACAGCGAAGATGAATACGGTCGTCAACGATGATAATTTCTAGCTGTAAATATTGGGGGCGAAAAAAATTCATTTCTTCAAGCTTTTGGTATTAATTGGAGCCTATGGTCGTAACTTAAGATAAATGGTCATCGTCTCTGCAAACTTCGACCCCTTAACTCCCTAAAGGAAGTGTGGGAGCAATAGGAAAATATGGACCCAGGTAGACTCAACTAGCTCTGACCATGTGACAGAATTGAAGGTCGACCTTTTCTAGTAGAATTGCCCTCATTTGACTTGATTTGCATGCTTGTTGCTAAACTCAACTTGTTCACGCTAGAGATTAAAGTGCAAGGTTTGCGTACCACATACTATTTTGGATAGAAAAGCTTATCACAATGTGTTGCCGCCTTTTAGTAGGAGTCTTTGACAAAACAATTTGTAATGAGCACAACTTTGATGATTTAGAGACTTTGTCTGTTGATCCACCTAATGGTATTCCTATGCTGAGCCAAGACCCACCCACACATGATGATATGACATGTTCCCTACCAATACTAGTACCAAGAACCCTATAACAAACTAACAAACCTACAGAATACAAACTAACCAACATACAAAACACATTGGTATTGGTACACAACCCACGCATAATAAAGCTGAAACAAAGCGGCTAAACCTTGAGCCTAACAGGAGACAAATATATTTGACAGCGAAGAGGAGTATGTTAGAGTCGACTATGAGCATATCTATATTCCAATACCACCTGCATAGCCAACCACAAATGACACTTCACATCAAGATGATGAATTTTTTTATCCTATTCTTGCTGAAGGATGTATCTTGAGGTAGAAGTGAGTGGTTTAGATCCTCAAGAGATAAATGTGCTTCATGATTTAAAAAATTCCAATATTATTGAGGTGCATTGTTTTCCAATGTCATAGGATTCAGGAAGTTGTGAAGCATCATGTTGTGAATAAAAGGTTTGAGTTTGTTGGCTCGAAGAGTGACAAGGTCAAATTAATTGCTAAGTGTACATCTAAATGTATCTTTCTTGCTCTAAGGTATTTCATGCGGTTACTCATCAGCTACATCGTCATCTTGGATAGTAGTTGGGTGGTGGAGAATTACAACAGTAACTCATGGTGGAGCTTATATGGGACATGGCCTATGAGGTTGGGTTCTCTAGGTCAACTAGGTCGATTCAAGTCTCATATGTGCAAGATCAGGAATGGTAGCCACGTACAAACCTAACGAGGTACCATAAGGACATGTCTTTAGGTTTACTTAGCTAGATGTACATCGATTTGAAAATTACCACTCTCCTCTGATATGGATATCACTTGTCTTATTGTCACTATCGTAGTAACAATTGAAAGATGATGGATGGTGAGGATAGTGATGGATCATGTATTCTAATTGCTTATCACATGTTTGAACTTGAAATAAGGATCTATTATCAGTAAGATTTTTCTATATAATTAAAACAAGCTAGCCAAATAGCACCTAGCATATCTTAAAAGTTCAGAAATTATTCCTACCTAATCGGATAAGTCTTACAAAGTGTGTTGAGTAATTAGGATTTATTTCCCAAACCTATTGCCATGGTTCGAGATGGGTACTTCAGATTGTGGAGTTCCTCCCGGTGAGCATAACGAGGACACCATTTATGACGCACTTTGTAGTTTTTTTTCACCTTGTGATATTTTGGTTGCGTGCAGAGGAGAACTCTTATTTTGCCATTCGTCCTATATTCGAATTGTTGAACTTTTTTCTTCCTATGAAATTATGAATCAATGTTGTAATGAATTCATTGAAAATCATATGTTGTATGAAATGGCCTAATGATGTTGTAAGCTTTATTTACTATTTGTGGATTTTGGATGAAATGTGGATCGGTTTGAGTTCTTTCTCATGGTGTGCTCGACAGATTATCAAGTTTAACTTGGTCTCGTGCGTAATTTTGCGTCAAATGGTTGACGAGTATGCCTAGGATTGATTAAGGCTCGCTTTTGGCGGGGCTTCAACTCTTGGACCATTTTGTCCTTTTAACCTACCACAAAGAAAGTCACATTATTTCTTCCTATAAATAAATCCAGAAACTTGCATATACAATGCCAAGTCTAAAATTTAAAGTCGGTGAAAGGTCCAAGTTGGCTAGAGGGGGGGGGGAATAGCCTAATTAAAAATCTACAAAATTACTTAGGCAAACCCTATTAGTATAACAAATGGCGAAGCTTTTTGCGCTAGCCTAATAGAGTGTTGCAAGCCACCTATCCAACAATTCTACCTAATATTTCTATGTCACACAATCAACTAGAGCTAACAACAAATGCGGAATAAAAACAATATAGCTCTAGCACAAGAATGATATACAAAAATGTATATGAGACAAGTGTGTGCATTAGACAAACTAAGCAAGCTACTCACAACTAGCTACACAAGGTATATGACAAAAGATATACAACAAGAAAGATATCTACACAAAAGAAGTAGCTCAAAGTAAGTACACAAAGTAAATAAGCTAGATAGAGGGAATTTCACCGAGCCTTCGGGATCGCCACGTAGAGAGCCAATCACTGGTGAAATCCACTTGTGAAGCCAATCACCAAGAATGTGTAGATGGAGACCAATCACCAAGATGGGGACACAATCACAATAAGAACTCGGGACAAAGATTTATCCCGAGGTTCACGTGCTTGCCGGCACGCTACTCCCCGTTGTGTCGACCAACACTAGGTGACCCGGTGGCTAATCGGCGCAAAGCCAAGCTCACAAAGAGCGCCACAAGAATCTACCACTAGTGAGGTAGCTCAATGACACGAGCAATCCACTAAGGATGCCTCTTGCCGCTCCGGCGAGGTGAGGCTCCAAAGACCTCTTACAATCACAATCGGTGGTGGCCAAGAACAATCACCAATCTTGCCAACAACCACCTCAACACCTCCAAGCCGTCTAGGCACCAGCAAATGCCAAGAGTAACAAGAAAACTCAATGCCGATGCGAAGAACTAGTGCCACTAGATTGAACTCTTTCAAATCACGCACTAGATCACTCAATCTCACTTGGTTTGATCAAATCAACTTGGGAGATGAGTTGGGAGGCTTGCCAAGGCTCACTAGAATGCTTAGGAATCAAAATGTGCAAGAGAGAAACCTAGCAAGCCGGCCAAGCCCCTTAAATAGGCCACACAAGTCGGCCTAGCCGTTGGGCTCAAGACGGGGTCATCGGACGCGCCGATCGCACTACCATCGGACGCTGCCCCAGCGTCCGATGCTTCAGATGAAGCCATGTGTCCCCCTGGAATGAATTCAGCCCGTTAGATCCCAACGGTCACATTCCTTCCCGCGCTGGTTAAAGTGGCATCGGACGCACCGATTCCTAGCATCGACGCTCCGATGCCTCTGCTCAATTTCCTTATCTCAGCGCTACATCGGATGCACCGGCACCTTCACATCGGACGCTCAACCCAGCGTCCGATGACCATGCAGAGAGGTTCCAGAGAGGGCCAAAACGCATCGGACGCGTCCGATGGTCCTGCATCGGACGCAGGCCAGCGTCCGATGCTCCCTGGAAAACACGCTCGCGCCACGTCATAGCCATCGGACTCTGCAACAGTGTTTCACCTGCGTCCGTTGCCAGCGTCCGATGCTCCCTCGACAATAGACAGCAGTTAGGGTTTGCCATCGGACGCTCGGCCAGCGTCCGATGCTGCCGCCTCCAGCGTCCGATGCCCCTAACTTTGCAGCTTTTACTTTCTAACTTCTACCCTTGCTCCCATGTGCTAACACCAAAGTGTTTCAACACTTGTGCATGTGTGTTAGCATTTTGCAAAGCATTTTCCAAGGGTTGTGTTAGTCACTCACTAGGTTTATAGCATCGATATGTTAGAGAACACCTAGTGGCACTTGAACACCGCATAAGCCGTGAATAATCTCCTCTTAATAGTACGGCTATGTATCCTAAATGTGATCACACTCGCTAAGTGTCTTGATCACAAAAACAAAGAGCCCTATAGGTTATACCTTTGCCTTCGGGCCTCTTTGCTCCATCTCTTCTCTTCTTCTCTTGATTCACCAAAGGTAGAGCACTTGATCTCTTAAGTGCTTGTGGCCAACACCATCCTCCATGGTTGCCATCTTGCTAGCTCCACCACTTGGCTTGGTCACAATCCTTTCTTATTAGCTACACACATGCTTTAGTGATAGGATTAGACCAAATAGGTTTCATCAATTAACCAAAACCAAACTAGGGCTTTCAATCTCCCCTTTTTGGTAATTAATGACAACTTATACAAAGATATGTGATTTAAATTGAGTAACCACATTGATAGTATTAGCTCCCCCTACGTATGTGCTATAGAGTTTGGTTCTAAATTTGGCACATATGTATGGATATAAAATGTGGGTGAGCAATACTACCAATGATGATGCTAAGGCGAAGCCTTTGAAGCGTGATACCAATCGGAGTGCACATGTTAAACCATCCTTAGCACCATTTTATCACTAGACATACATCAAAACTCAAGAACCCCGTGAGATCAACATTATAAATAAGGCTCTTGAACCACTTGAAATACAAGTAAGTCTAGTTGTTATGCTAGTGAATCAATTCATCAAACATAACCTATCACTAGCAATCACCACATAAGCATGGATATCAAATTAAATAGCTTATGCATAGCAATCAAACATATAAATATGCACATTTCAAATGCAACAATCATGTTTATGAGCTTGCTCCCCTATTTGTATGCTCTGATCCCACTTGAACACTTGTTTTTTGTATCTCCCCTTTCTAGCATATTAGCATATCTTTCTAGCATATTAGCATATCTTTAGTTGCATCATTTTTCTCCCCTTTGTCAACAATTATCATAAAGGTGGGGCAAATTGTAATGAAGGAGACAATTCTTTACCATGAAATTCATATGTAGGGATCAAACTAAGTCAAGTTATGGCTTAATCTAGCTCATGAACATAGGATATTTAACACGGTTTGCTCTAGAGTAAGCTTCTTCACACATCTCTCAATGGTTATCTTACTCACGTTGGTTAAACACCTATTGTTCACCTACTAGACCAAACACTAGAGTTACAAGCTCACAAACAAGTTATATGCTACCACTAGATCAAGTCAAACATAGAAGCAATAGTGGTACCATATATACTTCAAATTCATTTGATTTACCATGAATGATCCTAAATAAGCAATGTGATGGCTATATGAACTAGATCACAACCTAATAAGAAATGAATGCACATGCAAACATTTCACCTTTGCTTGCTTGGAGGAGAGGCATGTCATAAGTGGGGGTGCATTCAACTCATGTTGGAGAAGTCTAGGATATTCAACTCATTCCTTAGCTTGCAAAACCTTCTCTCATCTAGTGGCTTGGTGAAGATATCGGCAAGTTGATCATCGGTGCCCACACTTTCAATAGATATGTCTTTCTTTGCTTGATGATCTCTAATGAAGTGATGTCTTATATCAATGTGCTTTGTCCTTGAGTGTTGAACCGGGTTGATGGCTATTTTGACGGCGCTCTCATTATCACATAGCAATGGAACTTGTCCAAACTTGACTCCATAATCTTGCAATGTTGCTTTCATCCATAGCAATTGTGCACAACAACTACCCGCGGATATGTATTCGGCTTCGGCGGTAGAGAGTGCAACACTGTTTTGCTTCTTTTGACCATGAGACAAGGGATCTTCCAAGCAATTGACAAGTGCCCGATGTGCTCTTCCTATCCACCTTGCATCCCGCATAATCGGAATCCGAGTATCCAATCAATTCAAATTGAGAGCCCTTGGGATACCATAGTCCAACATTAGGAGTGTGCTTCAAATATCTCAATACTCTTTGGTTGCCTTCAAATGACTTTCTCTTGGTGAAGCTTGGAACCTTGCACACATGCACACACTAAACATGACATGGCCGTTGATGCGGTCACATAGAGTAGGCTTCCAATCATTGACCGATATAGCTTTTGATCCACCATGTCACCACTAGAATCACTATCCAAAATGTCCATTTGTGCCCATTGGAGTGGTTATTGCTTTTGCTTCATCTAACCCAAACTTCTTGAGCATGTCCTTGATGTACTTGCCTTGACTAACAAATGTGCCTTTCTTCATTTGCTTGATTTGTAGACCAAGGAACTAAGCTCTCCAATCATAGACATCTCAAACTCCTTAGCCATCATCTCTCCAAACTCTTCACAAAAATCTTGGTTGGTTGATCCAAAGATAATGTCATCAACATAGATTTGCAACACAAACAAGTCACTTCCAATCTTCTTGGTGAAGAGAGTGGTGTCAACCTTCCCCATCTTGAACCCCTTCGATAGCAAGAAATCCCTTAATCTTTCATACCATGCTCTAGGTGCTTGCTTCAACCCATATAATGCTTTCTTGAGCTTGTACACATGGTTGGGGTTCTTCAAGTCTTCAAATCCGGGAGGTTGCTCAACATACACTAGCTCATTGATGAATCCATTGAGAAAAGCACTTTTGACATCCATTTGATAGAGCTTGATGTTGTGTGAACAGCATATGCAAGTAAGATTCTTATGGCCTCCAATCTAGCAACCGGTGCATAAGTTTCTCCAAAATCAATGCCTTCCAATTGAGTGTAACCTTGTGCTACCAATCTTGCTTTATTCCTTATAACAATGCCATCTCATCTTGCTTGTTTCGGAAGACCCATCTTGTACCAATAACATTTGTGTTCTTTGTCTTTCCACTAACTCCCAAACATCATTGCGAGTGAAGTTGTTTAACTCTTCATGCATTGCATTCACCCAATCAACATCCATCAAAGCTTCATCAATCTTGGTTGGCTCAATAGATGATACAAATGAGTAGTGTTCACAAAATGAAGCCAATCTTGATCTTGTTTGCACACCTCTTCTTATGTCACCAACAATTTGATCCAAAGGATCTCTTGCATTGTGTTGGTTGGAGCACTTGTTGCGGTTGGCACTTGCACTAGTATCTTGTTGATCTTGAGAACCACTAGAGCTTGCAATATCATTGTCATGCATGGTTGGAGGAGAGAGCACTTGATCTTTGTCATCTTCTATGTCAATCACTTGCTTTGGCCTTATATCACCAATGTCCATGTTCTTCATAGCTTCCACCATTGTGTTCCTCTCACATCATCTAGGTTGTCTGTTCTTCATGAGAGCCATTGTTTCATCAAACTCAACATCATGGACTTCTTCAACTATTCTTGTTGTGTCATTCCACACTCTATATGCTTTGCTTGTAGTGGAGTAACCAAGTAAAAAACCCTTAATCACATTTCTTCTCAAACTGCCAAGTCTTGTGCCCTCTTCAATAGTAGCATTTGCACCCAAAGACAGAAATAGCAATGTTGGGCTTTCTATCATTGAGGAGCTCATATGGTGTCTTCTTCAAATAGAGGTGACAATAGATCCGATTGCTATAGTAGCATGCCGTGTTGATTGCTTCGGCGCCAAAAAGAATCACTCACATTGTATTCACTAAGCATGGATCTTGACATATCAATGAGTGTCCTATTCTTCCTTTCAACTATCTCATTGGATTGAGGTGTATATTTGGCCGAGAATTGATGTTTGATTCCAAACTCATCACATAGCTCATCAACTCTTGTGTTTCTAAACTCACTTCCATTGTCACTTCTCACTTTCTTGATTCTTCTATCAAACTCATTTTGACTTCTCTTGACAAAGGTTTTGAATATGCCAAACACTTCACTCTTGTCAACAAGAAAGAAGACCCATGTGTATCTTGTATAGTCATCCACTATCACAAAGCCATACTTGTTTCCCCCAATACTTGCATATGCAGTTGGTCCAAACAAGTCCATGTGCAACAACTCAAGTGCATGTGTAGTGCTCATCATTCCTTTGTTGGGATGAGTGTTCCAACTTGTTTTCCCATTTGACATGCACTACAAAGCTTGTCCTTCTCAAAATGAACATCTTTTAGTCCTCTAACCATGTCATGCTTCACTAGCCTCTTTAGTTGCTTCATTCCAACATGTCCCAAGCGCCTATGTCATAGCCAACCCATACTTGATTTGGTGAACAAACATGTTGTCAATTGAGCTTCACTTGCATCAAAGTCCACCAAATAAAGATTCTCATATCTAAATCCTTTGAAGACCAAATCACTTCCATCAACACTCACTATTTCCACATCATCAACCCCAATATGCATTTGAATCCCTAAATCACACAATTGTGCTACGACAACAAGTTGAAGTTGAGAGACTCTACTAATAGCACATTGGAGATGCTCAAGTCATTGGATATTGCAATCTTGCCCAAACCTTTGACCTTGCCTTTCTTGTTGTCACCAAATGTGATAGCATCCGCATGATCATTGCCACTAGTGTTGATTGATTTGAACATCCTTCCATCTCCGGTCATGTGTTGAGTGCACCCACTATCAAGCACCCAATGCCTTCCTCCCGCTTTATAATTTACCCTACAAAAGAGATCAATTCTTTTTAGGTACCCAAACCTTTGTTGGGTCCTCCAAGGTTAGCTACCAAGCTCTTGGGCACTCAAATTGCCTTCTTCTTTGGGCCAACCATGGGTGCACCAATGTACTTAGCCCTCACACCATTAGTCCCTTTGTAAGCATATAACAAGAATCAAATCTAATAGATGAAGCATGAGCATTGTTCTTGTTCTTGTTCTGTTAAAGCAATTTTGCTCTATGTGCCCGGATTGCTTGCAATTGTAGGCAATACCGACCATTGCTCTTCACAAAACTAGTCTTGTGAGTAGCAAAGGCCGCCTTGCCCTTCTTGGGGGTATAGCCAAGTCCCTCTTGTTGAGTGGACACCTTTGACTACCAAGCACTTAAGCAAGCGGGCATCTCCACCATAGGCATTGCCTAAAGCATGAGTGAGCTCACAACCTTGTTTTTAAGGTTCTCATTTTCTACAACTAATGATGAATCACAAGTAGTAGAAGTAAGCATTTTAGTTGAGCTAGATGATGATGATGCATTTGTGGGAGCAACAATGATAGGAGCATAAAATGATTCATCAAGTATATCACATGTTACTCCTATATTGCATGTCTCTACAACATCCTCAATCTTACTTTGATCAAGGAGGGAGGAGTGGGCTTTCTTAAGCCTAGTGTGAGCTTGATCAGGCTTCTCATGGCCTCCTCTATGCCTCTCATGAGAGACTTGAGCTCATCAAAGGATTGCTCAAGAGCCTTGTGTGGCCTTGCGCAATTCTTTATCTTCACTCCTTATGTCTAGTCTCGTAGGAGAGAGTGAGCATCTTGTAGCATGCTCATGAGGTCCTCCTTTGAGTACTCATCATAATCACTATCACTCTCACTATCACTCTCATCGGATGATACCTTAGTGGCCTTAGCCATGAAGCATGTCGATGGAGTGTTGAAGATAGAAGGCTTGCTTGAGATAGCAAGACTAGCCATAGCCTTCTTCTTGGTGGTCTTCCTCTCATCATCGCTTGAGGAAGCATCACTATCCCATGTCACAACATAGGATCCACCCTTCTTCTTCTTCCTTCTTCTCTTCTTCTTTTCTTTTTATCTTTTCCTTCTTGTCCTTCTTCTTGCTCTTCTTGCGGTCATCATCATCTTCATCACTAGAGTATGGACAATCCGCAATGAAGTGATCCTTGCTCTTGCATCTATAGCACCTTTTGGTTGTGCTCTTGTTTGCATCTCTTCTCTTTCTAGCTCCATAGCCCTTCTTCTCATGAAACTTGCCAAATCTCTTCACAAATAGAGCCATCTCCTCATCATCCATTTCACTCAAGCTTGTGTTTGCTTCATCATCACTTTCTTCCTTCTTTGCTTTTCCCTTGCTCTTGCTCTTGGAAGATGAAGCCTTGAATGCCACGGCCCTTCTTCTCTCTCTTCCTCTTGGGCTCCCCCATCCCTTTCCACACGGTATGTGTCTTGAGTGACCACATCACCTAGTACTTGGTTTGGGGTTACCGTATCCAATCCTTCCCTCACTAGGATGGTCACCAAAGTGTCAAACCTTGGTGGTAAGCATCTCAAGAACTTGTGAGAAAAGTCCTTGTCCTCCACCTTCTCTCCAAAGCCTTCAAGTCATTATGATCACTTGCAACCGATGAAACATCTCCGGTATGCTCTCATCATCTTGCATCTTGAAGGTAGCAAGCTTGTCCTTGAGGATATATAGCTTGGCACTCTTGACCGCCTTGGTGCCTTCATAGTCTCCTCCAATCTCTCCAAATCTCACTTGCTCTTTCAAGATTCTTGATTTGCTCAAACACTTTGTGTCAAACGCTTCATAAATAGTTGATGCCACATAGTAGAATAAGTTGATGGCCACATCATTCCATTGAAGCTTCTCTTCTTCTCTAGGAGTGAGACTTGAGGGATCAATTATCGCAAAGTCATGCTCAATCACATCCCATATCTTTCTATTCATTCCTCTTGTGAATGCACACATCTTCCTCTTCCAACAATCAAAGTTGGTGCCGTCAAAATGTGGTGGCTTCCCCATGTAGTTGATTTGAGTCATTTTAACACCGGAGGATGTTAAGCCTCAAACAAACGGTGACCACGGCTCCGATACCACTTGAAAGGTCCAAGTTGGCTAGAGGGGGGGGGGGTGAATAGCCTAATTAAAATCTACAAAATTACTTAGGCAAACCCTATTAGTATAACAAATGGCGAAGTTTTTTGCGCTAGCCTAATAGAGTGTTGCAAGCCACCTATCCAACAATTCTACCTAATATTTCTATGTCACACAATCAACTAGAGCTAACAACAAATGCGGAATAAAAACAATATAGCTCTAGCACAAGAATAAGAATGGTATACAAAAATGTATATGAGACAAGTGTGTGCAATAGACAAACTAAGCAAGCTACTCACAACTAGCTACACAAGGTATATGACAAAAGATATACAACAAGAAAAGATATCTACACAAAAGAAGTAGCTCAAAGTAAGTACACAAAGTAAATAAGCTAGATAGAGGGAATTTCACCGAGCCTTCGGGATCGCCACGTAGAGAGCCAATCACCGGTGAAATCCACTTGTGAAGCCAATCACCAAGAATGTGTAGATGGAGACCAATCACCAAGATGGGGACACAATCACAATAAGAACTCGGGAGACAAAGATTTATCCCGAGGTTCACGTGCTTACCGGCACGCTACTCCCGTTGTGTCGACCAACACTAGGTGACCGGTGGCTAATCGGCGCAAAGCCAAGCTCACAAAGAGCGCCACAAGAATCTACCACTAGTGAGGTAGCTCAATGACACGAGCAATCCACTAAGGATGCCTCTTGCCGCTCCGGCGAGGTGAGGCTCCAAAGACCTCTTACAATCACAATCGGTGGTGGCCAAGAACAATCACCAATCTTGCCAACAACCACCTCAACACCTCCAAGCCGTCTAGGCACCAGCAAATGCCAAGAGTAACAAGAAAACTCAATGCCGATGCGAAGAACTAGTGCCACTAGATTGAACTCTTTCAAATCACGCACTAGATCACTCAATCTCACTTGGTTTGATCAAATCAACTTGGGAGATGAGTTGGGAGGCTTGCCAAGGCTCACTAGAATGCTTAGGAATCAAAATGTGCAAGAGAGAAACCTAGCAAGCCGGCCAAGCCCCTTAAATAGGCCACACAAGTCGGCCTAGCCGTTGGGCTCAAGACGGGGTCATCGGACGCGCCGATGCACTACCATCGGATGCTGCCCCAGCGTCTGATGCTTCAGATGAAGCCATGTGTCCCCTGGAATGAATTCAGCCCGTTAGATCCCAACGGTCACATTCCTTCCCGCGCTGGTTAAAGTGGCATCGGACGCACCGATGCCTAGCATCGGACGCTCTGATGCCTCTGCTCAATTTCTACTTATCTCAGCGCTACATCGGATGCACCGACACCTTCACATCGGACGCTCAACCCCAGCGTCCGATGACCATGCAGAGAGGTTCCAGAGAGGGCCAAAACGCATCGGACGCGTCCGATGGTCCTGCATCAGACGCAGGCCAGCGTCCGATGCTCCCTGGAAAACACGCTCGCGCCACGTCATAGCCATCGGACTCTGCAACAGTGTTTCACCTGCGTCCGTTGCCAGCGTCCGATGCTCCCTCGACAATAGACAGCAGTTAGGGTTTGCCATCGGACGCTCGGCCAGCGTCCGATGCTGCCGCCTCCAGCGTCCGATGCCCCTAACTTTGCAGCTTTTACTTTCTAACTTCTACCCTTGCTCCCATGTGCTAACACCAAAGTGTTTCAACACTTGTGCATGTGTGTTAGCATTTTGCAAAGCATTTTCCAAGGGTTTGTGTTAGTCACTCACTAGGTTTATAGCATCGATATGTTAGAGAACACCTAGTGGCACTTGAACACCGCATAAGCCGTGAATAATCTCCTCTTAATAGTACGGCTATGTATCCTAAATGTGATCACACTCGCTAAGTGTCTTGATCACAAAAACAAAGAGCCCTATAGGTTATACCTTTGCCTTCGGGCCTCTTTGCTCCATCTCTTCTTCTTTCTTGATTCACCAAAGGTAGAGCACTTGATCTCTTAAGTGCTTGTGGCCAACACCATCCTCCTGGTTGCCATCTTGCTAGCTCCACCACTTGGCTTGGTCACAATCCTTTCTTATTAGCTACACACATGCTTTAGTGATAGGATTAGACCAAATAGGTTTCATCAATTAACCAAAACCAAACTAGGGCTTTCAGTCGGGTTGATAGGTAAAATTTGAGTTCTATTGACAATTGCCATATTTTATTATATAATAAGAATAAGAAACCTAAGCGCAAACAGCAAATGCTTGCAGCGTTTTGCATGTCAGATGCATAGATCTCATCTACTTGGCAATTTTAACGGCCACCCACTGTTTGGCGACATACTTGAAAGTGCATGTTGCACTTAAATATGATTTTGGATGACTTGATGACAATATTGATTAAAGGTCTAATATGTTTGCTATGTGTGACACAGGAATAAGCTTATCTCACAATGTATTTGAAATGAAATGCAAAGCCAAAATGATGGATTGTTGTATGATTTTCATGTCACAAGCACAAGACAACAATAAGAATGTTATTGATAAAAAGGCTACTCTATTGTGGGATAATCATGGTTCATATGTGTGCTAACAAATGATTCAAAGCAAAGTGTGATTGAATGGGGAGTTGGTAAAGATAGCAAGGAAAGAGTCTTTGAGGTACTAAGCAAGGGTGAAGGGCAAGTGACGGCTTGGCGACCGAAGAAAGAACTAGCTAGGGTGAAGAAGAAAGTACTTGCATTTAGTCAAAGGATCAATCAAGCTTGAAGATTACATTAAGTGGAGAATCAACATTCCTAGCAACAATATTGATTAAAGTGACTTGACACATTTGGATTTCATCATATCACTTGTATGGAGTCAAGTCACATGCTCAAGATGGCTATGCTCGAGGGATATTTACTTTTTATCATGATAAGCATTCCTCTAGGTAAAGAAAGTGAAGAGAAGCGGCTTTGGTTCAATGGAAATCAATTCAAGAGGTTTAAAACTTGTTTTCAATTCATCTGAGTGATTGATTAGAAAAGCCGTACTATTAAGAGGGATGCAACATATAGTAGATGATTCTTCATAAGTGCTCAAGTATAAAATAAAATCAAAAGAGAGACACAGAATCACTTCACGAACACTTGGAGAGGTTGTTGTCAACTTCCAGCGTCGGAAGTTCCGACCTTAAAGTCAGAAGTTCCGACACTGGGATTTTCAGCAAGTCTGTCCTCCCAGCGTGGAAGTTCCGACCCGAGTTCCGACACTAACTGAAAAGTAGCCGTTATACCTCTATGAACAGTGTTTCTAGTGAACGTCGGAAGTTCCGAGATCTAGACCGGAAGTTCCGACCTTCAGGTTTTCAGACCAACGGGCAACGGCTAGAAAACGGCTAGTTTCGTGGGTGCGGCTATAAATACCCCCAAGCCTTCTCATTTGAAGGCTGCTGATTCTACTGACTTCCCACCCCATTCTAGAGATTCCAAAACACTTTCCAACCCTCTCTTAGTGAGTGATTGACCTCTAATTGCCAAATCCTTTTGTGGGTTAAGAGAGATTCAAAATTAGAGAGCAAGCCACCATTTGAGCACTTGTGCAAATCGTCGATCTTGTGTGCGCATTCGTTACTCTTGGACTCTACGATCCTAGACGGCTAGGCGTCGCCGTTGAGCACCCAAGAGCTTTGTGGAGTGCCTCGGAAAGTTTGTGAAGGTTCGATCTCTCCTCAAAAGAGATCAACTAGTGGAAGGAGCATTGCGGGTGAAATAGACCGCGACTAGAGTGACCTGTGGTGTCCTCTAGAGCCCACCTTTGTGGTAGCTCGCAGCCGGCTCAACGGAGAGTAGGACCCGAGGGGGTGCCGAACTTCGGTAAAACAAATATCGTGTCTTCTCTCTTTTACCGCTTTCGATATTTGTGTGGCTCGAGCTATCTCTGTAGGTTCTATGTGTGAGCATATACATAGATTGTATATCTGCTGCAGGGTGTGACAAGTTGAGAAGAAACCGAAGTCGATTTGGAGCTCTGTGCCGAAATCGCAAATACCGGACGTGTCCGGTATTGCTACCGGACGTGTCTGGTACTGCCTAAAGGCTCATACAGTTAAGTTTACCGGACGTGTCCGGTATTACCTTCCCGCACAGGATTTATTCTATATTGTTCTAATCATTTGTGGTGCAGGGATTGACTCTATATTTTTGTATGATCTTTCATATAGTGTGTGTTTTTCTCTTGTGGGGTTGATTTACTCCAATTGAGAGCTTCCAAGAAATTGGAAACTCACTTACTAATCGCTTCCGCATTTAAGGTGTTAATTTTTCACTAATCGCTTCCGCATTTAAGGTGTTAATTTTTCAGAAACGTCTATTCACCACCCCCTCTAGGCGGCATCTTAGGTCCGTTCGGTCCTTTCAATACTCCCTCTGTCCCTAATTAATTGTCATCGTTGGTGTTTGCGCCACAAGTTTGACTCAATTTGTAGCAAATACATGCAACATTTATATCTCCAAATAATTTTATTAAAAAACTAGATTCGAAGATCTTTCCAATAATATTAATTATATACAACGAATATTAATGTTTTTTAATATATATTTAATCAAAGATATTTCTCGGGAAACGAAAACAACAGTTTTAAGAACGAAAGGAGCATGTGGCTATTTATTCTTATTATAATAAACACAAAATATAAGTAATCCATAAAGTGAATTCTACTTCTCCCAGCCCCACGCAATAGTATGATAAAGAAAACATCAGGTTACATGATTATTTTTAATTTATCCCCATGATAAACAAGTTGATCCCAAGCTCCTCTCTCAACAGTTATACTTATTTGAGAACCCTTGCAGAACTGATTTTAGATCATGCAAGCAGACTACCATTTTTGTGAAATAGACGAATGGGTTCTACCATGTCTACGGCAATGGTTTAAACACTTCAATTTCCTACGGAAAAAGAAGAATCGTCACCTCTCTCCTCCATAAAGGGGAGGGTTTGACTATATTAGGTTCAGTTCATGTGTACAAAAGAATGTCGACCTTTGCCAGCTCATACAAAACTAAAATATGTGCTTTGTTTCTAATGTGATTTGGGGATAGCGTCCCTGGACAACTATGACTTGACTTGTTTTTTGGTGTGTGTGTTTGTTTCAACTAAACTGGGTCACTGCTCCTAGGTACAATCCGTACATGAAGGCTGGCCGGCATAGAGCTACAGATACTGCCTACCCTGTGGACATCATCTTCATCTTCATTTCCATCATTGTTCGGAGGGACATCAGCGAAATGAAAACTCAGGCCGTTCTCTAGGTCGGGATCATCATCCATGAACCTTGTCTTGGACATGGCCTGTGGGCTTGTCCAACTACCATTAGCTCTGTTATCTGTTTGATCTTGCTCTCTGTTTTCCTCCGACCCATTGCTGCTGTGATAACTGGAATGATAGTGATTTCCAAAGTTCGGCGGTTCATGGAAACTGTCCTGTGAACCAGTAAGGTGTGCAGAATTCAGTACCCAATCGCTGTGCTGGCTGGAAGAATGCGCAGATGTGTAGTGATTTGCAAAGTTTGGAGGCTCAATAAAACTGTCACAAGGAGGCTCAGAAAATCTGTCACGTGGATCAGTTTGGCGTGCAGAGGCCTGGGCCCACCAAGGGAAGCTTGTAGAATTATGTTCCCTGTCCTGGCGCTTGAAAGTGGTACGCTGAAAGAACACACTCGTTGTTGATGTCTCCAAGTGGCTTCGAGCTCTTTCATACAAATTAGAATCCCAGAGTTGCTCTTCTTCAATCTCAGTTAGTGGCTTGCTCATAGGTGGTGGCCATATATCCTCCCCCGATTCAGGGGATGCTTCATTGTGGTGGGAATATGAGTCCAAATCTCTGCCTGAATGTTCAGAGTGGCATGTGTAATACCAGTCCAGGATATATGGATAAGCTCTTTGATCTGTGTCAAGCAGTCCTAATGGATTTAAGTTATAAATAATCCCAATGCCTGGAAAAACATCTCTTGGGTGCAGCCGATGCAAAATGTTGCCACTTTGACCTCTACTACTCGACCAAAGTTGTGAATCTTCCGTTGTTTGTTGAAAAGTATATTTGCGAATTTGCTTTTCCTTGAATCTCTGGAGATTACACAAAAACTGCTTGCCATCTGGATTTGGTTGCCATGATGTATATGTGCCTTGGAAACTGTCAACATAAAAGGGCATAACCACTTTAGGCAACATCTATCGAAAGTAATTTATGCAACATTCCTTCCCTTTGAAATGATTTCATATGCCAGTTTTCCATAGCACTGTTAATGAGATTACTATGAGGATTGGAATTTTATTTGTATACTAGATTCAATCACAAAGGAAACAATTAATCATTATACTTAAGAACATATCACAACTCAGTAATAAAGGAATCATACAACTCTTGTGGATGATATTAGGTGGTCACTGAAGTGTTCCAGGGTCACTTGAATTTTTATTAAAGATGACACTATGATTTTGTTCATAAAATCAACCAGAATGGTCTGCGGATGTTAAGTATCCTCAGTTCCAGAATACTTATATGGATGCACAAGACAAACTGAGCCTGTTTTATTAATTAATGAGTAAAATGCACAGGCAGCCATTAAACTTCGTTGTGCCATCAGCTAGGTCCGTGTACTGTTAAAATGACATCTAGGTTCCTAAACTTACTCGGTGTCACTTCTGGTCCAAATTACCCTAATTAGCATGTAGCATGGAGCCCAAGAGATCCTCAGTTACTACTACTTGCTCATGTTTCGAGCCACTATCTGGCATCAGGTGTCATATTTGCATGCCACATGCAATTTGAGCTGAGCAGAGTGGTTTCAACCTCAAGTGGCACACTAAACAAGTTTTTAGAGACTCACATGTGAGATTAGGGACCTAAATGGCACTGCCGGACAAGTTTAAGCAGTGCTGGCAGGCAAATTTAATGAGATGTGTAATTCCACTTCCACCTACATGTGTTTCAAACTTTCATTCCATTCTTTGAGAAAATAGTACAACAAATTCAATTTATTCACACACTTGGTATTTTGACAAGTCATATCTGGGAGAATAACCCAAACAACAAACGACTCTCTCCGTTCCATTCCAAATTATGAGACGTTTTGGCTTTTCTAGATACATTGCTGCATCTAGACATAGCAAAACTTGTATATCTAAGTGCATAGCAAAAACCATGAATCTAGAAAAGTCAAAACGTCTTACAATTTGGAATGAAGGGAATACCAGGTAAAATAGTACAGCATTTATATGGTACTAAAAAAGATGTGTACCTTAATAATGATTTCTCCATTTTCCCTTGGAGCTCCTCGTATCTTTTACTGAATCAAGTGGTGAACCGTAGTTTCTATTTCCATGTCTTCGGAGGTCAAACAAGCTTAAGCTATTGAGACAAATAAAATGAAGTTAAAAACCTTGCAAAGTAGCAAAATTAGCATATTGTAATACTTAATAGCACAATACAAAGGCAAACCTGCAAACATCTCCCACTCCATCCACGTAAATTGTAAATCCGAAATAAAGCACAAAATAGCATTGACACGCTGTACATGGGGAAAACTCAACCATTATACAGCAGAATCTAGAAAAAACTTCTGTTGATGTTGCTCAAAAGTCAAAACATTACCTTTGGAAGCACAAATATCAGCAAGCAAGGAGTGATGAAAATTGAGACCATCTCTTCCAAAAGCATCGTTATGGTATACTGCAATTGCAACAATCAGCATTCTTCTTCTTATAAAAACTTAATTGTAACTTATACGCTGGATCTCAGAGAGACCACATAAGTAATAGCCCATTACTTATAAATGCACAGCATGGGTTCCACATAGGCATTGATTCACTGAGTTCTTTTATAAACTAAGAAGAAAAATGAACTAAGGGGAGAGACATTACCTCGGCCATCTTAAGAGAGGGAGCAATGAACCCTTTAAGTAGGTTCCGTACTCCCCTCTGTTAAGAGACATAAAGTTCTCTACCAACCAAACTACTACTCAGTTCTCCTTTTTAAGCATAAATCGCACCAGATATCTAAATGGCTAAACACTGGTACCACTGAAACAAACTATTCTCAGTATGCACATGTACGATTTTGACATCCGCTGGTACCATTAACTCATTATGTTGGAAGAACATTAATGTGCCAATGATGTGTGGCTGCAGGAACCCACTTGATAACCTCACATTGGATGTAATTTTTTGGTTAATGCATCTTTTCTACTGTAAGCTCATTTTCTGTTATCACAAGTGCATTTGCATGATTAAAGAATTAGTAATACCCAACTTCAAAATAATTAAGATAATTGTTTTGTCAAAGGTGTGATCTAAAACTATTAAGATAAATTTTTGCCAAAAGTGTGATCTGGGAAAAAAACTGAGTGAAGGAAATTACCTGAAATAGAGTTTCGAATTCTTTCCGTACAACTTCACTGCTCTCTTTACCACGCCACCTTTTTGGCATGTAATGTGTATGTTGGACAACAAGGGTCATCGCTCCTTCTGGGTCAATCACTTGAAGCTCATCTGCCACAACTTTACGACTAACAGCTGCTATGGTTCCGAAAACAACAGTATACCAGAAAAGATTTCGGCCGAAAACCTTCATAAGCAATAAAATACATGAGATTTTAAAGGTGGAAGCTATCTATTGTGTGATAGTAAGGATGGTGTGTGTGGGTGGGTGGGTGGTGGAGAGGTGGAGTCGGTGGAGGGCTTACATGTCCCTCAAGAATAGATTCCCCCAGGAATCCAAGGATGAGAAGAATTCCAGCCAAGCCGCCAGATACAAATGATACAAACTTTGCAATAATAGATATTAGTGGAGTTGGAAACTGCTTTAAATAATTTAGCGAGTGAAGAGTGCAATTGTTCATCCTATGTCTGAAGAAATGCTCAACCTGAAATAGTTAAAAAGTAACAGCATTTAGGGCAACAAGGAAAAGAAACAAGACCAACTACATATGATCTATGTTCTTTTGTTGGGGATCTGTCCCCCAATTCCCCCAAACACTAGGAAAATGGAAAGAATGACCACACAATCATTTGGCATTTTCATGGAGTGCAGCAGAATAAACCTATTTCTACCTCGTTGTACTCCCGCAAAATCCACCTTGACAAATTCGACCATCTTCGAGATGATGCTGTACTGGGATTATTGTAGAATTCTTCAGCATGTCTCAGAAACATGTATACCAATGGGAAGATGACAAGGCAGGGTGACAGCAAAAGCATTGCAATGCCCATAAATACAAGTCGCTTTGTCAAAGCAGATGGGCCTGTTAGAAAGTCTTTTCTGACACAAAATTTACTGCAAAAGAGGATGGCATGAGATTTGCATTAAAAAGAGTAAGATACTAAGATGGTATTTGAAAGGAATAGGATCAACAAACAATGAGTAAGAACTACACAGGAAGAGAACATTTTAAACAACAACACTTCATAAATAAGAACAAAATCAGAAAGACCAGATTTATCATGGAAGATATAATATCAAGGTAGCAATAGTTGTTTCAAAGATTGTTAACAACTAGAATATACAATAATGAGCTTTCATGGTTTCCTTCATCGATCATCTTGAAAATTTCACGTAAACCCTATTCGCCCTGCACTGCACATAACTGAGAGCAGCACATGCAAGGCTTCACAGACATTCTATTATCACATATCACAAATGGTATTAAAGTGGCACAAAGACCTCAATTTTTCAACAAAGTAAAAGGTATCCATCAATAAAATCTACTGGTACTGGTTTAGAATAGACTATTTTAACAGCATTCTATTTTTGACATTACCAGTCAAAGTATCATCAACTTGACACTTGTATGTACATACACATTTCGTTTCATATTAGTTCCTTTTCCTGTCATAACTCATACTTGTTCTAAAAAAAAACCTAACTCGCACTGGTTAGCCAATAAGTTTGAAAAAAATAAAGCTAGAAGAGTAGTCTAATAGTTGTAGATATAAGGAACCAGAAAAAGGAACAAACTTCCTTACCTATCAAACATGCTATGAAAGATGCACCAATTTAATGCCCATTCTAGTGTCTTTGGAAGCATCAGATAGCTTTTCTTTCCATGGAAACGCGAACTGACAGTTGGACCTACTCCAGGCAGCCAACAGGCAATTGGAAATGCAATAATGCCTTTATTAACCATCCCAATTAAGTAGTTCTGTTTCTGCATTAATCTCATGATAATATCATGCTCTGAAAGATCCTTAACAACGCAAAGTTGTTGTGACTTCTGGAGGAGGACAACCTTCTCAACTACTTTGGGCCATGATATAGTTTGAATTTCCAGATCTGTGACCTTAAGACTGCAAAATGAAGTGACAGAAACAAAATGATACATCATTTTTCTCTCAAAGAAATGTTTACCAATGTGAGGAACACATGAAATGGAAATATTACCTGTTGTAGTAAAAGTCACGAACATTGAGTGTGCTTCTCAATTTTACAAAGAACTTGATAAAATTAATAATTCCATATGTCGTCAATATAACCATTGATCCATAGTGATAATCTTCAGATATGTGAACGGAAATAATGGGTCATTCTTGATGACATTTATTAGGTCACATGGTTTATCCCCTACCTCAAGTGCTTCCACTCCACATTTCAAATGGCCAAGGGCATCCCAGTCAACAAACAAGAAGAAGAAACCAATAGCGCATACCATAAATGTAACATTAAGGATCTCAATTATCCACTTGGTGATAATGCATCTTAAACCCTTGCACAGAAATATTCATATAGCCTCTCAAAGAAAATATCCAAATCAGGAATCAGCTCAGCCTTGAAGTCCTCCCCATGGAGAAGTCCTGTTGGGCTCTCACAATAAGAGCTTGGTAGTCTGCGGTAGTCTGATAACTCTACTTCAGGCGGAATTGCAGCAAGTAGATGTGTTGAAAGTGTTGATTCTCTTGTCAATGGCCACTTGAATAATCTTTTGACTTTTGTGCCCTTCAGAAAGAAGGACATCATATATGGAAACAGAACCCGAGACAAGCTGAAGGCTTCCTTGCCATGTCACTGCTGATCACCTGGTTGATAAAGTTTTTTCTTTAAATGATTCATCATATTCATATACATTGCAACAGTTCTGATGAAGAAATTATCGCCTATCAACCGAAAAGGAAAAGCATCCAGTTTCATCCTTAAAAAAAAAGACAACTAAATGAATATATTTCAATGACCAAAATCTATGCTTTTGTGCATCCTATTTAGGAATGATAGAAAACTAGGTATCACAACCCTGATTTTGTTGCTCGTTCAAAAAAAAACTGAATTTGTTTTCTAATCCTGGAACGAAGACTCAATCATAGAAAGTTTAAGCCATCATGCGCTAGTTGTACAGTGCAAAGCATCAACTCAACTCGAAGTCAAAACTTTATAATTTTTCCAAGGTTGTCTTCAGCAGGGGCGGGCCCAGTAAAGTACAATGGGTGTGCACATGTATGTAACTAGATCAGATTCGAATACAAATAACCAAACAGCTTAAGTTAGGGTTTGGGTGCTCGGTTTCGCACAGAAGGAAGATAAGAGACGGGGTGGGCATACCTGGTGTGCTCGTCGCTGGCGAAGGGGGAAGAAATCCTGGGCAGCTGGCGAAGGGCGGCGGCGGCCGCAGTGTCGTCGCCACGAGAGAGAGAGCACGCGAGGAGAAGGCAGAAGGCAGGGGTTGAGGCAGTCCGCGGGCTCAGGCGGTTAGCCGGTTAGCGGTAGGCCTCAGGCTTCCAAAACAGGTCGTTAATTATAATAATAAGAATAAACGATCAAATATTGGGCCGGGTTTTAAATAACCCAAAAGTTCTTTTGTCGCTCGGAAGTCCTAACCCGACACCGCCTCCAAATTTTAGGCTCAAGCCCACCAGCCACGAGCCCACGAGTAGACGAATCAGGTTGTTTTCGACTAGGATGAGTTTACACCAAATTAGTAAATATATGTTCGTGCTTAATAATATATATTTCCTCCGTTATGTTATTAGAGTCAGTTTGGTACAGCTCACAACAGTTTCCTGAGTTATTGTGACCTGTTCTTTTTATCAAACACATTTTTATTTTTATTTCTGCTCTCACAAAAACATGAAGTAAGATGGAGTTGAAAAAGTAACTTTTCATAGCTTACATCCTTATTTCTCTCTCAACCATGTATAAAGTCATTGGTGAAGCTATTTTACCAAACACTTTTTCAAAAACAGCTCGACTTTACCTAGAAAGTTGCTCATAAAGCTATTTTCTTAAAAAAAAACACTTCACCAGTGAAGCTAAGCCGTACCAAACAGGGCCTTATATTATAAATCATTTTTGGGTCTGTTTGTTACAGCTCAGCTTCACTAGTGAAGCTGTTTTTTTTTAGAAAATAGCTTCATGAGCAACTTTTTAGATAAAGTTGAGCTGTTTTAGGAAAACTGTTTGGCAAAACAGTTTCACCAACAATTTAATGCATGGTTGAGAGAGAGAAATAGAGGTATAAGCTGTGAAAAGCTACTTTTTTCAGCTTCATTTCAGCTTATGGTTTTGTGAGAGGGAGGATAAAACAGCTTCATGGGTGAAGCAGTTTTAGAAAAAGGTATTTGACAAAAAAACAGCTGCATCAAACAGGTCGTTTGTATCTGTTTTGCTACTATCTAGCATATAGCAAAATAAATATATAAAAATCAAAATGACTTGTAATCTAGAATAAAAAAGAATTGTATCCTATCATCTATTCTAATACTACGTAATGTAGTAAAACACACTATTTTATCTAACTCATATGGCAACGATTGTTAGTTTAGATCATAAGTAAGTATTATCTCTATAATTCATCATGTACTGTAACTTTTATTAGTAAAACCATCCATGACTTACAACTAAGTGCGTGTTCGTTTCCTTTGAGAAAAAATTTGTCTGTCACATCGAATGGTGCGACACTAGTTTAGTCTATTAAAAATAGACTAATTCTAAAACTAATTACACCGACATATGAGAATTAACAAGATGAATCTATTAAGCCAAGTTAATCTATCATTAGTAAATATTACTGTAGCATCAAATTATTCAAAACATGGACTAATTAGGTTTAATAGATTCGTTTTGCGAATTTGCCTCTGGCTGATAAATTAGTTTTTTAATTAGCATATTTTTAATAGACTAAATTAGGATCGTAATATTCGATGTGACGGGGTAAAATTTTTTGTCCTGAAAACGAACACGTCCTTAGGAGGTGTTTAATTTAGTCCGTGTTACATCGGATATTGCGACACTAATATAGTCTATTAAAAATAAACTAATTATAAAATTAATTACACCATCATACAATATTTAATGAGACAAATCTATTAAGACAAATAATTCATCATTAATAAATATTTAATGTAGCACCACATTGTCAAATCATGGACTAATTAGGCTTAATAGATTTGTCTCATGAATAATCCTCCGATTGACAAATTAATTTTGTAACTAGTCTATTTTTAATAAGCTAAATTAGGATCACAATATCCAATGTGACATGGATTAAACTTTAGTTGAAGAAACCAAACATCTCCAAGGATGGCAACGGGTCAGATTCGGATCGGGTGGAGTCTCCGTGCACCCAAACCCGAAACCCAAACCCGCTCCAAAAATCGATTCGGGTGAAAATCCATCACCATAACCAAACCCGTGGATACCCGAAACCCGATTGGATATCTGAAACTCGTTTTGTGTTGCACTATATTAAGAGTAATAAGTACTTTCTGTAAACATAATGTACATATTCACATTTATAATCAAGAGATAATAAATAATAAATAATTTTATAAGTCAACTTAGAATAAATTTAATAAACTAAGTAAATAATTTATTATTAGTATATTATACGATATGAGTTTTTATTCCAAACTGATATCCATTGAGTATCCACGGGTGAAAAACCAAATCCGAAACCGAACTGGAAAACCGTGGGTGAAAAACCGTCCCCAAACCCGAACCTGCTAGAAGCCGAGACCCACGGATATCCGACCCGAAACCGATCTGTTGCCATCCTTAAACACCCCCTTAGATTATGCTCTGGCATAGTAGAGGTGAGACTTAGGACATGCATTGTGATTTACTAGAAGTGAGACTAACCAATTTGTCATACGTCTCTAAGGGCCTGTTTGATATAGGACGCTGGGTGGCCGAGCCCATCAACCAGGCTTTGGTCAGCCACAGCTTGTTTCAGATCAGACACATGTCTGTGTTCGATTTCTGTAGCTGCATAGCCTAACCGAAACGGTCCAACGTTTGATTTCAATCACACAACTAGGTCCAATACTAACTACCTCCAACTCCCAGTTAGAGATCCTGTTTAATTGGCCTGGCTGGGCACAACGGACAGAAAGAATAGATCATAATAGATCAAAGAGACAAGTTCATAGTCTAAAGTGTTGGAATGTAATACATTCGGCTCGTTGAAGGGTCGAGATGGCGGACTAGAGGGGGGGTGAATAGTCCTTTTTAAAAACTTAAACTTAATCGCAGTAGAATGGCTAACCGAAACAAATGCGGAATTAAAAACTATCGGTCTAGCCAAGACTACACCCCTCTACCTATACTCTATGACACCTTACAAAAGATCCTAAACAATGCAAATAAGGTGTCGGGCTAGCTAGAGCTCACCTAAACAATTCTAGCTTGCAAGGTTACACAAACCTAAGCAACTAGTACTCAAACAACCGGGGAGCTCCTACACATGCCACTAAGCAAAAGCGCGAAGCCTAAGCTCACTAGCAATGCTCAATAACAAGGCTACACAAGCCAAATTAGAGAGCTCAACTTAGCTACACAAACTAAGCAATGTGACTAGCAAGACTACAAGTCAATTAGTCACTCATGGGATCAACTCTATGCTACACAAGCAAGATAGCTACACAAGCACAATATGTATGAAAGTAAATACAAGCTTGTGTAAGGAGATTGCAAACCACCGAGAAGAGTAGACAATGTTGACACGGTGATTTTTCCCCGAGGTTCACTTGGTTGCCACCAAGCTAGTCCCCGTTGTGTCGACCACACACTTTGGTAGTTCGGCGGCTAATAGGCACCACACCTAGCTCGACACTCGAGCGCCGCAAGAACTCACCCACAAGTGAGGGTAACTCAATGACACGCGCAATCCACTAGAGTTGCTCTTCCGCGATCCCCGCGGGGCGAGCACAATGCCCCTCACAATCCTTCTCCGGAGCCACGCACAATCTTTACGCGGGCTTCACGACGGAGACTCGATCACCAAGCCGTCTAGGAGGTGGCAACCTCCAAGAGTAATAAGCACCACCGGCTTGCAACTCGAACACCTAGTGCCACTCGATGCTATCTCTCAAAGCAACGCACTAGGATCACTCTCTCACACAAACAGATGAGCACTAAAGCATATGTGTGTTAGAGGGCTCCCAAGCACATCCACACAAGCCACCAAGGCTTTGGAGTGCTCCAACCACCGGCCCAAAGCCGGCCTCAACGACTATATATAGCCTCAATGGCCAACTAGCCGTTATGCCCCTTCACTGGGCATTCTGCGCTCCGGTCGGTAGTACCGACCCCTCCTGGGCGGTACTACCGGCTTAGTCAAACTAGCCGTTACCTCACATCGCGCAGATTTAGGCAAACCACCGACCCCTGGTCGGTTCCTCCGAGGTCGGTAGTACCGAGGTCATGGCGGTACTACCGCCAGGCCAAAATCGCCGCGACCAGAGAGCTCTGCGAAAAAAGCCACTACCACTACCGACTGCGTCGGTACCACCGCCGGCGGCGTAGTACCGAGGTAATGGCGGTACTACCGCCAGGCCATTTTCAACTCAAACCAGAGAGCTCCGCAAACTTGGTTACTACCGGCCATAGGTCGGTACCACCACGGGCGGTAGTACCGAGGTAATGGCGGTACTACCGGCAAGCTATTTTCGAAAACAACAGAGAGCCTCGCGAGACTCCTCAGGGCCACAGTACCACCGACCACCCAGGGTCGGTACTACCGACAACACACAGAAAACTTCATTTTCATCTCCGAGTTGATCCAAACCAACTCCAACACTTCTCCTTTGCAAATGTGCTAACACCAACAAGTGTACACATCATGTGCATGTGTGTTAGCATTTTCACAAACAATTTTCAAAGGATTTTCACTTGCTCTCACCACGCCACTCGATCTTAGTAACATCGCAAAGTTAGATCGCTCAAGTGGCACTAGATGACCGATATACAAACAAGTTTGCTCTCTCTTATAGTACGGCCATCTATCCTAAACCCGGTCATAATCTTCTCTACACACCTATGACCGGTGAAATGAAATGCCCTACAATATACCTTTGCCTTGCGCATTCCATTCCATCTCCTTTTGTGTTGATGCAACACATGCACCAACCTATCTTCAAATGATATGATCCACTTCATATCATCACATGGCCTCCATGGTCCATCGATCTTGACGACATCACTTGCTCTTCACCATCGCTTCGGTCCTTCGGCGCCAAGTCTTGCTTAAGCCTCCCGACACTCGGTACCAACTACTTCCTTCAAAGCCTCAACTTGCCCTTCACCTTCGCGACCGGTCCATCAAGCCAAGTCTTGCCTTGATCTTCACCATTTTAGCCACATGACTCCATGTCATGTTTCATGTGCATTAAGCTCCTTCTTCATCTTCATGCATGAGCATTGCAACATCCTCCAAGCCAATTCTCCTCTATGGCATATGTTGCTCACACATGATCACCTGTGGACTAATCACCTGTGTAATTCACTTTAAACACATATTAGTCCACCTAAGTTGTCACTCAATTACCAAAACCAAACTAGGACCTTTCAATCTCCCCCTTTTTGGTAATTGATGACAACTCTACAAAGATATGGAAATTAAGCTCTTTGGATTCTATGTTACTTATCCAACATTAAGACCATATAAGAGAATTTGGATAAGCACCATACAACCCGACTTTGTAGTGTTAACTCCCCCTACATGTGTGCTCAAATGGTTTGGTTTCAAGCTTGCACACATGCATAAATATGAAATTTGTGGGAGTGTTAGCACTACTAAGTGATGCTAAGGTATATATGATGAAATTTTACCTTTGAAGCGTGCATACCACATTTTGATTCATCCTTAGCATCGAAGAGTAGCTAGACATCATAAAAACTAGAAAACCCCGTGAGATCAACATTAATAGCAAGGGTCTAGTTTTGCATTAAAAGCACAAGTCTAGCTATTAACCTATGCATGCTAGTTATCAATTCATCAATTAAATCCTATAACTAGCATACACCACACAAGCATGCATAAAAATTTTAAAACTTATGTAATGCAAGCAAGCACATGATTATGCACATATCAAATGCAACAACCAAGTTCATGAGCTTGCTCCCCCTACTTGTGTGCTCTCATTGTCCAAGAATTTTGATCCTTCAATCTTGCTCCCTCTTGATCCATGACATATCATAATTGACATATCTTTTCCATAACTTCTCCCCCTTTGTCATCAATGACCATAAAAGGTATGCTCTTTTCTCACAAAGGGTGACACTAGGGTAGATGGTTGACACTTTAGGCTTCATTTTTGATGGACACCACCATATGTGTTGGAACGACACCATGTGTAGGATCTTTGACCTTGATACCAATTGGTGGGGCACCTTCCCTATGTCATAGCATGGGTCATCCACTTGATAAGCTTGAGCTTTTGTTGGTGATGGATCTTTGCTTGATTTGATCACTTAAAGTTGAGGATCACTTGAAGTCTTGTAGGATACCACTTGAATGGAAGTTTAAACTTGATATCCATTTGCATTATTGTCTTCTTCTTGAACTCTTGTCATCTTCATGAGCTTCTCATTTGTGACTTGAACTAGGCAATATTGCACAAGATATCTAACTCGGTTTGCTCTAGAGTAAGCTTCTTCACACGTCTTTCAATGGTTATCTTACTCATGTTGAATTAGACACTTGAATGTTCATCTTCTAGATCAAGTACTTGGGTTCACTAGCTCATGAACAAACTCATATACTAACCACTAGATCATATAATCAAACAAGCAATAGTGGTAGGCAATGAATTTAAACTTTTTTAATTTTTATGCATGATCCTATTTAGCATGTACTATATGCACTAACCGCATACTAGTAAGGGATGAAATGATCATGCACATTACAATGATACCTTTGCTATCTTGGAGTAGAGGATAGTCATTTGATTCCAATTAAGCTCCAAATAGCAATGTGAAGTCCATGGTGAAGACCAATATATACCAATTGATAGAACAAATCTTCACTCATATGATTAAGTGCGCTATCTTGTTGTGGTTGGCTTGCTTCTTCATTTGAACATAGCTTGCATATGAATACCACTTGAATTGTCATGATTTGCTTTACTATCTTGCATGTTGCTTGCTTTGCTTGGTCAATCCTTTCATTGCTTCAACTAAGCATCTCAAATATCCTTTGAATCACCACTTCCATATTAGCCTTCCAAGTATCATACTTGGTTAACCTACCAAAGGCGGCAAGCCCCTACAAAAGGGAGAAGTGACCTCTCTCCAAAGAACCATCCTTGATACTCACTTGAATTGACCTTGTTTGATTGATCCAATTAAACTCTTCTTGAAAATGTGACTTTGAATTCCTCTTTGAGTCCTTTTCTTTCTTCCAAAATCTTCAATTTGATACTAGAGCTTGATCTTTATCTTCATCTTGATGTTGGTCTTGATCTTCAATTTGAGTACCAAATGTGTGCCAAATACACTTCCCAATCACATGAACTTGTACTCATATTTGCCATACTTCTAGCTCATCTCAAAACCAAACATAGGTCCCTCAACCACTTTATAAACATGATTCCAACTTGAGGGCCTTTCAATCAAAGTGACTCTAAATCAATCCAATATTTGTCACTTTTCTGGCAGATTCTGTCCTTCTCAAAGAAACATGCATATCTCCCAAATATAAGTCCAATGACCATGAAATTTGGTGGAGATGTGTCTCACTATGTATTCTAGCAGCCATAAAAATTTGAGCTTCATTGACTTTCTAGATTGCTACTACCAGATTTCAATTCTTTCCATAGTACTACATGCTGAAAACTGCTGCACAATAGTTGACAAGATCTACTCCAAAACCAAAGTACATCTTATCCAATAATCATGAATTTTGCACAGCAGCTAATATCATAAGTGTAGAGCATGTGTACCAAATTTCAAGCCAATCCAAAAGATTTGATCATCCAAACATGGCTATCTCTCAGCTCACTCAGATTTCAGATTTTGCAATATTGAACAACTTTGAGCAATTGAGCTATACTCTACCAATATGAATCAAACTTGAGCTAAACTTGTTTGAACATCAACACAAGACATATATCCATTCAAACCACTTACTAAAGGAAGTCTCATGAACATATCCAATCAAACTAACTCAAACTTGATCACTAAGCAATTTATCCATTCAATCATCTCATAGCAAGCAACATATGCATATATATCCAATTCAATCAACTCATATGCATCTAAAAGAACATGATCAACTAGAGATATACCTTAGTAGCTTATGATCATCAAATAGCAAGCTTCACTCAATTGTTTGCAAGCCTTCAAATATTTCCAATCAACCATCACAACTTGAACTTATGCACTTGTTCGTTGTAGCACTTGGACTTCACTTCACTTGACTTGGCATTGGGATGGATTTGCACTAAGCTTCATTACTTGAATCAATCACATGATGATCACATGGAAACCAATTGAATCAAGCCTCCAATGCCATGGTACCTACACACAATCATCCACCTTTTGATGGTACCCAAACTAGTTTGGGTCCTCTCAAGTTAGGAGCAACATACTTTGGCATAGCCTTAGTATGAGTAGCGGGATGTTTTGCAATAGTAGCCTTAGAGGTACCATTTTCATCCTTCCTAAGCATAGAATCATTAATAATTGAAATAGGCTTAGGGGTCATACCTAGGGGACATGAATGAGCCATGTGTCCCCTTTCCCGGCATGAGTAGCAACTTCTCTTTGATTGAGCCTTCTCTTCCTTGCTCATTTGTTGCTTCTCATTGCCTTGCTTCTTCTTGTTTGCTTGATCCTTCTTCTCAAGCTTGTTGGACAACCCGAAGCTAGGTGGCCCAATTCATCACAATTGTAGCACTTGATGTGAGCCAAAACTTTCTTCTTTTCTTCATTCTTGCTCATCATCATTTTGGCATCTTGAATGTGAGTTGGATGCCTTGCTCTTCCCCCCTTCTTGTTTTCTTCTTCATCATCAAGTCACCATCATGATGGTTGTTCTTGATTTGAACTTGGGGCTTCTTCTTTTGTTGGGGCAAGCTTTTGCAAGATGTCCCATCTCATGGCATTGATAGCACATGAAATGAGATAGCTTCTTTTCTTCTTGCTTCCTCATTTTCTTGCCCTTGGCATTGTTTTTGTTGAAGCCAATGCCACTCTTGTCACCATAGCTTCTTTGATTCTTCATCATGTGCTCATGGGTGACCTTTGATTTGCACCACCTCTCTAACTTGTTGCTCAAGTTCTTCACTTCACTTTTGAGCTCATTGTTCTCCTTCAAAAGGTTAGTCTCACAAGACATAGAAGTAGAACAAGCATCTAATTGTGAGGAACATGGCATAGATATTAAATCATTGCAAGAGGTGGATACATTCTTCTTGCCTACATCACAAGGGTTAGCACAAATATGTGATTGATCAAATGACCCATGTGATGAGCTCTCACTAGTTTTAATTTGTTCATTAGAAAGTTTACTAGTGAGAAAAGCATGGTCTTGCACAAGTTATCATGAGCAACACATAGTTCCTCATGAGTCAATTTAAGCTCCTCATGTGAACAACTACTAACATAAAGTAGATGCTTTGTTTGTTCACATGTGTTCTTTAGAAATGAGTTTTCTTTTTCTAATTTTTCATTTTTAGCTAACTCATTTTCTAAGGCAATGGTCATGCTAGCAAGTCTACTAACAAGCTCATCATAGGAATCATGATCAATCACATTGCAATTTGATACCTTAGTGTCACCTTGTGACATGAAGCAATATGATGATGTTGGAGAGCTTGTGGTAGCATCATCATTGGAGCATGTACCATTATTACCATCAAGTGTGCTTGAGGTTGAATCATCACTTGCATCACTTGAGGCATCATCTTCCATCTTGTCAAGTGTGCTTGAAGTATTTCATTGATTGCATCACTTGAACATGAGGTGGAGCAATCTTCCACAACAACTATGTTGCGATCATGCTCAACATCCTCATGTACCACCGGTTCATCCTCCTTTATGAACTTGCCATCATCAAACGTGGAGGGATCACCGAAGGTGGTCTTGATGGAATCCCACATCTCATGGGCGGTCCCTTTGGAGTTGATCTTGTAAAACAACTCAAAACTCAATGCATCCATTAGATAACAATAAGCATTTGCATCAAGCTCAAAGAGATCCTTTTGAGCTTTGGTGAGATTTTTATGGTCCAAGATATGAGAGAGACCACTAGTGATAATCCACCAAAACTTTGGCCCCTTTGCACGAAAATGATCAAGCATATGGTTTTTCCATTGTGCAAAGTGTGTGCCATCAAAAATATGTGTATCACACACATCATCTAGCCCACTAGACGCCATCCTCTCGGGTCGGTGAAGACCACAAATGAGAGACCTTGCTCCGATACCAATTGAAGGGTCGAGATGGCGGACTAGAGGGGGGGTGAATAGTCCTTTTTAAAAACTTAAACTTAATCGCAGTAGAATGGCTAACCGAAACAAATGCGGAATTAAAAACTATCGGTCTAGCCAAGACTACACCCCTCTACCTATACTCTATGACACCTTACAAAAGATCCTAAACAATGCAAATAAGGTGTCGGGCTAGCTAGAGCTCACCTAAACAATTCTAGCTTGCAAGGTTACACAAACCTAAGCAACTAGTACTCAAACAACCGGGAGCTCCTACACATGCCACTAAGCAAAAGCGCGAAGCCTAAGCTCACTAGCAATGCTCAATAACAAGGCTACACAAGCCAAATTAGAGAGCTCAACTTAGCTACACAAACTAAGCAATGTGACTAGCAAGACTACAAGTCAACTAGTCACTCATGGGATCAACTCTATGCTACACAAGCAAGATAGCTACACAAGCACAATATGTATGAAAGTAAATACAAGCTTGTGTAAGGAGATTGCAAACCACCGAGAAGAGTAGACAATGTTGACACGGTGATTTTTTCCCCCGAGGTTCACTTGGTTGCCACCAAGCTAGTCCCCGTTGTGTCGACCACACACTTTGGTAGTTCGGCGGCTAATAGGCACCACACCTAGCTCGACACTCGAGCGCCGCAAGAACTCACCCACAAGTGAGGGTAACTCAATGACACGCGCAATCCACTAGAGTTGCTCTTCGCGATCCCCGCGGGGCGAGCACAATGCCCCTCACAATCCTTCTCCGGAGCCACGCACAATCTTTACGCGGGCTTCACGACGGAGACTCGATCACCAAGCCGTCTAGGAGGTGGCAACCTCCAAGAGTAATAAGCACCACCGGCTTGCAACTCGAACACCTAGTGCCACTCGATGCTATCTCTCAAAGCAACGCACTAGGATCACTCTCTCACACAAACAGATGAGCACTAAAGCATATGTGTGTTAGAGGGCTCCCAAGCACATCCACACAAGCCACCAAGGCTTTGGAGTGCTCCAACCACCGGCCCAAAGCCGGCCTCAACGACTATATATAGCCTCAATGGCCAACTAGCCGTTATGCCCCTTCACTGGGCTTCTGCGCTCCGGTCGGTAGTACCGACCCCTCCTGGGCGGTACTACCGGCTTAGTCAAACTAGCCGTTACCTCACATCGCGCAGATTTAGGCAAACCACCGACCCCTGGTCGGTTCCTCCGAGGTCGGTAGTACCGAGGTCATGGCGGTACTACCGCCAGGCCAAAATCGCCGCGACCAGAGAGCTCTGCGAAAAAACAGCCACTACCGACCTTGCGTCGGTACCACCGCGGGCGGTAGTACCGAGGTAATGGCGGTACTACCGCCAGGCCATTTTCAACTCAAACCAGAGAGCTCCGCAAACTTGGTTACTACCGGCCATAGGTCGGTACCACCGCGGGCGGTAGTACCGAGGTAATGGCGGTACTACCGGCAAGCTATTTTCGAAAACAACAGAGAGCCTCGCGAGACTCCTCAGGGCCACAGTACCACCGACCACCCAGGGTCGGTACTACCGACAACACACAGAAAACTTCATTTTCATCTCCGAGTTGATCCAAACCAACTCCAACAACTTCTCCTTTGCAAATGTGCTAACACCAACAAGTGTACAACATCATGTGCATGTGTGTTAGCATTTTCACAAACAATTTTCAAAGGATTTTCACTTGCTCTCACCACGCCACTCGATCTTAGTAACATCGCAAGTTAGATCGCTCAAGTGGCACTAGATGACCGATATACAAACAAGTTTGCTCCTCTTAATAGTACGGCCATCTATCCTAAACCCGGTCATAATCTTCTCTACACACCTATGACTGGTGAAATGAAATGCCCTACAAATATACCTTTGCCTTGCGCATTCCATTCCATCTCCTTTTGTGTTGATGCAACACATGCACCAACCTATCTTCAAATGATATGATCCACTTCATATCATCACATGGCCTCCATGGTCCATCGATCTTGACATCACTTGCTCTTCACCATCGCTTCGGTCCTTCGGCGCCAAGTCTTGCTTAAGCCTCCCGACACTCGGTACCAACGGCTTCAAAGCCTCAACTTGCCCTTCACCTTCGCGACCGGTCCATCAAGCCAAGTCTTGCCTTGATCTTCACCATTTTAGCCACATGACTCCATGTCATGTTTCATGTGCATTAAGCTCCTTCTTCATCTTCATGCATGAGCATTGCAACATCCTCCAAGCCAATTCTCCTCTATGGCATATGTTGCTCACACATGATCACCTGTGGACTAATCACCTGTGTAATTCACTTTAAACACATATTAGTCCACCTAAGTTGTCACTCAATTACCAAAACCAAACTAGGACCTTTCACTCGTGGGCCTGTCTATCGTGACTCCCCACCTAGGCTATATATGTACACTGACTGTACCTGAGTAATACATCGAGTATTCCCCAATTCATACTCTTTCATGGTATCATGAGACGGTTCGTTCTCTCGGCTGCTCGTTTCCGCAACTGACCCTAGCCGCCGCCGATCCCCACGATCGGTTGGTCCAGGCCGTCGCTGGGCATCCTCGCTCGCTGGTCTCCCTCTCTCCCACATACACACAGTCGCTGGGCCTTGCGCTCGCCGGTCGCGCATCCTTCCGATTGGCCGCGCGCGTCTTCGCCTCGCGCGCCCCGCGCCTCGTCCCGCGCGTCGTCATCGCGCCCCTTCTCGCGAGTCCCGCGCCATCGCCAGTGCGCCCCGTCCCGCGCGTCGTAATCGTGCGCACAGGGCCTCACCCCGTTGGTCGCCCCTGCACCCTCCTCCATCCCGTCTGATCCGGTCCATGGCAGAGACGGACGCCGAACGCCAGGCCCGCGAAGCGCGAGAACTGCGCGAACGCGAGGCTGAGAACGCTCGCCAACGCCAGGCCGCGGCCGCCCGCACTGCCGCCCTTGATGCTTATGAGGCCAAGCACGCCGACGTCCACGCCGCCGCCATTGTCGTCCTCAACATCAAGGTGCTCGTGCCGGTGGTCCTGGATCATGTCGCCAACAACTACAACTGTTGGCGTGCTCTCTTCCTCGTCGTCCTGGGCAAATATGCCCTCACTGATCACGTTCTTACCGACGTGGTCAACGCCGATCGACCGGCGTGGGTGCAGATGGACTGCACCGTCCTCACATGGATCTACGGCACGATCAACGCCGACCTACAGCAATCCACCATGCTAAAGAACCCTAACGCCCGTGTCGCCTGGCTCCACCTCGAGGATGAATTCCTCTGCCAACGTGAATCGCGCGCGCTGCTGCTATCCGCCGAGTTCCACACAGCGAAGCAAGGGTCATCCTCCATCACGGACTTCTGTCGCCGCCTCGAGACGATGGCGGCAACCCTCCGCGACTTCGGCGACCCGGTCGGGGACCGCACCCTCGTCCTCACACTGCTCCGCGGACTCAGCGGCAAGTTTCGCCCCATGGTGACGAACATCAAGTTGCGCCAGCCGTTTCCGACCATCGCGGAGGCACGCACGTTGCTGCTTCTTGAGGAGATGGACCTCAACGACATCAACGCCGACACCGACACGCCACCCGCTCTGGCCCCGACGACACTCCTCACTGACTCGTCCGGTTTCGGCACTCGCCTGCCCTCCGGCCGCTCAGGTGGCACACCTAGCCACGACAGTGGCTCCAGCGGTGGCCAGGGTGGCTCTGGTGTCAGTCAGGGTGGCTCTGGTGGAGGCCAGGGCAACCGTCGTCAGCGCCGTGGCCGCGGCGGGAAGCACCAGCAGCCCAGCGCACCTCCTGCTGGTTACCCACGCCCACCCCCACTCCTATACAACACATGGGTTGGGACAGTTCAGTTCTGCCGCATCCGCCGCAGTCCAAAATGCTGCAGGGGGACCGTATCGACCACCGCAGGCTGCGCTCACGGCTGTGCCGCAGCCACAGCCGCACCCCTACATGGCACCATACGGTTACGACGTTGGTGCTCCCCGAATTCGGCTATGCCCCGCCACCACCATAGCAGCAGGCGTGGACTCCCATGCACGGTGGGTCATTTGACACGTCGTCCCTCGCCAGCAACTTTAGCACCATGTCGCTGACTCCACCTGGATCGTGCGAATGGTACGTTGACTCCGGCGCCGGTACTCACATGGTCAACAACGCTGGTATAATTTCATCCTCTCATACTCCTTTGTCAACGAGTCCTTCATCTATCATTGTCGGTAATGGGGCTTCGCTTCCCGTTACCTCCGTCGGATCTCACTCATTTTCCACTCCGCGACGTTCATTAATTCTTTCTAATATTTTAGTCTCACCCAACATTATTAAGAATTTAATTCCTGTTCGTCGCTTTACTACTGATAATAATTGTTCCATCGAGTTTGATCCTTTCGGCCTTTCTGTGAAGGACCTTCAGACATGGAGCGTGATCGCCAGGTGCAATAGCACGGGTGATCTCTACTCGTTCTTTCCGCCAGCACCACCCAGCACAACTGCCCTCCCGCTTCTGCGTGCTCCACCACACTTTGGCATCGTCGTCTTGGTCCTGTCGGTCATGAGGCTCTGTCTAGGCTCATTAGTTCCAATGCTATTTCATGTAATAAGCACCATGATACTCATGTTTGCCATGCTTGTCAGCTAGGTCGCCATGTGCGCCTCCCTTTTAGCTTGTCAAACTCTCGTGCCGAGCATCCATTTGATTTAATATATTGTGATCTTTGAACATCTTCTATTGTTAGTGTGTTTGGTTACAAATATTATCTTGTCATTTTGGATGATCACACTCACTATACCTGGACATTTCCTTTACGCCTCAAATCCGATACTTTCAGTGTCATCTCTAATTTTTTTCTCGTATGTGCGCACACAGTTTAACTCTCTCGTCAAGGCAGTTCAGTGCGACAATGGTCGTGAATTTGATCATTCCTCAGCCCGCACATTCTTCCTCACTCATGGCGTCGTCCTTCGCATGTCGTGCCCATACACCTCTTAACAAAATGGGCGGGCCGAACACACTCTCCGCACTGTCAATAATATTGTGCGTTCTCTCCTATTCCAGACAAGTCTTCCTCCCGTTTATTGGGCTGACTCCCTCCACACTGCCACATATCTCCTCAATCGTCGCCCCACTAAAACCTTTGACGGTCGGACCCCCCACCTTGTTTTATATAACACGCAGCCCTCCTACGATCATCTTCGTGTCTTTGGCTGCGCCTGCTATCCCAACCTATCATCCACAACTCCACATAAATTATCTCCTCGTTCTTCCTTGTGCGTTTTCCTGGACTATTCTTCTGAACACAAGGGATATCGGTGCCTTGATCTTCATACCAACCGGATTATCGTCTCTCGTCACGTCATATTCGATGAGACGGTTTTTCCCTTTGTCGATATGTCCACCTCACCCCAGGATCCTGCCACCCTTGATTTTTTGGATGATGCTGATGATATTCCTCTTCGCCCATTGGGTCAAGAGCTGTGCTTGCAGGTACACGGCTTCCTGGCGGCATGGATGCCGCCCCGGGCAGCACCACCCCCTGCCCCGCTTCGCCTGGAGCTTCGGCGCCCACAGTCACGACCGGCCCTGTCGCTTCCACGAGCCGCACGGGCAACCCTGCTGCTGGTTCGGGCAGCCCCCCCTCCCGGTGGCCTGGCCTCAGACGCCACCACCGCTGCCACGCGTGGCACTGCCGCAGGTGCACCCAGCGCCATGGGTGCTGGTCCTGGCGCCTCCTCTTCTGGGCCATCCGGTGCTGCTGCCCCTGGGAACACTTCATCCTAGGCTGTTGCCAGTGGCACCGGTCGCCTAACCGGCCGCACTACCGCTACGGCGCCCTAGGCAATTCCACCTGTCACTAATGCGCACAGCATGCACACTCGTGGCAAGGACGGGGTTCACCATCCAGTCGATCGCCTGAACCTCCACACGACGATGCTCTCCCCGGTGCCCACCTCCGTCCGCGCCGCCTTGTCTGACCCCGATTGGCGTCTTGCTATGCAGGTTGAGTTTGATGCTCTGCAGGCAAATGACACCTGGACTTTGGTTCCTCGGCCGCCCGGTGTCAACCTTGTTACCGACAAATGGGTGTTTCGTCACAAATTCAAGTCCGATGGCTCTCTGGACCACTACAAAGCTCGGTGGGTGCTTCGCGGTTTTACACAACGTCCGGGTATTGATTATGATGAGACCTTCAGTCTCGTGGTCAAGCCGGCAACTATTCGGGCTGTTCTGGCTCTGGCACAATCTCGTTCATGGCCAATTCATCAGCTTGATGTGAAGAATGCTTTTCTCCATGGCACCTTGACCGAGATAGTATACTGTGTTCAGCTTGCTGGTTTTGTTGACTCCTCTCGTCCAAATTATGTGTGTCGTCTGAACAAGTCTTTGTATGGGTTAAAACAAGCTCCACGTGCCTGGCACCATCGTTTTGCCTCTCAAATCACCTCTCTCGGGTTCACTGAGGCTAAGTCTAATACTTCATTGTTCATTTATTGTCGAGGCTCTGAGATGGCTTTCTTGCTCCTATATGTTGATGATATTGTTCTGTCTGCTTCCTCCATGAGCTTTCTTTAGCAGATCATTATAACTCTTCGCCAAGAATTCTCTATGACGGATATGGGGACCCTGCATTACTTCCCTGGAGTCAGTGTTCAGCGCCACCAGGACAGTCTCTTCCTCTCACAGCGTCAGTACATGCTGGATATTCTGGAGCGTATCGGTATGCTCAACTGCAAGCCTTGCAGTACCCCCATTGATACTCATGCCAAGCTTTCTGCCGATGGTGTCACTGTTGTCGACCCCACTCACCACCGCAGTATTGCTGGAGCACTACAGTATCTCACCTTCACCTGTCCATATATTGCATATGTTTGTAAGGACCTGTATGGCCTAGAGGGGGGGGGGGGTGAATAGGCCTGTCAAAAATCACAGCTTAAAACTAAATTAGATAGGCCCGGCACTACCGCCCTGTGCCCGGCACTGCCGCTCCCCGGCACTGCCGGCCTCAGCGCGGTACTGCCGCGCAGATGAAGACCAGAAGCTGCAATTCGAAATCTAACCACAATCTGCAGATTCTATATGAATAGGAATGTAACAATAGACTATATGAACCAGCAGAAACAACTACTCCAAGCCAAATATGAAAGATAAAGTAGATCGGGCCAAACCCTAGAATATATCACAAGCTCATGAACATAGAGAATGAAACCAAGCAAGCACGCGAGACAAGTGATTTATCCCGTGGTTCAGCTCGCCACCAAGGCTTGCCTACCTCCACGTTGTTGAGGTTGACCACTTAGGTCATGAGCTTTGCAACTCAACCTCGTTCTCAAGTCAAGGAACCAAATCCTTGAGGTGAGGGGTAATCTTACTAGCTGCACAGTGATTACAAACCTCCCTAGGCCGCCACACAAGTTGGCAAGGCTCTAGGGCGACGCCTAGCTGGCTAGGGTTCCAAGAACCCAAGAGTAATAGAAGCAAATCCACCGGCTATGGCTCAAATCAAGTGCTCTAGGCAGTAGATCTCAGCTAGGGCTCCTCTTTGGTGAAGGTTTAAGCCTCTCAACCACTTGGAATCAATGGGAATGGAGAGTTTGGTGGTTGGGAGCTTGGAGAGCCTTCAATGGAGAAGAGAGAGCTTGTCTGGAGGTAGGTGGAGAGTTCTGGTCGTGGATAACCGTTGGGAGGCAGAGGGGGGAAGTAAAGGGGGTGAAGTAAATACCGCTGCCATCCAACGGACAAATCAAGTCGCGGCAGTGCCGGCCTTAGCCGGCAGTACCGCGGCCCGGCACTGCCGCGCCTAGAGCGGCACTGCCGCGCCCACCAAACAGACAGGAACAGATCTACAATGGGTGCAGCTGTCTTTGGTTGGAAATGTGGATGGTTTGAGTTGGTTTGAGCACATGTCATTCAGCCATATCAATGAATTTGCATTCCCCCTTAATAGTACGGCATTCCTATACTCAAGTAATCAAAATAGAATATCTTTGAAGCACTTTGAGCTTGGAATCGATAAAATGTAGTGTGAGGGGTCCACCAACGCATATACACCATCCTTTCTTATCATAACCTGCTTATCAACTTCATAAATCTCGTTAGTCCTCTAATCATGTGGTCATTATCACCAAACCCACAATTAGGGCTTGATTGCACTTACAATCTCCCCCTTTTGGTGATTGGTGACAACACAATTAGAGCTTACAAGAGAGAGGGCATAAAAACTGAGATTTTGAAGCTTAGGTGTGAAACCTCCCCCTTAAATGTGTGAATGAGAGCTGAAATCTCAAATTGGCATTAAAGGCCAGCATTCACATATTTGAAAGTGAGAAATAGGTTCAGTTTCACATCTAACAGCTTTGTGGGGTGCAACCAAACTGTGTCAATAATAATACGTGATGCGAATGACAGTTTAAACACACACCAGAGAAGTTTACTGTCTTCTGCCAGGGCGTGGCACTGCCGGGGCCCGGCACTGCCGGCCCTGGAGCGGCACTGCCGCTCAGGCAGTAGACAGCAAATGCAGCGGACAGAAAACGTAACCACAAAGCATATAACAAAACTGATCTAAACAGGATAGCACAAGCTAAATAAGCAGGTAAAGATACATGTCCACATCCAAGCCTAAGAAGTAGTACCATAGAGTATTATTACATAACATAGAGTTTTGATCGTATCAAACTCTCTCACAACTCACAACTACAACTAAAGATGGGGACATGAAGACATGAAGCAGTGTACCCCCTTCTCTTCACCCAATTCTCCCCCTTGGCAACAACAAGTCACCAAAAGGAGAGAAAGAGAGAAGAGAAGAGTGTCCAAGCACTCAATCATCATCCGAACTGATCTTGTCCCACGCAACTTCTTCTTCCTCTCTTCCTCATCAACATCGTCGTCATCGGACTCTACCACGGCCTTCCCCTGACGGTGGTGTGTGGAACTGGTGTAGCGGGTCGAGTCGAGGCACGTGTGTAGAACGACGAGGTGGCACAGGCACGATCTCCTCCTGCTCCTCCCGATCATCATCATCATCAATATCATCTGAATCAAGGCTGGAGAGATCGAAGCGAGGTGGAGAGCGGGGTGGAGGTAACGGCGAACGTCCCGCCCGCTCTCGCTCGGCGCGCTGCTCAACAAGTGCCTGGTGCGCTGTCTGGGCTGCGTAGGTGCAAGTAGAGAAGATGGCCTTGATCCATCTTGCTAGCTTGCTCTTCTTCTTCCTCTGATAGGAAGGACGGGAGCTCTCGGGTCTATATCTGCTGCTGCTGCCCCTGCTGAACCTTTCTTCTTTTCAGCCCGGTACGGCTCATGCAACCCATCCTTAGGAAAAGAATGTCCGGAGACCATCTCTATCATGAACATGACGTAGGGTGCATAAAGAACCGCCTTCCTAGCATCCTCAGCTGCAACCTGTAGTTCGGTCCATATGAAGCTGGATATGGAAAAGGGATTAGCCTGAGGGGCCATCCTAGCCAACATGTTCCTGCCATATCCGTATAAGTTAGAGTGCGACCACTCTTTGGGTTGAGCGTCTGCCTGAAAAGGTTGTTGAGCATGTAATAAAAAGGTTTTAGCCCCTTCACCAACCCATCAGCCTTGCTAGGGTCTTCATACATGTGGGCAATCTCACTATCTGTCAGGGTCCTTTCATCATGTAGATTGTCAAACTCTCTATCCTCGCTGCCCAGACCGAGGATCTTACTAAAGGTCTCATAAGTGACCTTGTAGTGACGACCCTCAGTCATCCAGTGCATCTCTTCCACCACATTATCAACGTACAGGGTGGCATGGAACTGGTGAACAATCTCTGTGTTCCAGTTGTGGCTGAATCCCATCAAGTCATACATGTTCCTTTGCTTGCACGCAACCACTACCCTGTTGATATCACGGTCAGTCTTTGCTTCTAGGTGCTCCCAATCCACATACTTCATGTTCAGAATCTTGGACTTCTTGGCATTGTACAGGACTGAGCGGTAGAAGTCAGAATGAAACTCATTCCAGAACCTGTAGTCAATGCCCATATCCTTTGGAGCATTGTATGGATTATGCTGTCGCTGGGACTTGACCGAGCTGAACTGCTGATAGTAGGACACAGGCTGCCTTGCTCTTGTGTCCTGCGGTGGCCTCTCCTGGACATCCTCTCATAGGGCTGCACATGAGCCCTGCTGACTTCTGCCAAATGCTCAGGAGTGGCAGGGTAAAGGTCCTCCCTGATCTGACGACCCTGCATCTGGAGACGTGCCTCATCTCTGATCTGCTGTCTAGCTGACACATCTCCTTGGGAGCTAGCGCCACCACGACGGGCTGGCTGCTTGCTCCTCCCCTGAGCGGATCCATCCTTCTCTTAGTCCTCCTTTCATCATCACCTCCGCCCGACATCTAAAACATGGAAACTGTGGATTAGAAGACTGCATAAGGATTGGTAGATTATAGCGGGATAATAGACGTTGATGGAAGCGGTGTTAATTGGATCAGTTCTCTGCACGGCGTCCGGCACTGCCGCGCATGGCGCGGCACTGCTGCGTAGGCAGACTGGAACTGAGCCAACCAACACCACATCCACCATCTCTACTACTCCTCTATCATCTACAAACTCTCTACAACCTCTAAGAACAATATCCATGGCGCATTTTACAAATCGGGAAAAACTAGGGTTAGAGATTTTGAACCTTCACCTTGAGAGGAAGGAGAGGGAAGGAGACCCTTGGAGAAGAGGACAACGGAGCAGCACCGACGAGGATCCCGAGCAACACCTCCGGTGGCCGGAAGTGCCGGGGAGCACGCCGGTGAGGAGAGGAAGGTGCGGTCGCCCTTTTCGCCCGAGAGAGAAAGGTGAAAGAGAAGGCACGGGTGCGGTGAATGGATGAGGGAGAGAGAGAGAGGGGGTCACGGGTAGAATAGGAAAGTTTTCCCAATGACCCCACTCGGTAACAAACTGATTCAGCCGAATCAGTAAGTCGCGGCACTACCGCGCCTGACGCGACACTGCCGGGGCCCAGCACTTCCGTGCCTGGCCCGGCACTACCGGACAGTTACCTACAGAGAGAGTTATTCTCTAAGATACTACAACTTATTCTTGGAGTGGACAGGTACTTCTTGCATGATATGACCAGCAGCAAGTAATCAATACAGAACAATGGTCACACCAAGCAAGTTTCTTTCAAAGATTTTGAAACACAATATGAATGTTTTGAAATTGCTTTACCTAGGTCAAACTAGTTGATCAAACAAGCATGCTAGGTTTCAAACTAAGTTACGAGAGTCAAGTATATTTAGTTCACTCCTTAAAGCACAAAACCTTGACTCATCTAGAGGCTTAGTGAAGATATCGGCTAGTTGTTTGTCGGTGCTCACATGTTTGATGGCGATATCTCCTTTGATTTCATGATCTCTCAAGAAGTGATGCCGGATGTCTATGTGTGTTTGGTTCTTGAATGACACACTGGGTTGTTTGCTAGCTTTATGGCGCTCTCATTGTCACACAAGAGTGGGATATGAGTAAATTGACATCCGAAATCACGAAGGGTTTGCCTCATCCAAAGTAGTTGCGCACAACATGCACCTGCTGCAACATACTCGGCCTCGGCTGTGGATAGGGCTACACAATTTTGCTTTTTAGAACTCCAAGACACTAAGGAGCGTCCAAGGAATTGACATAGGTCCCGAAGTGCTTTTCGATCTTCTACCTTGCAACCGGCGTAATCGGAATCCGAATAGCCAAGTAGATCAACTTGGAGCCCTTAGGATACCACAAGCCAAGGTTTGGAGTGTGAACTAGATATCTCAAGATTCTCTTTAACGGCCACTAAGTGACACTCTTTCGGGTTAGCTTGAAATCTAGCACACATGCACACACTAAGCATAATATCGGGCCTAGATGCGCATAAGTAAAGGAGGGAGCCAATCATGGAACGATATACCTTGATGTCCACGACTTTTCCTTCCTTATCAAGATCAAGATGTCCATTAGTTGGCATGGGTGTTTTGATAGGCTTAGCGTTCACCATGTCAAACTTCTTTAACATATCATGGGTGTACTTGGTTTGGCAAAGAAAAGTTCCTTCCTTCAATGCTTGATTTGAAACCAAAGAAGAACTTGAGCTCACCCATCATAGACATCTCAATCTTTTAGTCATGATCCTACTAAACTCATCACAAAAGAATTTGTTAGTACACAAATATTATGTCATCGACATATATTTGGCACACAAAGATATCTCCATTGAGTTTATGAGTGAGAGAGTAGGATCGGCTTTGCCTATTTCAAAGCCTTGTTTGAGCAAGAATTCCTTAAGGCATTCATAACCATGCCTAGGTGTTGCTAGCCCATAGAGCGCCTTTCGGAGTTTGAAGACGTGTTGGGAAACGTGGGATCTTTCAAAGCCCGGTGGTTGCTCGACATATACCAACTCTTGTATAGGGCCATTGAGGAATGCACTCTTCACATCCATTTGATATAGCTTGAATTCATGATGGGCTGCATAGGCTAGAAGAATCCGAATGGCTTCAAGTCTTGCAACCGGTGCATATGTTTCTTCAAAGTCCAGGCCTCTACTTGTGTGAACCCTTGAGCTACCAATCTTGCCTTGTTCCTTGTCACCACACCTTCTTCATCTTGCTTGTTGCGAAAGACCCATTTGTTCCAATGACATTGGTATTTGGTCTTTCCACGAGTGACCATACTTGATTGCGCTCGAAGTTGTTGAGCTCTTCTTGCATGGCCATCACCCAATCCGGATCATCCAGGGCTTCTTCTGCCTGAGAGGTTCCAAAGAGGAGACAAACGAGTAATATTGACAAAATTTGCCAAATGAGAGAGCGTGTCGTTACCCCCTTTCGTAGACTCCCAAGAATATTATCAACGGGGTGATCTCGTTGAATAGTTTGCTTAGTCTTGGATGATCGATGGGTTCTGGTTCATCTTCGGCTTCCTCTTCTTCATCTCGCTCGAAGATGGGTTGTAGGTTCACTCCATGAAGTGGAGTAGCTGCAGCTGCTCTGGGTGTGCCCGGCACTGCTTGGCTCCTCGCGGCACTGCCGGGGTCCGGCACTGCCGGGGACGAGCCCGGCACTGCCGGGGACTGTATCTTACCAGTCCAGCAGAAGCTTCAGCTTGAGGACCATCCTGACCAGTAGCCTGCTGTTCCTGTGGTTTTATATCACCAATGGCTAGTTGCTTGATTGCTTCACAAGGAGGTTCCTCATCACCTACAACCACTTCATCAACTTGCTCTACTTGAGAGCCATTAGTTTCATCAAACGTCACGTCTATCGCTATTTCAACCTTGCCGGAGGCCTTGTTGAAAACACGATAGGCATGCTCTTGATCCATAACCGAGAGAAAACCTTCATCAACCTTGGATGCGAACTTAGAGACTTTGGGTTTCTTGTTCAATATGAAACATTTGCACCCAAATACTCTAAAGTAAGACACCTTAGGCTTGTTACGGTTAGCAGCTCATAGGAGGTCTTCTTTCTCTCTTGTGGAGGTAGGCGGGTTGATTGCATGGCAAGCGGTGTTGACGGCTTTGGCCCAAAAGATGTCCGGCGTCTTGGTACTCATCTAGCATCGTCCTTCCATGTCAATGAGCGTTCTATTCTTCCTCTCCACCACACCATTTTGTTGAGGGGTGTAAGGCACTGAGAACTCATGCTTGATGCCCTCTTCATCAAGTAACTCTTCCACTTGGGTGTTTCGGAATTCGGTTCCATTATCACTACGAACCTTTTGATGTTGAACCGAATTCCCTTTGAGCTCTTCGTATGAACATCTTCACCTTCTCTTGCACTACACTCTTATCATGCAAAAAGAATACCCAAGTGAAACGAGAAAAGTCATCAACAATAACAAGACCATGTTTGTTACCGCCGATGCTAAGGTAGGCAACCGGTCCAAAGAGATCCATGTGAATCAATTCCAATGGATGAGTAGTAGTGTCATAGCTCTTTGGTGGGTGGTACGCCTACTTGCTTTCCGGCTTGGCAAGCTCCACATACTCTGTCTCTCAAAATGAACATTGGTTAGTCCTAGGATGTGGTTGTCCTTTTGAAGTTTGGCCAAATTCCTCATCCAAACATGAGCTAGTCGGCGGTGCCATAACCAACCCATGCTAGATTTTGCCACTAAACAAGTCTCAAGTTGGCTTCACTTTTGTTGAAATCAACTAAGTAAAGCTTCCCTTTCAAACGACCTGTAAAGACAATAGAGGAATCCTCCCTTCTAAAGACTTCCACACCCTCATCCGTAAAGAGACAATTGAAACCCATTCCACACAATTGCGAAACGGACAACAAATTGTAACTTAACGAATCAACATTAAGACATTAGTAATTGAATGTTCAAGTGTGATAGCAACTTTACCAAGACCTAGCACATCCCCCTTGGAGTTATCACCAAATATGATGTTCTCACTTGCATTTGTAGTTGGGGAATATGATGAGAACATACTCCTTTCTCGGTCATATGATTTGTACATCCGCTATCAAGCACCCCAACTTGATCCACGGAGGAGTAAGCCTGCAAATAAGTTTAGTTCCTGGTTTAGGTCCCCAATTGATATTGGGGCCTTGCATGTTAGTCACAAGTATCTTAAACCCAAAATAAACTTGTCGGCTGCCCTCTTGTCATTACCAACATACTTTGCAACAACTTTACCACTGTTGTTGTGTCCTAAAAAAGTAACAAGAGGACATGCTCTTCTTGGAGCTTCTATTGGGTTGATGCATGAACTTGTTCTTGGTTACCCAATAGACTCCTTTGTTTCTGAGACCCTTGCTTCTGATTTCGCATCTGCCTGGGCTGTGTGTGAGACTGAGCAGAAGGGGAACTGGTAGGCCTTCCCTTTCTTGGGGCGCGGCACTGCCGGCCTGGGGGGCGGCACTGCCGGGCCCGGCACTGCCGCCTTCTGGCCGGCACACTGCCGCGGTCTGTGCAGGCTGAACGTATACCAATGTGACCCTTCTTCTCAAACCTCACACACTCATAGCCATTCACCTTCTTCCTTCCATTGGTTTTGCCTCCCTTTACATGCCCCAACCCATCCTTTATGAAAGGACGTCTTCCGTTCTTGAACTTGGGCATGTTCTTGCTTGGGTCTTCTCACTAGCACTTAGTAGCCTTGACACAACCACTTGCAATAACACTTGTCAATCTTGCCTATTTCTTTTCTCATGGCTCCATGTTTGCAAGGTTAGTGGAATAGACATTCAAATCAAGATTATAGCATTTTCCACAACCTTCACTAGTGGAGGAATAGAAGTGACATTGCCTTAGGAGAGTTGAGTTGCTTTCCCAAAGAAGGTTATATTGCATCAAGTTCCTTGTGCTTTACATCCAAGTCACAATACTTTTTCTTGAGTTCAACATGAGCCTTCTTTAGGGAAGCATGTTCATCTTGCTCTTTGGCCAAGGCCTCATGCAAGACATCCAACTCACTTCTCTCTAATGCAAGAGCTTCCTTGCAAGCAATATAGAGATCCTCTTGTTTGATAAGAGCATCCTCACTTATTGCTAGCTCGGCTTGTACACCCTCTAGTTCCTCCATTAGCTTAGTGATAAAGAGTTTAGTTTTCTTATCTAAGTTCTTTGTTATCATGTTTATCTCTTCATCACTAGAGCTATCATCACTAGAAGAGTCACTAAGTTCACTACTAGAGATGTCACTAAGTGGAAGAGAAGGTTTAGGAGTATGAGTCTTTTTCACCTTCTCTTTCTTGGCCATGAGACAAGTGTGGGAGTTGCCTTCATCATCATCGGACAAGTGGTTGAATAGCCTTGGTGAAGGAGATGACTTTTGGAATGCAATGGTTGCCATCTTCTCATCTTCTTCACTTGAGGTTTGTGCGGTTGAATCCCATTCATGTCCGATGTGAGCTTCTCCCATGTATCTCTTGTTGTGCTTCTTGTAAGTGGCTTTGTCATCTTTCTTGCCCTTGTTGTCTTTCTTCTCATTTGGGCAATGAGCAATGAAGTGCTCGGTGACCACAATTGAAGCAAGTTCTCTTTTTCTTGTTAGGAAACTTCCTCTTTACAAATTGTAACCTTCTTTCTTGAGCCCCTTGCGATATCTTCTCATGAATAGAGCTATATCATCAATCTTCTCAAACTCTTCACCATCACTCTCACTCTTGCAAGAGGATGATGGCTGTCCTCAAACCTCTATTTTCTTCTTTTTTGCTTGGGCTTGCTTGAGGCTTGCTTGCTTGAACTTGACTTGCTTGATGTTGCTTGTTTTGTTGGCTTGCTTGCCTTGAGTGCCACTTCCTGATCTTCATCCCATCTAGCCTTGCTTGCAACTCTCCAAGCTTCCTTCTTCATTAGCTTCCTCTCTTTGCATATCAAATGTGATAATCCTCCCAAGCACATCACTAGGTGTGAACTTCTCAAACTTCTTCTTGTCTCTAATCAATGTCACTACGGTCTCATTTCTGGTGAATAAGCTTCAAACATAATCTTCACAACCTTGTGATCATTGATTTCATTTCCACCTAGCCCTCTAATCTTGCCAACAATGACCATCAACCTATCAAACATCTCTTGAGGACCTTCACACATCACAAATCACAAACCGGTTGAGCTTGGCCATCAACAAATCAATCTTGGATTGCCTTACTTTATCAACCCTTCATGAGCAATATGCAATGTGTCCCAAATCTCCTTTGCAACCTCAACTCCCATGACCTTGTTGTACTCATCACCATCCAAGGCACTAAGTAGCACGCTAGTGGCTTGGGCATTGAGATGAATGTTGCGGAACTCATCTTGAGTGGGGTTCTTTGGATCAACCGGTGCTTCAAGTCCATTGTGCACAATCTCCCAAATACCTGGATGGAGACCAATAAGATAGGTCTTCATAATGTGCTTCCACTTGGCAAAGTTGGTCCCGTCGAAACGAGGCAACTTGCCCGCGGGTACATTAATGAGAGGCCTAGAATCATGGTTAGACATAGAAGAATAAGTGTAGGATACGGCTCCGTATGTCTTCTTGGTCTCCTCCTTCTTCTTTTGTCATCCTTGAGATGATAGGAGATGTCATCATCACCATCTTCGGTGCTACTTGAGTCTTCACTCAAGTGCACACTCTTCTTAGCTTTGAGCTCTTCCTTCTTCTTCTTTTCTTTCTTCTCTTGGCTCTTTCTTCTTTCTAATCTTTCTTTCTTCTCTTCTTTGAGCCTTGTCTTCCTTTGCTTTGAGAGCTGCTGCATCTTCTTTTGCTTTGGCTCTAGCTTCTCTTCTCAACCTTCTTTCTTCCTTTCGTCTTGCGAGCTCTCCGGCCGACACAACCAATTGTGGAAGTGTCCTTCCGCTAGCTGGGAGATACTCTGCTGCTGCTGCTAGTGGTGTGCACATCCGGTCTTCAAAGGGGTTTGGGTTGCACAACACTAGCGTACCCGTTCCTCCGTCAGTGGCCATACTCTCGCACGGTTAAGTGCTACTGAGAGACCAGGCCGATACCACTTGTAAGGACCTGTATGGCCTAGAGGGGGGGGGGGTGAGGGGGGGAATAGGCCTGTCAAAATCACAGCTTAAAACTAAATTAGATAGGCCCGGCACTACCGCCCTGTGCCCGGCCCGGCACTGCCGCTCCCCGGCACTGCCGGCCTCAGCGCGTACTGCCGCGCAGATGAAGACCAGAAGCTGCAATTCGAAATCTAACCACAATCTGATAAGATTCTATATGAAAGAATGTAACAATAGACTATATGAACCAGCAGAAACAAACTACTCCAAGACAAATATGAAAGATAAAGTAGATCGGGCCAACCCTAGAATATATCACAAGCTCATGAACATAGAGAATGAAACCAAGCAAGCACGAGAGACAAGTGATTTATCCCGTGGTCAGCTCGCCACCAAGGCTTGCCTACCTCCACGTTGTTGAGGTTGACCATTAGGTCAGAGCTTTGCAACTCAACCTCGTTCTCAAGTCAAGGAACCAAATCCTTGAGGTGAGGGGTAATCTTACTAGCTGCACAAGTGATTACAAACCTCCCTAGGCCGCCACACAAGTTGGCAAGGCTCTAGGCGACGCCTAGCCGGCTAGGGTTCAAAAGACCCAAGAGTAATAGAAGCAAATTCCCGGCTATGGCTCAAATCAAGTGCTCTAGGCAGTAGATCTCAGCTAGGGCTCTTCTTGGTGAAGGTTTAAGCCTCTCAACCACTTGGAATCAATGGGAATGGAGAGTTTGGTGGGGGGGAGCTTGGAGAGCCTTCAATGAGAAAAGAGAGAGCTTGTCTGGAGGTAGGTGGAGAGTTCTGTCGTGGATAACCGTGGGAGGCAGATGGGGTGAAGTAAATACCCGCTGCCATCCAACGGAAATAATCAGTAGTCGGCAGTGCCGGCCTTAGCCCGCGGCAGTACCGCGCGCCCGGCACTGCCGCGCTTAGGGGCACTGCCGCGCCCACCAAACACAGGAACAGTCTACAATGGGGTGCAGCTGTCTTTGGTTGGAAATTGTGGATGGTTTGAGTTGGTTTGAGCACATGTCATTCAGCCATATCAATGAATTTGCATTCCCCCTTAATAGTACGACATTCCTAAACTCAAGTAATAAAAAAAGAATATCTTTGAAGCACTTTGAGCTTGGAATCGATAAAATGTAGTGTGGGGGCCACCAACGCATATACACCATCCTTCTTATCATAACCTGCTTATCAACTTCATAAATCTCGTTAGTCCCTAATCATGTGGTCATTATCACCAAAACCCACAATTAGGGCTTGATTGCACTTACAATGTTGTTCAACAGGTCTGCCTCTATATGCACGACCCTCGGGAGCCTCATCTTGGTGCTATGAAGCGCATTCTCCGCTATCTTCAGGGCACTTTGGATCTTGGTCTACACCTCCACCGGACCTCACCGGCTGATCTTACTGTCTACACGAATGCTGATTGGGCGGGATGTCCTGACACACGCAAATCCACATCTGGGTATGCGGTGTTCCTCGGGGACAATCTCATCTCCTGGTCATCCAAGCGTCAGCCAACGGTGTCCAGGTCCAGTGCTGAGGCGGAGTATCGGGCTGTGGCTAATGGCGTTGCTGAAGCCTGCTGGTTGCGACAGCTTCTGCAAGAGCTTCACCATCCTCTTCGCCGCGCTACTGTGGTGTATTGTGATAATGTCAGTGCCATCTACCTCTCCACCAACCCAGTCCAGCATCAGCGAACCAAACATGTTGAGATTGATCTGCACTTCGTCAGAGAATGAGTCGCCCTCGGTGAAGTTCGCGTTCTACACGTTCCCACTACGTTCCAGTACGCCGATGTCTTCACCAAATGTTTGCCGACGTCCATCTTCACAGAGTGTAGGTCCAGTCTCAATGTTCGCGGTGCTCCTAGTTTAGACTGTGAGGGAGTGTTGAAATGTAATTGGGCTCGTGGGCCTGTTTATCGTGACTCTCCACCTAGCCTATATATATACACTGATTGTGCCTGAGTAATACATCAAGTATTCTCCAATTCATACTCTTTCACAAAGTCCAAACAAACTATCACAAGGTGCCCAAATACAGTTAAGTGGCAACAAATTAGCCTCAAACTAATTAGGTAATTAACTATGGAGTCATAGCTGCTCAGAGTTTACAAATTACTAATGAAGCAAGGCAAAATACGAACAACAACAGGCTTGACAGCAGCAGTAGCAGTACTTGAACAATCATAGAAGCTAGGCAACACAAATTGATGATAGAAATAAGTAAGTCATAACAACAACTCATCTTAAGAGCAGGTACATTGCTACACATCAGCTGTCTTGTACGCCATCTCGTGCAGTGCCATGTAGGATTTTTGCTCACGTAGAGGAAAGAGAGAGGCGAGAGAGGACGATGTTATTGTTTTGTGAGACAACCATCTCATGAGCTAAAATTTAGGAGTATGAGACAACTATTCTATTATTGTATGAGTTATTGTTGTCATGCAACTCACAATTTTTTTTTATCCTATCCATAAATTAAGGAATTATGAGTTGCTACGAGACAAATTTAAAAACAAACCATTGTACATGTCGTCTTAAAATTATGTAGAACTACATGAGACCACCTATGAGACAAGACTAATGTACTTATCCTAAGGGCAAGTACATTGTTACACGTCAGCTGTCTCGTACATCGTCTCATGCAGTGTCACGTAGGATTTTTGCTAATGTGGAGAAAAGAGAGAAGCAAAAGAGGAAGAGGTCGTTGTTTCGCGAAACAACCACCTCATGAGCTAAAATTTAGGACTATGAGACAACTATTCTACCATTGTATGAGTTGTTGTTGTCATATAACTCACAATTTATTTTTATTCTATCCATAAATTAAGGAATCATGAGTTGCTACGAGATAACTTAAAAACAAACTATTGTACATGTCGTTTACTAAGTCGTCTTAAAATTATGTGGCACTACATGAGACCACCTACGAGACAAGTCTAATGTACTTGCCCTAAGAGGGGGTGTAGTCATCACATGCCTAAGTGGGACACTTATACTTGCCAGCGTTACCCTCCTTTATCCATATCTCAACATAACAGTGCAATCATTCATATCAAAAGCTAACAACATGGTTGCATAAATAAAATGTCTCAAGTGCATTGGACAAAGTCACCATCGACCATGAATAATTAACCTTTCAACATACAGTGGACACATACATCATCGACCATATGAAAAGTACCAAGAATGCAGCATATAAATGTTTCAGTTCTCAAAATCAACTATCTTAGCAACTACACAAGCAGCATGTACCCAAACGCAAGAGACAAATCAAAATCAAAATAGGCAACAGTAAACTCTAAAATCAAATAAAAGGAGATTTTGGGGGGTTTCACTTCGGGGGAGTCGATGGAGACACGAACAAGCGCAATACGAAGGAGGAGAAGAGTCGGTGGTGAAGAAGTAGCATATCTAGAACCGGACGAAGCAGATCCGCACCAACCAACACCAGCCACACCACCGCAACACGGAGAAGATGAAGGAGGAAGACAACCGCCTCCACGGAGCTCGACAACAGACGGAGCAGCGTCGTGACCAAGCATATCCCAAAAGGAGGATTTGAGACGAAGTCTGGAGAGGAAGAAGACCACGCAGCACCACCATCACACTAACACCGCCGGTCGCTCAACACAAATACAGTGGGGAACACTCGAGGAGGAGGAGGAGGAGGAAGAAGAAATGAGCGACATATATAGGCAGCAGATTTCAATGGGGAGGAACGTGCGTAGAAGTTTCATGGTTTCCGCGCGTGCCGCTGCCGCCGCCCGGAAATCGCTCTAGCGAGGATGGAGGGAGCCTGGCTCCAAAGAAATGAACTCTAAGAGCATTCCCATGGATGCAAGAGAGAGAGAGAGAGAGAGAGGAGCATGTGCACACACGAAGCCAAGCCGTCATCTAGGTCAACCAAATCAAACAAGTCGTGGGTGTAGCTGGGAGCACTAGCCACCCCCTTTGCCCTATATTAAACAAGCTCTAACTCACTGAGGTGAGACTTAGGACTTATTTGGTTTGTGTCTACAGTTGCCAAAGCCGCAACAATGCCATTGCAAAACTCTGGCGCAAAATTTGCTCACTAAGTTTTCAATATATATGTGGCATAGAAATTGACCTACCACGTTGTGGTCGTGCTACGACGTGCGGTAAGTGCAGCACCTAACCAAATAGCCAATCAAATTAGGCGCAAAAGCTATGGCCAGCTTGGCAACTTGTGGCAGCAAACTAAATACACCCTTAGGTCCTGCCACGGTCTATGTTTCACCTCTAGTCTAGCATGGCAGTCGTTTCTTGCTTTGTAGTGTTTTGGAACTATGGTTTCTAGACACGCCAAATCATATCTAGGTGGGCACAACAAATCTTTGCTTTAGTGCAAATACAACCTCCAGAATATCTTTGTTCATTTTTCAACTATCCATGATCTAGAAAAATATAGAATTGCTATAAGTCTAAATTTTAAGATAATTCTTAACTACAATGTACAACAACTAGTACAAGTAAAAATCAACTCGTAAGACATAATTTCTATTTTGTCTATAATCAAACATTGACAAAATTACTTATTGCCTTAACTACAACAACGAAATCAAATTACTTATGATAGTTTCGATTTTTTTAGCGGTAAATTGATGCTAGTTTCGATTTTTTTAAGCGTGGCGCACGAGGTACTGGTGGAAGGAATATTAGGCGTGCGCGTGTTTGAAAACTGACTTTTGCATTTCTGTACGATATATAGGTCATTCATTACTTGAAACTTGAAAGCAATGTACCAACTCCCTCGCCTAGTTAGAGCGCACACTCAACTGGCACACAAGCACAACACTTTAATTTAAATACATTTTCTATATTTCAGATGTCTAAGGCCAATCTTAATGGGGGTTTCATTTGAGTTTTTTTGCATTAAATATGCTGTCATATAAGCGTTTTTTATGACATGACATTGTATTTAAAAGAGAGAGAAGAAATAAGTTTCATCTAGATGAAACTCTCTTGACACGAATATCAACTCTCTATGAGTCATGGAATTTAATGTCTATAAAACTTTAGAATGGAACTCTCACTCTTAATGGAGAGTTTCATTCAAGTTTTATTTTATTTCATATGACATGACAGTCTTGAAACAACAAAATGAAACTCACCATTGAGATTGGTCTAAACAGTTTTATCTACTCCCTCTGTTTCGAAACAAGTGACTCTTTAGGTAGAGAGTGTAAAGAGTTACTTATTACGAGGTGGAGCAAGTATGTCTTTTTATAGAAAAAAATTATTATTTATTTATTATAATTTATTACACTTGGACTATTAGATTGAGACCTAAAGGTTGCTAGTCATCGTGATGCTATAGCTCATAAACATGAAAAATATAATATAGCATATCCCTAATTTAAATGGCCGCCGAAGCGCAAGGTATACCGTGTGTTATTGTAACACTGAGCAAAGCTTTCTCAATGGCCGCCGAAGCGCAGCCGCGGGTCCTCGTCCCCCTGCTCGCCTGGCCCTGCCTCTTCTTCGTCGCCGGCTCGCTGGCGTGTGGACCTGCCGACCTCCTCCACCCGGTCGTCCTGCTGCCGGCATACAGCTGCAGCCAGCTCGACGCGCGGCTCACACACGAGTTCGAGCCCTCCACGGCGCCGAGCTGCGGCGCACGAATGGGGAAGGGCTGGTTCCGGCTGTGGGAGAACCACACGGCGCTGCAGGAGGACCCTGCGCTGGTGCCGTGCTACGCCGAGCTGCTGCGGCTGGTGTACGACCCTGTCGCCGGCGATTACCGCAACGTGCAGGGCGTCGAGACCCGCGTCGTGCCGTTCCGCACCAAGCGGGGTTTCGGCTCCGATGATCCTGCCACAAAGTAAGACATCCTTGCGCGAAGCATATATCAATCAATTAAAGATTTCTCCTAAAATCTGTCTCAGTCTTCTTGTTGTGCTCCTACACTACACTACGCTACACTCGCTCGTCAGGAGCATCTGCATGGGAAAACTCATTCAGGCACTGGAAGGAGTCGGATACAGAGAAGGCGAGAGCCTCTTCGGCGCGCCGTACGACTTCCGATACGCGCCGGCGCCGCCCGGCCAGGCGTCCAGGGCGTTCTCCCGCTTCCTCTCGAACCTCAGGATGCTCGTGGAGCAGGCAAGCGAGAAGAACGGGAACATGCCGGTCATCCTCGTGACGCACAGCTTCGGCGGCCTCAACGCCAACGTCTTCCTCAGCCGGAGCCCCCTGGCGTGGCGCAGGAGGTACGTCAAGCACTTCGTCATGGTCTCCACCGGCGCTGGCGGCGGCGTGTTCCCGCTGCAGTTCGGCGGTTCGAATTCGTCGCCGCCGCAGCCGCCGACGGACCCGCTGTCGTTCGCCAACACCAGATTGCGATTCGCGACCGCGTTCTCAGTCCTGCCGTCCCCCAAGGTGTTCGGCCGCGCGCCGCTGGTGGTCACGCGTGCCAGGAACTACTCCGCCTACGACATCCCGGAGTATCTCGAGGCCAATGGGTTCTCTGACGACGAGGTGGCGCGCTACTTGACCAGGGTGCTGCCGGTGACGCTGAGCTTCGGTGCGCCGGGCGTGCCGGTGACCTGCATCAACGGTATCGGCGTGCCGACGGTGGAGAAGCTGGTGTACCGGGACGGCGACTTCAGTGCGAAGCCTCAAGTGGTTTACGGCGACGGCGACGGGGCCATCAACATAGCGAGCATGTTGGCGTTGGACACCTTGATCGGGGCTCATCCGGAGCAGGATTACTTCAAGTCGGTCCTGATTCACAACACGAGTCACGGTGGCACCATCTCGGATGATTTTGCCCTCAGGCGTGTGGTCAACGAGGTTCTTGATGCCAATGGGAATACAATTAACGCTGTTGAGAAACAACAATGTTAAAAGTAGACAAGTCGATTTGCAATGGGAGACCGCCTTTTACTCAAGAGTGGCCTACGGTGGCCTCTAAATCTCTAGAAATACATTTGTAGCAGCACCTGATTCTCATCTCATAATTAGAGGCAGCTCTATTTTTAGCCGTCTCTAGAAATCTAACTCTAGAGCTTCTGAAAATCAATTTTCAATTGCCTCTAAAAATAGAGGTCGCATAGTAATTCAAATTTTCCAAACAACACCTTCAATAGAGAAATGACGAAAAAATTGTAAATCCCAAAAAATTATTCAACTTTGTAGTAGATAATTTTTTATTCGAAATCATTTATGCTATGGAAATTTACGTTTACACTTCTCACAATTGAAATTCTAATTTTTTAAATAATCTCGAATGGAGAAACGATCAAAACAAAAGTTGCAGATCTAAAAAAGTTTACAACTTTGAAGTTGTCAACGTTTTTATTTGAAATCGCATGTGTAAGGACAATTATATTTGATTTTCTTAAAATTTAAAATTCAAATTTACAAACAACCTCGGATACCAAAACAAGAGTAGTATATCTCGAAATGTTATCAAACTTTGTTAAAAGTCAAATCAAAATATTACTCGTAAATTTTTCTTCCAATTCACAATCATTTTCTAAGGTCTGAAGTGTGGCGCCGAGAACCACACCAGAAATGCAAAACCACAATGCGTAGCGGCCGCATGGCGTACCTACTGTCGTTCATTCTACTTTATGATTCGTGCTCGGGATGAGAAATAAATGCAGTAAAGACAAGGTGTTGACGAGTGCAAATCACAGAGTAGTTGCAGCCGTCGATAGGAGAGGTGGCCGCTACCCATTGCCGAAAAACCGGGTTGAGAAGCACACTAGTGGTGGGTGGAGGATCCAACGTGGCGGACCACATCACGTGGCGTTAGTGGTGGTCACGGTGGTTTGGCTGGAATCCAGCTCTTGTTGTTTTCTTTCACTGTTCGCATTCCATTTTCCGCCCGATGCTACAGATTTGACGTTTTGTTGGTTGTACTCTCTCCTTCTATAAAAACATATAATTATAAGATCTCTGCTGGTTAAATTAGTTAAAATTTAATTAAAATTATAATAAAAAATATTAGTATTTATGTTGTTAAATAAAATTATTATAAAAATATATTTGATTACTAATCTAATGGTGCTTTTTTGAAATCAAGAATATTAGTACTTTGTATATAATTTTGATTAAAGTTTGAATTATTTAACTCCTCGATAAGCGAGAATTGCATGTTTTATTGGATAGAGAGAGTATTAATTAGTTCAGCAGAAGCACAAACAGAGGATGATATTTTTTTTGGGTCTGTGAGTATGTCTACTCAACATGTGGTTGTTTTTTATGAGTTCGTAGCAATCAGATTTTACTTATACACTCACACCGTGTTATATCTATATTTATATTATCTTATTAGTATATTTAAGATAATTTTCAGTGTAATTTATTTAATAGGATGGTGTAATTTAGGAATAATAAAAATATATGTTAAATTCATAGAAAAATTATAAATTATTTCTATGAATTGCAGATATCAAAGAATAAATATCAAATTATTCAAAAAATTTCAGAACAAATTATAATTTTTTTTACAAATTTCAGTGGGCCCACACTCCTCAACCTTGTCCTTCCTTTCCTTTCTCTTCCCTTCCAGCCTTTCCCCCGAGCCACACCAGTCTGGTACCCCGACCGCCATCCTCGCGTCCGCCCTCCTAGTCCTCGGTCGCTAGCTCCGCGCTGGGCTGCCCTTGTCCTCCTCGTCTAGCCGCCAGCTTTGCACCGCGCCCACCGGACCGCACTTGCCCTCCTCGTCGACAGCCGCCAGCCAGCCCCTCACCGCCCCACGCCGCCCTGCGCTGCGCCGCCATGGCCAGGGCTGGGAGCTCCGAGGCCAGACACACTCTGGCTGCACGCGACCACCCGCTCCCGATCTGACGACCTAAAATCCAGTTGTTGACAGCTCCCAAAACAACCGGTTGTTGTGTAGCAATCCTCTATTTTTTCAAACCATTCAATATTGCTCTATGGAACCTAGAAACTGTTTGGCAGAACTCTGGCTTTGGTTTCGGCGGATAGCAACAACTTCCATGGAAGAGCCATAAGATAAGTCGTTTTACGGTAAATCTAGAGGAGCCACACTGTTGTTGTTGTTTTAGACATCAAAGAAGAGCTGCAATTGCTCCGGCTCCATCAGAGAGGTACTTAAGGAGAAGTCATGCCAATTGACAAACAAGCTCTTTTGTTGACTGCTATTTTTTTTTGAATGAACCAAACAATAAATCAAGCCCATGACTCTACCTACTGGCTACTGGGTTTTATTGCTACATGCTGCTTCTAATAATTTGTACTCCATTTAGTGGATGAAGTTGCTCCATCAGAATTCATGAAATCAGGTTCAACATTCGCTTGAGCTTATCAACCTGAATAAGTCCTATTTTTCTATAGAATAATATTTCCTCTCACACAAATCAGCCGAAACAGTTTTTTCAACCACAAAAACCATCAGTTGAACAACTTATGATGGACCACCTTATCCGATAATATGTTTGTGCACATATCAAAGGCTAGTTTGGATACTCTAGTTTTCTCGGGATTCCAAACCACCCCCAACCCCCCCCCCCACACATTTTATAGCAACTTATTTCTTCATATATAAGGGCTTGTTTGGCTGCACATACATATACCTCAATCCACGTGGTTTAAGATGGATTAAGGTGAAATTTAGTTCAACTCCCACTTCAATCCACTCCGAACCACGTGGATTGAAGTGTATTGATGTGCAGTCAAACAAGACCTAGTGAGGTTTTCTTTCGTGGGTTGGCTTCCCCGGTCTTTCCTAACTAGACATATAAGTACCACTAGCAAATATGTCCATGCATTATAATAGGGAAAAACGATTAAACATTCATAAAATAATAACATGAGTGATACATATCTACTTATGTTTTATGCTTTTATAGTTTAGTTTATGTTGACCGTCACATCCATGATATAAATTAATGCTGACAATAAATAACAATGTTCTATTAAACCTATGTTGAATCAAAATGTATATTGATATATTTTTTCTTCCGTTGCAAAACGCATAATTATTTAGATATAAATATATCATAACTTTAATTTTTTATACTACCCATGTGTTTCTATAACTTAATATCGACATTTATAGCTTTTCTGACGTATCATATCAACCTCCATAACTTTTTTTGGATGTGTAATGATTGGTCTGTCCACCAATGATTATGACAATAGACATTTCTGATTTTTCACACGGCAACCGTCGCCACGAATTACACAAATACATTTGTTTAGATTTTTTAGACAATAATCATACCAAGATTCTGGTTCACGACATAACTAATTGTATCATTTATTAATCCATATTTTAATAAAAATAAGTTTTGGTTCTAATCAAAACTATATCAGATAGCGTAAATCTTTCTCAAATTTAATGCGCAAATAAACGTAATAAGAGCAACTCCAGAGTTTCCTTTTTTTCTCAAATCATGAAATTTGCAACTCCCAAATGAATATGGGATATGAAAAAAGAAGTCATCTCTAATAGTTTCCCAATTGGTTTCGTAAAAATGAAAATAAGTGGCTCACTCCAAGTTTTTAGGGGGAAGGTATTTCCGCGTCGACTCCGCGCAGGCCGTGACCTTTCTGGCCGCCGCCGAGACCTCTTGTCCTGCGCGACCTTCCTGGCTGCCGTGACATGATGGTTCGCAGGAATTGCAGGCGAGAGCTCCTCCTACTGCTGCAGCCAAGGGTGACAGTAGACAGCAGGCAGCGACGGTTAGAAATAAAGGCAATTTCCATGTCATTTTAATTCATATATGAGATAACATACTAGTGATTTTATAATATCATAAATGACTAAAACAGTACGGTACACATGTGAAACAAGCACGTGAAACATATAAATAATAATAAAACATAATATATCATCTACTGCAAAAAAAAAACACGTGAAACATCGTAACAGATTTACTGAAACATGAAAGCAACAACTACTGAAACAACGAAACAAAGCTATTGTAACATTCAGGAAATATGTAACAGACAACAACCCAGAATATATGACATACAGCAATACCGGAAAACTTATGAAACAATAAAAGACAACTACTCCAACATATTCAACAGTACTACTGAAACAGCACGACGGAACAAAATTCTGGATCACGAAAAACAGAGAGGAGATGAGAAGTTCATACCCTCCCATCCTTAGCGAAGTTGAAGATCCAGATCCTTGTCCAACTTCCTTGGTCATGAGCAGCAACAGGAGGTGAAGTTCTCCGGGAAGAAGACGACGAACGCTTCTCTTGTAGTCGCGGACGAAGACGTACAACAACAACTTCGCCGCCGGGAAGAAGACGACGAAGGCGATCCTCCTGGAGAAGACGAACGGCGGCGAAGATGGTTCGGGCAGTCGCGTAGTCGCTCCCAAAAAACCTAATTGCCATTCCCCCGTGCAAGGTCTCAAACGGCACCGGCTCCGGAGGCACCTGCCCTCTCGTTCCTCCGTGCGCGCAGACGAACGAGATGGAGACGTCTTTCCTGCAGCTGAATAGAGTTCTGGAATGTGTGTTTGTTCTCGGGAAGGAAAGGAACCGAAGAAGACTAGATGGAGAGGAGGAGGCGCCCTATATCCTCGCGCAGGAATAGTGGCGGCGGCGACAGGGAAGGTGAAGAGACAGAATACGGAAGGACAAGCGACATGCAGGTGAAGAGTTGGAAACTCCCGTGATTAGTGGGCATTAACAAAAATTAACACGCCACAAAAGCCACGCCTGCCTCTCGCCTCGTCTCGTCTCGCCTCGCCACGCCGCGACGAAGAGCCCTGCCCGGCCCGGCCGGGGCGGCGGCGGCGCGCGCGCGCGTGTGGCACGCCTTGGTCCGTTTCACAACTTCTCAAATTAGATGGAATAATTTTCACCATATAAGTTGAGTCAACGTCCCTTTAAATTCCAATTCGGCAACAAACAATAAATCTCACAATTAACACACCATAGAGTTTGGTTTATTAAATATATTAATGGGCTTGGCCCACAATAAAACTAACAATCCCCACCAAACTCTAGGGTTTGTAACTGTGAATTTCCAGAATCTCAGTTCTTTGATATACCAGTGTTTCGATGGAGATTGTTAGTTGAACATCCACCTAGAGCAAGAGTTTTCACTCAGTCCCACAATGAACAATGGACTATGCCTTGAATTAACAGTTTGCGTGAGGTGAGATTCACTCAAGTTCTTTGCTGGTACTAGGCTGCAACAGACATCCCCGCTGTTTGAAGCATATAAGTCATACTTAAGTGCCTTTCATGAGTATTTAAGGACCGTCCAAATCCCATAGACTGTGACCAACAGTCTGACTCATAAGGTGTATTCCTCATAAGATGTTCTGTAGGACAACATCTCATCTTTATAGACTCTCAGAATACATAAGGTAAATACCAACCTTCCTTACAGAAGGAAAGTTATGCATCAGAGATAGGTTCAAAAGGGAACTTTCCTCTCAGTCTACTCATAGCTTGTTTCACCACTCTACTTCACGGGATCTCCGATCACATAGAGCAGGTTATCACTATAGTAGATTTTCACATGGGTCTCATACTCATCTCTCTCGATGCATTTTCTATCATATTCCGTGATAATCCCTTAGTGAATGATCTGCCAGATTATTCGACGTGTGGACATAATCCAACGTTATAACTCCGGAGTTTTTAGCTTTCTGACAGATTTCAATCTTCTCTTAACATGCCTTGTAGACTTATGTTACTCCTGGAACTGTGACCTTCGCAATCCACAGTTTGATTGTCACAGTTCATGAAAATAGCCGGTATCGGTTTTTTCAACCACCGGTAAATCCAACAGGAATTCACGAAGCCACTCGCTCAGCCAGCAGGGTCTAACGTGTGAGTTCTGCTTCCATGGTAGACTTCGTAATGAGAGTCTGCTTGCAAGACTTCCAGGAAACAGCGCCACCTTCAAGCAGGGAACACATATCCGCTTGTGGCTCTAGCTCATCAGCATCAGAAGAAATCCAGTTGGCATCATAATAGCCTTCCAGCACTTTTGGGTGTCCGGTATAATGAATACCGTAAGTCATAGTACCTTTCAGGTACCGCAACACTCTTCTCAAGAGCGCGCCGGTGATCATCTCTAGTTGGGAACCAAACCTGCTCAGCTTGCTCACAGCATATGAGATGTCAGGCCTTGTTGCACTCGCAAGGTACATTAGCGAGCCAATGATCTGGGAGTATGTCAATTGATCCCTTGCTATTCTTCGATTTTTCCTCAATAGCACGCTAGGATCACAAGGTGTAGGAGCAGGGTTACAGTCACTATAACCAAAGCGACTTAACCCCTTTTCCACATAATGGGATTGTAACAAAGTTACCCCACCATCACCTTCTTCCAAATCTTTCATGTCAAAATTATTTGATAAAAGTTTCTTTACTTCCTCAATCACATTAAGGTTTGATCCAAAGATTAATATGTCATCAACATAAAGGCACAACATAACAGCCTCACCCCCACCATACCTATAATACACACATGTGTTAGCTTCGTTCACAACAAAGCCAACAGCAAGTAGAGTATTATCGATTTTTTCATGCTGTTGACACTGGTTATCTATCAAAATTAATAGAGAAATAAATATGGAAAGGGCATGAATTCAATCACCAACAAAGGTTTAGGGGTTTAATTGATAATATTCCATGAGTTTTGGTGAATTGTGATTCTGTAGGGACTAAACAGAAAAACCAGCACTGATTACTTCTCCTAGAAGGAACCCGACGGAAGATTACGGAACCGACGCATCAGGAATACTCCAGAAGGACCTAGAGGACACCAGAGGGCACCACGAGGCGACCCACGGGGGGAGGCCACTGGGCCCCACCGACCGGCCAGGTGGGCCCACCGGTCGGTCACCCCCTGGGCCCGATGGCCCCCATCTTCTGGAACCTTCTTTCACCGCCTATGAGGATGCATCTCCACCGTACCTAAAGTCGGTTTGATCCAAGGGCCACGGTTCCTCGCCTAGGGCTATATAACCAGACCCCAGACCCCCTCTCTCAATCATCATCAGATCTCAAGTCATTAGAAGAGGAGGAGGATCAATCAGAAACCCTAACTTCCATAGAGCCACATCAACTTAGGCATAGCTAGATAGAATTAGAATTAGAAGAGGCAAGCTTCGCTTGGATTCCGGATCTAGTCACGAGAAGGCTCGGTAAACCCAAGATCTTCTCTCTTGTATCAACATTATGGATCTAATTATGTTTCTAGTTCATAATTGTTCTTCTATTTCTTCATTGTTCTTCATTGTTCATCTTCTAGTTCTTAATCTAGTTCTTGTTCGTGTTCTAGTTCATACTCTAGTTCATCTACATGTTCTAGTTCATCATATTGTTCATCCTTGTGTGCTCGTTCATAGTCTAGTTCATAATAGTTTAGAGACGATTGATATGACTAAGACATTAATTACTATATTCTCAATTATAATGTTCATAGTCTGCTTTGATTATATATTTGGCATAGATAGATTATCTTCGTGTTTATGCTCATGTTTGTATAGCACTCACCCTATCGTGTGAGGGGTGGGTGGTAGACACTGTGTAAGCGTGGTGTTTATACATTGTTTATCTGCGAATGCTCCCTATGTTCCGGGTAGAGTGGTAGATCGCGGGTGTGACAGGCATGTTGAGTCCTTTGTATTCCACCCCTCGAATATAGGCATCGTATGGCTCAGTTAACTCATGGTCTAGGGGTTACTCTGTTTGGCACCTTTACTATAGAGTTGCCTCTTGAATATGAATATGGGATAACCTAGCCAATGATTGTCAAATATAATTGCACTAATCAATGTATATTATGACTTATAGTTAGAATAACTTAGGAATACTTCTTTATAATGTCTATTCTAATCCGCATGCCTTGTCTAAGTTGAAATGCTCTAAGGATTATCATAGATTGATCTGTTATCATATATTCATTTATAGTGTACCTCATTATTTGACTGATCCCTGTTTAAGATAAAGGAGTGTGTTCTCACTTTGTTCTCAATTCTCCTATCACATGTGTAGAGTAGCTTTAGTTCTTGTCCTTATTCATCTCACTTCATTCCTAGTGCTAAATATAAATAACGACACTTGGAACATCTTTGGGTAAAATGCTGCTACAACGGGTGTATTTATCTGTGCGCTTGCGGGTAAATATTTATCTTTAGAGTCAGTGCTATGATATAATCACATTACTAGTTTCATGTTGGGGATGACAACTTGACGCTAAGTGAAGCTAGTAGTGTCCCGTGCATTTCTAGTGCCTTCACTAGGTTAGTATTCATAAAGTCTATTTTTAGTGACCGCACTAAGAAGTGTCAACAAGCATTTTCAGCGCCGTTGCCATGGAATGAATGAGTAATTAAGGACGATAGCTAGAATACATTTTCAACATCCAGGAGCACTTTTGCACATGTGATAATTGAGATATATTATTCACCCTTTATCCAAACAGACCCACCCTGGCTTTTGTATAGTTTTGATCTTATGCAGGGTGAGGTGTATGACTGGTTTTGAACTTCCGACAAACTACGTTGCGGATCCAGAGGCTTTGCTCAACAAGAGTCAATCTCAAGAACCATTCAGCCACTTTGTCAGGAATCAACCAGATAAGGTATAAACAATAATCATCACTTTGACTTTCCGACAAACTCCCACAAGGATCGAGAAGAAGGTCAACGTTACAAGTTTTCAAACACGTGACGAGTGACGACACCTGTAACATTCCAAATTTTTGCATTATTTGAAATAGGCAAATTGATTTAATTTATGCATTTCATGTGTTGCATAAAACCTAGGCAATAAATAATATTTACAAAAGCTAAAATAAATCCTAGGCCAAAGATCATGTTGATGCATACATGCTGGTGCATAATTTATTTTGTGATGTGTGGTTTTTGCTCAAAACTTGTTTGAATTCAAATTGGGTTCAAAATGCTTTTGAAATCTCATTTCAGAAAATGAGAAGCTATTTCTCTCTCCCTCCCCTCCCCTTCTCCTCTTTTGGCCCGGATCAGCCCAGCCGGCCGGACCCTCCTCCTCCTCGCGGCCTTTCCCGCCGGCCTGCTCTCCCTTCTCCTCTTCAAGTCCGTGGCCCAGCGTCGGCCTGCAGCGCGCAGCGCCTCCTTCCCTCTCTTCTTGGGCCGCATCCGCTCCGCCGGCCCGTCATGGCCTTTGCAGCAGCCGAGCGCGTGAGCGCTCGCCTCCTTCCCCGTCGCTGACACCGCGTCCCCGCCTGTCAGCGTCTCCCTTCCCCCTGCGCCCCGCCCCCCTCTCTCTGACTGGCGGGTCCCGTTTGTCAGCTCCTTCCCCCCCCAACTCGTGTCCGGCTCGGTGTCGAGCCCGAACGCAAATCCTCCGCGATCACGCCCTTCCCCTTGATGAATCTACCAAACCAGGACCCTATAAAGCCTCTCGAGCACCCGCCACCTTCCTCTCCCGAAAAACCCGAGCTCCTCATGCCCTATTTCGCTCCCGCGACAAGCTCCGCCGCCACCGAGTTTCCGCCGTCGTCTTCTAGTCGATTCACAGCGCTAACATCACCGTAAGCACGCCTCCGAGCTTCGGATCAAGCTCTTGAGGCATCCCGATCCTTTTTCCCCTTTTTCTCTTCCTGTTTTTCCCATCTAATTGCTCGCCGTCACTCTGCAGAGCCACCAGCCGCCATCTCAAGCTGTGCGCCACCAACCGACCGTCCCCGACCTCGTTTTTGCCCTAGGTATGATCCCCTTGAGCTCCTGGTTCGTTTGGACCAAGTCCCGAGGTCTCTACTGCCTCCTAGCGCAAACCCGAGTCGCGCCGCCGCCTTCCGGCCATGGCGCCGCCGCGATTCTCCTCTGCTCCGGCGAAAGCGCCGCCAACCTCTCCGATTTAATCCTGATCGTCCATCTGAGATTCAGTGGCCAGGAAAGACCGATACCCCTTCGGTGTAGGTTTTGCTAAAGAGACCCTCAAGTTTATGGATCTAAACCCACGGTCCATCGTACACTGTGCTCTGAGTCTTTGGATTCTTCTTTCTAAGCCCCTGCGTTTCTGCCTATTTGAGGCGCAGTCCGATCTAATCTACAAATTCGATTTAAATTGATTTAAATTCAAATTCAATTTTAATTGATTCACAGTTTTGCCACTAGATTCAAATGCCTATAACTTCTACGTTTTTAATCCGTTTTAGTCCATTCAAGATGCGTTAGTTTCGTTTTGAAAAGATCTATCTGTCTGTACGAAAATGTATACTGTTTTCTGTATTTAAAAATTGAGTTAGATCTAATCTACTAATTTAGGTTTTGAATCTTGTTTAGCTCATAACTTTTGCGTTATAATTCCATTTTTCGTGATCTTCGCATTTATGTGATCGTGGTAGACCGCAGATTCTGTTTTCAAACTTTTATATTATTTTCTTACAGTTGGTGTAATGTTCTAATTATAGCTTGTTTGCTTTACATGATTGTTGTCCGGATGTTTGTGTGTTGATGTGGTAATCGAGTATAGACGGTGAGACGTACGCCGGTGATCAAGAGCCCTTCTTCGACAACTCAGAGCATCAAGAGTTTGCTGATCCAGGCAAGTATAGCATGGGATCCTCCTTGTTGTCCTAATAACCATAATTCACTATAATCGTCATATGCATGTGTCTACCTTGATGCCTATTTAGATCTATCATAGGTATTGATCTTGTGCCTTGTTATACTTGGTATGCATTGGGTAGAACTATGCTAGTGCTCAATTTAAACTTTGATCATGTGAACCTGAATTTAATGATATATGCAACTTGGTAAAATTGGCTTTTATAGCAACATGGTTTAGGAACTACTATAAGGGATCACCCGGGACATACAGTGCAACCATGGGAGTTATATGGCTCTGACCTTAGCTCAGTATAAGGACCTTTTCTAGCTTGTTAGTGGTTACCCGAAAGGGCGCATAAGGCGCTTGACGAGACGGGTATAGTGCGGCTTCTGTCCACGTGTGTATAGGCTGCGTGTTGTTGTGCCACCTGGAAGGAGGGATCTACATCCCCTTGCCTTAAGACCTAGCGGCCCTAACTTGTTAGACGAACTTTTGAAAGGCTTCGCAGTGTATCCTGCCCGCTCACCTCGGAAGTGTTATGGGAGTAATTAACCCGGGCATCTGGATATCACTACTCATCGGGTAAAGTGTGCAACCTCTGCAGAGTGTAAAACTGATATATCAGCCGTGCTCACGGTTACGAGTGGCCTGGAATTCTTATGGTATAGTTGTTGCTTAATAATGTTTTAATTGATAATATTATATTGTTCAATGATTTCATGTTCACATTGATCACATGTTTAATTTGGGAGGGATATCATTGATGCTATCTAATGCTAAAATTGTGCCAACTAAAAGCTACTGCAGTTAAACTAGTGTCAGCTTTATTTGAGCCTCATGAACCCCATGTTACATTTGTTAAGTACGAGATGTACTTATGCTTGTTTTACTTTTCTCTACTTGGATAAAAATCCCGGATGGGTAACAGATTGCTATGGTAATGATGACTTTCCTAAAGAATTCTAGTCTTGCTGTCAACCAGTCATCTTCCCTGTGATGGAGCTACCGCGAGAGTTATCTTATTTATCCGCTGCTATGTAAAGACTTTGAATAATGTTCGTTATGTAATAGACATATGTGATGATACTCCTTAATTTGTGGCTTATGTGTGTGATTGATCTTTGGGCACACATAAGATGATGCATTCAATTTTGTTCTTAAAATTGGGTGTGACAACACCAGACGCTGCACCAACCACAAGTTCCATTGTGAGCCATGGTAAGTTTAATCGAGGTGAGTTGGTCTTGCTCATGGACTTTAAATTGATGAGTAGTTATCTTATTAAATTCTTTGCATGTTTACTTTAAATGAATCATACATTTACTCCACTTAGTTTATGCCTTCACATACATATCACTTGCATGCATTCATCTAAAAAAAATAATACACTACTCACCTTGGTTACACTCTTTCATCTCCATTAAAGTGAATCTCTGTAGTGCTTTCATGCCACTGTTATTTACTATAGTATGCTTAAGGTTTGGAGTATGTTCATACATCTTTTAAATTAAGCATGGTGCTTAGTCTAGAAGTGTTGATCTTACTTTCAAAGGCTTTTTAAATTAAGCGTGAAGCTTAGGTTAAAATATATTCCTAGATTAAATTAGACATGGCATCTAGTTTGATTTTTGAACCAAGAGTATGCTCTAATAGATATCGGTTATTTTGTTGGACTAACCCCTGTAGAAATCTCTCAATATCAATCTGGGGAAGTCAAGAGATAAACTCACACTAGGATGAAGCAAGGCATAGGATGAACTCCAACAACTTCATACAAAAGACATTTGCTCATTCATCATTGATGGAAGAACTATAAGTATCAAAGAATATTCACTTGTCTTTTCCTATAAGTCACCTTCGCCTGGAACCATGAAACAATACAGCCACCAAATTGTCTATGAACTATGATGAATCATGTCTATGCTAAAACAATTCCAAATCCATCTACCCATTAGCATAGATAAGGATTTTAAATTTGGTAGTGGACAACCTATATTTCAACTTTATATATTCCCTCGAGTATGTGTCCATTAAAGAAAGGTCTTGCTCCACGAACCTAAACCACGAGCCCTCGCCGAGAGGTAAATCGGTATTTATCTTATGACTTTAAGAATCTTGTCTTAATTTAAGGAAAAGAAAAAAAATATGGACACATGAAGGTCCAATTATAGAAGTCGAATTATAAAAGGAAAAAAAGAGTTTGTTCTTAGGACTAGTTCCCTTCGGGTACTCTTGGTCACTAACCACTGCAGGATAAGATCTATAAGTGAAAGGGGTGAACAATGTTCGAGAACATGGAAGTTGCAAATACACCGCTAGGGATGCTTCAACATTCACACTTGCCTTTGTCTAAGTGTGGGAGGAAGGATAGCTCTTCTACAAATTCTACAATCATGCTCGTCCTCCCAATCAACAAGCTGTCAACATCCCGACACACTGGTTTGCAATCTCTCCACTCACTGTTACTTTGTCTCTTTAAGTTTGAATGATCTCACAAATTCCATGCTTGAAAATCAAACTTAAGATATAAAACAAAATTAAATCCTTTAGAGAAGAAATAATGGTGAACGATGAAGGTAAATAAAATATGGGATACAAGTTCTATGCTAATTAAAATGCCAAGATTAACTTCTCTGTAGCATAGAAAGTGACTTTAGCTCAATGACAACACTACCCTTGTTGTTACTTGTAGATCCCTTCGGGCATGTGTTGTCCACTAATGCTTTGCAGGAACAAGATAATGAGTGGAGCAATAGGTCCAAACACGATTCATGAGGAGAGAGTAAAATGATAGCAATTAAAGGTTGAGGAAGATGAAGTGCAACACACGAGACAAGATGCTCAGGAACAAGCTCAAGATGCAAGGAGAAACTTCAACAGGAGAAAGGGTCACGATAGATCATCTATCCTTTGTCACATGGCGACACCACGCTTCAATGACAAAGGTAACATTTTAAGGTAAGTGATCATTCTCTACAAAAGTTTTCCCTTAGTCTTGCTCCGCACTTAAACAAAAAGAATTAAAATATCTGAGTTACAACTTTAAATGTTTAATCTATAAAACTCAACATGTTTTTTTCTTTGAGTATCACTCTCTTAATCACTTGATCTTGAAGAACTCAACCCGCATTGTCAAATTCATGCTCACTCTTCTGATTTCATCACCCATGTTTTAAGAATGAAACAATGCACAAAATACCAATCTTATCATATTAAATGTGCCTAAGGTTAGAGTAGAGTAAATAAAGTTTTGGTTCTGTTGGTGTTTTCTCACCAACAGAACTTATGCACTTGATCTCTGCCTTAGTTTTGCGAGTAGGACACACTATACAAAGAGTGGTCTCCCAAAGTTTCACGAGTTCTAAAGGATGTTGCTAGCTTCCACTATTAATGCTTCACTTTAAAATGCTGGTTTGACATTTACTTTCCATTTCTTGGTACATATGTGATAAAATAAATATTGCATCATCATTGAGTCACATACATAAATGGAAATCCGAAACTCTGTTATTTTGTGCTTGAAAGAAATAAATCAAGGCTCTAAAATGATTAAGGTATAGTTTTTCACTAACCATTAATCTATTCCACGAGCGTTGTTGTCTATTTGAGTTTCAACAGAAGACAAGAAATTCCCTATGATGCCGACGATGTCTACATCCACTCAAGAACTCTACTTCAACATTCGTAGCCCAAGAGAAGTGGTGAACATCTACGCTATCAAGGATTCAAAGTAAATGACCATGCCAACACCCATTAAAAGACATGAAGAGCAGTAAACCAAAGGAGACAAGTCCACCAACCATTTGAAAGAAGAAAGAGAGTTCTACTGAAGTGCAACTAAGGTCTTCACCACAAGGACCTGTTAACACACCCAAGGAAGAATTAAGAGCGTGCAAGAAGTCCTGTTCGATGGACTATAAACATCGAATCCTCGCCGGAAGGTAACTCGGTAGTTATCATATTTCTTTAGTATTAAATTCAGTACTGCATAATCATATCATTTTACTTCTAGTTGCATATTTACTTCATAGCAATTATATCTGCATCAGAAAACAAAATAAAAATATGAAAAACTCTAAGCCCCATGAGAGTAGTTAGTGGTGTGTTAAAACCCATTAATATACTTTCTGTGGAGGCATAAAATAAAAGGAAACGTATGCTATGCAAACTAGATTTCTATGCAAACTCTAATCAAGACCACAAGAATCTAATCTGATGGCTGGTAATTTTAGCACTCAAACCCCTCCACTCATGGGGGTGTTTTGCAACAGCCGGATAGGATGAGTGGGGGGTTTTGAGTGCTAAAACTACCATCCATCAGATTAGATTCTTGTGGTCTTGATTAAAGTTTGCATAGAAGTCTAGTTTGCATAGCATACGTTCCCAAAATAAAAAGACATCTGCATATTTAATTTCTACACTGCATCTGTAAAAAGAAAAATCTAAAAAAGACACTATGGAAACTGCTGAAATTCTGCTTAGTGGAAAGTAAGAACATAGATGATCTTAAGAGCTTTAGACAACTAGACAAAGGGAAAGAGTGTTTATTACTAACGCTTAATCAAGTTCCACTAGTTGTGTTGTCTATTTGAGTTTAGTAGAAAATAAAGAAGAGAAGGACTAAAGCAACTGCTAACGGACTACTCATCTTCTGGGAAAAGAAATTACGTCAAAATCCAGCTTGGGGGAAGGCATCCCCTATGTATCAGCTAAGTATCTATTATCCTATAGAGTCATATAGTCAGAAAATACATAAAAAGATTAATAACCCAAAAAAATAGAATTCGACATTAAGAGTCCTATATATTGTCCTAAAAGAAAATACCAAAAATATGTGAGTACATGAAGACTCACTTTTCTTTTTTTTGAGTCTTAGCTAGTATTATTGTCTAAATAAATAGATTACTTTAAAGTGTCAATGCCTAGGTTGATATAAACTTAATTTTGCTCATGATGAAAATGATGAATAGTTGCACTGCCGTAATCGCTTTTAAGTGCCTAGTGTTCAGCCTTAAATTTTTCTGAGTTTTAGATAAGGCTGTTTTGACAAGAAAATGAACTTTGAATCTGAAACTTGTGGGTTACAAATACTTGATCTAAAGTCTAGGTAAATTGCTAGATATGATATAAGAAGGTTTGAGCTGTTGTTTATCTAATTCCTAGTGATACTTGAGTTCTGGAGATTTAATTTTTGAAAAGCTTAAAAGTTCACATGACGAGATCCTGTATGACATAACGTTAATTCCTACCTAGAGCCTTATATACATTAAAAGAATCTTAAACTAAAGGCTACTTGCTTTGTTTTAAGTTTTTAGCTATGGTTAAGAAATTTATCATACTCTAGAGGTCAAGATCATTTTATTAAAAGATTCACTCTTCCGAAGTAATATTATGTTAGAGGCATGGGACTATGCAAAAGTATAATAAGGAGGAAATAAAAAGGGACAAGTGTCCGACTACCTCAAATAAAAAAAGAAAAGAGTATGAAAGAAAAAAATGATAGCTCATGGTCCCTCTAATTGCAATATGCCAGCAAGAGATGACAAATTACTAGGAGTATGACATCTTTCTCCCTAGCTTTGAGCTTTGACTCGGTAAGATATGCTACTAACTTCTTAAAAGCTCCAGATATTTATCTATAGAAAGAAGGAAAATGCATTGGTAAGGAATTAGAAAAAATAAATGAGTGACTTGAGAGTGTCATACAGTGGAATCTCTGAGTTTTATTTTGAAAGCGTATAAAAACTCCAGAATGAAGGTTGATCAAAGAATTAGAGACACAGTGCTTGACTTGATTGTTCTGTCTTTCAATTGCTCAAGACCCAAGTGAAGGCCAAAAGCTCCACAGTTGAAGGTAATATGAGTAAGTTTGAAGTCAGAATAGTTAACTCTAATCCAATGGAAAATTCTTGTTTGAACACATGTGTACCTTTGAGGTGTGAAAGCTTTGTAGCAATTCCTGATTCATCATGAATATTTGCTAAGGGACTAGCAAAGGGTAAGCTTGGGGAGTTGTTGACACTGGTTATCTATCAAAATTAGTAGAGAAATAAATATGGAAAGGGCATGAATTCAATCACCAACAAAGGTTTAGGGGTTTAATTGATAATATTCCATGAGTTTTGGTGAATTATGATTCTGCAGGGACTAAATAGGAAAACCAACACTGATTACTTCTCCTAGAAGGAACCCGACAGAAGATTACAGAACCGACGCATCAGGGATACTCCAGAAGGACCTAGAGGACACCAGAGGGCACCACGAGGCGACCCACGGGGGGAGGCCACTGGGCCCCGCCGATCGGCCAGGTGGGCCCACCGATCGGTCACCCCCTGGGCCCGATGGCCCCCATCTTCTGGAACCTTCTTTCACCACCTATGAGGATGCATCTCCACCGTACCTAAAGTCGGTTTGATCCAAGGGCCACGGTTCCTCGCCTAGGGCTATATAACCAGACCCCAGACCCCCTCTCTCAATCATCATCAGATCTCAAGTCATTAGAAGAGGAGGAGGATCAATCAGAAACCCTAACTTCCATAGAGCCACATCAACTTAGGCATAGCTAGATAGAATTAGAATTAGAAGAGGCAAGCTTCGCTTGGATTCCGGATCTAGTCGCGAGAAGGCTCGGTAAACCCAAGATCTTCTCTCTTGTATCAACATTATGGATCTAATTATGTTTCTAGTTCATAATTGTTCTTCTAGTTCTTCATTGTTCTTCATTGTTCATCTTCTAGTTCTTAATCTAGTTCTTGTTCGTGTTCTAGTTCATACTCTAGTTCATCTACATGTTCTAGTTCATCATATTGTTCATCCTTGTGTGCTAGTTCATAGTCTAGTTCATAATAGTTTAGAGACGATTGATATGACTAAGACATTAATTACTATATTCTCAATTATAATGTTCATAGTCTGCTTTGATTATATATTTGGCATAGATAGATTATCTTCGTGTTTATGCTCATGTTCGTATAGCACTCACCCTATCGTGCGAGGGGTGGGTGGTAGACACTGTGTAAGCATGGTGTTTATACATTGTTTATTTGCGAATGCTCCCTATGTTCCAGGTAGAGTGGTAGATCGCGGGTGTGACAGGCATGTTGAGTCCTTTGTATTCCACCCCTCGAATATAGGCATCGTATGGCTCAGTTAACTCATGGTCTAGGGGTTACTCTGTTTGGCACCTTTACTATAGAGTTGCCTCTTGAATATGAATATGGGATAACCTAGCCAATGATTGTCAAATATAATTGCACTAATCAATGTATATTATGACTTATAGTTAGAATAACTTAGGAATACTTCTTTATAATGTCTATTCTAATCCGCATGCCTTGTCTAAGTTGAAATGCTCTAAGGATTATCATAGATTGATCTGTTATCATATATTCATTTATAGTGTACCTCATTATTTGACTGATCCCTGTTTAAGATAATGGAGTGTGTTCTCACTTTGTTCTCAATTCTCCTATCACATGTGTAGAGTAGCTTTAGTTCTTGTCCTTATTCATCTCACTTCATTCCTAGTGCTAAATATAAATAACGACACTTGGAACATCTTTGGGTAAAATGCTGCTACAACGGGTGTATTTATCTGTGCGCTTGCGGGTAAATATTTATCTTTAGAGTCAGTGCTATGATATAATCACATTGCTAGTTTCATGTTGGGATGACAACTTGACGCTAAGTGATGCTAGTAGTGTCCCGTGCATTTCTAGTGCCTTCACTAGGTTAGTATTCATAAAGTCTATTTTTTAGTGACCGCACTAAGAAGTGTCAACACATGCCATTGCTTAGGTGCTTGTTTCAGGCCATATAATGACTTTAACAACTTGCACACCTTGTTCTCTTGAACATCCGCAATGAAGCCCTCTGGCTGATCCATATAGATCTCCTCATCCAACTCTCCATTTAGGAAAGCTGTCTTAACATCCATCTGATGAATGATAAGACCATATGAGGCTGCCACGACAATCAAAGTGCGAATTGTAGTCAAACGAGCAACTGGTGAATAGGTGTCAAAGAAATCTTCACCCTCCTTTTGGGTGTATCCTTTGGCCACAAACCTTGCCTTGTACCTCTCAACGGTACCATCAGGCCTAAGCTTTTTCTTGAATATCCATTTGCAGCCTATAGGTTGACAACCATATGGACGGTCAACGACCTCCGAAGTATCATTAGACATAATAGATTCCATCTCACTCCTGACTGCTTCCTTCCACAAGTCAGCATCAGAAGAGGAATAAGCATGTCTAATAGTGGTTGGTGTGTCTTCCACAAGGTACACTATATAGTCATCACCAAAGGATTTTGCAACCCTTTGTCTCTTACTCTTTCGAGTGACTAATCCTCCTCAGGGATGTGTTTATGAGTATCCTCAGCATGATCTATTTGTTCTGGTTCATGGGGAATTATAGTCTCATGACTTGTTTCACTAGGTGTATTCTTCATTAGAAATTCATTCTCAAAAAATGTTGCGTCTCTCGATTCCATGATTGTATCAACATACACATCAGAAACATCAGATTTAATTATTAAGAACCTATACCCAAGCTGGGAAAAGCATAACCTAGGAAAATACAATCAATAGTTTTAGGTCCTAATTTACGCTTCTTGTTGATTGGCACATTCACCTTAGCCAAACAACCCCAAGTGCGTAAATATGAGAGATTTAATCTTCTCTTTTCCCATTCTTCGAATGGTGTGATCTCTTTGTTCTTTGTTGGAACCCTGTTCAGGACATGACACGCTGTCAAAATCGCCTCACCCCACCATTCCTCGGATAATCCCACTGTACTCAACATTGCATTCACCAGCTCTGTTAGAGTGCGGTTTTTCCTTTCAGCAATCCCATTGGATTGTGGTGAGTATGGCGGTGTCCTCTCATGAACAATCCCATGTTCTACACAGAACTCATCGAACATATTAGAGAAATACTCTCCACCTCGATCGGACCTTAAATGTTTTATTTTCCTCTCAAGTTGGTTCTCAACTTCAGCTTTATAGGCCTTAAAATAATTAAACGCTTTATCTTTTATTTTTAAGAGATACACATAGCAGAACCTAGTGGAGTCATCTATAAAGGTGAGAAAGTATTTTTTACCGCCTTTAGTCAAAATTCCATTCATCTCGCATAGATCGGAATGTACAAGTTCTAGAGGTGCCAAGTTCCTCGCCTCAGCAGCCTTGTATGGCTTGCGGGGTTATTTTGATTCAACACACACATGACACTTAGACTTTTTGATCAAGTTAAATTTAGGAATTAAATTCAGATTTGCTAACCACATTAAACAGCCAAAACTTGCATGACAAAAACGTGAATGCCATAAATCTGACTCATCAAAAATATTAACATAATTCACCAGTTTATTACACATCATGGAACGATAAGCGGAACAAACCTCTGCAATCATATCCTTTACCAATAAACAAACCATGTTTAGAAACAACATATTTATTCGACTCAAGAACAACTTTGTAGCCATCTCGGCACAACATGGAAGCACTGACAAGATTTTTCTTGATAGAGGGCACATGCTGCATGCTCTTCAATGACACCATCTTTCCCGAAGTAAACTTCAGAATGACTGTACCAACACCAAGAACATGAGCACGTGATCCATTTCCCATCAACAAGGCGCCAGACCTCCCGACCTGGTAGGAGGAAAACAGAGATACATCAGCACACACATGTATATTTGCACCACTGTCCATCCACCACTCAGGTGAATTACAAACGGAAAGAACGAATGGTAAAGAATTACCATACCCAGATGTTCCTTCACCATTGTCAGTAGTCACAACATTTGTTGATTTATTGTCCTGGTGGTATTTGCGATCAGGACACTCACTTGCCCAATGAGCATCACTACCACAGACAAAGCATACTCCCTTCTTCTTCTTGTTGTTGTTCTTTTTCTTAAATTGTGTTGTCTGATTGGTCTTAGGAATGTTCTGTTGCTTGTTCTGGTTTTTCTTCTTTTTGTACTTACGGAATTTGGAGTTTCTCTTTTGTACCATATTGGCAGTAGAGGTCTCAACACCTTTTTTATTGTCCTTTGCTCTCGCCCTCTCCTCAACATCAAGAGTGCCAATGAGCTCTTCCACATTGAACTCTTGTCTCTTATGTTTGAGAGATGTAGCAAAGTCCTTCCATGACGGTGGTAGCTTAACGATAATACCGCCAACCACAAACTAGTCACGAAGAGGACAAGGAAAAAGCTCAAGTTCCTTTGCTAGTGCCTGAATCTCATGAGCCTGTTCCACTACAGATCGGTTCTCAACCATCTTGTGGTCATACAGTTGCTCCATAAGATACAGCTCGCTACCAGCATCGGTAACTCCAAACTTTCCAACAAGTGCATCCCACAGCTCTTTACCTGTGGAAAGTATGATGTAGCTTTTCTGGAATTTTGCATCAAGTGCGCTAATCACTGCTCCTCGAAAGAGGTTGTCATCAGCCTTAAACTTAGCCTCATCCTCAGGAGACAAGTTAGCAGGCTTGCCCTCAATCACATGAAAGCATGACATAGCAATTAGCCACAATTTCATTTTAGCTCTCCATACCAAGAAGTTTTTCCCATCAAAAACATCAGACTTTAAAACAGCAGCAAAACCACTGAGACAAAAATGCCTATATTTAAGTTTTTGGATTGTTAGAAATAAAGGCAATTTCCATGTTATTTTAATTCCGTAAATTAACATCACGATGATGACATATATGAGATAATATACTAGTGATTTCATAATATCACATATGACCAAAACAATATGGTACATATGTGAAACAAGCATGTGAAACATATAAATAATAATAAAACATAATATATCATCTACTGCAGAAAAGCATGTGAAACATCATAACAGACTTACTGAAACATGAAAGTAGCAACTACTGAAACAACGAAACAGAGCTACTCTAACATTCAAGAAATATGTAACATACAGCAACCCAGAATATATGACATACAGCAGCACGGGAAAACTTATGAAACAATAAAAGACAACTACTGCAACATATTCAACAGTACTACTGAAACAGCATGACGGAACAAAATTCTGGATCACGAAAAACAGAGAGGAGATGAGAAGTTCATACCCTCCCATCCTTAGCGAAGTTGAAGATCCAGATCCTTATCCAACTTCCTTGGTCATGAGCAGCAACCGGAGGTGAAGTTCTCCGGGAAGAAGACAACGAATGCTTCTCTTGTAGTCGCGGACGAAGACGTACAACAGCAACTTCGCCGTCGGGAAGAAGACGACGAACGACGGCGAAGATGGTTCGGGCAGTCGCGTAGTCGCTCCCCAAAAACCTAATTGCCGATCCCCCGTGCAAGGTCTCGAACGGCACCGGCTCCGGAAGCACCTACCCTCTCGTTCCTCCATGCGCGCAGACGAACGAGATGGAGACGTCTTTCCTGCGGCCGAATAGAGTTCTGGAATGTGTGTGTTTGTTCTTGGGAAGGGAAGGAACCGAAGAAGACTAGATGGAGAGGAGGAGGCGCCCTATATCCTCGCGCAGGAAGAGTGGCGGCGGCGGCAGGGAAGGTGAAGAGACAGAATACTGAAGGACAAGAGACATGCAGCTGAAGAGTTGGAAACTCTCGTGATTAGTGGGTATTAACAAAAATTAACACGCCACAAGCCACGCCTGCCTCGCCTTGCCCCGCCCCGAGCCCGTGCCCAGCCGCCGGCGGCGGCGGCGGTGCGCGCGCGTGTGGTACACCTTGGTCCGTTTCACAACTTCTCAAATTAGATAAATAATTTCCACCATATAAGTTGAGTCAACGTCTCTTTAAATTTTAATTTGGTACAAACAATAAATCCCATAATTACACACTATAGAGTTATTAATTTATTAAATATATTAATAGGCTTGGCCTACAATAAATCTAACAGCGACAGCAACAGGAGGTAGCAGTTATATTTTGGAACAACAGTCGAGGGAGACAGGAGACAGCAGACAGATTTCATCCGTTCAATCGTTTGCAAAGTGAAGTAGCAGGACCAGCTAGTACAGTACAGTACAGCAAGAGCGTCGAGGAGCATCAAAGAGCGCCGCGAAGAAGAATGGCGGAAAAAAAAATCGCGCGAAAGAATACAATGGTGCGGCGATGTGGGGCGCAGAAGACCGCAGTTATATCCGCGCGGTTGGAGCGTTTTTGCGATACTGCAGATTTTTGAGGAAAGATTTGGAGAGCTGTTGGAGGGACAATTTTACTCTTTTTCCTAAATTCCAAAGATGGGGAAGCTATTTGGGTAACTCTTGGAGTTGCTTTGCTGAAAAGTATGGGCTATGGACCATGGTTTGCCTTGGGCAGGAACCATAGACCTACTTCGTCAGAAATGGATACTCTCAGGAATATTCTTTATACTTGCACATAATGCCTATTGGAAAAAACTTCCTTTGCGAGTAAGTAAGCAGTTCATTCATTCAACGCTTGAAGATAGGAACTCGGCACCCATAGCCATTTCAATGAATACATCGCTAAACTGAATCGTGTTAGGATACTTGTAAAGATAGAATTGATAGATTATTTCTATCTTGCTCTAATGAAAGGAGAGATATTGAAACATATTGATAGTTTCCTTGACGATGGTCTGATCAAAGACCTAATCACACAGTTTGTGAGTCTTCCTATCAAATGGGAAGATGGTACGATTATAGAGATCGTGAAAAGATAGGTGGTTATCACATGATCACAATCAGTGAGAACCTCGGGTATAAGATGAACTCTACAGACACGCTTGATAAAGTAGGTAAGGAGGCGATTGGTCTTAAAGGTTGGGTTACCCGCCAGGATGATATTATCTGTCGAAACAATAGAATGAAGGGTGTCGTTAATAGGATAGGTGGCTAACAATGGTTGGTAGGGCGAGACCCACCGAAAAAGCTCATTGTTTCCTAGGCATGACGTTATACTCGTCGGGTGTTTCTAACGTTTGAATGCGGGAAACTGCTGTAACAACTTGCTCTTATCTTAAGAGCTTAACAAGGCAAAAATCTTTGTGCTACATTGAAGGTTGGACTTACTCGAATTACTACATTTCCTGTTTCCACTAACCCTTCGCATATCAGGTTCGGCTTGAGCGCAGACCGCCACACCTGTCGCCAAGTTGCACTCTTCTTTCTCGCGTCGGGGCCTTCCGATTCAACCACCGGTAAGACAGGCTGCTTTAAAATAATATTATACTTATCCTCTACCTTATTCAACGAAAAGTTAGTAAAGGCCTTGGGAACACCGATGGCGGGGACACCTTCCTCGTACTCCTCGGACACCTCCACATATTCCAGGTCTGTCATTGGCACGTTCTTGGTCATTGTTGAATCTATATACATGCAACATCATTGTTGAATCTATAAGGTCAATCTCAGTAATGAATTTCATTGCGTTGTTTGTAAGACTGACATGTCATATGAAATAAAATGAAACTTGAATAAAACTCTTCATTGAGAGTGAAAGTTTTATTCTAGAGTTTCATAAACATTAAATTTCATGACTCATAGAGAGTTGATATTTGTGGTCATCTAGATAAAACTTATTTCTTCTCTTTCCTCTTAAATACATTGTCATGTCATAAAAAACGCTTATGTGACAACATATTTAATGCAAATGAAACTCAAATGAAACATCCACTGAGATTGGCTTAAGACCGGACTCAGTGGGAGTTTCACAAAGTTTTATGGGCATTTAATACGCTGACATGACACTATATTAATGAAGAGATAGATGACAAGAGTTTAATGAGAGTAGAGATAGTTTCATCCCCATAAAACTTTTATGCACTGTTTTCAAAATCTGGGTGTATTGAAAACTGGGAGATGAAATCCCCACTGAAACTGGCCTAAGGATGATTCAACATCCCTGTACATAAAAGCACAACCTAACAAGATTTGTAACATCTATGCATAGGTCACATTTTTATTTTTGGATAATTTTGCAAGATCTCTGTTTTTATAGAAAAAGAGAAAAAACGAAAGAAAATAAAAAATAGCTTGCGTGGACTTGGTTCAGCCCATGACGAAGCTGGCCCAACTGCAAAGATTCAGCCAAGCCGAAAAACAAGCCCACCTTGAGAAGCACACTCGGATCCAGGACTTATTGTTTAACGAACTTTTTTTTTCTTAAGTGGAGTCAAATAAAGATATTTTTTATATCAAAGTGGTAGTTATCGATGAGATCAATAATTTTTTTCTTGTTTCGAGGCCTTCATGTGAGATCATTAAAATGCTTAAAAAGTAACACAGGGTTAAAGGGAAGAATGTTTGTGTAACCCTGATGCACTTGATGGTGTTTGAATTATTGAGGCAGTGAGAACAAGCGTGGATTAGGCCAATCTCAATGGGAGTTTCATTTGAGTTTCATTTGCATTAAATAGGTTGCCGCATAGGCATTGTTGATGACATGACGGTGTATTTAAGAAGTGAGAGAAGAAATGAGATGAAACTCTCTTGGCACGAATACCAACTCTCTATGAGTCATGAAATTTAATGCGTATAAAACTTTACAATGAAACTTTCACTCTCAATGGAGAGTTTCATTCAAGTTTCATTTTATTTTATATGACATGGCAGTCTTGGAAACAACAAAATCAAATTTACCATTGATATTGGCCTTACTGGATTGTTTGGCGACATACACGGTGCGTTTGAATCAGCTGAAGATGGAGGGTGTGACGGAACGACCCTAATCCCATGGCCCACGTGTCCCTGTCAACCTCTGACAGTCGAACCCATGTTCCATGTGATCAAGACCTGTTCGCCACCGGGCTACATCAGTGCCCAATGTCCGCAGGATCATCTCACAATTCGGTTACAGCATTGCATACTTTTACAAATAACATCGGAATAAAGAGCGGAAGACTTAAATAACATTAGTTTTACAAAACGAGGTTTCAAATAAGGTAAGGAGTACGGTTATTACAAACCATTGTTCGGGTGATTCAAAGTAGACAACGTAGTGGAAACATTAACATAAAGATACATGTAACACCCAGCCCGAGGGTGCACATTTACTCATCGGCCTCATCGGCCTCTTCCTGGACGAAGGTCACGCAACAGGGTGTGAGACACATCGGGGTCTCAGGCATACCTGCAACATGGGTAACAAACCCTGAGTACTGGGGTACTCAACAAGACTTACCCGACTAAAGAAAAAGGGAGAAGACTCAGGAATGAGAGGCTTAGGGTAGTCAAGGTAAGGCTTAAGCAAGATCAAGTATTTTGCAGAAAAGCATTTTTTTGTAAACCTTATTTTATTTTTGAAAGATTCAGTATTCCTCAATTCTTCATCATTCATGATTCATTTTACATTTCAAAACATTCCTAGTTGAGAACCACTCTCCGTTGACAGTCAGTGGACCAAGTCTCCATAACCGAGGAGCAACGTTAATCCGGATAAATAATACTCAGCTGAGGATCCCTATCCACACTGCATATGTAGCACCCAAGCTTGCATATGCCAACTCGTCTACCACGATTCCTCCAAGATTGGGCCCGGTCCTACGCCACCCGGAAGTACAGTACACCACACCAATCCGGGACTTTAACCCACGTGGGTACATGCTACTTCCGCCATCTCTCCACTCCCAGTGCGCGGTTGTCGGTCCAATCAAGGATTTCTCGGAGCCAGAGCTTTCCGTAGTATGTGAATAGTTACAAGTCTTGACCAGCAGGCCCCCATACGGATGGTCCCTAATTTTCCAGCCAGAACTATACCTTGGTCATATCTCACACAAGCGTAATAGTCCTGTCAGTTTTTCAACCATGTCCCGGTCGGTGTCAACTGTTGAGTCCCGGACTACAACATGACGGCACCGTACGCTCGGACAACCTCTCCTCGCTATTAACTAGGTACGGATCAGATACCTAGCGAACAGCCGGGGAGTAAGACCAAAATTCCCATAAACATTCCTTAAGTGATCACACTTTTAAAATTGACATTTTATTGCAAAGTCTAATTCAATAAGCATTGCTAAGCATTTTTCAAATACTTTTGAAAAGCAGGTATCGGGTGTATCAGTGGTCAAGGTGGATAGTGCATCAATTAGGATAGCACACAACTCCTATAAACCTAATGCAATAATTTAACTCAAAAGCATTTAAGGAAATCATTTTATAAAATTCAAGGAAAGGGTTAAATGCACCGGGGCTTGCCTTGGATGGCAAAGAGAGCAGACTCGGGGTAGGTATAGGTGTTGGAGCTCGGGGTCGCCTCGGGAGTTGGTTCGTCAACAGCGGCCTCGACTCTGGTACCTTCTTCGTCAACTATACGGATGCAATGATGAATGCTCATGAGAATGATGATATGGACTTATGGTGCAAGACAATTCTACTGAATCTAGATTACTCTTAGGCAAGGCATAATCGAAATCTAGGTTGAGCATAAAAGGTAACCATTTCTTTCTTAAGCATTATTGATGTTAGGCCTTATTATAATTATCCTAAGTATTAACCAAACGTATCATCACAGACATCATAGACCAAAGGGTAGGGGTCTATGAACATCAATCAATCCAAAGATCACATCATTAAACACTTATTACCAACCCTAATCCATCTTTTCTATTTTTCTTATTTTATTTAAAAGGTCATTTTATGAAGTTGCTCCAAAAATTACCAAATTAATCACATAAGTTCATTAAGGCATAAACAGATGGCAAAACAAATTTCATAATTTTTGGAGGTCATTAAGATGCTCAAATAAATCTAAACATTTAATTAACAAAAGGCACTATTCCTTAATTAAAATAAATGCTCAAAAATCAACTTGCTCCAAAAGACTTCACAATTTTACCAGAGGTTCAGCATGTTATAACAAGGTCTCAAAAATTTATCTCAAGATTTTTGGAGTTATAGATCACTCTCCAAAAAATACCAAAACCTTCATTTTTCAATTAAAAGGGGAATTTTACATTTTCAAATTCTTGCAGAAAAGTCAAGTTTCATATTTTTATAAAATACGACACAGTGCAAGGAGCATACCATAATTTTCTCAGCATTTAAGGAACAACAGATTAATTCACACAAAAAAGAGAAAACAGAACACTATTCACAACTCTCAGAAAAAGAAAAGAGCACTGTGCTCCTTCTATGAAGGGCTCGGGCGAAACGGGCTCGGGCGAGTCGGAAGGTGAGTGCTCCGTCCGAGGCCTGGCCCGGAGGCTCGGGCGAAGCGGACTCGGGCGAGATGGAAGGCTCGGGCGAGACGGAAGGCTCGGGCGAGACGGAAAAGCAAGCGTCCGTCCGAGGCCTAGCTCGACGAAGCGGAGGGTGCATGAGTCCGCTCGAGGCTTGGGCTCGGGCGAGACGGAGTGGAAGCAGAGGCCGGAGGCCTCGGGTGCTTACCACGGATCGGAGGCAGGGCTCGAGGGTGTGGCTCGGCACGTGCTCGAGGGTGAGGCTCGAGGAAGGAGGCTCGACACGTGCTCGAGGGGCGGTGGTTCGGTGGAGCTCCTTCGGCGGCGAGCGGCGAGCGGCGCTCCGACGACCCTGCGCAACACACGAGACCGCAAGGGCCTGGTCAGAGTCGCACGGAACCAAGGAACACGACACGGGGGTCGGTGAGGGATGATCATGGCCGGAGACGGCGAATTTCACGAACCCGAGCTCGCCGGGTTTCTGCCGGAGATGGGAACGGCGAGCTTACGCCGGGCGATAGGAGGCGGTAGAGATGAAATTGAAGGGTGGGAAAGCTTCACGAGCTCAAGGCGGAGCTTCTGAGCTAGGTGGTGGAGCAGCGGAGGCACTGGACTGGCCTGGCCACGGTGGCGGAGATGAGTGAGGAGCTCGGGGCTCCGGCGGGCTTATATAGCCGCGGCCAGAGGCCGGTAGAGAGCACGGGGTGGGGTGGATAAGATCGGCGGGAGCGTGCGCACTCGATTGCGCTAAGGCGGAGGTGATGGCGTGCAGCCGGGGCCGGTGCGCAAGCTTGGCCGGCAATGGCCACGCGGCGGCGGCGCGCTGGGCTCGGTAGGGGACGGGAGCGGGGTCAACTGTGCGCGTGCGGGTGCGAAATGATGGTGGCGACAACGGCGGCTGGTCGGGGACAGACGAGCGGCTGCCAAACGCGTGGCGCGCGCAGCGCCGGAGGCTCGGCCACGACCGGGGCCCTCCCCCTACGCGAGGAAGATGAACAGGGCTATGCCCTAGGGTTTGACTTTTTGGCTGGTATCTGTATTTTGCAAAAATCTCCCAAAATTTGAACTGTGCGACAAAAACTCAAAATACCAAAGTTGCTCAGAAAAATGAGATCTACAACTTTGTCAATATGAACATTTTCAAATTACAAATAGTTTTTGAACTATATTCAAAAACAGAAAAGGGGACACTTTTCAAATTTGATTCAAATCAAAATTACTTTGGATTTCAAACTGAAACTTGAAAATTTTCATATAGGAAAGTTGTTCCATTTGACAAAACCTACAACTTTGCTAATATACACTTTTTCTGAAACTCAATAGTTCTTGAATTAATTTTGAAAACTCAAAAAGGGACAAAAACTGGAGTTTGAATGAATTTGAAATTACTTCAAATTTTATATAGAACTTTGAAAATCTGTAAATACCAAAGTTGTTTCTCTTGGCCAGATCTACAACTTTGCTTTTTGGACCAACTCAAAATTTTGACTTTTGAAAAAGTTATCAAAAAGGGAATAAATCCAGGATTTGGGATTTTAGGGTTTTGCAAAAGGGAAAAATCAAATCAAATCTGATTTTTGAACTTTGATCAATGCAGCAAACATCAGGGCACTAAATTTGAACAAGAATTAAATATAACTAGGCACAGAGGTGAAATTACCATTTTGCCCTTATAGAGAGAATTGGGCTTTTAGGGTTTTTGAAAAGGGAATCAAGGCATAGCAATTAGGCAAATCAAATGCATCACAGGAAATGATTAATGCTTAAGATGATGACATGTCAAGTTAATTACATTTAAACACCAGGGGTGTTACAGCCTTCCCCCCTAAAAGAAATCTCGCCCCGAGATTCCACGTCTTAAGAAGGAAAAGGCAAAACTTTACATCTACAGAGATTCGAGAAAGTCGGGATAGTTCTTTGCTAAGAAGTCTTCGGATTCCCAGGTGGCTTCTTCTTCAGAGTGCTGGTTCCACTGGATCTTGTACCATCTTGTGGTGGTTCTTCGGGTAACACGATCCTTGTGATCCAACACGCGAACTGGATACTCAGTGTATGACAGATCTGGCTCTAGCTCAACGCCTTCTACTTCAACCATATGTTCAGGTACTCGGAGACACTTCTTGAGTTGGGAGACATGAAACACATTATGAACTGCTGAAAGATGATCGGGCAAACTTAACTTGTAAGCGACCTTGCCACAACGATCCAGAATCTCAAAGGGACCAATGTAGCGGGGTGCTAACTTTCCTTTGACTCCAAAACGAGTGACTCCTTTGGTGGGTGAGACCTTCAGGTACACATAATCTCCAATCTGGAACTGCAGAGGTCGACGTTTCTTATCAGCGTAACTTTTCTGTCGAGACTGTGCAATCTTCATGTTCTCTTGTATATGCTTGACTTTCTCTTCCATATCTTTTACTAGGTCAACTCCAAAGAATTCTCTCTCTCCGGGCTCAGACCAATTGAGAGGTGTACGACAACGACGACCGTACAGTGCTTCAAAGGGTGCCATTTTGATGCTCTCTTGGTAACTGTTATTATATGAGAACTCTGCCAAGGGCAAACACTGATCCCAAGTATCTGCGAAGGTAAGCACACAGGCTCTCAACATATCTTCTAACACTTGGTTGACTCTCTCGGTCTGTCCATCTGTCTGCGGATGATAAGCCGTGCTATACAATAGCTTGGTTCCAAGTGAGGCATGGAACGCTTTCCAGAACTTAGCGACAAACTGAGTACCACGATCTGAGATGATGGTCTTGGGTATGCCATGGAGTTTCACTATGTTGTTTTTGTACAAGGTGGCATAAGTTGGGGTGGTATAACTTGTTTTGACCGGTAGGAAGTGAGCTTGCTTCGTGAGACGGTCCACTATCACCCAAATGGAATCGAATCCCTTTTGAGTCTTGGGTAATCCATTGATGAAATCCATGCTGATATCCTCCCATTTCCAACCAGGTACTGACAAAGGTTGCAGCTCTCCTCCGGGCTTCATATGCACAGCCTTAACTTTCTGACATGTATCGCAACGAGCGACATGTCGAGCGATTTCGATCTTCATCTTTGTCCACCAGAATTTTTGCTTCAAGTCTTGGTACATCTTGTTGCTGCCAGGATGGATGGCAAATCTGGTTGAGTGTGCTTCATCAAGGATTATCTGTCTCAGCTCAGGTACCTTGGGAACTACCAGACGGTTCTTGAACCATACCACTCCTTCATCATCAATCCTGAAACAGTCGGCTTTTCCAGCTCGAACCTTTTCGATGATGTGCTTGATTCCGGGGTTATCTTTCTGCGCAGCTATGATCTGTTCTCTGATAGAGGTTTCTACTCTGACATTGCCTAGACTTCCTTGTGGAACCATTTCAATACCCAGCTTCTCTAGTTCATAGCATAGGGAAGATTCATAGGATTTCATAACCAGACAGTTACAGTATGACTTGCGACTGAGTGCATCGGCGACCACATTCGCCTTACCCGGATGGTAATGCACTTCGATATCATAGTCCTTGATTAACTCAAGCCATCTTCGCTGCCTCATGTTCAGCTCTTCTTGGGTGAAGATATACTTCAGGCTCTTGTGATCTGTGTACACATTGCAGGTACTGCCCAACAGATAATGACGCCATATCTTCAAGGCATGAACCACTGCTGCTAACTCAAGATCATGAGTTGGATAATTTTCCTCATGTCGCTTAAGCTGCCGCGAGGCATAAGCGATCACTCTTCCTTCTTGCATCAACACGCAACCCAAACCAGTACCAGATGCATCACAGTAGACATCAAAGGGCTTCTCGACGTTTGGCTGAGCTAGCACTGGTGACGTGGTTAACAACTTCTTCAAGGTTTGAAAGGCTTGCTCACAAGCTGGTGACCAAAAGAACTTCACAGAACTCTTCAGCAACTCGGTGATAGGCTTGGCGATTCTGGAGAAATCTGGGATGAATCGACGATAATATCCAGCCATTCCCATAAAACTGCGGACCTTGTGAACAGAGGTAGGTGGCTTCCAATCCAGGATATCTGACACTTTTCCGGGGTCGACTGACACACCTTCAGCGGATAGGACATGACCAAGAAACTGTATCTGATCTAACCAGAACTCACATTTACTGAACTTAGCATAGAGCTGATGGTCTCTGAGACGGGATAGAACGATACGAAGATGCTCGGCGTGATCTTCAGGGGTTTTTGAGTAGACAAGGATGTCGTCAATGAACACGACCACGAATTTATCAAGCTCTGGCATGAACACAGAGTTCATGAGGTACATAAAATGAGCAGGGGCATTGGTCAAACCGAAGGACATGACCAAATACTCATATAGACCGTATCTGGTGGTAAAAGCTGTTTTAGGAATATCTTCAGGACGAATCTTTATTTGGTGGTAGCCGGATCTGAGATCGATCTTGGAGAATACCTTGGCTCCAGCTAACTGGTCAAAGAGAAGATCAATCCGAGGCAAGGGATATTTGTTTTTGATGGTGACCTCATTGAGTGGGCGATAATCAATGCACATTCTGAGAGTCTTGTCTTTCTTCTTTACAAAGATTGCAGGACAGCCCCAAGGAGACGAGCTTGGGCGAATGAAACCCTTGTCCAACAAATCTTGTAATTGGATTTTTAGTTCTGCCAACTCTCTGGGAGGCATTCGATAAGCTCTGCGGGATATAGGAGCAGTCCCGGGCTTTAGCTCTATGGCAAACTCAACGTCACGGTCAGGAGGTAGACCAGGTAAATCCTCAGGAAAAACATCAGGGAATTCACAAACCACGGGGATGTCCCGGGTTTCCAGAACATAGGCGGTATTTATTTGAGTGGCTGCTGGTTTTTGAGGTATTGGAAGTTGGAGAAGGAGTTTGGCGGTACTGTTAGGAATATCCACTCTCACAACTCTATTCAGGATGTCGATCATGGCTTTATACTGACACATCCAATTCATGCCTAGGATGACATCTATCTCCTGATCATGAAGCACTATCATGGTGGTGGGGAACGCATGATTTCCCAACATCACTGGTATACTGCGAACCACCTCTTTGGTGATTATACGCCCTCCAGGCGATAAAATGCAACAACTTTCTTTCAACTCCCCAATTGATATGTCATGCTTAGAGACGAAGGTACGACTGATGAAAGAATGCGATGCACCAGAATCAAACAACACAACTGCAGGATGATTGGCAACGGGAAACCTACCGATCATGACGGGCTCCCCTTCTGGAATATCGCTGACAGTGGTGTAGTAGACTTGCCCGTGCTTCTTGACGAACTTGCCCTTCTGCACTTGTTGCTGTGGAGCACGGTGTTGCTGCTGCTGTGGTCCTCCAGGACCCTTCTGAAAGTTCTGAGCAGGCTTCTTGGGCTTTGGGCACTCGCGAGACCAGTGGCCAAGTTGACCACAGTTGTAGCAGGGATGGTTATAGGCGGTTTGTGGGGTGGTGATACGAACACCTGAGGCGTTCGGCTGAGTGGCACTTTGTTGGTTGGCGTTGTGGGTGGTAGCCGCGGTACGGACGACCACTTGCTGGTTGGGGTAAGGTAGACGATTGTGGTGGTGGCTGGGGTGATAGATGATTCTCTGGCGTTTGTGACCGCCAGAGAAGCTGCTTGACCCTGCTTTCTTCTTCTTCTTCTCTTCCTGGTACTGGCGATTGCTTTCTTCAAAAGCAACAGCCCGGTCAACAACATCGTGATAAGACCCAGTCAGGTTATTGGACAAGCTCCTGCGGATCTTCGGGTGCAGTCCTCTAAGAAAACAGTCTCTCTTCTTCTCATCCGTGTTGACATATTCCGCTGCATACTGACTCAGATGGTTGAATTGACCCACATACTGCATGACTGTGGAGTCTTTCTGTTGGAGAGCCAGGAACTGATCAAGCTTCATCTTCATCAGACCTGATGGGATGTGGTGTGCACGGAAAGCGGTGCGGAACTCTTCCCAGGTCAACTCATGACCTTCAGGCTGGGCAGCCAAGAGATTGGCATACCAAGCACTTGCTGGGCCACGAAGCTGCTGCGAAGCAAACCGGGGCTTCTGGATTTCAGTGCATCGGATGAGACCAAACTTCTGCTCCATGGTGCGGAGCCAATCGTCAGCTTCGAGGGGTTCATCGGCTCTGGTGAAAACCGGTGGACGGGTTTCAGTGAAATCCACATAGGTGGTCTCTTGGTTGTGACGACCACGGTGACCAACATTCTGCTGTCCTTGGTTCTGAGCCATCAGATTGGCAGCGGCGGCCAGGGCTGCAATGGCATCTGCTAGGGTAGCTGGTACAGGTGGACGGTTTGGGATGTTGGCATCATCAGAACTTCCAGCTCCGGTACGGGTGTTCACAGGCATCTGTATAAGCAACTCGGAACTCAGCATATATGGACAAAGGTTCTGAAACGACCGATCGATAGCTTCATTGATACAAAGATAGCTGGCTTGATAAAGATGACAACAGACTGATAAGGGAAAAGGTACGAAAAGAAAGATACATGCCAGACTTGGCAACAGACAGACTAACGCCCCCAAACCTAGCCTAAGGTTTTAGGTAAGCAGATGGTACAGACACAAGGAGTCTAGTCGTCATCGATGAAGATCAACTCTTCGTCATCATCATCATCCTCGATGATAAGCTCAGGCTCTTCCTCCTCATCTTCATCTTCAACGTGGACATCTTCAGCAGGTTCCACTTCCTCATTCTGATCGGGCTCGTGTTCCACTTCAGGTTCCTCCACGATTCCGTCTTCGGGGTCCTCAACAACTGGTGGAATCACGGGGTGAAGCTGGTTGTGCAGCTGGTGTACTTCTTCATGAAGCATATCATTGAACTGCTCGATCTGGGCGGTGTACTGCTGCAATCCATGGAGCTGGGCTCTGGTGACATCCTCTCGGATCCATGTTGCATCACGCTGCTGGATAGCGCGAACCACATTCTGGTTAGCTTCCTCAAGAGCGGCTCGTGCCTCGTAGAACTCCAGGCGGGAAAGGTAGAAGTCATGCTCCATGTTCTCTATCTCAGCCTTTAGATTCTTGATTTCCTCCTTCAGGTTCTTGCGGGTGCGGCGGGGAAAACGACGACCATTAGAGGATTCTCCAGTCTCTTCTCCGGTGCGTGGCGCCAGCTGGTGACGCGGCACACCGTTCGGTCCAGTCGACTTGCGGGCGGTCAGCTTGATGCGAGCCATATCTGGACAAGAGGTTATAGATGAGAAAGGCTAGCAAGAAAAGGTATAGGTACACTATCCCAACGAACTCATTTATTTACTTAAGTGAATATGACATGATGCATGAATCGTTCCTACGGAACAAGGCAATGCAATACTTAACATATATATAGGGCTTAAAACATGTTGTTCCACTAGCTAGTGTTGCCATAAGAGGGACAAGATGAGAGAAGCAATTTGGACTCAAAATAGTCAAGTTTAAATTTTTGTTTGGACTCAAAAGAACTTTTGAAGTTTTCGCAAAAGAAACACTGCAACGTTAAAGTGAGATGCTCCGATACCACTCTGTGACGGAACGACCCTAATCCCATGGCCCACGTGTCCCTGTCAACCTCTGACAGTCGAACCCATGTTCCATGTGATCAAGACCTGTTCGCCACCGGGCTACATCAGTGCCCAATGTCCGCAGGATCATCTCACAATTCGGTTACAGCATTGCATACTTTTACAAATAACATCGGAATAAAGAGCGGAAGACTTAAATAACATTAGTTTTACAAAACGAGGTTTCAAATGAGGTAAGGAGTACGGTTATTGCAAACCATTGTTCGGGTGATTCAAAGTAGACAACGTAGTGGAAACATTAACATAAAGATACATGTAACACCCAGCCCGAGGGTGCACATTTACTCATCGGCCTCATCGGCCTCTTCCTGGACGAAGGTCACGCAACAGGGTGCGAGACACATCGGGGTCTCAGGCATACCTGCAACATGGGTAACAAACCCTGAGTACTGGGGTACTCAACAAGACTTACCCGACTAAAGAAAAAGGGAGAAGACTCAGGAATGAGAGGCTTAGGGTAGTCAAGGTAAGGCTTAAGCAAGATCAAGTATTTTGCAGAAAAGCATTTTTTTGTAAACCTTATTTTATTTTTGAAAGATTCAGTATTCCTCAATTCTTCATCATTCATGATTCATTTTACATTTCAAAACATTCCTAGTTGAGAACCACTCTCCGTTGACAGTCAGTGGACCAAGTCTCCATAACCGAGGAGCAACGTTAATCCGGATAAATAATACTCAGCTGAGGATCCCTATCCACACTGCATATGTAGCACCCAAGCTTGCATATGCCAACTCGTCTACCACGATTCCTCCAAGATTGGGCCCGGTCCTACGCCACCCGGAAGTACAGTACACCACACCAATCCGGGACTTTAACCCACGTGGGTACATGCTACTTCCGCCATCTCTCCACTCCCAGTGCGCGGTTGTCGGTCCAATCAAGGATTTCTCGGAGCCAGAGCTTTCCGTAGTATGTGAATAGTTACAAGTCTTGACCAGCAGGCCCCCATACGGATGGTCCCTAATTTTCCAGCCAGAACTATACCTTGGTCATATCTCACCCAAGCGTAATAGTCCTGTCAGTTTTTCAACCATGTCCCGGTCGGTGTCAACTGTTGAGTCCCGGACTACAACATGACGGCACCGTACGCTCGGACAACCTCTCCTCGCTATTAACTAGGTACGGATCAGATACCTAGCGAACAGCCGGGGAGTAAGACCAAAATTCCCATAAACATTCCTTAAGTGATCACACTTTTAAAATTGACATTTTATTGCAAAGTCTAATTCAATAAGCATTGCTAAGCATTTTTCAAATACTTTTGAAAAGCAGGTATCAGGTGTATCAGTGGTCAAGGTGGATAGTGCATCAATTAGGATAGCACACAACTCCTATAAACCTAATGCAATAATTTAACTCAAAAGCATTTAAGGAAATCATTTTATAAAATTCAAGGAAATGGTTAAATGCACCGGGGCTTGCCTTGGATGGCAAAGAGAGCAGACTCGGGGTAGGTATAGGTGTTGGAGCTCGGGGTCGCCTCGGGAGTTGGTTCGTCAACAGCGGCCTCGACTCTGGTACCTTCTTCGTCAACTATACGGATGCAATGATGAATGCTCATGAGAATGATGATATGGACTTATGGTGCAAGACAATTCTACTGAATCTAGATTACTCTTAGGCAAGGCATAATCGAAATCTAGGTTGAGCATAAAAGGTAACCATTTCTTTCTTAAGCATTATTGATGTTAGGCCTTATTATAATTATCCTAAGTATTAACCAAACGTATCATCACAGACATCATAGACCAAAGGGTAGGGGTCTATGAACATCAATCAATCCAAAGATCACATCATTAAACACTTATTACCAACCCTAATCCATCTTTTCTATTTTTCTTATTTTATTTAAAAGGTCATTTTATGAAGTTGCTCCAAAAATTACCAAATTAATCACATAAGTTCATTAAGGCATAAACAGATGGCAAAACAAATTTCATAATTTTTGGAGGTCATTAAGATGCTCAAATAAATCTAAACATTTAATTAACAAAAGGCACTATTCCTTAATTAAAATAAATGCTCAAAAATCAACTTGCTCCAAAAGACTTCACAATTTTACCAGAGGTTCAGCATGTTATAACAAGGTCTCAAAAATTTATCTCAAGATTTTTGGAGTTATAGATCACTCTCCAAAAAATACCAAAACCTTCATTTTTCAATTAAAAGGGGAATTTTACATTTTCAAATTCTTGCAGAAAAGTCAAGTTTCATATTTTTATAAAATACGACACAGTGCAAGGAGCATACCATAATTTTCTCAGCATTTAAGGAACAACAGATTAATTCACACAAAAAAGAGAAAACAGAATACTATTCACAACTCTCAGAAAAAGAAAAGAGCACTGTGCTCCTTCTATGAAGGGCTCGGGCGAAACGGGCTCGGGCGAGTCGGAAGGTGAGTGCTCCGTCCGAGGCCTGGCCCGGAGGCTCGGGCGAAGCGGACTCGGGCGAGATGGAAGGCTCGGGCGAGACGGAAGGCTCGGGCGAGACGGAAAAGCAAGCGTCCGTCCGAGGCCTAGCTCGACGAAGCGGAGGGTGCATGAGTCCGCTCGAGGCTTGGGCTCGGGCGAGACGGAGTGGAAGCAGAGGCCGGAGGCCTCGGGTGCTTACCACGGATCGGAGGCAGGGCTCGAGGGTGTGGCTCGGCACGTGCTCGAGGGTGAGGCTCGAGGAAGGAGGCTCGACACGTGCTCGAGGGGCGGTGGTTCGGTGGAGCTCCTTCGGCGGCGAGCGGCGAGCGGCGCTCCGACGACCCTGCGCAACACACGAGACCGCAAGGGCCTGGTCAGAGTCGCACGGAACCAAGGAACACGACACGGGGGTCGGTGAGGGATGATCATGGCCGGAGACGGCGAATTTCACGAACCCGAGCTCGCCGGGTTTCTGCCGGAGATGGGAACGGCGAGCTTACGCCGGGCGATAGGAGGCGGTAGAGATGAAATTGAAGGGTGGGAAAGCTTCACGAGCTCAAGGCGGAGCTTCTGAGCTAGGTGGTGGAGCGGCGGAGGCACTGGACTGGCCTGGCCACGGTGGCGGAGATGAGTGAGGAGCTCGGGGCTCCGGCGGGCTTATATAGCCGCGGCCAGAGGCCGGTAGAGAGCACGGGGTGGGGTGGATAAGATCGGCGGGAGCGTGCGCACTCGATTGCGCTAAGGCGGAGGTGATGGCGTGCAGCCGGGGCCGGTGCGCAAGCTTGGCCGGCAATGGCCACGCGGCGGCGGCGCGCTGGGCTCGGTAGGGGACGGGAGCGGGGTCAACTGTGCGCGTGCGGGTGCGAAATGATGGTGGCGACAACGGCGGCTGGTCGGGGACAGACGAGCGGCTGCCAAACGCGTGGCGCGCGCAGCGCCGGAGGCTCGGCCACGACCGGGGCCCTCCCCCTACGCGAGGAAGATGAACAGGGCTATGCCCTAGGGTTTGACTTTTTGGCTGGTATCTGTATTTTGCAAAAATCTCCCAAAATTTGAACTGTGCGACAAAAACTCAAAATACCAAAGTTGCTCAGAAAAATGAGATCTACAACTTTGTCAATATGAACATTTTCAAATTACAAATAGTTTTTGAACTATATTCAAAAACAGAAAAGGGGACACTTTTCAAATTTGATTCAAATCAAAATTACTTTGGATTTCAAACTGAAACTTGAAAATTTTCATATAGGAAAGTTGTTCCATTTGACAAAACCTACAACTTTGCTAATATACACTTTTTCTGAAACTCAATAGTTTTTGAATTAATTTTGAAAACTCAAAAAGGGACAAAAACTGGAGTTTGAATGAATTTGAAATTACTTCAAATTTTATATAGAACTTTGAAAATCTGTAAATACCAAAGTTGTTTCTCTTGGCCAGATCTACAACTTTGCTTTTTGGACCAACTCAAAATTTTGACTTTTGAAAAAGTTATCAAAAAGGGAATAAATCCAGGATTTGGGATTTTAGGGTTTTGCAAAAGGGAAAAATCAAATCAAATCTGATTTTTGAACTTTGATCAATGCGGCAAACATCAGGGCACTAAATTTGAACAAGAATTAAATATAACTAGGCACAGAGGTGAAATTACCATTTTGCCCTTATAGAGAGAATTGGGCTTTTAGGGTTTTTGAAAAGGGAATCAAGGCATAGCAATTAGGCAAATCAAATGCATCACAGGAAATGATTAATGCTTAAGATGATGACATGTCAAGTTAATTACATTTAAACACCAGGGGTGTTACAGAGGGGTGGTGATTGCATCGACTTCCACGATGGCGCCAGACCCACCGAAATGTTCAACAACGACTACAATTCACCGATGTTCAACAACGACTACAATTCACCGATGTTCAACAACGACTACAATTCACCGACTTGGTTGGTATGTGTGCTCACTTGATCAATCAACGGGTCGAGTTGTTTGTTTCTGGCTACGACAGTGTTTGTTTTCCGGAGCTAAAATTAAGTTTCTGTCCTATTAGATGTTGTGGCTTTAATTGTAATGTCTAAATTGACTAAAAGAGGAGTGAATAGCCTAATTAAAAATTTACAAAATACTTACGAAAATTAATTAGCAACATAAATGATGAAGCTTTTTGCACTGCCCTACAAGATGTGTTGCAAGTCACCTATCCAACAATTCTACCTAATATTTCCATATCGCTCAATCAACTAGAATTACACAAGTATATGAATTGCTTCTAATTACTCTAGTGAACAAGATAGAAACTAACTACACAAGATATATGCAAGCACTACAAAACACGAGGAAAAACTCAAAACATTAAGTAAATAATTAACATTAAGTAACCAGCTTTTTCTGTGAGTTTTTCGGGCCGCTCGTGACTGAGCACGGTTGATATATCAGTTTTTAATACTCTCAGAGGTTGTATACTTTACTCATGAGTAGTGATTCAAATATGCTAGGGTCATGACTCTCATTCTACACTTTCAAGGTGCACAACAGGTTCCACTGTGAAGGCTTTCAAAGGTTCGTCTAACAAGTTAGAGCTGCTAGGTCTTAAGGCAAGGGAAGTAGGGTCTAAAAGGACTGTGACACCTAAGAGGGGAGAGTAAATTAAATAACTAAAAACTTTACTCTAAACTATGACCTCTAATTTCCTCCTAGATAAAACATATGCAAGAAAGTAAACCATCTAAGTGGAACTAGGGTTTTGCTAGGTGTGTTGCTACCTCTACCATAAAAGAGTTATGTAACCTAGGTACCAAACTTATCAACTAGCCTATCAACTAAGCTAGAAAGGTAAAGCACATGACCAAGGTAGCAAAGAAAGTGTGGAAGCTAAAGAGAGAAGTAGAGATGCAAACTCCCGTCGACGACTCCAGTATTTTTACCGAGGTATCGAGAAGCTGAAAGGTCCTAAATGGCTAGAGGGGGTGAATAACCTAATTAAAAATCTACAAAATCACTTAGACAAACACTATTAGTATAACAAATGGCGAAGCTTTTTGCGCTAGCCTAATAGTGTGTTGCAAGCCACCTATTCAATAATTCTACCTAATATTTCTAAGTCACACAATCAAGTAGAGCTAGAGACTTATGCGGAATAAAAAGCTAGCTCTAGCACAACTATGATCAAGTTGATCTAAGATAAACAAGTGTGTGCAAGAGATAAACTAGACAAACTAATCACAATATCACTACACAAGGTATATGACAAAAGATATACAACAAGTAATAGAATCTACACAAAAGAAATAGCTCAAAGTAAATACACAAAGTAAATGAGCTAGATAGAGGTGGTTTCACCGAGCCTTCGGGATCGCCATGTAGAGAACCAATCACCGGTAAAATCCACTTGTGAAGCCAATCACCAAGATGTGAATACATAATCACAATAAGCATACGGGACACCAATATTTATCCGGAGGTTCACGTGCTTGCCGACACGCTACTCCCCGTTGTGTCGACTAACACTAGGTGACCCAGTGGCTAATCGGCACAAAGCCAAGCTCACAAAGAGCGCCACAAGAATCTACCGGTAGTGAGGTAGCTCAATGACACGAGCAATCCACTAAGGATGCCTCTTGCCGCTCCGGCGAGGTGAGGCTCCAAAATCTCTCACAATCACGATCAGTGGTGGCTAAGAACAATCTCCATCTCTTGCCAACAACACCACAACGCCTCCAAGCCGTCTAGGCACCGGCAAATGCCAAGTGTAACAAGAAAACTCAATGCCGATGCGAAGAACTAGTGTCACTAGATTGAACTCTTTCAAATCATGTACTAGATCACTCAATCTCACTTGGTTTGATCAAATCAACTTGGGAGATGAGTTGAGAGGCTTGGCTATGCTCACAAGAAAGCTTAGGAATCAAAATGTGTAAGAGCGACTCCAAGAGAGCCGGCCAAGCCCCTTAAAAAAGCCACACAAAACAGCCTAGCCGTTGGGCTGAAAACCCGAGCATCGGACGCGCTGAAGTCGGGGCCATCGGACGCTCCCCCAGCGTCCGATGCTTCGATGAGCACCACGTGTCCCTCTGCTATGAATTTAGTCCGTCAGATCCCAACGGTCATTTTCTTTCGCGCCACGGTTAAAGTGACATCGGACGCGCCGATGCCAGGCATCGGACGCTCCGATGCCTCTGCTCATTTTAGCATATTTCTGCGCCACATCGGACGCGTCGGCACCTCCACATCGAACGCTCAACCCCTGTGTCCGATGACCATATAGAGAGGTTCCAGAGAGGGCCAAATCACATCGGACGCGTCCGATGGATCCGCATCGGACGCAGGCCAGCGTCCGATGCTCCCTGGAAAACACGCTCGGGCCACGTCACCTGCATCGGACTCTGCAACAGTGTTTCCTCAGCGTCCGTTGCCAGCGTCTGATGCTCCTTGAACATTTGTCAGAAACTAGGGTTAACCATCGTACGCTCAGCCCAGCGTCCGATGCTCCTCGGACCAGCGTCCGATGCTTCTGAACACACTACTTCTCTTCCAAAAAATGCTAAATCCTGCCTCGCAAGCTCGGCAGGAAGGAGGACTATACACTAGTTTCTCCCACTTCTCCACAGCTCCTTAACACTCCCTTATTCCAAAAGTGCCAACACCACCAAGTGTACATCATTGTATGCAAGAGTGTTAGCATTTTGCAAACCATTTTCAAAGGGGTTTTGTTAGTCACTCACTAGGTCTATAGCATCGATATGTTAGAGAACACCTAGTGGCACTTGAACACCACATAAGCCGTGAATTATCTCCTCTTAATAGTACGGCTATCTATTCTAAATGTGATCACACTCGCTAAGTGTCCTGATCACCAAAACAACGAGCCCGATAGGTTATACCTTTGCCTTCGGGCCTCTTTGCTCCATCTCTTCTCTTCTTCTCATATTTCACCAATAGTAGAGCACTTGATCACTTAGTTGCATATGGCCAACATCATCCTCCATGGTTGCCACCTTGCTAGCTCCACCACTTGGCTTGGTCCCAATCCTTTCTTATAAGCTACACACATGCTTAGCAATAGGATTAGATCAAATAGGTTTCATCAATTAGCCAAAACCAAACTAGGGCTTTCAGAAGCGCACAAGCTCCCTCTAGTCCTCGTTGGAGCCCCTCGCAAGGAATTCCTCTGAAGGGCCAAGCTCTCAGTCGGGTAACTCCGTGGATAGCTCTGGGCCTTCCCCACGCGCAAGTGGGTCTCCGGTTAAGCCACTCATGGCAAAGCCTCTCCCAGATGCTCCCCATTGTTGATCTTCACTATCAAGCTTCCGGCCGAACCGCCGCGGGCCTTGTTCCCTTCGGTACACGGTGGCGGCCACACCACAAACGTGGTTGGTGTGGTCTCGCAAGACTACAAGCCCCTTCGATGTACAACAACGGTGCACGCAAGCACCAGGCTGTAAGAGGTATGCAAACCTCACTAAATACTAGGCATAACACCTAGAGCAAGCGCAAAGCAGTGGTCTAACTAGCCTAAGCACTTCGCAAAAGCACCTACACTAATCACCCAATATTTACTAAGCACTTTGGTGGCTAGAGTATCTAAATATGTGTCTTAACACTTGGTATACTTACTTGAGCTCCAACCCTTCCAATTTGGCCGACCATGGGGGGTATATATAGGCCCCCAACCAAATAGAGCTGTTGGACACCATTGATGGACTTTTCTGCGTAGCATCGGACGCGCGTCTGATGTCACGTAACAGCTAGTTTCCAGCTTGGCTCTCAGATTGGACTCTGCCAGCGTTCGATGGCTTCAGAGCCTCTCTGGAACCTCTCTGCATAGGCATCGAATGCACGGGTCCTTCAGCGTTCGATATGCATCTGACACGTCTGATGTATGTTGTGCAAGTTGCACAATGTTACTGTTGCATCCGATGTGCTCGGTCTCAGCGTTCAATGCTTCTGCTGGCGCTGACTTGAGCAAGGGTTTACCATCGGTGCGTCCGACGCCTGTATGGGCAGCGTCTGATGTACCTTTTGCTTCGTTTCTTCACGATTTCTTGCGTTGTCTTGGTTCCAGTATTATGCCTTGGACTTTTGCTTGATCTTTGTGAGTCTTCTGCTGAGCTCCAAATGTGTTGCTTAAGGTGTTGATCATCGGATCACCACGTCGTCTTTGTCCAAGTCACCTTTTGCACCCTATTGAACTACAAAACAAACACTTACAAACATATTAGTCCAATTTGGTTATGTTGATCATGAAACATCAAAATCCAAAGTTGAATGGGTCGAGGTCCATTTTCCTTACAGGTGAAGGGTCGAGATGGCGGACTAGAGGGGGGTGAATAGTCCTTTCTAAAATTAATTGTGTCGGCTAACCGAAACAAATGCAGAATTAAAACTATCGGTCTAGCTAAGACTACACCCCTCTACCTATACTCTTTAGCACCTTATAAAAGATCCTAACCAAAGCAAATAAGGTGCCAGGCCAGCTAGAGCTCACCTGACCAATTCTAGAAGCAAGGTCACACAAACCTATGCAACTAGTACTTCAAACACCGGGGAGCTTCTACACATGCTACTTAAGCAAAAGTACAAAGCCTAAGCTCACTAGCAATGCTCAATAACAAGGCTACACAAGCCAAATTAGAGAGCTCAACTTACTTAGCTACACAAACTAAGCAATGTGACTAACAAGGCTACTCAAGCCAATTAGTCACGCAAGAGAGCTATTTCTAAGCTACACAAGCAAAGAAGGTAACTAGCAAGCTACACAAGCTAACTAATTACAAGAGTAACTACACAAGCACAATATATATGAAAGTAAATACAAGCTTGTGTATGGGGAATGCAAACCAACGGGATGGACAAGGTTGACACGGCGATTTTATCCCGAGGTTCACTTGGTCGCCACCAAGCTAGTCCCCGTTGAGGCAAGCCCAAGGTTGCCGCCGATCCTCTTGCTAGTGGTGACCCTAAGTCACACTCTCCACGATGGAGTGCTCACCAAGAGCTCTAGCTTCCGATCCGGCCGGACCACTTGGCGCTCTTCGCACCTCTCTCAACTAGAGTTGCTCTTCGTGATCTCCCGCGGGGCGAGCACAATGCCCCTCACAAAGCTTCTCCGGAGCCACGCACAATCTTCACACAGGCTTCACGATGGAGACTCGATCACCAAGCCGTCTAGGAGGTGGCAACCTCCAAGAGTAATAAGCACCACGGCTTGCAACTCGACCACCTAGTGCCACTCGATGCAATCTCTCAATGCAACGCACTAGCGATCACTCACTCGCTATTGATTCGCACACTAGCAAGCACAAGCGAGTTAGAGGGCTCCCAAGCACATCCACACAAGCCACAAAGGCTCTAGAGTGCTCAGCCACCAGCCCAAGGCCGATTACCAACGCTATAAATAGCCCCAAAGGCTAACTAGTCGTTATGCCCCTTCACTGGGCATTCTGCGCCACCATCAGACGCGCCAGTCGGGTCCATCGGACGCTGAGGCCAGCGTCCGATGCTCGGATGCTCACCACGTGTCCCCCACGTTCAACTTTGGTCGAGCGATCCCAACGGCTATATTTCTTCGCATGACGGTTAAAGTGGCATCAGACGCGCCGATGCCAAGCATCGGATGCTCCGATGCCTCTGCTCGATTCTGCGCAAGATCACCCTCACATCGGACGCGCCGGACCCCTAGCATCGGATGCTAAGGGCCAGCGTCCGATGTCACACCAGAGAGGTTCCAGAATGCTCCCAACCACATCGGACGCTTCAGAAGGAACCACATCGGACGCAGGCCAGCGTTCGATGCTCCCTGGAAGACTTGCTCTCGCCACGTCACCTGCATCGGATTCTGCAACAGTGATTCTTCAATGTCCATTGCCAGCGTCCGATGCTCCCTCAACATTTGACAGAAACTAGGGTTTGCCATCGGACGCTCGACCCAGCGTCCGATGCCCCTCGGACCAGCGTCCGATGCTCCTCGAGCACAACACTTCACCTCCGAAAACCGCTGAATCATGTGCAAATGTGCCAACACCACCAACACCTTTTCAACACAACTTCTTCCACTTCTCCTTTTCAACACAACTTCTTCTCTAACAACTTCTCCTTTGCAAATGTGCCAACACCACCAAGTGAACAACATCATGTGCATGTGTGTTAGCATTTTCACAATCACTTTCAAAGGATTTTCACTTTCACTCACCACGCCACTCGATCCTAGTAACAACGCAATGTTAGATCGCTCAAGTGGCACTAGATGACCGATAGGCAAACAAGTTTGCTCCTCTTGATATTACGGCCATCTATCCTAAACCCGGTCATAATCTTCTCTACACACCTATGACCGGTGAAATGAAATGCCCTACAAGTATACCTTTGCCTTGCGCATTCCATTCCATCTCCTCCGGTGTTGATGCAACACATGCACCAACCTATCATCAAATGATATGATCCACTTCATATCATCACATGGCCTCCATGGTCCATCGATCTTGACCTCACTTGCTCTTCACCATTGCTTCGGTCCTTCGGCGCCAAGTCTTTGCTCAAGCTTCCCGACACTCGGTACCAACGGCTTCAAAGCCTCCAACTTGCCCTTCACCTTCGCAACCGGTCCATCAAGCCAAGCCTTGCCTTGATCTTCACCATCTTAGCCACATGACTCCATGTCATGTCACATATGAAAGAAGCTCCTTCATCACATGTGTGAGCCTTTGCAACATCTTCAAGCCATTTTACCTCCATGGCATATGTTGCCCACACATGATCACCTGTGGACTAATCGGCAATGTAATTCACTTCAAACACATATTAGTCCACCTACGTTGTCACTCAATTACCAAAACCAAATTAGGACCTTTCAACAGGGTCTCTCAACCTTACGATAACGTAGGCTAGGGGAGAGTACCCACCCTAAATCCAGCTCGACAAGACCTAACATGCCTTTGCAGATGACCACTAACAAGCTAGAAAAAGTCCTCATACTAAGCTAAAATCAGAGCCATATAACCTTCATGGTTGCACTGTAAGTCCTAGCTTTTGCTGACAGATAGGCAAGTTTTAATCATCTTTACATAAGTCATTAATCATCATTTGGATCATGTCGGTTTAAGTTGAGCACTAGCAGCAAACTACCCAAATGCAAAAATCCCACCGGTGTCAAGGTAATAGATAACAAAATCTAGGTAAATCTTAATGGAAATCAAATTAGACACATACAATATGAATTTAAGTGATTATGATGAATATGTAACAAGGATGGTCCCATGATATACTTGCCTTAAACTCAAGATCCTTCTTCAGTTGACTTGTAGTCTTCCAAAGGTTGACTCTTGACCACGAACTTCTTCTTGATTCACCAACGTATAACTCACGACTGGACATATGATCATAGAACACCACACAAGCATCCAAAGGCAATCATGCAAAGCAAACATAGCCTATAATTAGAAATAATACATCAACAATAGATAAATAGGATGAAATGTTTTGAAAACAGATCTACGATTCACTACGATCACACAAACATGAGGATCACACTAATTGGAGCTATAATGAAAAGTTATAACCTAAACAATTTATTAAACCCTAATTACCAAATTTTAATTATAGAAAATAGTAGTGAAAGTCATATGGTTAGAAAGATATTTTCGAAACGAATCTAACACAAGTTGAACGGATCAAATAAGAGTTAAAACAAAGAAGTTATAAGCTTTTGAAGTTAGTGGCAGTTCTATAATTAACTCAAACTTGAATTTTGAAATTTAAATAAACAAAAACAAAATTATAGATTAGCTGGACTGCGCCTCATTAAGAAAAAAATACAGGGGCTTAGAAGGAAGATTCCACAGACTCATCACACAGTGAAGAGGGGAACGCGGGTTGAGGCTCAAGAAATTGCAAGGGCTTATATGCAAGATGGCCACCAAAATGGTGTCAGTTGTTGTGAGCCATCAGATCTGTATTGGACGAATGAGATTAGATCTGAGGGAGGGGAACGACGCAGACCGCCAGAGTTGGGGCGGATACGATGGCGCCATCGCCGGAATAGAGCGGCGACGCTCGGATTCTACCTCGGCGGCAGTAGAGACCTTGGGTAAAGCAATCCAACCAGGGGCCTCCGGCGAGCTCACCTGACGTGATGAAGACGACGAAGGTGGCTCAATAACAACAAATCACATGGTGGAGCGGAGGCAGTGGCTTTGCAAGAAAACCGACGAGCTCATTTAGATGAAATAGAGGGAAACCGAGAGGGTGGAGCGGTCCTACGGCTTAGTGAGATCAAGACAAAGCTCGGGATGGACCTGGCGGCGGCGGTTGAGCGACGGTGAGCGAAGACGATGACGGCAGGATCTTGGCGGCCGACAGAACTCTTGGCTAGGACAAACTCGGCACGAGAAGCTCGGGTTTTTGGTTGGAGAGAGGCGACAGAGGGCGGGGATTAATATAGGGGTGTCAGGCGAGGCAAATTAGAGCAAGGCTAATAATACAGCCTTCAGCTGGCTGTATGAACTTTTGCAGCCCACCTCTCAGCCAACTCATACAGTGGTTGATTCTCTTACAGCTCACCTCCCTCTCTCACAAATTTCTTTGTTCTTGTGCCTTTAGCTGGCTGTAAGCTTACAGCTCACCTCTCTTCTCTCTCTTCCTTTTTCTCTTCCACATCAGCATACAGACTTCTTGCAACCCCTTATAATACTTGCTCTTAGGTAAGGAAGAGGCGTGCCACAGCGGGGTAGGACTCGACCACCAGAGTTCGTGTTGGAGACGACAGACTTGACATGATGGGGCCACCAGCCAGTGAAAGAAAGGAGAGCGCAAGCGCGTTTGCTGTGGCTGTTGAGAAGGGCCCAGATTCCAACGGGAGCGCAGGCGTGCAGGATTGGGCCAGGCGTCGAGGTTGACGTCCCAAAGGAGGAGGAGAAGCACGGAGCTTAGTTCGGCCAGCTGCAGGGCCGTGCGGGAAAGAGTGAGAAGGAGGGGCAACAAAGGAATTTGAATCCATTTGAATTTGAAAAAAAAAACACAACACAAAAACTCAAATACTCCAACATGGACGCACAAACATGTTATTAAACCCTAGGATAATTTTTAATTTAGAGAAAAAAATCATTTCCCTCTATTTTATGAGCATAAAAATTCATAAATAAATCATTTAAACTATAATTAAAGAAATGCAAGTTTTAGGGTGTTACAGCCTGCTCGGTGGCGACGACCTCAGGGGCAACCCCGTAGTCAGCTCCGCCGATGCCGGTGAAGAAGATCTTGATGCAGGCGGCACCCGCACTGCCTCCATGCTCTTGGCGGTTTCGTCGCCACCAGTAGTCCACGAAAACGATCCGACGGCGAGCGCCAAGCCCACCGGGAGGTCCATGGAAGCGGGGAAGGAAACCATCTGACTCGCCATAAAGTGCCTAAGCACAATCCCCATGGGGGCGCCAGCTGCCGATGAAATATGGTCGATAGCCCACCTAGGGGTATGCCCAAGGTGGCAGATTATCGGGGGAGATGCACAAGATGACGACCCAAACGTTGACGCAAGGCAATTCTAAATGAACACAAAGGTTTATCCAGGTTCAGACTGCTAGGTCAGCGTAATACACTATGTCTTACGTCGAGTATATGTATTCTGTATGGGAACAAATCCATTTTTGAGGGGGTCCCTGCTCGCCTTATATAGCCACGAGAAGCAGGGTTACAAATCTCGGTCGATTAGATCTATCGAGGAGATAAGAAAACTAAATTAGTTACAATCAACGCATCGCATGGGATGCAATACTTTCTCTAACTGAACAAGCTTCCTTGATCGTCAATCCACCGAGGACCTCCGCACCGCCGCTCGACTAGGTAGGCCTCCTGCCTGACCGGGTGGGCATCGTCACACAGGACCTCTTCGAAAAGTTGGGCCTCCTTCGAAGTAGCCCAAGTCTAGCCGCGAGGGTATATGGGTTCATACCCCCACTTATCGCGAGTCGTGCTGGTAGCATGGAGGAGGTGGAGCTGGGCGGTGCCTGCAGTGCGGTTACGCAGGGGGCATAAAGGAGGAGGAGATGGCGGGCCGGCTAACAGTCGTGGTCATCGTTGTCGTTTGAGGCCAGCCGCCGCTATTGTTCAATGGCTCGAGGTCGGCCGCCACACTGAAAGGTCCTAGTTTGGTTTTGGTAATTGAGTGACAACTTAGGTGGACTAATATGTGTTTGAAGTGAATTACACAGGTGATTAGTCCATAGGTGATCATGTGTGAGCAACATATGCCATAGAGGTGAAATGGCTTGGAAGATGTTGCAAGGCTCACACATGTGAAGAAGGAGCTTAATGCACATGAAACATGACATGTGGTCATGTGGCTAAGATGGTGAAGATCAAGGCAAGACTTGGCTTGATGGACCGGTTGCAAAGGTGAAGGGCAAGTTGGAGGCTTTGAAGCCGTTGGTACCGAGTGTCGGGAGGCTTAAGCAAGACTTGGCGCCGAAGGACCGAAGCGATGGTGAAGAGCAAGTGATGTCAAGATCGATGGACCATGGAGGCCATGTGATGATATGAAGTGGATCATATCATTTGATGAAGAGGTTGGTGCATGTGTTGCATCAACACATGGAGGAGATGGAATGGAATGCGCAAGGCAAAGGTATACTTATAGGGCATTTCATTTCACCGGTCATAGGTGTGTAGAGAAGATTATGACCGGGTTTAGGATAGATGGTCGTACTATTAAGAGGAGCAAACTTGTTTGCATATCGGTCATCTAGTGCCACTTGAGCGATCTAACTTTGCGATGTTGTTAGGATCGAGTGGCGTGGTGAGAGCAAGTGAAAATCCTTTGAAAAATGATTGTGAAAATGCTAACACACATGCACATGTTGTTGTACACTTGGTGGTGTTGGCACATTTGCAAAGGAGAAGTTGTTGGAGTTGATTTGGATCAACACAGAGAAGAAAAGGGAAGTTTTCTGAGTATGGTCGGTAGTACCGCCCAAGGGGGTCGATAGTACCGCCCATGGGTGTTGCGTGCAACCTTCTCTGTGTTGGGGCTGATTTGGCCTGGCGGTAGTACCGCCATAACCTCGGTACTATCGCCCGCGGTGGTACCGACCAGAGGGTCGGTGGTACCATGGCCCTGAAGGGTTTTGCAGGCTCTCTGTGTTGAGCTGAGTTTGGCCTGCCGGTAGTACCGCCATAGGGTCGGTACTACCGACCGTTGGAGGTTTCGAGATGTGAGGAGTTTGGAAGCTCTCTGGAAGTGGCCAGTTTTGGCCTACCGGTAGTACCGCCATAGGGCCGGTAGTACCGGGCTCGGTAGTACCGACCAGGGGGTCGGTAGTACCATGGTATGGAGGAGTTTTGGATGCTCTCAGTGTAGATCCAATGTTGGCCTGTCGGTAGTACCGCCATAGGGCCGGTACTACCGACCTTTGGAAGATCCGAAGGCGAAGGAGTTCGGGGCTCTCTGTATAGTCCCCAGTTTGGCCTGTCGGTAGTACCGCCATAGGGCCGGTACTACCGACCGTCGGTGGTACCGACCAGGAGTCGGTTGTTCGTTTTGGTCAACGCGCCGTGTGTAACGGCTAGTTCTGACACTGTCGGTACTACCGCCCAGGGGGGGTCGGTACTACCGACCGAAGCGCAGGAAAGGGGAAACGGCTAGTTGGCCGCTCCCCTCTATAAATAGGGGTGGAGGCCGGCTGTGGGCCGGTTGCTGGAGCACTCCAAAGCCTTGGTGGCTTGTGTGGATGTGCTTGTGAGCCCTCTAACACACATATGCTTTAGTGCTTATCCGATTGTGTGAGAGAGCGATCCTAGTGCGTTGCTTTGAGAGATAGCATCGAGTGGCACTAGGTGTTCGAGTTGCAAGCCGGTGGTGCTTATTACTCTTGGAGGTTGCCACCTCCTAGACGGCTTGGTGTGTGTCTCCGTCGTGAAGCCCGCGTGAAGATTGTGCGTGGCTCTGGAGAAGCTTTGTGAGGGGCATTGTGCTCGCCCCACGGGAGATCGCGAAGAGCAACTCTAGTGGAAAGATGCGTGAAGAGCGCCAAGTGGTCCGGCCGGATCAAAAGCTAGAGCTCTTGGTGAGCACTCCATCGTGGAGAGGTTGGCTTAGTGTCACCACTAGCGAGAGGATCGGCGGCAACCTTGGGCTTGCTTCAACGGGGACTAGCTTGGTGGCAACCAAGTGAACCTCAGGATAAAATCTTATGTCCCCGTCCCTTGTTGCTCTTATTATTCTTGTTTCCTTGCATATTACGCTTGTTCTTGTGTTCTTCGTGTTCTTCCTCCCTCTATCACTCTATCTTAGGTTGGGAAGGCTCGATCCACATTTTGGCAAGGAATCAAGACGTGAGGAAGCTACAATCGTCATCTACAACATCTAGGGAAGTGGGGTAATTGCTAGATCTGAGATTGCATCTCACCCCCTTCTATTTCGTAGCTTCCTGCAGGTGCTCGGTAGTACCGGCTTGGAAGCCCGGTAGTACCGGCATCGGTAGTACCGGCCCTACAGCTCGGTAGTACCGACTGCCTGCTGTTTGCACTAGCTTGTATTGCAATATTTATTCTTGTGCTAGTGTTTAGTTGCTTAGTTTGTGTAGCTAAGTTGGGCTCTCTAATTTGGCTTGGGTAGCCTTGTTATTGAGCATTGCTAGTGAGCTTAGGCTTTGTGCTTTGCTTGCTAGATTGCTTAGGAGCTCCCCCGTGCTTGAAGTACTAGTTGCATAGGCTTGTGTGACCTTGCTTCTAAAATTGGTTAGGTGAGCTCTAGCTAGCCCGACACCTTATTTGCATTGATTAGGATCTTTCGTAAGGTGTCATAGAGTATAGGTAGAGGGGTGTAGTCTTGGCTAGACCGATAGTTTTAATTCTGCATTTGTTTCGGTTAGCCGCTCCAATTAAGTTTAATTTTAAAAGGGACTATTCACCCCCCCCCCTCTAGTCCGCCATCTCGACCCTTCACACAGGAGGCCATGTCGTCATGATCGCATGGAGGAGTGGGGCAGCGAGGAGGAGTTTGTCGTCGGCGAGGCTAGGGCATGGGGAGGCCCGACGCTGTTGGCCTTCTTGGGGCTATAGAGAATGAAGGTCAGCACAGAGAGAGAGAGAAACTGGGCGTGAGCACATCGAAAGATAGAGACGGCGGGACGCGAGAGGGGAATGATTAGGAAATCAAGTTAAAGTTAGTTTAATTTGCATAAAAAGAAGGTCGGTGGCCTAGTACGCTCTTAGCAGGCTAGAGTGATCAACGAGCCACCACCAGGCCTACCACTAAATGCGAGCCATGTCATGCCAACATGTGTGCCTCGATAAGGCCTCAACGAGCCACCACCAGGCCTACCACTAAATGCGAGCCATGTCATGCCAATATGAGTGCCTGGATAAGGCCCACGTACAACCTACTCCTTCAGGCCATGCCAGCTCAGGCCCGCTCAGCATGGAGTCGTGCCATGCTTATGCCGGACCAAAAAATGGGCTTTAGGCTGGGCTCACAGGCTTAGGCTGCATCCCCATTTATACTTCTCGATCACCGATCAATAATGTATGTACGAAATGTATGTTTTGGAAAATTCAAGCTTCATATACATTTATATTAGACCATAATTTAATATGTTTTTTTTTAAATGAAATGTATAATTATACTCACATTTATAGTTCTTTTACACTATAGTGGAACTCTAGCTACATATGCTAGCAATGTACGATGAAAAGATGCACTACCACACAAAGGATTTTAGGAGAGGCAGACTCTCTGGTCAACGAAGTCAGACAGTTTTGGCACTGCCTTTAAAAATGGCGATACATGCTCTAGGCAAATACCCGTCTATGTTAATCATCTACAAAGGCGAGCATCGATGACCGTCTATGTTAATCATCAATTTACAAAGATGGTCACCATATATAGGATGTCTGTTTGATTAACAGAGATGGACTTTTTAGGATGTTGACCTCTAAAAATCCCTACTAACAAAAGCATGAATTTTAAGGTCTGCCTCTAGAAATTGATTAACAAAGATGACACCTTTAAGTAGCTTGTCTCTAGAAATAGTTGCATCGAAAAGATAGTTCATAACTTTTCCATACGAATTCAAATGGAAACAAACTTTATATGATAATTCAGCTCTCACGTGATTAAAACTTTGTAATTGATAGGTTTTTATTTGAAACTTTTAAAGTCCCTAAATTTTAATTTAAGTTCTCAGATTTTAAATTTTAAAATTTTCAACATTTTTGGATGTTGACATGATATATACCAAAATTTTAGTTATCAATATAATACACAACTTTGTATTTGATTTTTTTTATTTGAAGTTGGTTAAAGTTCCAAATATGTGCTTTGAGTTCTTAGATTTTAAAATTTTAAATCTAGAATTATCAAAACCATCTTGAATGTTCACATAAGTTAATACCAAAGTTGTAGTGGACAACTTGATCTACACGTTTGTTGTTGATATGTTTTTATTTTTAAGTTATTTAGAGTCTCAATTATTTGTTTTAAGTTACATGTTCGAGGTTAAATTTTTTAAATTTGCAAACAATCTTAGATGGAAACTTGTCCAATACCAAATTTGTGGTACTTGACAAGATTATACACTTTATAGTTGAAACTTTTTTTTCATTTGAGATCACTTAGTGGCCAATATAATATTAAATACCAGATTACAGCATACTGATAAAAAAAGATAACATCCTACGTGTACTCATAAATGAGTGTGGAGCGTTGAGGTAGGGAGGTGTTTTGTGAGCTCAAGGTTAGGGCACTCCCAATATAAGAAACTATGACTAGTTTCTATAGCATGCTCCCTCCGTCTGTCGTCCGGAAAGCGTGTCTGTGAAGGAAACACGGATTTCTAGAGACAGACATTTAGAGACGGAAAGAGTAGGATATTGTACGAAGAAACTATCATCTCCAATGCAAAATTTTCTCCTAGTGTCTTGATAAAAAATTGACCAATCATTTCTCTTCTTCCTCTCTCGTAATTCCAGATCGTCTGTGCAGAAACCATACGAGGATATACCTGCGTTCCTCCAAACCAGAGCTCGACGCCGGAACGAAGGCTGAAGGACTAGGATATTCTAGGCACACTACACAGCAACGTACACGTACTCATGTGCATCTGCTTGCAGGAGCAGGTACGGGGTACCATGGTGCAGCCTAGTAGCTTCTAGCGGTGCCGTCGCAGCAAGCTCCTGCAACGGCAGTGCAGCCGGCGTACGTCATCTCTGCACGATCAACCTTCAAGATCATCACCATGGGACACGGAAGCCGCCAGATGCCAAAGTCAACAGATGAGCGCGCCGACACCGTCGACTTGCAGGCCGGACAGCCGGACACGAAGGACTACGGAGGAGGACGCTCCGACGGCGGGCGCCACATCTGCTGAGGACGAGGCGTGGTGTGTGGATACGGGAGCGAGGCAGGCCGCGAGCGGCTGGGCAGCGAGGCGGGCATGGAGCGGTACGGTGTCGCAGTCGCGCGCATGGATGGAGTCGGGCCACGAGCGCCGGGACGGCGAGGCCTGGCGCATGGAGGCAGGTGTTGAGGCTATATGGACGGGCTCATGGCGGCGATGGGCGCACAAGATCTGAAAAGCTTGATAGAAACCACAGGGTACTTCCCCAATGCCGTAGATAATGGTTTCTTCCGCATCGATTCAAGAGTAGACTCGGTTTGTTCGTTAGAAACCGTTTCTTGGTTTTTCTTCTCTCTCCTCAATAACTATATTGTCACATCAGCAAAGATCAATAAATAAGAGTCTGTATTGGAAGTACCCTCATGGATTTGAGTCTTGAGAATCCCTTTTTTAGTTTTTATAAATACAAATATTATTAACATAGTCAGACCGCTTATTTACAGAGGTGAGCGAACAACTGACCACTAGTGATGGTCAAATTGTAATTTTTTTTGTTTGTTGGTCATGGCAATTGAAAATATGTCCCATACATGTTGAACTCAAGGAGTACAAATACTATATAGAGTTTATAGAAGTCGTCGTATATACAGTTAGTGGTATTCCTTGGCGTATGCCGTTCAAGGGATGGTAATAAGAAAATCGGCTATCATATGCCTTAGGATCCGTTTGAATACGTTAAAGAATTTAGGATTCTGATAAAAAATTTGTACATCATCCAAATGGGAGAGATAGTAAGCTAGATTGTCAAAGTCCTATCTCTCGAAGTTTAAAAATAAAAAATATCCCTTTCATGGATTTCTAGAATCCCCGGTCATCCAAACACAGCATCTTACATGTACTCCTTGTGGATATAATGCATGGTACCGAATGTGTGTTAAACTTTTGCAAGGTTGATGAGCGCCACAAAAATGGTTTCTGGATTCTTCAGGATCTTACAATTTTTCTTCAAAAGATTGCATTGATAATCCACAGAACTAGATCGAGCATGACACTTTTGTAATTTAGCTTGTGTTCTATGCTCAATCAGTACTGTGGGGCTACCGTACCTTTGGGCTGCTGTCATGAGATTTTGTGAAAATTATCCATCACATATGTAGAAAATGAGGATCGAAATTGACACTTTAGACACGTTGTGATTGCATTCCAGTGACCACATATGTTGTGTTACCTGTGGTGCGGTGGGGGTAGGGGGGCTTGGGTTCCTCCCTAATTATCACATATTTGAATGGTTCGATTTACCTCACTTGATTCTTTAATTTTCAGATTATACTTTAATTTCTGAACTTTTATCATTATTATTCTTTTGACTTCTTAAGATTGGTTATGATATGAAACTTATAATAAATACATAGATTATATTTTAGTTCGCATAAAAGGTATTTTAATAAAAATATAAATCCTTTAGTATATGTCACTAGGATCATTACCTGTTGCAATATGAATAAAATAATATCTGACCACCTTAGCTCGAGCCAAGCAGCAGCCAGAGTTCAGGTCGACGGACATGAAACAGCCCATGTTCTATCCATTTGAGGCGGATCGACACCCATTACCACATTAGGATAATGTCTAACCACTTTAGCACAAGTTGAGTGCGGCTAAAGTAGAGGTCGACAGACACACGTACAGGCCGATGTTCCATCCCCTGCAATGGATCGACACACATTAGCACGTCAGGATTCGACATGATAAAGGCAGAGTGCAGAGTATATTAGATTTGACTAACTTTTTAGGAAAGAATGTATACTTCATCTCTAGTTATACTAATTTGTTATCATAAATATTTATATTTTTCTATAATTTCGGTCAAATTTAAAATATTTTTACTTAGGACAACTCTAGAAGTTGATTCTTTTAGAATGAAGGTACCAGTAAACTAGGGAACAGTTTAGACCTAGCAGAAAATGTAGGCCAGATTTAAGATCCCAAATTTGCAATTTAGAGTTTTTGGACCTAAATGAGAATCTAGAACTCATGTGTGCAGCTAGCTGAAGGAAATGAAGAGTATAAACAAATTTGTAGGCAGCTACTATTTCTTTGGGAGAGATTACAGTTTGATATATGGTGCAAAAACACAAGGCATTTGCACTAACAGCTTCTTGTGAAAATTCATACATTGATATGATTTTATTACACAATTTTGACGTCACTAATATTGTGTAATGGTTGTGACTATTAATTTCGTAATATAATCATGTTTTAGGATTTATTTGGTGCTGGAAGTGACACAAGCTCTAACACAGTGGAATGGGTGCTTCAAAATCCAGTATCAATGTCTAAAGTTTGCAATGAGCTTGCAGAAGTTATTGGCTCAGGGAAAAATATGGAAGAATCACAAATTGGTCAGTTGCCGTATCTTCAAGCTGTGATAAAAGAATATTTGACTACATCCACCTGTTCCGTTTTTGTTACCACGTCAAGCTGAGATGGCAATAAAAGTAAAAGGTTACATGATACCTAAAGATGCTCAAGTACTGATAAATATATGACAATGGGTAGAGATGCAAATCTATGGTCTGAACCAGAGAAGTTTATGCCCAAAAGATTTTTGGCAAAGATGATCGATTTTAAAGGTGGAAACTTTGACCTCATCCCGTTTGGTGCAGGACGTCGGATTTGCCCTGGCATGCCACTGGCTATTAGGATGGTGCATCTAGTGCTTGGATCACTGATTCACTGTTAAATCAATTCGAATGGAAGCTTCCAGCTGATGTTGAAAGAAATGGAGTTGACATGGTAGAAAATTTTGGAGTGACACTAAGCAAGGTTGTTCCACTCTGCGCCAGTGGCGGACCTAGAATTTTATCACAGGGTATGCCATATGAAATTTTTCTTATGTAATTTGACAAAACCATCTTCAATTTGATAAAATCACATGCATTAAATGACATGGTAAGCCTTAAATTCAAAGATTAAACCAAAAAACTATGATAAATATAGTTCAAATTAATACAAATAGTTTAAAATATAACTATGAAACTAAAGGATAATGTACATTATCTGTACTAAATTTTAAAGGAGATAAGAAAATAGAATTTTAAAACAGTGTTGTACAATGCTATTGGTAAGTGATAATAAAATGATGTCGAAGTCATATAATTTTCATTTGGTCTCATGAGGCACAATAACATGGGATAAAAATAGAAAATAAAGAATGGAATATATCAAATATAGTTATTAATATTGAGAGAGGATAATAAAACATCAAAAATTAAAAGCTACTCTCAACGGGGTTTGATGGAGACGCAAAATAAAATCAAAAGTGCAAAATGGAAAATAAAAACGAAAATGCCACCTCTAAGTCACAAAACAATGGCCCTACCATTGCACTATCATGATGTATCAATATCTATTGCTGCAACTTTTATTATTTATGAAAATATTATAATCTAATGTTAAATATAAGGTGGCTCACAGGGTATGTCGTGGACCACCTGGCATACCATGTGGGTTTGCCCCTGCTCTACGCTATAACTACACCAATTTGGGTTAACACTGTGTTTTACCTCTTTTTTGCGAATAACTGTATTTTGATCCTTCTTATTGTGCAATAATGTATCAAGCACAGCTGATTTGCTTGTATTTCCCAAATATATATAAATAAATCAGGGTTTATCAAATACGTGCTTTAACTATATATCTACGTATAGTGTATATATAAGTGCATAACAAAACATATATATATATATATATATAAATTTAAACATTTTTATAATTTGAAATAAAGGGAGTAACATTTGTATAAGTATCATTACATTTGGTTATAGAATATATTTTTAAACAATTATAGACATAATGTTGATACTTTTATATAAAATCGTTAAACTTAGAAATGTCTGATTTATCAGAAGCCTAGTATTTTTTTAATGGAGGGAGTACGTGTATATATATATATATATATGTACACTAGGTTGAGGACAATTAAATCAATGGTCAATTATATGAAGTTTTCTTTCAATTGTTTTTCTATTCTTATATCAACGTGGTATGTACTGTGCCTATACAGTATACTAGAGTTTCAACTTGCTACGGCAGTTCTACTTCCCTGTTTGTCACATCTCATTTTTTTAAACTAGTTAGTTTTATGAGCAACTTATTAGGTAGAGATGAGTTGTTTTAGAAAAATGTTTGACAAAACAATTTCATCAACAACTTTATGCATGATTAAGAGAGATATATGAGAGGATAAGCTTTAAAAAGATACTTATTTCAGTTTCTTTTCAGTTTATACTTTTATAAGAGGAAGAATAATATAGCTTTACGAGTGAAACTATTTTGAAAAAATATTTAACAAAAAAACAGTTTACAACGAAGTTCTTGTGAGCTTTACCTTCAACAATATGGTCAAAGACGGTGCCCAAAGCCGATATGTTTGGTATAGCATTCTCTTCACACCCGGCCAGACCTGTGCACACAGTAGCGATCGAGTCAAATCAACATAACGGATGACAGGACGGATTCGGGCCCCGACCTGTCTAGACTACAGCCCACGGCGTGCCTAAAAATCTCTTTAATTTTTTTAACTAGTCTAATTTAGTTTATAAAAATATATATTTAGCTCTATTTTACATGATCTAAAATTATTTTATAATATTTTTGCTTATTTCTTAATGTGCTTCTGGATCAGTCGCTGACCGAAGGCGCCGGCGCCGACGCCAGCGCAAGCGTCACTCGCAACTCGCATTCCCCTTGCGCTCCATGGTCCAAGCCAAATCGATATCGATAACAAATTCAACGTGGCGGGTATGCAGGCGCAGTGACGCACCCGGCTCCTTGGAGTATATAATATAACGAAACAAGCGTCAGTCCCATTTCAGACACGAATAAAAGATACGACCCACAGCAGCAGCAGAGCTTAACAAGTAGCAACTATGGTTGTAGGCGCGCTTTTCCCATGGCTGGCATGGTCGCTCGTCTCCCTCGTCGGCATCTACCTCCTCGGCCATCTCGTGCACGGCCGTCGTCGTGGCCTACCGCCGGGGCCGCACCCGCTGCCCGTCATCGGCAGCCTCCACCTGCTCGGCGACCAGCCGCACCGCTCCCTCGCCAGGCTCGCCAAGGTCCACGGCCCGCTCATGTCCCTCCGCCTGGGCGCGGTGACCACGGTGGTGGCCTCGTCCCCGGCCGCCGCCCGGGAGATCCTGCAGCGGCACGACGCCGTCTTCAGCAACAGGTCCGTGCCGGACGCCCCCGGCGCCCACGCCCGGAACTCGTCCGTCTGGCTGCCCAACGCGCCGCGCTGGCGCGCGCTGCGCAAGATCATGGGCACCGAGCTGTTCGCGCCGCACAGGCTGGACGCGCTCCAGCACCTCCGCCGCGACAAGGTGCAGGAGCTCGTGGACCACGTCGCGCGGCTGGCGCGCGGCGGCGGCGAGCCCGTGAACGTCGGCCGCGTCGCGTTCACCACCAGCCTGAACCTCGTCTCGCGCACCATCTTCTCCCGCGACCTCACCAGCCTCGACGACGACGGCGGGTCCAGGGAGTTCCAGGAGGTGGTGACGGACATCATGGAGGCCGTGGGCAGCCCCAACGTCTCCGACTTCTTCCCGGCGCTCGCGCCCGCCGACCTGCAGGGCTGGCGGCGGCGGTTGGCGCGGCTCTTCGCGCGGCTGCACCGGATCTTCGATGAAGAGATCGACGGGAGGCTGCGCGGCCGCGAGGCGGGCGAGCCCAAGAAGAACGACTTCCTCGACCTGCTGCTCGACGCCGCCGAGGACGACGACAACACGGCGGGCCTGGATCGCGACACACTCCGTTCACTCTTCACGGTAAGCCGACTTTTACACGACTGTATATGCACAGCGGCTTTGCATGGGGAGCAAGAAGTTGGCATGTTGCTTGTTGCTGCATTCCACGAAAGAGATAAGGCTATTCTAGGTGACTTTGTCACAAACTCACAAATAAAGGACGTCAACTTTGATTTTCGAGACTCGAGAGAGAGATTGACGTTTCGTAAGATTATCGAGAGGCGTGACCATGTTGTCAAATCCATGGAAAAAAAAAGGGGCTATTGCGTTCTTGCCCCTACTTTGACGTCCAATTGTGATTTTACCCCTGGTTTTGTCACCGTTGTGATTTTACCCCTGGTTTCTAAAAATGAAGTGTAAGTTTGCCCCTACTCTGTTAATAGCGCCTAACGGTGTTAAATGGGCTGAATAAGGACAAGTTTGCCCATACAAAAATGCCCCTACTTATTTGAGAACATTGTGATTTTACCCCTGTTTTCTAAAAAATTTCAGCAGCATCATTAGACAACTTGTTATATATGATTCCACATAGAAAGACAAATATAGATAGATAATATCACATCATATAAAAGTGTAGCAAAAGTACTCATATAGCAGTAACCCTCATCCAACATAAGAGGCCAACAAAAGCAACATAAGAGGCCAACAAAGGCAGTAGCTAACAGTGATATATTACAAGTTCAATGTCACATCACATTCATGCATCCATTCCTAACAATGCAGCCAACCTCCCTCTTGTTCTTCCTCTTCCTCTCCCTCTCCCTCTTCCTCTACCTTGTGTTGCAGCCCCTTCTGCTCCTTCTGTTGCAGCCCCTTCTGTTCCAGGTCCTACACTTGCCCTTCCTCTTCCCCTTCCCCTTCCCCTTCCCCTTCCAGTAGCACTTCACATGAATAGAGAAAAATGATTCAGTAAACAAGTGGACTAAATATGCAAGAGTAAAGGAAGAAAAAAGGATATAAATGAGCATGACTCACATTAAAGCCTGTGAAGATGATTCATTTTGAGAAGATGAGCGGTTCCTCTTTTGACTAGCAGTTAGACCTCCTTGGCAATACTTTGCTATATGGCCTAGTTCACCACATTCAGAACATGGGTTCCTTTTCTTACTAGTGGTGGCCTCATCAAAGGACTTAATTCTAGCATTTCTTGGTCTTCCTGGTTTCCTTCTCAATTTAGGTTTCTTGATTTTGTAGCCCAAATCAACTTGTGGCCAATTATCCTTGGATGTCATTGGATTGAAAGAACATGCATATGCCTTTTTGAACCGATCAACAGAGAAGTATTCATGCACAAAGTCATCCATTCGTACCTCTCTACTAATCTTAGAAATGAAAGCTAAAGCATGGGTGCATGGCTTTCCAGTTACCTGCCAAGCTCTACAACTACATGTTTTTTGGTCTAAGTTGATTGCATACCTGAATCTGTTCACAGTTACTTCAGCTGTTCCAGCCCCACATATCAATACATCATGATCCTTGATACTCTTGGCTTTAGCATTTAGAGCATTGGTCATAGCTGGAATGATTGTTCCTGACATTTTACTTGCCATCTTAGCTCTCAAAACAAATTTCTCAATGATCATTTGTCTTATCTTGTCATGCATATCAACAATTTGGAAATCTTTGGTTCGGGACACCCAACTATTAAAGCTTTCAGAGAGGTTGTTGTTGATGTAATCTACCTTGCATTCTTCTCCAAATTTGCTTCTACTCCACACAAATGGATGGTTCTCATCCAACCAGGATAGTGCACTTGGGTCTTTCTTCTCTATGTTTTGCATGAAGTACTTGAACTTGTCATGTGTGAAGCTCTTAGCAGCTGCCCACATATTCTTACCATATAGCTCTTTACCGTACCCATTCTTCTTCATGTTCTTCCATAAGTGCCTCATGCATTCTCTATGTTCCACTCCTGGGTACACATCATGTACAGCCACCTCAAGTCCTTTGCATGCATCTGTACTAATGACCAAGCCTGTAGGAGTACCAATAGCCTTCTTTAAGTTGTTCACAAACCAAGTCCAACTTTCCTTAGACTCGGTCTCAAGCACACCATAAGCCACTGGAAATAGGGAATTCTGACCATCCACTGCAACAGCTGCTACTAACTGACCCCTTCCCCTTCCCCTCAAGTGTGAGGCATCCATGGAAATATAAGGCCTACATCCTTGCATATGTACTTTAACCAATGTACTTTTTACTTGTAGATGCAAAAAAACTCCACTTGCAACCCTGATCTGCTCTCTTGCATATGGCTCTAAATCTGGTCTTGTCTTTTTTCACAATCTTGAAAGCATGATCATTCAAGATAGCATGATGTGTAACTGCAGACTTGCATTGATCCACGTCAGGAAACACCACATTTACACCAATGTCTGGGTTATCAACATCATATGAGAAGGGTGGAGGGTCATATTCATCATCATCATCAACAACTTCACCATCAGGATTAAACTCAGGGTCTGAGCAATCATCACAAGAATCAGAGGATGCAGCCAGGTCACTATCATAGCTACTATCACTTGCTGCTACAAGTGAATCAGTGTCAGAATATAAGCCCTCCTCAACATCATGTGCGTCTTTTAGTTTGGATTTGGTGGCTCTCTCTTTTTGTTTGTGGATGTGGCTCTCTCAGCGGTGTTTGTCTCAATGGTGGGCTCTCTATTCCTTACAAAAGGGTGGCATCTATGTTTTGTTGGTGAATACAGCAAAGGACCCTCAAAATCACTAATTTGGGCATTAATATACACCTTTCCATTATCCTTATTAAGCTCAAACCACTCAAGCAACTGCTCATCGGATTTTATCTCAATAGAGGATCCTTTAGAAATATCATCCAATGCCCGCCAAAGGGTACAGTACTGTTTCGAACCCCACATGTAATGCTCAGCTATGAAATTAACAAGCTGCAGCAGGTTAAAGCTATGCATGTCAACAACTTGAGTAGGCAAGGTTCTACCCTGTCGCCATGATTTTGGTCCCCCATCAGGCAAACTGAAAAATGACAGAACTCTAACGACAAGGTTCATATCCATGTGATTTGGCCTACAAATCACACCATCGAATGCATAGTTAGCTAAATCGCTCTATAGACCCATCAGGCAAACCATCGAATGCATAGTAAAATGACAGAATTTTACCTAGTGTGTTCACCACTCGCCTTCCCGCTCGTCTGTAGGGGGCTCGTGACGGACCGAGGCGCTGCACGTCCGCACTGGGCACCTGCTCGCCCGAGTGAAGGGCGCTGCCCCTACCCGCCCGTACGAGGGCCTGGACGCCTGCACGGGGTCCGACGGCCTGGGCGCCCGCACGGGGCCTGACGGCCTGGCCTGGCCGAGCGCGGCCCTGGAACGCCTGCCGCGTCGCCCTGGTTCGCCTGCCGCGCCGCCGCCCTGGTTCGCCTGCCGCGCCGCCGCCCTGGAACGCCTGCCGCGTCGCCGCCCAGAACGCCCGCCGCGCGCCGCCCTGGACACCAGCCGCGCCGCCCTGGACGCCAGCCGCACCGCCGCCCTGGAGGCCTGACGCCTGACGCCCGACGCGCCGCCGCCCGCCTGGCCGACGCGCCGCCGCCCGCCTGGCCGACGCGTCGCCGCCCCTGGACGCCTGGCCGACGCGCCGCCGCCCGCCTGACCGACGCGTCGCCGCCCCTGGACGCCTGGCCGACGCGCCGCCGCCCGCCTGGCCGACGTGCCGCCGCCCCTGGACGCCTGGCCGACGCGCCGCCGCCCCTGGACGCCTGGCCGGCCGCCGCCCCTGGACGCCTGGCCGGCCGCCGCCCTTGCTAGGGTTACGAGAGGAGTCTCACTCTCGGTTTTAGAGGCATACGGGTTTCCTTGTGATGGTACTAGAGGATAAGGGGCATGATTGTCCTTTAGTGTTACTGCAAAGGGTTTTCTTGTTTTTTTTTGAAGAAATAACTGACAGAGTTAAAAGTAGGGGTAAACTGAGTGTTAGTATTTACAAAATAGGGGCAAAATCACAATGTTGACAAAAATAAGGGTAAAATCACAATTAGACTTCAAAGTAAGGGTAAGAACACAATAATCCCAAAAAAAAACTGTCTTCCTTCTCCTAACATAAATACTATACAATTTGGTTCCATACAATTTTATGTCTGGTCAAAATCAAACAAATTTGAATTTGACTAGGTCTAAATAAACATACTATAAAAATATATTTCATGATAAATTTAAAGAGAGTTTTCTATAAAAAAAATCTTTAAACTTTAAATCATTAAGCTTAGCACTAGCTTATTTTTTTTTTGTTTTGAGATAGACAAAAGCAACGGAGTTACACATGCAACAAAAATAAATCTAGTTTTATCTTTAACCAACAGACTAAATACAATGTTCAGTAAAAACATATTATAATTTAAAACCGAGCGAATGGAAGAATTTTGAAACTTGCTGAATTTAACGAAGGAGTATAGGGGTGTTTTCAGACACAGCTCTATCGTGACAGAGAAGATAATATTGTCTCCTGCAAAACGTATGATATTTTGGTCAAGTTCTCGAAAGAAGTTGTCGGTCTATGTTCGATCCAGCTGGGGACGAACCGACGAAGTACATGTGAGGGACATGGATTGGACGAAGAACAAACGCAGCCATTTTTTATGCTCAGTTCCTGCCGTGCGCTATATTATACCTTATCGATAAAAGATGCATACAAAAAAAATGTCTAAAGGTTTCATGTCCTATACCATTCTGCCTTACCTTTTTCTCCGTATAATATGCTATCTTATCTTAAGGTATTGTTTTAAGAATTTAATATCTTATCAAAAAAACATGCAATTTTCATCATTTAAAAAATGAGTCTAGATAACTACTACTATAGGCCATGTTTGGATGTACCAGCTAAATTTTAGCTGGCTAAATTTAGCTGTTAGACATCTAAACAGACCAGCTAAATTTTAGCTACATTTAGCTATTCCATCTCAGCTAAAGCTGGTTAAAATTTAGCTGAGTCTATTAGTTGGAGTATCCAAACACTCAACTAAAGTTTAACTGAAAAACTTTTAGCTAGCTAAAGTTATACATTGAAATTTTAGCTAGTTAAATTTTAGTTGGGTACATCCAAACAGGGCCTATATAAAGTTAGATTTTTGCTTTATCATTTAGCACTGATTAAAATATTTTGGGGCATTCCAATCTGAATATATATTATTACAAACACCAACCTGCTTCACTCCTTCCTACTTTTCTAATTATTATTACGTTTCTAGTAACTGTTCAAATTTGTCGGTGTTTCGTACCCGGGGGTATGACACCAACGAGTAATATGATCGCGTGCTCTCTTCCTGGATGGTGATGCAAGATGACACAAGGATTTATCCTGGTTCGGGCAAAGAAGGCCCTACGTCCAGCGGGGGAGGAGATTCTTGTATTACTTGCACCTAAGTGCTTGTACAGGGGCGAATACAAGCTCCGCGAGTTTGGAACGGAGTCCGGACTTGAGTGTGTGGGTGTGTGTTCCAACGTGTCTGTCCCGAGCCCCCGGGAATGAGGGCCCTGGTGTCCCCTTTTATAGAGCAAGGGGAGGCCAGGGTTACACAAGGGTATTACAGGTGTCGGGGTGTATTGTGTCCCTCACGAAGAAGGGTAGGAGCCCTGTCTTGTCGAAGACATTGCAGCCGACGTGGGCGTTGCTGTTGAAGCGTCTTTGAAGCGTGGCCTCCATCCTGGGTGCGGACGTGGAGGCGCGGCGAGGTGAAAGCCGTACAGCGCCCATCCCTGAACGTACAGGACGCGGCGGGGTCCCTCCGGGTCTTGGGGTACCTGTCCTCCAATAGCATGAAAGTAGTTAGGGCTCGAGGGGCGCGGAGCCGGCCTCGAGGCGGCGCCTACGGGGGGCTCGAGCTCCCGCAGGTATGGGCAAGTCCCGTGAAAACCGATGGAGCGGCAGGCATCTGGGCCTCGAGGCGTGGCTTGGACGTGCCACAGTGTAGGGCGTGGGTCAACAGTGCTTCACTGGTGCCTTTTCGCCCATACTTGTGGTGAAAACGAGTCTTGACTCTGCCCCGGACCACTGTGGCACACGTTGTGTTACAGAGGACGTGACCGGAGTAGGTGGATGAATTAAGTGCGCGGTATGGGGCTGGCATCCGATGCCTGCACCGCTCGAGGGAGGCATAACGCGTCTCGAGGGATAGGCTGCCGTGCTAGTGAGGCTCGAGGTCCCCGCGTGGGGTCTCGAGGTGTGGTGTTCGGCTGCGGGGGGCTTGAAGGGTAGTGGAGCGCTTGCCCGAGGCCTGGAGGGCTCGGGCGAGACGGAAAACGATCGTGCGCCCGAGGCCTGGCTTGGAGGGCTCGGGCGAGACGGAAAACGACCGTGCGCCCGAGGCCTGGCTTGGAGGGCTCGGGCGAGACGGAAAACGACCGTGCGCCCGAGGCCTGGCTTGGAGGGCTCGGGCGAGACGGAAAACGATCGTGCGCCCGTGGCCTGGCTTGGAGGGCTCGGCTCGGTGGGCCAGCGTCGTAGGCCTCGGGGGGCCGGCTTTTTAGGGGGTTAGGCTCGTTAGGTCTGTTATTTAACCGGTGTTCTAGGTTTACCCTATTTGTTTGCGTTGATTGGGGGTACCCCTTTTGCGGACCTCCGACAGTAGCCCCCGAGCCCTTGCTCGAGTGCTTGCACTCGAGCAGGGGCTCCCGACTGGGATCTCGTGGGTTAGCTAACTGGCCTCGAGGGTTTCGTCGATTTGATTCCGTGGGTGTAGCCCCCGAGGCCACGAGGGAGTGGTTAGAACTTCCTCGTGGGCTTTTTGCGAGTTTTAGTTGCGATTTTTAGGTTCGGGGGTGTCAGGCCCCCGAGTTTTTAGACCCTCTTTCATCGAGGGGTGCCAGGCTGAACCGGCCGGCCGGCTCTTCGAGCTGTCCGGCGCACCGGTTGCCCTGGCTTGTCATCCCGCGAGTCCTTTCGATCGGATGCGAGGGGGGATGCCTCGTACTACCCCGAGTGGGCGAGTATCAAGGTTCCCGGTGAGCTGGTAACGGGGAATCCAAGTGAGAGCTCGTGCCCCGTTCGATAGGGGTCGACTGTGGCCCGGAGGCGGTCTCATAAAGCATGGGTGCTCAGTCTGCAGGAGTGCCGGGTCCATTCGATAGGACCCGGTGGCTCGATGCCTCCCTCCGAGGGGATCTCACTGCATGTCGAGCTCCCCGCCTTGGATACACGTGAGGGGCCTCGAGGGCTTGGCCCTCGAGTGATGCCGCGAATGGCGCCCCTTGGTGTCCCTGACTCGGGTGCTCGAAGCCGGCTGTCGAACCCTCTTTCGTCGAGGGCCAGCCTTCGCTGCTTCGAGACTTAGGGTCGGGGCCCGTTTTTTACTTCCGGAAGAAGCCTTCGTCGCTTGGAATCCTTCTGCCCGTTGGGCGCGCCTTTTTAGGCGGAAACCACCAGGGAGTGGAGATCGTGGCGCCTGTGCGGCGGGCGCGAAGTCGGAGCGAGGCCCCGGCAGTTGAGCGAACGGTGAGCTGCCGCGTGTTCCCTGCATCCGGCTCGAGACGTGGTTAGGTGGGCGCATTAAATGCTATGCGGTTACCTTTTTACATCGTGGGAGACCCCGCCCGTCGGGGTTTCCCCTTATAAATATCGAGAGAGGGGAAAAGGAACCCTTTACTTTGCCTTTGCCTTTGCCTTCACCGCCGTCGTAGCCTTCACGTGCCCTCTCCTTCGAGCTAGTTGATTGGGGATTTTCCGGCTGCCCGTCCGCTGCTCGGGTCCGCACCGCGCCACCGCCATGGCCGCCCAGACACAAGTGCTGCCGGCCGAAGACTGGAGCTCGTCGAAGGTGACGCAGAGCGAGATGGACTCGTTGGTGGCCCAGGGGCTTCTGCGCCCCAACCCGGAGGAGGGACCCGCGTGGTGGGTTATCCCATCGGCGGAGCACCGAGAGCCGCACCCGCCGGAGGGGTACGTGGTGAGCTTCACGCGCTACCACCGTATGGGGCTCGGCGTCCCGCCGAGCCGCTTCATGCGGGGGCTGGCCCACCACTTCGAGGTGGAGCTGCAGCACTTCTCCCCCAACTCCATCTCGCACGCCGCCATATTCGCCGCGGTGTGCGAGGGGTACCTGAAGATGGAGCCGCACTGGGAGATGTTCGTCCACCTCTTCCGGGGCGAGCTCTTCATCAAGGCCCTAAAGCCCAGCGGGAGGCGGCTCGTGCGCATGGGCTCCCTCGCCATTACTGCGAGGGCTGGGACCTCGTCGGTCAACGTCCCCCGCGAGTACCTGCGATACAAGCTTTCCACCAACCAGGTCGGGTGGGACGACCATTGGTTCTATCTGCGGAATGAAGGTGGTCTCTTTCCGCAGTACACCGGCTGGGTCCTCGCTCAACGCCCGGAGAAGTGGACCTGGGGCGTCGCGGCGGACAGGCAACGCCACCTGGCCCCGCTGATGAAGATGATGAAGACGCTGGTGGATGAGAAGAAGTTGACCGTGCAAGCGGTCATTTGGGCGTTCCACCAGCGAAGAGTTCTCCCGCTGGCGGACCGCCCCCTTCTTATGCACGAGATGGGGCCGGAGGCCAGGCTCGAGGCGCTTAATCGATCGAGGATGGCCGAGGAGAGGCTGTCCCGGAACGAGGGCGTCTCCCGGGTGTCAATCACGATCCAGGGACCGTTCATCCCTGAGTACACCCACCTGGTCGCCATGGCACCCGACGAGGGGTGTCTCGACCTGGTGAGCCTCCCTCGAGCTGAGCCGTTCCGAGCCCCCTCCCCCTTTCTCCTCCTTCGAACTTTTTGCATTCTTCTTGTGGTTTGCCTCGTCACGCTTCTTCTTTTTTCAGGGGGCATTCACTTGTCGCGCGTCGAGGCCCCCGGTGAGGGAGGACGCCGCGGATACTCAGGTGAGGCGCCTCTTTGCTCAGAAAGACAAGGAGAGCAAGGACGCCTGGAAGAAGAAAGAGAAAAACAAAAACCTGCGTCGCTTGGCTCGGGAGCAGAGACTGGCAAAGGCTCGTCGCAACCGTCAGCCTGGAGACGGATCCCCCGAGCTGAGCTCCTCGAGCTCGGAGGAGGAGAGCGGTGATGAGGAGGAGAGCGACGACGAGGGGATGGATGCGCGCCTGAGACGCGCGGGGGTCGTCGACGACAGGGCTGACCGCTCCTCTGTGCAGGAGGGTATGCTGGAGGTCCCCCCGGCGAAGGGACCGCGCAGGACGCAACCGCGGAAGACGGCGCCGATCCCTGCCTCGTCGGGGGCCCGAGGTCCGTCGAGCTCTGCGCCGGACGTGCCCCCGGTCGTGAGGAAGCCCCGAACCCGGAGTGCTTCTGTCACAGCACCAACAGAGGCCGCCCCCGCGTCAGCCCAGGCGGGAGGTCTCGAGAAGGGCCGAGCCTCGAGGGGTGGTGACCACATCGGGAGGGGCTCCGGGTCCGACCGCCGCGAGCCATCGAGGTCGGGGTCGAGCCCGCGGAGGAGCGGGCGCCAGGAGGAGGTGTCGAGCCCGCGCCATCACGAGCGTCGGGGAGGGAGCCCCCGGGCGTCTCATGCCCAGGGGCGTGAGCGTCCCCGGAGTCCATCGCCGCACCGCCGCCAGGACACAGAAGCGGATGCGGGAGGGCGCGACCGCCAGCGCGTGCGCCGGAGCCCGCGCCGGGCCAGGCGCCACGATGACAGCACGAGGGAGGTGCGGTCGCCCTCCCGCGAGGTGGGGCGGAAGGAGGGATCTCCCTCGAGGTCGAGCCACGGGAGGCGTCGGGAGCCCTCCCCCCATCCCAGCCCTGTGGAGACGGCCCGGGCGCAGGGCTCGAGCCGCGGGGTGGGCTCGAAACCCCTGAGTGGGTCCGACGATTCCGGGAAGAAGCCCAGTCGCCGCTTTGGGTGAGTAATTTTCTTGGACCTCGTCGGTAGCGAGGCTTGACCTCTTTACTTTTGATACACATGCCATCTCTGGTTTCTCAGGGGGAAGCACTCCTACCCGGAGGTGGACCTCGCTTCGTCTAAGCGGGCCAAGACCTCGAGCCCCGTCGAGGCACAAGCACCTCGAGGTATGGCACCTTCCTCCGCTAGAGAAGCCGCTTGGCTGGAGAAGGCTCGAGCTGCCATGGCTCGAGGTGACCAGATGATCGTCGCAAATTTTGGTGAGGCCGTCGCCGTCGACCGCAGGGGTCGAGGCACTCTTCCTGGCTCTGATATCACCGTCATCTCGTATTGCAGGGGCCACAGCTCACGGCGTCGAACCCGCCACCACCGCACCTACTGAAGCGCTGCCTCCTCCCCCTCCTCCTCCTCCCATGATGGCGCCAGTTGGGAGCGCCACCCTTCCCCCCACCACGACGGCTGTTCCGGGGGAAGCGCCTGGGGCGAGCACGGCCCCGCTGACGCCTGGGGCCAGGGAGACTGCGCCCCTCGAGGCTTCGACCAACACGAGCCAGGCTGCGGAGGAGGAAAAGGGGGGAGAGGCGTTGGCGGAGGAGGAGCCGACGGTGGAGGACCTCCTGAACGAGCTGGAGCAGGGGCCGCTCCTCGTCGCGGGCTCGATGGTGGTGGAGGCGCCCGAGGCGCCGGCTAGCGCCGACAAGGTGCCGGAGGGCCCGGCCAGGGAAGAGCTGGGGCTCGTGCCGTCGGGTGGCGGGCCGCAGTCGGGGCAGCTCGGGGCGGAGGAGGATCTGCCCGACATCGAGCTTGACCGACCAGTATGGCCGTTTCCCGGCGCGCCGAGCCCGTCTCTTGCCATGGTCTCCGTCGAGCAACCAGTCCAGCGGGGGGGCCTCGCGCGAGGTGCGATCCATCTTCCGGGAGGTGGCCGAACTCATGGCGGAGGCGGAGCGGTCCTGCTCCGAGGAGGCGGGCCGGTCTGCGCAGGTGTCCGCCGCCCTCGCGAGGGCCGAGGCGGAGCTTCAAGATCTCCGCGCTGAGTTGGGCCGGAACGTCCAAATGGCGAGCCGGCTTAACGAGGCAGAGGCGGAAGTCCGAGCGGCTCGAGGCGAGGCCGCTCGAGTCAAGGAAGAGGCCGCCGCCGCTCTCGAGGCGTCGAAGAAGGAGGCCGCGGACGCTCGAAGCGAGGCCGACTCCGCCCGGGCTGAAGCTGAGGCGGCGAAGCAGGAGGCCGCTGACGCCCGTGGCGAGGCCGCCACCGCCCGAACCGCAGCGGAGGCGGCGAGAAAAGAGGCCGTGGTCGCTCAATGCGATGCCGCCGCCGCTCGGTCCGCAGCGGAGGTGGCAAAGAAGGAGGCCGAAGACGCCGAGAGTGGTGTCGCCACCGCTCGAGCTGCCGAGGGGGCGGCGCGGCAGGAGGTGATCCGAAAGGATCTGGCTCTCGTGGAGGCGGGCAGCCTGATCGAGGAGCTTAGGTCCGAGAAGCTCCTCATGCTGGCCGAGAAGCGCAGGCTCGAGCAGCGCGCTGAGGGCCTTACCAGCGACCTCGCCGCCCTGGGGCAACATTGCGATGGTGAGGCTTACACCTTGTCCCTGTTTGGGTCTCGACGTTTTTCTGTTACACCGCAATCTCATTCTTCCTCGTTCGTTGCGCAGGGGTCGAGGAGACGGTCGAGGAGCTCCGCGGGACGAACCAGGCTCTCTTGGACCAACTCCAAGACGAGACGATGGTGGCGGAGCGGGCTCGCACTTCCCTCGACCGGCTCGGCTCCACGTGGGGTGCTCCTTCAGTGGCTGCGGCAGAAGGTGCGGTGGCCCGAGGCGACGCCTTGGTCGACGCCTTGTGCTTCCTCGACGCAGCAGCGCGGTACCGTGTCCGGCAAGCTCTCCATCATGGCGTCAAGCAGACGCTCGCGGTTGTCCGCTCCGGCTTCCGCTTCCCGGTCCATGTTGTCGCCAATGGCTTCATCGAGATCGAGGGGAAGGACGAGGAGTGGAACAACCGCCGTGTCGACAAAATCTTGGAGAAGATGGAGAGGCCGGGGACGTCGCTCGCGAAGATCTTTGAGGAGGACGTGCTGCCTCCTGACGCCAGCAGCGGTGTCGAGGACCCTCTTTGAGGAGTTGTTTTCTTTTCAAATGCGTTTGACCACTTCTCTTTGTTGCAAGCTCGAGTTTCTGCTAGCTTAGTCTATTTTCCTTCGATACGTCGCGAGCCCCTCGAGGTGGGCGGGGGGGGGGGCGTGGGTAGGGTACCGTAGCCCGGGGGCGTAGGAGGCCGTCTACGTCGACGCCTCCTGACCTTTGGTGGCTCGAGGTATTTTAGGATTTTGACGTCGCTAGTTCACTCGAGGCACGAGTCGAGACGAGGGTCGAATTTTTGAAAAGGAAACGCGCCTTTTCCGGAGTCTGGGAGGGTTCCCCCTGTCAGCCCCCGAGGGAGGCTCGACCCTGAGCAAGGCAGGGTCGAGGCTACCTTAAGTTGCTAAGTAAAAATGAATGACAGTGCGCGAGTTTGTTCATTCATGTTTGACATGTTTGTATAAGGCAACAAAATGAACAAGGCCTCGAGGCCTTTAAGGGTAGAAGCGACGTAGCTGAGATATGTTCCACGCGTTCGCCAGGATCCTGCCTTGGTCGTCGTAGAGCTTGTATGTTCCTGGCTTGAGCACTTCAGCCACGGTGTATGGGCCTTCCCACGGAGGGGTGAGCTTATGGCGCCCTCGATTATCTTGCAGCCGTCGAAGCACGAGGTCCCCCACCGCTAGGTCCCTTTTGCGCACGTGCTTGTCGTGGTAGCGTCGAAGTGTTTGCTGGTAACGTGCGGAGTTGATGAGCGCCACGTCTCGGGCCTCCTCGAGCTGGTCCTTGGCATTGGCGAGCCTTTCGTCGCTGGTTTGCTCGTTGTAGGCTCGAAGTCGAGGTGAGCCGTACTCGAGGTCCGTAGGCAAGACGGCCTCGGCGCCGTAGGTTAGGAAAAACGGAGTGAACCCGGTGGCTCGACTCGGCGTAGTCCTGAGGCCCCACAGCACCGAGGGGAGCTCTGTAGCCCACCCCTTTCCGAAATTCTTGAGGGTCTTGAACAGCCTCGGCTTCAGCCCATGGAGTATCATGCCGTTGGCGCGCTCGACCTGCCCGTTGCATTGAGGGTATGCGACCGAGGCCCAGGTTACGCGAATGTTGTTGTCATCGCAGAAGTTGGTGAACTTTTTGCCCGTGAATTGGGTGCCATTGTCGGTGATGATGACGTTAGGCACTCCAAACCGGTACATGATGTTGGCGATGAACTCGACAGCCTTCTCGGAGGTGGGGTCTCCTATCGGCTTAGCCTCGATCCACTTGGTTAACTTGTCGATGGCCACGAGCACGTCTGTGTACCCTCCACTTGTCCTTTTGAGGGGACCCACAAGGTCGAGCCCCCAAACGGCAAATGGCCAAGTGATTGGGATCATCTGCAGGGCGTGTGCGGACTGGTGCGTTTGCTTGGCATAGAATTGACACCCATGGCACGCTTGGACTAAGCGCTTGGCGTCCCCAATGGCGGTCGGCCAATAGAAGCCTTGACGGAAGGCGTTCCCAACTAGGGCCCTCGGCGCTGCGTGGTGGCCGCAAGCCCCCGAGTGCATGTCGTCGAGGAGTTTGCGTCCTTCCTCGAGGGGGATGCAGCGCTGAAGGATCCCGGTCGGGCTTCGTCGGTATAGTTCCCGTTCGTCGCCGTAGGTGACGTAGGTCTTGGCCCTTCGAGCGATGCGTCGAGCCTCCGTCTTGTCTTCCGGTAGCACGCCTTGCGTTAAGTAGTCGAGGTAGGGCGTTCGCCAGTCGAGGTGTCGTGGTGAAGAAGAGGTGCTTGCGTCGACCTGCATCGCCTCAGCGGATGTCCAGGTGTCATTCCCGAGGGGTGGTGTTGAAAGTCGAGCCCCCGTGTCTAGCTCGAGGGGCGGCGTCGAAGGGCCAGCCCCCGGGTCGATTTCAACGGATGGCTCGAAGACGTCCCTCGAGAAGACGTCTGGTGGTACCGTGCCGCGCGTGGACGCCAACTTTGCCAGCTCGTCTGCGGCCTCGTTGTACTTTCGAGCTATGTGGTTGAGCTCGAGGCCGTAAAACTTATCTTCCAGCTTGCGCACCTCCCCGCAGTATGCCTCCATCTTGGGATCGATGCAGCTTGAAGCCTTCATAACCTGGTTGATGACGAGCTGCGACTCTCCTCGGGCGTCGAGGCGTCGGACCCCGAGCTCGAGGGCGATGCGCAGCCCATTGACAAGGGCCTCGTACTCGGCGACGTTGTTGGAGGCGGGGAAGTGCAAGCGTAGCAGGTAGCGCATGTGAACTCCGAGGGGTGAGATGAAGAGCAGGCCTGCGCCTGCCCCCGTCTTCGTGAGGGATCCGTCGAAGTACATGGTCCAGAGCTCGGCTTGAATCTGCGCCGGCGGGAGCTGAGTGTCGGTCCATTCAGCAACGAAGTCCGCCAACGCTTGCGACTTGATGGCCTTTCGCGGGGCGTAGGTGATGGCTTCCCCCATTAGTTCGGTGGACCACTTGGCGATGCGCCCCGTGGCCTCTCGATTGTTGATGATCTCACCGAGGGCGAAGGACGACACCACCGTTACGGGATGAGCGAGGAAGTAGTGCTGGAGCTTGCGCCTTGTGACGATGATGCCGTAGAGCAGCTTCTGGATGTGCGGATACCGGACCTTGGCCTCGGAGAGTACCTCACTGGTGAAGTACACCGGTCGCTGGACCGGCAATGCATGACCCTCCTCGTGCCTCTCGACGGCTACGACCGCGCTGACCACCTGAGTGGTTGCGGCCACATAGAGGAGGAGAGGCTCGGGGGAATCGCCACCCTGGGCTGGTCGCGGCGGCACGAGGATTGGTGCGGAAGTCAGCAACCCCTTCAACTTGGTTAAGGCCTCCTCGGCTTCGACAGTCCACGCAAAGTGTTCCGTCTTCTTCAGCAGGCGGTAGAGGGGTAGCGCTTTTCCCCCTAGCCTTGAGATGAATCTGCTGAGAGCGGCTAGGCAGCCAGTCACTTTCTGCACACCCTTGAGGTCTCGAATCGGGCCCATCCTCGTGACTGCTGAGATTTTTTCAGGGTTTGCCTCGATCCCCCGTTGTGAGACAATGTAGCCAAGTAGCATGCCTCGAGGCACACCAAAGACACACTTCTCGGGGTTGAGCTTCACATTCTTGGCCCGGAGGCACGCGAATGTGGTCTCGAGGTCGCTGATGAGGTTCCCGACTTTCTTGGTTTTAACCACGATGTCATCGACGTAGGCCTCGACGGTCCTACCTATGTGCTCGCCAAAGATGTGCTGCATACATCGTTGATATGTTGCCCCGGTGTTTCGTAGGCCGAAGGGCATCGTAACGTAGCAATACATACCAAATGGCGTGATAAAAGAGGTTGCGAGTTTGTCGGACTTTTTCATTTTAATTTGGTGGTAGCCGGAATACGCATCAAGGAACGAAAGCACTTCGCACCCAGAAGTGGAATCGACAATCTGATCAATTCTAGGTAAAGGAAATGGAACTTTTGGACATGCTTTATTCAGACCAGTGTAGTCTACACACATCCGCATTTTTCCATTCTTTTTCCTGACTAGTACAGGGTTAGCTAGCCACTCTAGGTGAAATACCTCCTTGATGAACCCGGCCGCCAAAAGCTTGTGCACCTCCTCGCCGATGATCCTGCGCTTCTCCTCGTCGAAGCGGCGCAGGCGTTGCTTCACCGGTCTGGACCCGGCCTGGATCTCCAAGGCGTGCTCGGCGACTTCCCTCGGTATGCCCGGCATGTCCGAGGGTCCCCACGCAAACATGTCGATGTTCGCGCGGAGAAAGTCGACGAGCACTGCTTCCTATTTGGGCTCGAGGTTGGCACTGATGGTCAGCGTCTTGCCATTGGTCGAGGTCGGGTCGACGGGTACCTGCTTGGTGTGCTCGGCTGGCTCGAAGGTGCTGGCGTGGCGCTTTGCTTCTGGGGCCTCCTCGGTGGCCAAGGCTGCCAAGGCCTCGAGCGAGTCGAGGTGGACGTTGGCCTCCCCACGCTCGACGCACTCCACGTCGCAGTGGTACGCGTGCTCGTAGGAGGTGTCGACGGTGATGACCCCTTTTGGCCCCGGCATCTTGAGCTTCAAGTACGTGTAGTTGGGTACCGCCATGAACTTGGCGTAGCCTGGCCGACCGATGATGGCGTGGTAGGTCCCTTGGAAGCCGACCACCTCGAAGGTGAGCGTTTCCCGGCGGAAGTTAGCCGGCGTGCCAAAGCAAACCGGCAGGTCGATGCGCCCGAGGGGGTGGGCCTTCTTCCCTGGTACAACTCCGTGGAACCCCCCGACGCTGGGTCGGAGCTGTCCCTCTGAAAGCCCTAAAAGGTCGAGGGTCTCGAGGTATATGATGTTGAGGCTCGAGCCCCCATCCATCAACACCTTGGAGAACCGAACGTCGACGATGACGGGGTCGACGACGAGGGGATACGCCCCCGGGTTTATGACACGGTCCGGATGGTCGTCACGGTCGAACGTGATCGGAGCATCAGACCAGTCAAGATACCGGGGGGCGTCGTGGCAGAGCGCAAAGATCTCCCGGCGCTCCTTCTTTCTTTCTCGAGTTGAGAGCCCGACGGTCGGCCCCCCGTAGATCATGTAGCAGTCGCGCACCGGAGGGAAGTCGCCGTCCGCGTCCCCACCGCCGCGTCGATCGGTATCCTTGCCCTTGGGCGCGTCTTCTCTCTTAACGCCGAGCTTGGAGTAGTAGCCTTTCAACAGTCGGCAGTCCTTTAACTTGTGATTTACGGGGCCCCTGTGATAAGTGCAGGGGTTCTCGAGCATCTGGTCGAAAACAGCCCCGTCGGGGGGGCCTCGAGGCTTCTTAGGCTCGAGGGCGCCTGCGAGCACTTCTTCGTCGTCGTCGTCATTGGCGTCGCGCTTCGCCTTCTGACCTTTGCGTTTGTTCTTCTTATTTTTGTTGCTGTTATTGTTGTCGTTCTTGGCGTCGTTGCCTTTGTTCGTGACCTCCGGCGCGGCCACCACCTTGCCTTTGTCCGTGGAACGGCCAAAGAAGGCCCCCACTGCCTCGTCGCCTGAGGCCAAGCTGGTGACACGATCCATCAGGTCCTCGACCGTCCTGGGACGGTAGCGTCCTAGCTCATGGACTAGTTCTTGGCATGTCGTGCCCGCGAGGAACGCTGAGATGACGTTCTCATCAGGCACGTGGGGGAGCTCGAGGCGCTGCTTCGAAACCGTCGAGCAAAGTCACGGAGGGGCTCGTTCGCCGCCTGCCTGCAACGCCGTAGATCCCAGGGGTTGCCTGGGCGCACGCACGTCCCCTTGAAATTCCCGTCGAAGACCCTGACTAGATCGGCCCAGTCATCGATCCGATCTGGCGGGAGCCCCTCGAGCCACCGGCGGGCGGTGTCCGAGAGGTAAAGTGGGAGTTGGTGTATGATCACACGGTCGTCGTTCTTCGCTCCGCCCAGTTGGCAGCCTAGGCGGAAGTCCGAGAGCCAGAGCTTGGGCTCGACCTCCCCATCGTACTTCACGATGTTGGTCGGTGGTCGGAAGCGGTCGGGGAGGGCTGAGCTGCGGATGGCCCGGCTGAAGACTCTGGGGCCCGGGGGCTCGAGGACTTGCCAGTCCTCGTCGCTGTCGTAACGCCCCCCTCGATGGGCGCTATAGCCACGCTCCTGGGCCCCCTTGTCCTTGCGCCGGCGGTTGATATCGTTGCGGGCGTCGTTGGGGTCTCGAGGTGGCCGGATGTCGATGATCCGTTCGCGAACTGGCCTAGCTCGAGAGGCGTCCGGCTAGTGGACGGATGTCTCGCGCTCGTTGCGGGGCGTTTCCGCCGGCTTTCCCGAGGCTGCTCCGCGCCGGCGTGACGCCGAGCTCTCGGCCTACTGCACAGCGGCTGTCTCGAGGAGGTTCTTCATTTCCCCAAGCATGCGCCTGGCGTCAGGGTTGGAGACGGCGGGTAGATCACGGAGCATCATTGCTGCCGCGACCACGTTCTGCCCGGCTCGCGGGAAGCATACCTCGGGGCGTGCTGGTGCCCCGTCCTCGAGGATCCGCCGGTGGACCTCTCGAGCCCGACCTCGAGCTCCGGCTCCTCGGGGCTGGGGTGGTTCCTGCATCAGAGTTTGCCGGAGCTGCAGCAGGTGTCGCCGTTCTTCCTCAGCTTTGGTGATTGCCTCCTGCACCTGCGCGAGTTGCGCCGCCCGGCCGTCGTCGTGCTGAGGCGGTGCAGCCGGTGCTGGAGGTTCGTTCCTTCCCTGAACGCGTGATCCGCCTGCCGCGGCCACGTCGCTGGGTCCCTCTAGGTCGAGCGCCGGCCTGTCGTCGTCGCCCTCGTCCTCGGTATCGCATACGACTCCCTCGAGTTGGAAGCACTCCCTGGTGGGATCCCAGAGGTCGGGGTCGTGGTAGTCGTATTCGTCGGAGTCGGAGCCGTTGACGGCATGCCGCCTTGGCCGATGCTGGGACCGCAGCTCGCGGTACCATTCTCCGACGGTGGCTCGCCGGGGTGGCTCGATGGCTCGCGAGAAGTCGCGGTCGACGCACGCGGGGTGGACGATCTCCAGGTTGGCCATGGCCTGCAGCAGCACGCCCGGACGCTGCTCCCGGTCCGCCACCGTCCGGTCCTGATGGCGCTCGTCGAGGTGGTGGGCGTATACAGCCGCGGAGTTGTTGAGGCCGAACGGGAACCGCTGGCGTCGAGCGCGGCGCAACCCGTGCGGGAGGAGGCTGGGTGGCGTCGACGGCGCACGGCTCGGAGGCCTCTGGCTTGGTTCCTGGTCCGTACGCATGATGAACGCGAAGTCGCTAGGCGGGCGCGGGCGCGCCCTGGAAGTCTCCGGGCGTGCGCCGTGCAGGCTCCTCCTTGGGAACTCCGTGGCTGCCACGGGGAAGTGGGTGCACGCCGCCGGCACGGCTTGTGCCTGGCGACGACGGTAACGACGGCGCCGCTCACGGGGTGGCGACGCGTGGTGGTGTGGGCGACGTGCCTCGCTCCTCGCACGGGGTGGCGTGACACGCCCTCCACCCGGGCCCTCCATGGAGAGCAAGGTCGGCTCGTTGCCGTTGCCGTTGCCGGTGGCCAGGAACTCGAGGCTCCCGAACCAGATGACGGCACCGGCAAAGAACGAAGGAGTCGAAGCAGCCATCCAGGAAATAGCGAGAAACCGACTCGACACGCGAACGCCCCTACCTGGCGCGCCAACTGTCGGTGTTTCGTACCCGGGGGTATGACACCAACGAGTAATATGATCGCGTGCTCTCTTCCTGGATGGTGATGCAAGATGACACAAGGATTTATCCTGGTTCAGGCAAAGAAGGCCCTACGTCCAGCGGGGGAGGAGATTCTTGTATTACTTGCACCTAAGTGCTTGTACAGGGGCGAATACAAGCTCCGCGAGTTTGGAACGGAGTCCGGACTTGAGTGTGTGGGTGTGTGTTCCAACGTGTCTGTCCCGAGCCCCCGGGAATGAGGGCCCTGGTGTCCTCTTTTATAGAGCAAGGGGAGGCCAGGGTTACACAAGGGTATTACAGGTGTCGGGGTGTATTGTGTCCCTCACGAAGAAGGGTAGGAGCCCTGTCTTGTCGAAGACATTGCAGCCGACGTGGGCGTTGCTGTTGAAGCATCTTTGAAGCGTGGCCTCCATCCTGGGTGCGGACGTGGAGGCGCGGCGAGGTGGAAGCCGTACAGCGCCCATCCCTGAACGTACAGGACGCGGCGGGGTCCCTCCGTGTCTTGGGGTACCTGTCCTCCAATAGCATGAAAGTAGTTAGGGCTCGAGGGGCGCGGAGCCGGCCTCGAGGCGGCGCCTACGGGGGGCTCGAGCTCCCGCAGGTATGGGCAAGTCCCGTGAAAACCGATGGAGCGGCAGGCATCTGGGCCTCGAGGCGTGGCTTGGACATGCCACAGTGTAGGGCGTGGGTCAACAGTGCTTCATTGGTGCCTTTTCGCCCATACTTGTGGTGAAAACGAGTCTTGACTCTGCCCCGGACCACTGTGGCACACGTTGTGTTACAGAGGACGTGACCGGAGTAGGTGGATGAATTAAGTGCGCGGTATGGGGCTGGCATCCGATGCCTGCACCGCTCGAGGGAGGCATAACGCGTCTCGAGGGATAGGCCGCTGTGCCAGAGAGGCTCGAGGTCCCCGCGTGGGGTCTCGAGGTGTGGTGTTCGGCTGCGGGGGGCTTGAAGGTAGTGGAGCGCTTGCCCGAGGCCTGGAGGGCTCGGACGAGACGGAAAACGATCGTGCGCCCGAGGCCTGGCTTGGAGGGCTCGGGCGAGACGGAAAACGACCGTGCGCCCGAGGCCTGGCTTGGAGGGCTCGGGCGAGACGGAAAACGACCGTGCGCCCGAGGCCTGGCTTGGAGGGCTCGGCTCGGTGGGCCAGCGTCGTAGGCCTCGGGGGGCCGGCTTTTTAGGGGGTTAGGCTAGTTAGGTCTGTTATTTAACCGGTGTTCTAGGTTTACCCTATTTGTTTGCGTTGATTGGGGGTACCCTTTTGCGGACCCCCGACAAAATTGTAACTATTGCATTTCTTAATAATTCACAGAAACATCTACTCCCTCCGTCCATAAAAACATGCAATTATGGGATCCGTGCCGGTCAAATTGATTCAAGTTTGACCAAAGATATAATAAAATGTATTAGTATTTATATCCTTAAATAAAATTATTATGAAAATATATTCTATTACTAATCTAATGATATAAGTTTTGTATCAAGAATGTTAGTACTTTTTTATATAAATTCAGTCAAAGTTTGAATTATTTGACTCCTCAATAAGTGGGAATTGCATGTTTTGTTGGAGGGAGGAAGTATTTCCCTTTAAATAGTTCCTCAATATTTCTCTCTTATTTCACTCATGCAAGTCCATTATCTATTGTACCCACTGGTCAAAAACACATGACGTTTTGGATGTGACGTACATGTTGTCCAATGTGCTCTTTTATATATAATATAGTGTATATTACAAAAATCTAAAAAAAACCAACATTATAAAATCTGACAAATGTACACATTACCAAAACAATATATATCTATATAACAAAATCAAATATGTTCAGTTTTTGTAATTACATATAGTTCCAAATGCATGCAGCATGCATTTGGAACCTATGTAAATATGTAATTAATGTTTCAGCTGTAAGGTACACGGAACAGCGGGTTTAAGAACTTTCGAGAACTGTATGTCCTTCTTGTTTAGTGTATAAAAAATACTCTGTATCCATTACTGTGTCACTAACAGCAGTTCCTTCAGGAAAATTAACATCTCCTCTATGTTTTAGGATCTGTTTTCTGCTGGGAGTGACACAAGCTCCAGCACAGTGGAATGGGCAATGACGGAGTTGCTTCGAAGCCCAATTTCAATGGCTAAGGTTTGCGATGAGCTTGCAACGGTTATTGGCACCAGAAAAGGCATTGAAGAATCTGACATTGGCCGGTTGCCCTACCTTCAAGCTGTGGTAAAAGAAACTTTCAGACTACATCCTCCTGCTCCACTGTTGCTACCACGGCATGCTCAGGTCGATACAAAAATAATGGGGTACACGATTCCTGAAGGTTCTCGTGTGTTCATAAATGTATGGGCAATGGGTCGAGACAAAGAGACGTGGCCTGAACCTGAGAAATTTATGCCCGAGAGATTTCTGGGGAAGACGGTTGATCTCAGAGGTGGGGAGTTTGATCTTATTCCATTCGGCGGAGGACGCCGGATCTGCCCTGGAATGCCATTGGCCATCAGGATGGTGCACCTGGTTCTTGCATCGCTGCTAAATCAGTTTACATGGAGGCTTCCCGTTGAGGTTGAAAGAAATGGAGTTGACATGGCTGAAAATTTTGGCTTGACATTGACCAAGGCTGTGCCTCTTTGTGCTATAGCTACTACAATTTGAGTCAGCGCATACCATTCTATTGTAAATAACTGTTTTATGGTTCCTTTGTTGGTCGATGTATCGCTATCAAATTTCGAAAATGATCCAGCAAATAGTTTAATCGCCAACAGGCTCGGTGGATAGAAGGATGATTGCTCTTGTTGGTTGGGTGATGATAGTTTAATCAAATTATGTGGTCTGCGTGCTGTGCTTGTGTGGTCTCACAAGACCTCTTGGAGCTTGTTTCGGTACATTTGTATCCACCTTAATCCTATGTGTTGGAGTAGATCAGCGTGGATCTTTATTTAATTTTCACTCAAACATATACGAATTACGGTACATATGATTACATTCAAATAAGCAGGTATTTGAGAACTTTATTTTTCCTTTGGCCGTACTACGAAGGAGGTGGTATGAACTAGTAACTTAACCCAGGTGAGTCTAATATGTTAGGTGTGGTGTACAATTATCAAACTTAGCAGTAGATAGTTTAGGGACAACCCAAAGATCATTTGGAAGAAAGTTTATTCATAATTTCTTGAATTTAAAGTGAATGGAGTGACAGCATAACAGGATCACTAGGAGTAGATCTAGTCGGGTATAAATATTTAACAGTGCATAAATAAGTCCTATGAACTACTAGGCACTAGATCCGAAGGGGAGAAGTGATTAGGAGTTCATACCTAGGTTGTTCGAACCTGAAGAAGTAGTAGAAGAGCCGGAGCTGCCACCCGCCATGTCCATCGGCTGGCTGTGGTCGGCGACGGTGCGGGAGGGAGACGCAGGGGTCGGAGTCCGGCGGTGATGGCGAAGACGGACGTGGTCCAGATCTGCTGCGACGAGGAACGACGGCGGCGGAGCTTCCCGTCGCTGGCTGCGTCCCTCACTAGATCGGATTAGGGTTGTCGGTGGGGAACAGTGGCTCACGGTGAACCTCGTACTGAGAGCCGCCGGCCCCCACCCTCTTTATATGCGCAGTGCGACGGGGGCCCGCCAGCCATTAAGTGGGTTGGGCGCCCCCGATCAGGGCGCGAGGTCAAGCCTAATAGCCGTTGGGCTATTAGTGAAGAGATCATCCTAACAATCTTCCCCTTGATCTCACCAGTTTCTGTTACTTTACTTTTCTCATTCCATCACAGATTTGCGCAAGAGGCATGCCTCATCGTCACGGTCTTTTGCCGATAGACTTAGCAGCCATAATGTTCATCTCTGTTTTGAAATATATACTTTTACTTTTGGGCCCTTTAGTCCAGGAATCATAGGCTTTCCATTAACCCCATGCCGGCAACGTGTTCCTTGAACACTGTGGGTGGTAAGCCTTTCGTTAGCGGATCCGCGAGCATCTTACTCGTACTGATATGCTCGAGACTTATAGATTGATCCTGGACTTTATCTTTCATAACATAATACTTTATGTCAATGTGTTTGGCAGCACCATTTGACCTATTGTTGTGAGCATATTGTACTGCCGGATTATTATCGCAGTACAACTTCAGTGGCCTATAGATGTCGTCAACCACTTTCAAACCAGGTATGAATTTTTTCAGCCACTTCACCTGCCCAGTTGCCTCAAAACAGGCTACAAACTCGGCATACATTGTGGATGATGTAGTGACGGTTTGTTTGGAGCTTTTCCACGATATTGCTCCCCCAGCGAGAGTGAACACATACCCTGATGTGGACTTTTTTTCATCTCCCGCATAATCAGAATCCGAGTACCCTACTATGTGCAAGGAATCTGATTTTCTATACGTTAACATGAGGCCTTTTGTGCCTTGTATGTAACACATGACTTTCTTTACCAATTTCCAGTGTTCTAGTCCTGGATTACATTGAAATCTGCCAAGTAGCCCGGTAACAAATGCCAAGTCAGGGCGTGTGCACACCTGTGCATACTGTAAGCTTCCGACAGCTGAAGCATATGGAACTGCTTTCATTTGTTCAATTTCATATTGGTTCCTGGGGCACTGAAATCCCCCATATCTATCACCCTTGACTATTGGTGCAGGTGAAGGCTTACACGCATGCATACTATATCTTTTCAGAACCTTTTCTATGTATGCCTTTTGCCAGTGGCGGACCCAGAAATTGGACAAGACTAGGGCCAAATTTTCACGGTCATAAACCAAAAGCTATAGCATAGTCTATAGGACCATATATTTATATGTATGCCACATAGATAAACAATTATTCTCAAGGAAAAGTTTGCAAATTAAGAGGAGTTCTTTCATGTCCATAATTAATAATACGATAAAATAGCTAAGAAATGTAATTCATCGAAAAATAAATACCTAATGACGATTTGTTGCATTCACACCGTCCACTTCCATGTCCTCAATAACAACTCCTAATAAGAAACAAGCAAGCAAAAAAGGTTAATAAGAAAAAGAGCGAGACAACAAGTACAATCAACGAGAAAAGGACCAATTTATGTAACATACGAGAAGTACTGCTACTAGGTAATTTCTTCTTTCGGGTCTTCAACTCTTGAAAATGTCGTAAGATGTCATCATTTTGAATGGTTGCAAATATAGCTCGCTCAACATAACATACCATCCTATGATTCAACTATTCATCCCCCATTTTATTGCGAGACTCAGTCTGAGCAGCACCCTGTTGTCCTTGTTCTTGAACTCGAGAAAAATAAGATGCCAAAGTTCTAGTCCTCTTCATCTTGTACACTGTAATTTTAAAATATAACTTGAATTAGGGGAAATAAAAACTACAAAATTAAAGGATTTAAAATTAAAATTGCTAAACTAAAAATGCAAAATCAAACCTTGCTGGACTTGGGCGTTGGCTGACCGGGGCAGTAGGGCCTGAGCTGGGCGCCTGGGCAGCGGCCAGCGCCTGACACCGCGCTGCTGCGGCCTGAGCTGGGCAGCGGCCGACACCGCGCCGCTGCGGCCTGTGGTGGCCGGTGGCGGTGGGCGACCAGCCACCGTTCGGCGTCCGCCGAACCGCCGACGCGCCGAGCTGGCCGCGAGCCCGCGAGGGCGCCGTGCAGGAGCGCCGATAGCTGTGCAGGAGCCAGTGGGAGGGAGAGGGAGGCAGGCGGCGGCGCGCAGCGGCTGGCAGGGGCTCGACACAGGCAGGACAGGCGAGCAGCAGCAGGAACGGCGGGCGGCGGCAGGAAGACAACGCCGCACAACCGAGAAGAGCGAAGCCGCACAAGCACGAGGCCGACGCGGCGACGCCCCTGGACGCTGCCCTATTCCCTAACCTGGTGGATCTTTGTTGGGCTGATGCTGTTGATGGGCCAAAATACTTAAGACTTGCTCCCTGCTTATTTGGGCCACGACTAGGGCCATGGCCCTAGTTGCCCTAGTGTTGGGCCCGCCCCTGCCTTTTGCGATAATCCTATAACTCTTTTCTTCTATCTCTGTGAATCTCGATGCCTAGAACAAATGATGCTTCACCGAGATCTTTCATATCAAATTTTGAGGACAAGAAATCTTTTGTCTCCCTTAGTAGACTGATATCACTGCTCGCGAGTAAGATATCATCTACGTACAAGATTAGAAAAAAAAAATTTCCATTCTTGAACTTGGAGTACATATAGTTGTCCTCAACATTTTCCATAAACCCAAACTTCTTTATTGTGCCATCAAACTTTAAATACCACTGTCTGGATGCTTGTTTCAATCCATAAATAGATTTCTTCAAGCGAAATCCCATCTGTTCTTTTCCTTTCACGACAAAACCTTTCGGTTGTGCTATGTAAACGTTTTCCTCCAACTCACCATTGAGGAAAGCCGTTTTCACATCCATCTGATGCAACTCTAAATCATAATGTGCTACTAGAGCCATTATGATTCTGAAGGAATCTTTACATGAGACTGGAGAAAAGGTCTCATTGTAATCAATCTCTTCCCTTTGCGTAAAGCCTTTTGCCACAAGTCGCGCTTTGAACCTTTCTATATTCCCTTGGAAGTCATATTTCGTCTTGTAGACCCATTTGCAGCCTACCGTTTTGGCCCCTTTAGGAATTATCTCCAAGTCCCAAACACCATTGGTACTCATTGACTTTATCTCATCTTCCATGGTGTCGGTGTTTCGAACTCAGGGGTATGACACCAACGAGTAATATCATCGCGTGCTCTCTTCCTGGATGGTGATGCAAGATGACACAAGGATTTATCCTGGTTCGGGTAAAGAAGGCCCTACGTCCAGCGGGGGAGGAGGTTCTTGTATTACTTGCACCTAAGTGCTTGTACAGGGGCGAATACAAGCTTGGTGAGCGTGGACCGGAGTCCGGACTTGAGTGTGTAGGCGTACGTGTGTTCTAACGTGTTTTTCCCCCGGAGCCGGAATGAGGGCCCTGGTGTCCCCTTTTATAGAGCAAGGGGAGGCCAGGGTTACACAAGGGTATTACAGGTGTCAGGGTGTATTGTGTCCCTTACGAAGAAGGGTAGGAACCCTGTCTTGTCGAAGACATTATAGCCGACATGGGCGTTGCTGTTGAAGCGTCCTTGAAGCATGGCCTCCATCCTGGGCGCGGACGTGGAGGCGCGGCGAGGTGGAAGCCGTACAGCACCCATCCCGGAACGTACAGAACGCGGCGGGGTCCCTCCGGGTCTTGGGGCACCTGTCCTCCAATAGCATGAAAGTAGTTAGGGCTCGAGGGGCGCGGAGCCGGCCTCGAGGCGACGCCTACGGGGGGCTCGAGTCCCCACAGGTATGGGCAAGTCCCGTGAAAATCGATTGAGCGGCAGGCATCTGGACCTCGAGGCGTGGCTTGGACGTGCCACAGTGTAGGGCGTGGGTTAACAGTGCTTCACTGGTGCCTTTTCGCCCATACTTGTGGTGAAAACAAGACTTGACTCTGCCCCAGACCACTGTGGCACACGTTGTGTTACAGAGGACGTGACTGGAGTAGGTGGATGAATTAAGTGCGCGGTATGGGGCTGGCATCCGATGTCTGCGCCGCTCGAGGGAGGCATAACGCGTCTCGAGGGATAGGCCGCTGTGCCAGAGAGGCTCGAGGTCCCCGCGTGGGGTCTCGAGGTGTGGAGTTCCGCTGTGGGGGGCTCAAAGGGTAGTGGAGCGCTTGCCCGAGGCCTGGCGTGGAGGGCTCGGGCGAGCCGGAAAACGATCGTGCGCCCGAGGCCTGGCTCGGAGGGCTCGGGCGAGACAGAAAACGAGCTTGCGCCCGAGGCCTGGCTTGGAGGGCTCGGGCGAGACGGAAAACGAGCGTGCGCCCGAGGCCTGGCTTGGAGGGCTCGGCTCGGTGGGCCAGCGCTGTAGGCCTCGGGGGGTCGGCTTTTTAGGGGGTTAGACTAGTTAGGTCTGTTATTAACCGGTGTTCTAGGTTTACCCTATTTGTTTGCGTTGATTGGGGGTACCCCTTTTGCGGACCCCCGACAGTAGCCCCCGAGCCCTTGTTTGAGTGCTTGCACTCGAGCAGGGGCTCCCGACTGGGATCTCGTGGGTTAGCTAACTGGCCTCGAGGGTTTCGTCGATTTGATTCCGTGGGTGTAGCCCCCGAGGCCACGGGGAAATGGTTAGAACTTCCTCGTGGGCTTTTTGCGAGTTTTAGTTGCGATTTTTAGGTTCGGGGGTGTCAGGCCCCCGAGTTTTTAGACCCTCTTTCGTCGAGGGGTGCTAGGCTGAACCAGCTGGTCGGCTCTTCGAGCTGTCCGGCGCACCGGTTGCCCTGGCTTGTCATCCCGCGAGTCCTTTCGATCGGATGTGAGGGGGGATGCCTCGTACTACCACGAGTGGGCGAGTATCGAGGTTCCCGGTGAGCGGGTAACGGGGAATCCAAGTGAGAGCTCGTGCCCCGTTCGATAGGGGTCGACTGTGGCCCGGAGGCGGTCTCATAAAGCATGGGTGCTCAGTCTGCAGGAGTGCCGGGTCCATTCGATAGGACCCGGTGGCTCGATGCCTCCCTCCGAGGGGATCTCACTGCATGTCGAGCTCCCCGCCTTGGATACACGTGAGGGGCCTCGAGGCCTTGGCCCTCGAGTGATGCCGCGAATGGCGCCCCTTGGTGTCCCTGACTTGGGTGCTCGAAGCCGGCTGTCGAACCCTCTTTCGTCGAGGGCCAGCCTTCGCTGCTTCAAGACTTAGGGCCGGGGCCCGTTTTTGGGTGCTCGAAGCCGGCTGTTGAACCCTTTTTCGAGGGCCAGCCTTCGCTGCTTCGAGACTTAGGGCCGGGGCCCGCTTTTTACTTCCGGAAGAAGCCTTCGTCGCTTGGAATCCTTCTGCCCGTTGGGCGCACCTTTTTAGGCGGAAACTGCCAGGGAGCGGAGATCGTGGCGCTAGGGCGGCGCGCGCGAAGTCGGAGCGGCGGCCGCAGAGGGCCCCGGTAGTTGAGCGAACGGTGAGCTGCCGCATGTTCCCTGCATCCGGCTCGAGACGCAGTTAGGTGGGCGCATTAAATACTATGCGGTTACCTTTTTACGCCGTGGGAGACCCCGCCCGTCGGGGTTTCCCCCTTATAAATATCGAGAGAGGGGAAAAGAAACCCTTTACTTTGCCTTTGCCTTCACCGCCGTCGTAGGCTTCGCGCGCCCTCTCCTTCGAGCTAGTTGATTAGGGATTTTCCGGCTGCCCGTCCGCTGCTCGGGTCCGCGCCGCGCCACCGCCGTGGCCGCCCAGACACAAGTGCTGCCGGCCAAAGACTGGAGCTCGTCGAAGGTGACGCAGAGCGAGATGGACTCGTTGGTGGCCCAGGGGCTTCTGCGCCCCAACCCGGAGGAGGGACCCGCGTGGTGGGTTATCCCATCGGCGGAGCACCGGGAGCCGCACCCGCCGGAGGGGTACGTGGTGAGCTTCACGCGCTACCACCGTATGGGGCTCGGCGTCCCGCCGAGCCGCTTCATGCGGGGGCTGGCCCACCACTTCGAGGTGGAGCTGCAGCACTTCTCCCCCAACTCCATCTCGCACGCCGCCATATTCGCCGCGGTGTGCGAGGGGTACCTGAAGATGGAGCCGCACTGGGAGATGTTCGTCCATCTCTTCCGGGGCGAGCTCTTCATCAAGGCCCTAAAGCCCAGCGGGAGGCAGCTCGTGCGCATGGGCTCCCTCGCCATCACTGCGAGGGCTGGGACCTCGTCGGCCAATGTCCCCCGTGAGTACCTGCGATACAAGCTTTCCACCAACCAGGCCGGGTGGGACGACCATTGGTTCTATCTGCGGAATGAAGGTGGTCTCTTTCCGCAGTACTCCGGCAGGGTCCTCGCTCAACGCCCGGAGAAGTGGACCTGGGGCGTCGCGGCGGACAGGCAACGCCACCTGGCCCCGCTGATGAAGGTGATGAAGACGCTGGTGGATGAGAAGAAGTTGACCGTGCAAGCGGTCATTTGGGCGTTCCACCAGCGAAGAGTTCTCCCGCTGGCGGACCGCCCCCTTCTTTTGCACGAGATGGGGCCGGAGGCCAAGCTCGAGGCGCTTAATCGATCGAGGATGGCCGAGGAGAGGCTGTCCCAGAACGAGGGCGTCTCCCGGGTGTCAATCACGATCCAGGGGCCGTTCATCCCTGAGTACACCCACCTGGTCGCCATGGCACCCGATGAGGGGTGTCTCGACCTGGTGAGCCTCCCTCGAGCTGAGCTGTTCCGAGCCCCCTCTCCCTTTCTCCTCCTTTGAACCTTTTGCATTCTTCTTGTGGTTTGTCTCGTCATGCTTCTTCTTTTTTCAGGGGGCGTTTACTTGTCGCGCGTCGAGGCCCCCGGTGAGGGAGGACGCCGCGGATACTCAGGTGAGGCGCCTCTCTGCTCAGAAAGACAAGGAGAGCAAGGATGCCAGGAAGAAGAAAGAGAAAAACAAAAACCTGCGTCGCTTGGCTCGGGAGCAGAGACTGGCGAAGGCTCGTCGCAACCGTCAGCCCGGAGACGGGTCCCCCGAGCTGAGCTCCTCGAGCTCGGAGGAGGAGAGCGGTGATGAGGAGGAGAGCGACGACGAGGGGATGGATGCGCACCTGAGGCGCGCGGGGGTCGTCGATGACAGGGCTGACCGCTCCTCTGTGCAGGAGGGTATGCTGGAGGTCCCCCGGCGAAGGGACCGCGCGGGACGCAGCCGCGGAAGGCGGCGCCGAACCCTGCCTCGTCGGGGGCCCGAGGTACGTCGAGCCCTGCGGCGGACGTGCCCCCTGTCATGAGGAAGCCCCGAACCCGGAGCGCCTCCGCCACAGCACCAACGGAGGCCACCCCCGCGCCAGCTCAGGCGGGAGGTCTGGAGAAGGGCCGGGCCTCAAGAAGCGGCCGACAGGTCGAGAAGGATTTCGGGCCCGACCGCCGCGAGCCGTCAAGGGCGCCGTCGAGCCCGCGGAGGAGCGGGCGTCAGGAGGAGGCATCGAGCCCGCGCCATCACGAGCTTCGGGGAGGGAGCCCCCGGGCGTCTCGTGACCAGGGGCGTGAGCGTCCCCGGAGTCCGTCGCCGTACAGCCGCCGGGACACAGAAGCGGACGCGGGGGGGGGCGCGACCGCCAGAGTGAGCGCCGGAGCGGGTCCCGGAGCCCGCGCCGGGGCGGGCGCCACTACGACAGCACGAGGGAGGTACGGTCGCCCTCCCGCGACGTGGGGCGGAAGGAGGGCTCTCCCTCGAGGTCAAACCACGGGAGGCGTCGGGAGCCCTCCCCCCATCCCAGCCCTGCGGAGATGGCCCAGGTGCAGGGCTCGAGCCGTGGGGTGGGCTCGAAGCCCCCGAGTGGGTCCGGCGATTCCGGGAAGAAGCCCAGCCGCCGCTTTGGGTGAGTAATTTTCTTGGACCTCGTCGGCAGCGAGGCTTGACCTCTTTCCTTTTGGTGATGCATGCCATCTCTGGTCTCTCAGGGGGAAGCGCTCCTTCCCGAAGGTGGACCTTGCTGCGTCCAAGCGGGCGAAGGCCTCGAGCCCCGTCGAGGCACAAGCACCTCAAGGTATGGCACCCTCCTCCGCTAGAGGAGCCGCTTGGCTGGAGAAGGCTCGAGCTGCCATGGCTCGAGGTGGTCAAATGATCGTCGCGAATTTTGGTGAGGCCATCGCCGTCGACCGCAGGGGTCGAGGCATTCCTCTTGATTCTGATATCAATGTCATCTCGTATTGCAGGGGCCTCAGCTCACGGCATCGAGCCCGCCGCTACCATGCTTACTGAGGCGCTGCCGTCTCCCCCTTCTCCTCCTGCGATGGCGTCTGTCGGGAGCGCCACCCCTCCCCCCGCTACAACGGCTATTCCGGGGGAAGCGCCTGGGGCGAGCACGGCCCCGCCGGTGTCTGGGGCCGAGGAGACTGCGCCCCTCGAGGCCCCGACGGTGGAGGACCTCCTGAACGAGCTGGAGCAAGGGCCGCCCCTCGCCGCGGGCTTGGCGATGGTGGAGGCGCCCGAGGCGCCGGCCAGTGCTGACGAGACGCAGGAGGGCCCGGCCAGGGAAGAGCCGGGGCCCGTGCCGTCGGGCGGCGGGCCGCAGCTGGGGCAGCTCAGGACGGAGGAGGATCAGCCCGACATCGAGCTCGACCGACCAGTATGGTCGTTTCCTGACGCGCCAAGCCCGCCCCTTGCCATGGTCCACGTCGAGCGACCGGTCCAGCGGGGGGCTCCGCGCGAGGTGCGGGCCATCTTTCGGGAGGTGGCCGAGCTCATGGCGGAGGCGGAGCGGTCCTGCTCCGAGGAGGCGGGCCGGTCCGCACAGGTGTCGGCCGCCCTCGCGAGGGCTGAGGCGGAGCTTCAAGATCTCCGCGCTGAGCTGAGCCGGAACGCCCAATTGGCGAGCCGGCTCAACAAGGCGGAGGCGGAGGTCCGGGCGGCCCGAGGTGAGGTCGCTCGATCCAAGGAGGAGGCCGCCGCCGCTCTCGAAGCGTCGAGGAAGGAGGCCGCGGACGCCCGAAGCGAGGCCACCTCCGCCCAGGCTGAAGCCGAGGCGGCGAAGCAGGAGGCCGCTGACGCCCGTGGCGAGGCCGCCGCCGCCCGAACCGCAGCGGAGGCGGCGAAAAAAGAGGCCGAAGACGCCAAGATTGGTGTCGCCACCGCCCGAGCTGCCGAGGGGGCGGCGCGGCAGGAGGTGATCCGCAAGGATCTGGCCCTTGTGGAGGCGGGCCGGCTGATCGAGGACCTTAGGTCCGAGAGGCTCCTCATGTTGGCCGAGAAGCGCAGGCTTGAGCAGCGTGCTGAGGGCCTGACCAGCGACCTCGCCGCACTGGGGCAACATTGCGACGGTGAGGCTTACACCTTGTTCTTGTTTGGGTCTCGAAGTTTTTTGTTACGCCGCAGTCTCACTCTTCCTTGTTCGTCGTGCAGGGGTCGAGAAGACGGTCGAGGAACTCCGCGGGACGAACCAGGCTCTCTTGGACCAACTCCAAGACGAGACGATGGTGGCGGAGCGGGCTCGCACCTCCCTCGACCGGCTTGGCCCCATGTGGGGTGCTCCTCCAGTGGCTGCGGCAGAAGGTGCGGTGGCCCGAGGCGACGCCTTGGTCGACGCCTTGTGCTTCTTTGACGCAGCGGCGCGGGACCGTGTGCGGCAAGCTCTCCATCATGGCGTCAAGCAGACGCTCGCGGTCGTTCGCTCCGGTTTCCGCTTCCCGGTCCACGTTGTCGCCAACGGCTTCATCGAGATCGAGGGGAAGGACGAGGAGTGGAACAACCGCCGTGTCGACAAAATTTTGGAGAAGATGGAGAGGCCGGGTGTAACGTCCCGCCTCCACGAGGCCGGGCCCACTTACATCTGGCAGCTTTTCTAGGACATAGACTTCCCTCACAGACCAACACCAGTCTTCTCTGCGCACTTTGTCCTCACTCGTGCGCACCCGGGAAGAACTTCCCGGTCGGTCACCCATCCCTAAATTTCTCCAGGCCAAGCACGCTTAACTTTAGAGTTCTTTGGAGATGGGCTTCCGAAAAAGAAGTTGCAACTTGTTGGTATGAGTATCCTATTATTCCTATTAAGCCTTAGGCCGGGATGTTACATCCTCACCCCCTTAAGAGATCGACGTCCTCGTCGATCAATCCCAAGCCAGGAACGTCCTCTCTTGGCCACGTCCGTGTGTCCAGTGCCAGCACATGTGCCATGTTGTGTGACCACTCCGGGTCCACACCAGCCATGACCACCATGCCTGAGCAACTGCGACACACGCGCCCGTGAAAACCGCGAGAGTCGGCTCTGATACCATTCTGTAACGTCCCGCCTCCACGAGGCCGGACCCACTTACATCTGGCAGCTTTTCTAGGACATAGACTTCCCTCACAGACCAACACCAGTCTTCTCTGCGCACTTTGTCCTCACTCGTGCGCACCCGGGAAGAACTTCCCGGTCGGTCACCCATCCCTAAATTTCTCCAGGCCAAGCACGCTTAACTTTAGAGTTCTTTGGAGATGGGCTTCCGAAAAAGAAGTTGCAACTTGTTGGTATGAGTATCCTATTATTCCTATTAAGCCTTAGGCCGGGATGTTACACCGGGGACATCGCTCGCCAAGATTTTCGAGGAGGACGTGCTGCCTCCTAACGCCAGCAGCGGTGTCGAGGGCCCTCCTCCTTCTAGCTCGGGTGTCGAGGCTGAGCCCGCCGTGGAAGACCTCGGGGAGGAGTACCACACCGACGAAGATTAGGGCATGCGTGCCAAATTTGAGCGTCGAGGCCCTTGTAAGAATTTTATGGCATGGAAGAGGGTCCGTCGAGACCCATTTGTATATATGACTTGTTTGTTTAAAGGTGTTGTTTTCTTTTCAAATGCGTTTGACCACTTCTCTTTGTTGCAAGCTCGAGTTTCTGCTAACTTAGTCTGTACTCCTTCGATACGTCGCGAGCCCCTCGAGGGGAGGCGTAGGTAGGGTACCGTAGCCCGGGGGCGTAGGTGGCCGTCTACGTCGACGCCTCCCGACCTTTGGAGGCTCGAGGTATTTTGGGAATTAGACGTCGCTAGTTCACTCGAGGCACGAGTCGAGACGAGGGTCGAATTTTTTGAAAAGAAAACACGCATTTTTTCGGAGTCTGGGGGGCGGTTACCCCCCTGTCAGCCCCCGAGGGAGGCTCGACTCTGAGCAAGGCAGGGTCGAGGCTACCTCATGCTGCTAAGCAAAAAGAAAGACAACGCACGAGATTGTTCATTCATATTTGACATGTTTGTACAAAGCAACAAAATGAACAAGGCCTTGAGGCCCCTAAGGATAGAAGCGACGTAGCTGAGATATGTTCCACGCGTTCGCCAGGATTCTGCCTTGATCGTCGTAGAGCTTGTATGTTCCTGGCTTGAGCACCTTAGCCACGGTGTATGGGCCTTCCCATGGAGGGGTGAGCTTGTGGCGCCCTCGGTTGTCTTGAAGCCGTCGAAGCACGAGGTCCCCCACTGCTAGGTCTCTTTTGCGCACATACTTGTCGTGGTAGCGTCGAAGTGATTGCTGGTAGCGTGCGGAGTTGATGAGCGCCACATCTCGGGCCTCCTCGAGCTGGTCCTTGGCGTTGGCAAGCCTCTCGTCGTTGTTTTGCTCGTTGTAGGCTCGAAGTCGAGGGGAGCCGTACTCGAGGTCCGTAGGCAAGACTGCCTCGGCGCCGTAGGTTAGGAAAAACGGAGTGAACCCGGTGGCTCGACTCGGCGTAGTCCTGAGGCCCCACAGCACCGAGGGGAGCTCTGCGGCCCATCCCTTTCCGAAATTTTTGAGAGTCTTGAACAGCCTCGGCTTCAGCCCATGGAGTATCATGCCGTTGGCGCGCTCGACCTGCCCGTTGCATTGAGGGTATGCGACCGAGGCCCAGGTTACGTGAATGTTGTTGTCATCGCAGAAGTTGGTGAACTTTTTGCCCGTGAATTGGGTGCCATTGTCGGTGATGATGACGTTAGGCACTCCAAACCGGTACATGATGTTGGCGATGAACTCGACAGCCTTCTCGGAGGTGGGGTCTCCTATCGGCTTAGCCTCGATCCACTTGGTGAACTTGTCGATGGCCACGAGCACGTGTGTGTACCCTCCACTTGTCCTTTTGAGGGGACCCATGAGGTCGAGCCCCCAAACGGCAAATGGCCAAGTGATTGGGATCATCTGTAGGGCGTGTGCGGGCTGGTGCGTTTGCTTGGCGTAGAATTGACACCCATGGCATGCTCGGACCAAGCGCTTGGCGTCCCCAATGGCGGTCGGCCAATAGAAGCCTTGACGGAAGGCGTTCCCAACCAGGGCCCTCGGCGCTTGTAACACCCCTGGTGTTTAATTAATTAAAAATAAATTAGAAAATGGCCAAAACCCTAGATGGAGGAAAATTCTAGCCAGATGTTTGTTGCATTCATGCCGTCGCATAATTTTTATTGGGTGAAAAATAAATTTTGTTAAACCGATGAGGACGAATCGAATTTGTTCTATTTCGAAATCAAATAAAAAGATTTATAAAAGTTTTACAAAATCAAACTCAAGTTTTATTTTCAAAACCTAGGGAAAATATTTCAAAACATTTTTCAAACTATTTGATTTCAAACTGAATTTGATTTTGAATTTCAAAAGGGCTTTTGAAAAGTTTGGAAAATCAAATGAAAAAGAAAAGAGAATGGCACCAGGGCTCAAACTCTCTCTCCATTCGGCCCAACCCGCCTCTCTCTCCCTCCCCATTCCTTTTCCCCGGCCCACTCGCCACCCTCCCCCTCATTCTCTCCGGGCGGCCCGCCGCCTCACCCTCTCGCGGCCCAGCTTCCCCGCCGGCCCGCAAGCACGCTCCGGCCCAGCACCGCGTGCCCGCGCAAGCCGCAGCCGCAGCGCTCGCTCGCCCTCGCCCTTTTCTCTCTCTACCTTGTGGGCCCCGACCCTGCACTCGCTGATGCATGGGGCCCACGTTGTCAGACCTCCCTCCCCCAACCTCCAGCGCGAATCTACCGCGCGGCCGGCGCCGAGCCTTGCGGCCGTCCGCTCCCCCGCCTCTCCCTCGCCCTAGGGTTCCTCCTCCCTTCATAAACGTGTCCCAGAGCGCCGCCTCGCCGTGGCGTACTCACCCCGCCCATCCTCGCACTCCCTCTCTCTCCCTAGCGCCCACATCGCCGCCGCCGCCATTGATAAGCCCTGCCGAGCTCGGGTCTTCCCACACCAACCCTTCACGATCCTCCTCAACGCCAGTGCTGAACCCGCTGCATCACAGCGAGGCCTCGACGCCACCTCTCGACGCTGTTACGTCGCCGCTTCGTCATCTACGACCTCGCCGGAGTTCCAGGGAGCCGACGGTCTGCCCTCCGTGCCGACCCCGTTCCCGAGCCTTCCCCGACACCGAGGACACCACGTTTGGCACCGCTGTAAGCTCCGATTCCGATTCCGCCTGTTCCCGTGATCTCTACCGCACCCTATGACCCCTCTCGGCGCACACCGGTGAGCTCACGCTTCCCTCCCATGGCGCCACCACGTTTTACCCTTGCCCGGCTCCACTGACCCCACCAATCGAACCGCAGCGAGGTCCTCCGCCTTCCCGTACCCTCGCTTAGTCCTGTAGAGCACCGTCGCACCCTCCCCGGCGAAACCCGGGCACCCTGGCCATGGCGCCGCCGTCTGCCGGTGCCCGCCGCCGCCACCAGCCGCCGCGAACCCCACCCAGTCCACCTGCGCCGTCAGATCTGAACCGGGCGGCCAGGATTATAACGATCCCCGAAGGGGTATGAACCCGGTCCACCGGTGCCGTGCACACGGCTCCCCTTCGCCTCGTCAGCCGGTCTACAAACCACGTGGCGCACCGCGCGAATGGCCGCGCACCATCTGTCCGCCGGGTCAGCAGCCATCCGCCATCTCTCTCTCCCTTCCCCTTCTAATCTCGACCGTCCATCGCGAGATCAACGATCGAGAATAGATCATACCCCTTCGCGGCAAACTTCCTAAAGAGACCCTCGGATTTCAGAAAACTAACCCGCGCTCCGGGGCCGACTGTACGCTGAGTCTTCGGATTCTTGCAAGCTGGCCCCTGCGCTTTCGGAGAAATGAGGCCCGGTCCTGTCGCCTATTCTTTTCAGATTTAATTTATTTAAAATACGAAAATGAGTTCAAATGATTTACAGTTTTGCCACCCAACTTCAAAAGCCCATAACTTGCTCATTTTAACTCTGATTCGACCCATTCAACTTGCGTTAGATTCATAATTTCGTTCTCTACGCAGTAGATCTATTAGTTTACTGTTTTCATACTATTTGTTGTACTGTTATTCATTTCGCTTTGTATGTGCCATGTATGTTGATTGGGCCAGAGAGTGCGGAGTACGAGGACGCTCCAGACCATCCTTGCGACCCAGTTGATTCGACCCAGTCCGAAGGCAAGTGTTCTTGAACATCTTGCACCTATGTTTTATTTTATTTTTGGTATAGAGTAGTTAGATCTTGTAGATGCATGCTTGTCATTAAATTGAATCCCATGTTATGGTTTACTAGATTTTGATCTATTATCCTTGTCGCCTGTTTTGGGTTGTTCGGGTAGGTGTCTTGCTTAGCCCTGCAGTCATGGTTGGGATGGGAGTTAAAATGTTTATAATCTTGATTAATGATTTATGAAACGAATGTGGACATGGTAATTTTGTAGTAACATGGTTATTAGGTAAATCCGGCAGGATGGACCCGTATTGGTGGTTTTGTGCCGTGGGACTCGGCAGCTGCTTTTGGTTTTTGGTTCGGGGCTCGTGCTAGACATATCCTGCCTGGATCCCTAGGACTCGGTTCTCAGAGCATGTAACCCGGCTTGACAGCGCAACCATGAGATCTGGATGGGCTGGACCTGGCCAAGTAATTAATTGCCTCCAAGTTGAGGGTTTACATGGGGTCGGATTTGTGGCACAAGAGGGGGCTTCTGCAGTGGTGCGTATATCCACTGTTAGCGGTGAAACCTTAGTGAACGTGTAGAACGGACTTGGAGGGAGTTTTGTAAAGGCCTTGCAGTGCAACCTGCTATACACCTCGGCAGTGTTTAGCGTGACGGGATCTGCACGACTCATGGGTAACGATGTGCAACCTCTGCAGAGTGTAAAACTGATATATCAGCCGTGCTCACGGTCACGAGCGGGCTTGGACTTCTTCGAGATTAGTTGGTTACTGGTTGGTTTTGGGTTCGGGTCATCTGATGGACTTCAGGTGCGGTTGCCTGATGGACTTCAGGTGTTGGTTGCTCGGTGTGACTCCGAGTGTGGTTTGCTCGGTGTGACTCCGAGTGTGGTTTGCTCGGTGCGACTCCGAGTGTGGTTACTTTTCTACAGAGTCTGTCTATAACCTAGTAAATAGGTGCATAGGATTAATAGAATTAACAGGGTGTGTCGCTTTAGGCGCTTGAGTCCAACAAAGTCAGCCTACCTTTGTTATAAGCCTCATAAGCATATATTTCCCACACTTGCGGAGTACATTTCGATGTACTCACCCTTCCTCTTTGTCCCCCCTGCTACCCCACCCAGACGCTGGAGACTACACGTACGAGGAGCAGGAGTATCCAGAAGACGGAGGCTACGACCCTGACGACCTGTACTAGGATGGCGCTACCCCCGGTCGACCTTCCTGTGGAGATGGAGTCCAGATTTCCGCATCTACATCAGCGTCTTCATTAGAGTCCGTTATCATGAGAGTCTGTACTTTTCTTTTAGACCCGAGGGTCATTTTTGTAATAATGTTCGATATATTAATAAAGCATTGTTTTGATATTTACTATGATGTGGATATATGTATGAAAATTGATCCTGGCATACATATATTGTGCTCCAATTTTGTTCTTAAAATTGGGGTGTCACAGCGCTGCGTGGTGGCCGCAAGCCCCCGAGTGCATGTCGTCGAGGAGCTTGCGTCCTTCCTCGAGGGGGATGCAGCGCTGAAGGATCCTGGTCGGGCTTCGTCGGTATAGTTCCCGTTCGTCGCCGTAGGTGACGTAGGTCTTGGCCCTTCGAGCGATGCGTCGGGCCTCCATCTTGTCTTCCGGTAGCACGCCTTGCGTTAAGTAGTCGAGGTAGGGCGTGCGCTAGTCGAGGGGTCGTGGTGAAGAAGGGGCGGGTGCGTCGATCTGCATTGCCTCATCAGGTGTCGAGGCATCGCCCTCGGGGCGCGGTGTCGAAGGTCGAGCCCCCGTGTCTGGCTCGAGGGGTGGCGTCGAAGGGCCAGCCCCCGGACTGATTTTGACTGATGGCTCGAAAACGTCCCTCGAGAAGACGTCGGATGGAACCGTGCCGCGCGTGGACGCCAATTTTGCCAGCTCGTCTGCGGCCTCGTTGTGCTTTCGAGCTACGTGGTAGAGCTCGAGGCCGTAGAACTTGTCTTCTAGCTTGCGCACCTCCCCGCAGTACGCTTCCATCTTGGGATCGATGCAGCTTGAAGCCTTCATAACCTGGTTGATGACGAGCTGCGAGTCTCCTCGGGCATCGAGGCGTCGGACCCCGAGCTCGAGGGCGATGCGCAGTCCATTGACGAGAGCCTCGTACTCGGCGACGTTGTTGGAGGCGGGGAAGTGCAAGCGCAGCAGGTAGCGCATGTGGACCCCGAGGGGTGAGATGAAGAGCAGGCCTGCGCCTGCCCCCGTCTTCATGAGGGATCCGTCGAAGTACATGGTCCAGAGCTCGGCTTGAATCTACGCCGACGGGAGCTGAGTGTCGGTCCATTCAGCAACGAAGTCCGCCAACGCCTGCAACTTGATGGCTTTCCGCGGAGCGTAGGTGATGGTTTCCCCCATCAGCTCTGTAGACCACTTGGCGACGCGCCCCGTGGCCTCTCGGTTGTTGATGATTTCGCCGAGGGGAAAGGATGACACCACCATTACGGGATGAGCGAGGAAGTAGTGCTGGAGCTTGCGCCTCGTAATGACGATGCCGTAGAGCAGCTTCTGGACGTGCGGGTTCCGGACCTTGGCCTCGGAGAGCACCTCGCTGGTGAAGTACACCGGCCGTTGGACCGGCAACGTATGGCCCTCCTCGTGCCTCTCGACGGCTATGACCGTGCTGACCACCTGAGTGGTTGCGGTCACATAGAGGAGGAGAGGCTCGGGGGAATCGCCAACCTGGGCTGGTCGCGGTGGCACGAGAATTGGTGCGGAAGTCAGCAACCCCTTCAACTTGGTTAAGGCCTCCTCGGCTTCGACAGTCCACGCAAAGTGTTCCGTCTTCTTCAGCAGGCGGTAGAGGGGTAGCGCTTTTTCCCCTAGCCTCGAGATGAATCTGCTGAGAGCGGCTAGGCAGCCTGTCACTCTCTGCACACCCTTGAGGTCTCGAATTGGGCCCATCCTCGTGACTGCTGAGATTTTTTCGGGGTTGGCCTCGATCCCCCGTTGTGAGACAACGTAGCCTAGTAGCATGCCCCGAGGCACGCCAAAGACACATTTCTCGGGGTTGAGCTTCACATTCTTGGCCCGGAGGCACTCGAACGTGGTCTCGAGATCGCTGATGAGGTTCCCGACTTTCTTGGTTTTAACCACGATGTCATCGACGTAGGCCTCGACGGTTTTGCCTATGTGCTCGCCAAAGATATGCTGCATACATCGCTGGTACGTTGCCCCGGCGTTTCGAAGGCCGAAGGGCATTGTAACGTAGCAATACATACCAAAAGGCGTAACAAAAGAGGTAGCGAGCTCGTCGGATTCTTTCATCTTAATTTGGTGGTAGCCGGAATACGCATCAAGGAACGAAAGCACTTCGCACCCAGCAGTGGAATCGACAATCTGATCAATTCTAGGTAAAGGAAATGGAACTTTTGGGCATGCTTTATTCAGACCAGTGTAGTCTACACACATCCGCATTTTTCCATTCTTTTTCCTAACTAATACAGGGTTAGCTAGCCACTCTGGGTAAAATACCTCCTTGATGAACCCGGCCGCCAAAAGCTTGTGCACCTCCTCGCCGATGATCCTGCGCTTCTCCTCGTCGAAGCGGCGCAGGCGTTGCTTCACCGGTCTGGAACCGGCCCGGATTTCCAAGGCGTGCTCGGCGACTTCCCTTGGTATGCCCGGCATGTCCGAGGGGCCCCACGCAAACATGTCGATGTTCGCGCGGAGAAAGTCGACGAGCACTGCTTCCTATTTAGGCTCGAGGCTGGCACTGACGGCCAGCGTCTTGCCATCGGTCGAGGTCGGGTCGACGGGTATCCGCTTTGTGTGCTCCGCCGGCTCGAAGTTGCCAGCGTGACGCTTCGCTTCAGGAGCCTCCTCGGTGGCCAGGGCGGCTAGGGCCTCGAGCGAGTCGAGGTGGACGTTGGCCTCCCCACGCTCGACGCACTCCACGTCGCAGTGGTATGCGTGCTCGTAGGAGGTGTCGATGGTGATGACCCCTTTTGGCCCCGGCATCTTGAGCTTTAAGTACGTGTAGTTGGGAACCGCCATGAACTTGGCGTAGCCTGGCCGGCCGATGATGGCGTGGTAGGCCCCTTGGAACCCAACCACCTCGAAGGTGAGCGTCTCCCGGCGGAAGTTAGCCGGCGTGCCAAAGCAAACCGGTAGGTCGATGCGCCCGAGGGGGTGGGCCTTCTTCCCCGGTACGACTCCGTGGAATCCCCCGACGCTGGGTCGGAGCTGGCCCTCTGAAATTCCCAGGAGGTCAAGTGTCTCGAGGTATATGATGTTGAGGCTCGAGCCCCCATCCATCAACACCTTGGTGAACCGTACGTCGATGATAACGGGGTCGACGACGAGGGGGTACGCCCCCGGGTTTATGACACGGTCCGGATGGTCGTCACGGTCGAACGTGATTGGCGCATCAGACCAGTCAAGGTACCGGGGGGCGTCGTGGCTGAGCGCAAAGATCTCCCGGCGCTCCTTCTTTCTTTCTCGAGGTGAGAGCCCGACGGTCGGCCCCCCGTAGATCATGTAGCAGTCGCGCACCGGGGGGAAGTTGCCGTCCGCGTCCCCACCGCCGCGCCGATTGTTGTCATTGCCCTTAGGCGCGTCTTCTCTCTTATCGCCGAGCTTGGAGTAGTAGCCTTTCAACAGTCGGCAGTCTTTTAACTTGTGGTTTACGGGGCCCTTGTGATAAGTGCAGGGGCCCTCGAGCATCTGGTCGAAAACAGCCCCGTCAGGGGGGCCTCGAGGCTTCTTAGGCTCGAGGGCGCCTGCGAGCACTTCTTCGTCGTCGTCGTTATTGGCGTCGCGCTTCGCCTTCTGACCTTTACGTTTGCTCTTCTTCATTTTGTTGCTGTTATTGTTGTCGTTCTTGGCGTCGTTGCCTTTGTTCGAGCCCTCCGGCGCGGCCACCGCCTTACCTTTGTCCGTGGAACGGCCAAAGAAGGCCCCCACCGCCTCGTCGCCCGAGGCAAAGCTGGTAACACGGTCCATCAGGTCCTCGACCGTCCTGGGACGGTAGCGTCCTAGCTCATGAACTAGCTCTTGGCATGTCGTGCCTGCGAGGAAAGCTGAGATGACGTCCTCATCAGGCACGTGGGGGAGCTCGAGGCGCTGCTTCGAGAACCGTCGAGCAAAGTCGCGGAGGGGCTCGTCCGCCGCCTGCCTGCAACGCCGTAGGTCCCAGGGGTTGCCTGGGCGCACGCAAGTCCCCTTGAAATTCCCGTCGAAGACCCTGACTAGGTCGGCCCAGTCGTCGATCCGATCCGGCGGGAGCCCCTCGAGCCACCGGCGGGCGGTGTCCGAGAGGTAAAGCGGGAGTTGGCGTATGATCACACGGTCGTCGTTCTTCGCTCCGCCCAGTTGGCAGCCTAGGCGGAAGTCCGAGAGCCAGAGCTTGGGCTCGACCTCCCCGTCATACTTTACGATGTTGGTCGGCGGTCGGAAGCGGTCGGGGAGGGTTGAGCTGCGGATGGCCCGGCTGAAGACTCTGGGGCCCGGGGGCTCGAGGACTTGCCGGTCCTCGTCGCTGTCGTAGCGCCCCCCTCGATGGGCGCTATAGCCACGCTCCTGGGCCCCCTTGTCCTTGCGCCGGCGGTTGATGTCGTTGCGGGCGTCGTTGGGGTCTCGAGGTGGCCGGTTGTCGATGATCCGTTCGCGGACTGGCCTACCTCGAGAGGCGTCAGGCTGGTGGACGGATGCCTCGCGCTCGTTGCGGGGCGTGTCCGCCGGCTTCCCCGAGGCTGCTCCGCGTCGTCGTGACGCCTGAGCTCTCGGCTTGCTGCACAGCGGCTGTCTCGAGGAGGTTCTTCATTTCCCCAAGCATGCGCCTGGCGTCAGGGTTGGAGACGGCGGGCAGATCGCGGAGCAGCATCGCCGCCGCCACCACGTTCTGTCCCGCTCGCGGGAAACGCACCTCGGGGCGTGCTGGCGCCCCGTCCTCGAGGATCTGCCGGTGGACCTCTCGAGCTCGGCCACGAGCGCCGGCACCTCGAGGCCGGGCTGGTTCTTGTGCTAGGGTTTTCTCGAGCTGCAGCAGGCGTTGTCGGTCCTCCTCAGCCTTGGCGATGGCCTCCCGCATGCTGCGCGAGCTGCGCCGCTCGGTCGTCGCTGTGCTGGGATGGTGCAGCCGGTGCCGGGGGTTCGTTCCTCTCCGTGAACACGTGACCCGCCTGCCGCAGCCACGTCTCCGGGCCCTTCGAGGTTGAGCGCCGGCCTGCCGTCGTCGCCCTCGTCCTCGGTGTCGCATACGACCCCCTCGAGTTGGAAGCACTCCCTGGTGGGATCCCAGAGGTCGGGGTCGTGGTAGTCGTATTCGTCGGAGTCGGAGCTGGTGATGTCGCGCCGCCTTGGCTCGTGCCGGGGCTGCAGCTCGCGGTACCACTCCCCGAAGGTGGCTTGACGAGGTGGCCCGACGGCTCGTGAGAGGCCGCGGTCGACGCGTGCGGGGTGGGCAATCTCCAGGTTGGCCATGGCCTGCAGCAGCACGCCGGGCGTTCCTCCTGCTCCGCCGGCTGTCGGCCCTGACTGCGCTCGTTGAGCTGGCGGGCGTAGGCCGCCGCGGAGCTGTCGAGGCCGAACGGGAACTGCCGGCGTCGAGCGCGGTACACCCCGTGCGGGAGGAGGCTGGGCGGCGTCGACGGTGCACGGCTCGGAGGCCTCTGGCCTAGGCTCCTGGTCCGTGCGCATGATGAACGCGAAGTCGCTGGGCGGGCGCGGGCGCGCCCGGGAAGTCTCCGGCCGTGCGCCGGGCAAGCTCCTCCTTGGGAACTCCGCGCCGGCCGCGGGGAAGTGGGTGTATGCCGCCGGCACCGCCTGTGCCTGGCGACGATGATGACGACGGCGCCGCTCACGGGGTGGCGACGCGTGATGGTGTGGGCGACGTGCCATGCTCCTCGCACGGGGCGGCGCGACACGCCCTCCACTCGGGCCCTCCGCGGAGAGCAAGGTCAGCTCGTTGCCGTTGTCAGTGGCCAGGAACTCGAGGCTCCCGAACCAGATGACGGCACCGGCAGAGAACGAAGGAGTCGAAGCAGCCATCCAGGAAACGGCGAGAAACCGACTCGACACGCGAAGGCCCCTACCTGGCGCGCCAACTGTCGGTGTTTCGAACCCAGGGGTATGACACCAACGAGTAATATGATCGCGTGCTCTCTTCCTGGATGGTGATGCAAGATGACACAAGGATTTATCCTGGTTCGGGCAAAGAAGGCCCTACGTCCAGCGGGGGAGGAGGTTCTTGTATTACTTGCACCTAAGTGCTTGTACAGGGGCGAATACAAGCTTGGTGAGCGTGGACCGGAGTCCGGACTTGAGTGTGTAGGCGTACGTGTGTTCTAACGTGTTTTTTCCCCCGGAGCCGGAATGAGGGCCCTGGTGTCCCCTTTTATAGAGCAAGGGGAGGCCAGGGTTACACAAGGGTATTACAGGTGTCGGGGTGTATTGTGTCCCTTACGAAGAAGGGTAGGAACCCTGTCTTGTCGAAGACATTGTAGCCGACGTGGGCGTTGCTGTTGAAGCGTCCTTCGAAGCGTGGCCTCCATCCTGGGCGCGGACGTGGAGGCGCGGCGAGGTGGAAGCCGTACAGCACCCATCCCGGAACGTACAGAACGCGGCGGGGTCCCTCCGGGTCTTGGGGCACCTGTCCTCCAATAGCATGAAAGTAGTTAGGGCTCGAGGGGCGCGGAGCCGGCCTCGAGGCGGCGCCTACGGGGGGCTCGAGTCCCCACAGGTATGGGCAAGTCCCGTGAAAATCGATTGAGCGGCAGGCATCTGGACCTCGAGGCGTGGCTTGGACGTGCCACAGTGTAGGGCGTGGGTTAACAGTGCTTCACTGGTGCCTTTTCGCCCATAATTGTGGTGAAAACGAGACTTGACTCTGCCCCAGACCACTGTGGCACACGTTGTGTTACAGAGGACGTGACTGGAGTAGGTGGATGAATTAAGTGCGCGGTATGGGGCTGGCATCCGATGTCTGCGCCGCTCGAGGGAGGCATAACGCGTCTCGAGGGATAGGCCGCTGTGCCAGAGAGGCTCGAGGTCCCCGCGTGGGGTCTCGAGGTGTGGAGTTCGGCTGTGGGGGGCTCGAAGGGTAGTGGAGCGCTTGCCCGAGGCCTGGCGTGGAGGGCTCGGGCGAGACGGAAAACGATCGTGCGCCCGAGGCCTGGCTCGGAGGGCTCGGGCGAGACGGAAAATGAGCTTGCGCCCGAGGCCTGGCTTGGAGGGCTCGGGCGAGACGGAAAACGAGCGTGCGCCCGAGGCCTGGCTTGGAGGGCTCGGCTCGGTGGGCCAGCGCTGTAGGCCTCGGGGGGTCGGCTTTTTAGGGGGTTAGACTAGTTAGGTCTGTTATTAACCGGTGTTCTAGGTTTACCCTATTTGTTTGCGTTGATTGGGGGTACCCCTTTTGCGGACCCCCGACACATGGCCTCAAGCCACTTGGACGAGTGTTCGCTTCTCATGGCCTGTTCAAATGAGATGGGATCATCCTCCATTTGAAACTCTTCAGTGTTATACACTTCATAATGTGCAGGAATAGCAAATCTTCTAGCTCTTTGGGACCTCCTCGGTCCATCATCAGATGGCTCCTGTTCAATCGGAACTTGTTGTTGTTCTTCCTCATGCGTAACGCTAGTTTCAATGGGTTCCTGTGAAACAGGTTCCTCATGTTCACTAGGTGTTGCCACAGGGACGTCAACAACAGGTTCTGTCACTACAGTATCTGGCACCGTAGGGACATTGGGAACAGGTAGTGAGAAGAATGATTCCTGAATCATCGGAGTGGGTACATATACCCGCTTCTCTTCAAGATCAATCTTTCGCACTGCCTTACACCCCCTGATCAATTCATCCTCTAAGAACACAGCGTGTCTCGTTTCTACGAACTTTGTATATCTGTCTAAACAGTAGAAACGATAACCCTTGGACTTTTTAGGATAACCGATAAAATGGCAACTCACTGTTTTAGGATCCAGCTTCCCAATGTTCGGGTTAAACACTTTTGCCTCAGTGGGACACCCCCACACACGAAAATAATTCAGTGAGGGTACTCTTCCTGTCCACAATTCATACGGTGTTTTAGGCACCGACTTACTTGGGACTCTGTTTAGAATGTGAATAGCGGTTTTTAACGCGCGCCTCTATCCACAGACTTAGTGGCAGGGATGAGTAACTCATCATGCTGCGCACCATATCCATCAGGGTACGGTTGCGCCTTTCTGCCACTCCATTTTGCTGAGGCTCCCCCAGTGTGGAGTACTGAGCAACTATGCCATTTTCCTCCAAGAACTTTGCAAAAGGTCCAGGAATTTGGCCATATGGGGTATGTCGCCCATAATACTCTCCACCGCGATCGGAATGTACTACTTTAATCTTTAAGTTGTGCTGATTTTCAACTTCAAGCTTAAAGATCTTAAATTTATCCAATGCTTCTGATCTCTCTTTAATTGGATAAATATAGCCATAGCGAGAATAATCATCTGTGAATGTTATAAACGAGTCATAACCATCCACACTTTTAACAGGGAACGGTCCACAAATATCAGTGTGGACTATCTGTAATATTCTCGCACTTCTTTTGGCATCTTTCTTTATTTGCTATACATATTTACCTTTGATGCAGTCGATGCACTGCTCAAAGTCTGTGAACTCTAATGGAGGAAGAATCTCATTCTTTACTAATCTTTCTATTCTCCCCCTCGAAATATGGCCTAAACGACAGTGCCATAATTTTGACGACGCATCTTGAGTTCTCTTTCGCTTTCTATTTGGATTGTTCGACGAGGATACAATCTCATTCACATTCTCATTGCTGACAACATTCACATTATCACAAAGAGATAACAAATAAAGATCTTCTTGCGTGAAGGCAAGACCAACACATTCATTATTAAATAGTATTTCACACTTGCCATCTCCAAAATGACAACCATAACCATGTTTATCTAAACGTGAAACACTTATCAAGTTTCTATGCAATGAAGGTACAAATAAAACATCTTTAAGAATAAAAATGAATCCATTATTAAGCTATAGAGGAAGATCGCCAACAGCTTCAACATCAGCTCGAACTCCATTGGCGACTCTAACCCATCTTTCGCTTCTTTGCATAGTCCTTGTCGAACTGAATCCCTGTAAACAATTTGCAACATGAACAGTTGCACCAGAGTCAATCCACCAAGTAGATTTATCAAATTGAACATATAAAGATTCATTTACAAATGTAATAACATTATCACCATTGCTTGTCAAAATCTTTCTTAAAAAGACTGGACAATCTTTCTTGTGGTGTCCCGGCTTCAGGCACTCAAGGCACTGATTAGGGTCCACCATCCTCCTTTGCGGTTGCATTTGCAGTTGTTGTTGCTGAGGCTAAGGCCTATACTGTTGCTGTTGCTGAGGCCTATACTGTTGCATTGGCTTTTTACCCTGAGCCTTTGAATTGCTAGGGCTGCCATTGCCTTTCTTCACATAGTTGATTGCACCACCAGTTGCACCCTTGATCCTTTCCTTCTCTTGGGCACACATGGCTATCAACTTGTCCAATGACCAATCCTCGGGATTATTGTTGTAGGAAACAACAAAGGTTTCGAACTCTTTTGGCAGGGAAGCGAAAATCAGATGAATAAGGAATTTCTGAGAAATAGCTAATTCCTTATCGATTGGTTTAAGCTTAGATGTCATACTGTTCATTTTCAGGATATGGTCTCTTACACCACCACCAGCATATTTTTCAGTGATCAATTTCTTGATCACCTCGGTGGCATAAGTCTTTAAGGAACCAGTAAACTGATTCTTTAACCTTTCCAGAATTTCAGTGACCGTGTCACATTCTGGTGGGAGCGAGTTCAGGATGGCAGGATCTACAGTGTTCTTAACAACTGCAACCAACTTCTTGTTGGTCTTTTCCCACCTAACCCGCTCTAGATCATGTTTCAACTTTTCTGGACCAAAGTCCAGTTCCCGCTGTTTCCAAGCGGCATCATCCTCACCTGCCTCTCTCACAGGCTCCTTGAGCACTGCGGGACGAGGCTCAGTGAGGATCCAGTCAACCTCAGCCAACAAAAAAGTCAGCTCAATTTTCTTCTCACACTCCAAGTGGTTATCCCCCTTGAGAGGTGGAATATCTTTAACCATGTTCATCAGAATGGAGCCTGAAAACATAGTTCAAGAATAGTGAGAATAATATAAAACACAGTAAATGAGTTGCTTTTATGTATTATAACTAAATCACTGTTGGACAGAATTAGAAATAATGCATAAACCTTTAATAGAATAGAAAATTATAATATTATTATTTATCAACGTTGGTCAGAAAAATAATAACATCATAATCCCAGAAAACATATTCTTTTCAAAATTAAATTCTCCCGTTGGTTCGAATTTAATAATGAAAATTAAAATCAAAGTACGCAACGGAAAACATTTAACAATTCATTATATCTCATTTTTCCAGAAGCAATTCACAATCTTTAATATTCTCTGTGCAAAATTTTTGTTGGAATAAATTTACACAGAAAATATACATTAAAACAATTGAAATATATCAAAATACATTGAAAATGCTTCTGGAAAATGAATAAAATCCGAAAATTTGCGAACCGGCCAAAATGGCCCACGACGGCCCGCACGGCCCAGCCGTGCGCGCGCGCCCCGCGCGGCCTCTTCCCCTCCCGCGCCCAGGCCGCAACCTGGGCCTGGGCCGGGAAATCGGCCTGTGCCGGCCACCCTCCTGGGCCGAAACTGAGCCTGCTCAGGCCGCGCCACCAGCTGACCGTCGGATCGAATCCGACGGCTGCCCTTCGATTCCGCGGGGACAAAAACCGGCTCCTGGCCGCCTCCCCTGAAACCCTAAGCACATTCCAATCCACCCGGCCGTTCTTCACCTCTGCCCTCCCTTCTAACCCGACAGCGGCGGCCGCCCGAGACACCGGCGCCATGGCGGGCCCGTTCGCTGGAGGAAGAAAACGAAGGCGGCGCTGCCACATGGCCCCTAGCCAGCGAGCGTGCTCGCCCTTGGCGGAGCGCGCTGCCGTCTAGCGGCTTCGCGGTCGATGCCATCTGCCCGAGGCAGTGCACCAGCGAGCCCAAGGCTCGGCCGGGCTCTTTTCCCTTGTTCGCCGGCGAGCCCAAGGCTCGGCCGCGACTGTTCCCGCGCGAGCGCGGTTGCATCCTTCCTCTTTTTTTTTTGTTTCGATCCGATCTGATCGGATCCATTGTCTTCTTGCTATTTGCATTAGGGTTCGGATCCCTTCGATCAACCCTCTTTTCTCTCATCCCCTTTCTCCCCGATCTGGATATAGGGATTCGATTTTGGGATGGTTTTGTTTACTGTCCGGATCAAATCTGTCTTTCTGTTACCCTCTTAGGGTTTGGCCTGAAGCCAGATCCACTTCCTAGAGTGGCGATTGATACCATTTACAACATAACAGGATCACTAGGAGTAGATCTAGTCAGGTATAAACATTTAACAGTGCATAAATAAGTCCTATGAACTACTAGGCACTAGATCCGAAGGGGAGAAGTGATTAGGAGTTCATACCTAGGTTGTTCGAACCTGAAGAAGTAGTAGAAGAGCCGGAGCTGCCACCCGCCATGTCCATCGGCTGGCTGTGGTCGGCGACGGTGCGGGAGGGAGACGCAGGGGTCGGAGTCCGGCGGTGATGGTGAAGACGGACGTGGTCCAGATCTGCTGCGACGAGGAACGGCGGCGGCGGAGCTTCTCGTCGCTGGCTGCGTCCCTCACTAGATCGGATTAGGGTTGTCGGTGGGGAACAGTGGCTCACGGTGAACCTCGTACTGAGAGCCGCCGGCCCCCACCCTCTTTATATGCGCAGTGCGACGGGGGCCCGCCAGCCATTAAGTGGGCTGGGCGCCCCCGATCAGGGCGCGAGGTCAAGCCCAATAGCCGTTGGGCTATTAGTGAAGAGATCATCCTAACATGGAACTCATTCAGGTGAACAAATGCTGAAGATGAACTGACACGATGATGAAGGAAGAGTCCGGTCAGTGTTACACTGCGCGGTAGAGTTTAGTTGCGATCGGACGTGTCTGAGAGTTGTCACTGTGACAGGACGTTGGTCTGTGATAGATCGGACTGTGGCGAGCCAATGTTCGACCAACAACAGAGAGGTTCCAGATATGAAAAATATTGACCAGACACGTCTAGTTAGTGTTGATCAGACGCATTTCAAAGTCCGGTCAGTGGATTGTACTTATGTCAAAGCCGACGTCACGTAGTCGTTGGCCGTTGATTGGACGCATCTGGTCACTCCGGCATGCACAACTGGTCAGCACGTAATGTACTAAGTTGGACCCTCAACGAGTATGTTTTGAAGTGGGGTGTATAAATAGCTCTCCTACTCGTCCATGGAGAGCCTCTTGACTATTTGTTTAGCTGAGAAAACACATTGGTGTGCAAGAAAGAGCAAGAGCCTAGTGGGGGTGATGGAGATTTGATAATCCAAGATTAAGGACCTCATTAGTGCATATGGACTAGCAAGTGTGCATCTACCTTTCTCATTAGCCTTGTTTGGTCAAGTGAGAGTTTGTGTTTGTTACTCTTGGTGATCGACATCACCTATGTTAGGGAAACGAAGCATAGGCGGCAACCCCTATGACCGTCTGACCGAATTTACCGACTAAACCCTCATTGTCAAACGAGGTGGTGAGGACCGCCGACCGCACCGCCGTTTTCTTATCTCTCCTTTCAGGGAACGAGGAGAGGCGAAGGTTCAATGAGACCGTCTTCGGGAGCGGAAGGGAGGAACCTTCGACTGAGCAAAGGTACAATGTTGCTGGCCTCGAAGGACCCGAAGGGTGGCGACTGCGACCCAGCGGCAGCGGGGAGGAACTAGGGAGCGATTAGGGTTTTCGTGTTTGTTTGTACAACAACTATACCCTCGGTTTTCAACTGTGTTTGACAGCTGACATTGTACTTTTTCATAATTTGCTACATGACCCTTGGTATGTCCTATAAATACCAAGGGAGGAACAGTGAAAAGGAGAACTTTTTTGGTGAATGAAAAAGTAGCAAAGCATATTCTACTGCTCCACTGGTTCTGTCTTCTTTCTTTCATCTGTTGTCATTCGCTGACCGCAGGCCGTGGTAAACCCTCACTCCTCTCTCTGCACTACGTGCAGAGGTAGAGGGCAGGTGTGAACCTCACAACCTAGATGACTTAGTGGTGACTGAGAGCATGGTGATCATTTGGAAAAGCCTGTGGATGATCCATCTTATCTTATGGCTGGTTGTGGGCAATTCACCGGGCCAGAACAGCGAAGAATCAACTCGTAGAGAAAACTTGGTCCTTGCACGGATTAAGAGGAGTGATACCCTTGCATGAGTACTCCAACGAGGAATAGTGGGAAGTGTCGACTCTTCGGTACCTCGAGAAAACATTGTCGAGTTCTTGTTCCTTCTCTTTATTTGAGCATTTACATTTGAGCAATTATCTTCGTGTCTTTACGTTCTTAGAATTTCCATGCTAAAGTACAACTGGAACATAGAACACACAATTCTACGGTAGAACACAACATAGATTAGGTACCAAATTTATTATAAAAGTATATTCAATGATCTATATAATGATATTCCCTCTGTCCCAAAAAGAATGAAATTCTAGCACAGTAGCACATTTTGGTATCTAAAGTTTGACCAATTATAAATAAAAAAATCTTAATGTTTATGATAAGAGATAAATATCATTAGATTGTTTATGAAATATATTTTATAATAAATTAATTTAGAGACATAAATATGAATATCACTCACTACGAGCACAACCATAAAACTTTTCTGCGGTAGAACATAGAATACACAATTAGGCATTAGAGGTGAAATTAGCTAAGTGGTATGTTTTAATTATTGCAAGAAATTTTAGATTAGCTCAATTCACCACTCTTGGACATCTTGTTTCACTCATTTTTCATTTGCTTCATTTGATCCTAACTACAATAAATCAGACCTAGGACTAAATACCTATAATTCTCATGAAAGTCATTAGTCTCTTAGCTGTGTTGTTATTCAATGCACCAAAATCCACCTTGGGCCTAAATGCACTTTCAAGAAAAGATCCTCCCATTAAGGTGTGAACTCAACTCTTCGCATTAGATCAGTTTCAATGGGAGTTTCATAGAGTTTTATGAACGTTAAATACGCTGACATGATATTATATAAGTAAAGAGAGAGGTGATAAGAGTTGTATGGGAGTATAGAGAGTTTCATGGGGGATGAAACTCTTCTGCACTGTTTTCAAAATCCGAGTACGTTGAAAACTAGGATATGAAACTTGCATTGAGGATGACCTTAGGAGGTGAGAGGGCAAATTGGAACAACATTCACAAAGTTGACTTGAGTTTTCGTATGACTATTTGATTGCTCTTGTAGTCTCAATTGAAATGCTCATTACTCCTTATTAGGAAGTCCAAATAACGAGTTATATGCTGCATTGGAAAGTTAACTTGATAAGCCTTCCAACTATATTGTTATTGCACCCTGATCTTCATAGGTCAGTACGCTCCATCCACATGAAGTTGAACTTCTAGCTTCAAGAATTGAGTCTTGCTTGCATAATCTTCCCCGACTTGTGCATCCTCTACATAATCATCCTCTTCTTTAGCATAACCATTCTTCACTTCAATATCCTTTAGTTCCTCATGTGTGAAACACCAATATACAAGATTTAGGTTGTATAAAGTTCTTGGTTACACTAAAGTGTACAATAAGGTTGAATTAGTCACATGCACCTATTTATTGTAACTTCTTGACGTGACTTGGTGTAATCGATCATTGTTTTATTACATGGATTATATTGTTTGGCGTAAGTTGTTTGTCAACTCAAGTAACCGTTATTAGAGTTATTCCATGGTTTACACACGATAATGGCTAGATGTCTAGGATATCCACACCATCCTCCGCCTATCGAAAAGGAGTCATCCTCGACTCCGTTGATCAAAGAAATGAGAAAGTTCAAGACATTGAAGCTGTTGCTAACGCCATATATATGCACTTAAAAGATCTATTTCATAAACATTTTCATTGATCTTCTGTAATATTTTGAATGGTCCATTTTGGGGCTGTAATTTGCTCTTGCACTAGTGAGGAGCATGATCATTGGGTAAATGTACCCAAATGACCAAACACGGTCAAGGGGTATAAATTGAGGAAATGACTATTTGAAGCATGACAAGCTCAAGGGGTATAAATCATATATCTTTAATTATTGAGTATAGATATATCATAATATCTACAGGGATGAAATACTAAGTACTAAACGCGGATTAATCGTGAGTAGGCCAGAAAAACTGGTCTTGGCTGGTTTTGGCAAACAGTAATGTGTAGCCTGAGAAAACCAGCCCAAGCCAGTTTCTCTGAAAAGGTAGATAACTGAGAAATCTCGATTTGAGGGGGCAGATCCATGGATTCCATGAAGACCTCAAGGTGTGCTCCAAAAAACAAAGGCAGATCATGATCTGTGGAGTTGAAAAAATTACCTGGAATACTGTTAGTGTAAAATGAACGATTTGCTCCTCTTTCTTTTTTTCTGACGGCGCTCTCGCCCTTTGTCGTCTTCTTCCTCATCGTGTCGAGCTCGCACGTCTGGCCATGGTATCCCTCGCATGCAGTGCCGGTCCTAGGGGTAGGGCATCAGATGCAACGACCGAGGGCTCAGCCAGGTGAGAAGCCCAAGCCCAAGCCCAGGTATACAAACCCTCAGGCCTTATAATTCATTAAGCATCAACAAACTAATTAAGAGCAAGTATAATAATAGATTTTAAACTAGCTAAATATTGAGGCGGAGGAGAGAGAAGAGAAGCCGACTGTAAGCAGATACAGAAACCAATAAAAATAATGTAAGAGCCATATATTAATGATGAAGATCTAACTATTGTATGAGCGGACTTCCGGAGAAGGGCGCACAACTGCGGCGACCAGACAGGGCTCCACAAAGATAACATCTTGGTTCTTGTCTTCTTGTGAATTGCGATCGCTGATCAATTATTTCGGTTCATGTACAAGCCCTAGATATTTTTTCTTGTCCATTTTAATTCAAATTAATTATTTGTATAGTATTCCAAACTTCTATTTCTTTGCATTTATATACTCATGTTTTTATTCTAATATAGGTGTTATAATTTTTGAATATTACGTAAGAAATATTTATCAGTGGCATATAGAATTAGTGTCCACATTATAAGATCTTATATGTAGTCTAGATGGGTTGTCGCAACGATTTTGTCGCTCTCGAAATCCTAGGACCGGCGCCGCTCGCATGGACCTGCCCCGCCCCCAACCGTGGCAGCCCGCCCTCGTTCACATCAACTAGAACATCAGGCGTCCTTCGGACGCCTCGCAATGACTCAGTAAAATAGAAACCTGCCCAACTAATAATTAGACGGTAGGTAAAATCTGAGCGCACAAAGGAATTGTTACAATAACAGCAATATCAACACCTAAGATCTGATATATCTTTCATTTCCTAATTTTTAAAGGTAACAAAAATACCTGTTAAGTATCGTGTTCCAAAGCAAGCATTTAGATTCTGAAACAATTATGTCCTAACTACACAGGACAATATTGATGTCATTAAGCAAGTGTCTACCTCAAACAAAGGCATAAATGAAATGAAAATTTATGTTTGGGTTCCGGATCAATTCTTTCTGCAGCTACATAGTTCACCAGAAAATATGGTTGACTAATACTTCGAGCAGCAGGTGGAGATCCACGGGGGAGCCAGAGCTGGTGGTCCAGATTCCAGAGTTGCTGCTGCTGGATGGGCGGTGCTGCATGAACAAAGAGGCCCTGAAGCACAAAGCAGAGGCAAAATCAAGTTATATAAGCATATCAATCTAAATAGGTAACCAATGAAGAAAGAAATCAAAACAAACAGTAGCACCTTGTATGCTGCCGCACCTTGTACCTCAGCAGCTTGCTCTCGCCACACCAGAGCAACCCCAATTTCTACATTGCAACATTACTGGTTAGGGAGAAAACTACTCTGGCCTGCTTTCATCAAGATTGCTGTCGAAACTTGCTGGTGGGAAGAGCCTTTGAAGAGGAGAGAGGCAACAGCTGACACACACAACAACAGATATCTTCAGGTTGGTCTAGTCTGTTGTGTTCATCATTGTTCTGTTCATGGGATTCTTATTGCTAGTGCCCCTTAAGTTATTTCCAAACATGCTTCCATCAACTTCTGAGGACAAAATGAAAGGAGAGGTATGTTCTTGACCATTTGTAAGTTGCAACTACCTGACATTACATTGCTTATTATGTGCCATGAGTCTCTGCAACCAAAATACCCACATGTAAGTCATGAACCATCCGTAGTAAACTATTAATACATTACTTCAATTGATTAGCATCCCTGCAGATGCCATTTGAATTAATATTTGCTTATTATTTCTTCATCGCAAGGATTGGGTCATGGGTGCTTCTTCTTGCTGACATGAATAATGGAGTATGCACAAAAATTGGAAGATATCGTAAAAGAAATGACAAAGGAAGTTCAGGTATCGTAAAAATTGCTGACAGGAATAACGTTGCTTCTTCTTGATGGCTTACGCGGTAGCTGTAGCTGGAGGGGATGACGAAGCGGAGCGACGCGAGGTGGTCATTCATGAGGTGCCGCCGGTTGTGCTCCACGGCGATGTGCATCATCCGGTGGCTCTCGACCTCTTGGGGCTTGTTGTGCCTCGCCTGCAGTGATGCAGCACGCGCAGCCTTGACCACTTCCTCCGCCTCTCGGTCTTGGCCACGAGCTTAGATAGTCGCAGGAGCCACCGTTGTGGCCACAACTCTGGAGCATAGGTCAGTAACGGCGCATGCGAAGGCCTGCCGGTTGTGTCGTCATGCTGCTGCTCCTCCACCACCACGACGTCTGTGCATTGGAGCAGAGCTAGCAGGGCATCTATTGCGCCGCCGCAGCCACCGCGGCGCTAGTGCTGGGCCTGCTTAAAAATCCATGACTGAGGCATAAGTACAGATCAGGCAATGAATCTGGCCACCGAGGCGACGGATCCAACCACACAACTAATGGATCCGGTAGAGGAGTTGCCAGAGCTGTAGCCGGCTAGAAGTCGACCATTGACTTAGAGAAATTAAGGGAGCAAAGGAGATGTGGTAAGGCATGGTAGTCACCGGAGACGGTGGGATCTGCCCGCCTTCAAGGATCGAGGGGACGGCCGGAGCCAGAGCTGTTTTCCTCGTCGATATGTCCCAGCACGCAGCCTTGCCACAGTCCAGATGCGCTCCACCAAAATAGCGAGGCAGAGTGAAGATAGGAAAGAAGCGGTGGCGGCTAGGATTTTGAGCGCCGCCCAAGATGCCGGTGCGGGATTACGACGAGGCGGAAGGGAGCGCAAGGAAGATGCGGCGGCGGCTAGGGTTTCAGGCGCTACCCAGGCGGTCGATGCGGGAGCGAGGCTGCTGGAGTGAAGGAGAGGATCGGGAGGTCGGGCAGGCAGCAGGCTGCGGTGCAAGGGGGTTTCTGGAAAGTTGTAAGGGTGTTTTCGAAACAATGACTCAATTTTAGAATTTTGCCTTCTTCACGTAAAAATAAATTTTACTCTAGGGGTCTATACGAAACGTATTATAATACGTTTACTGTTTGAAGAGGAGAATCTGGAGCGCGGGTTTATTATCACAGAATCAGAGGGTTTTTTTTTGTAAAAAGGCGCAGAGACGCGCGTCGGCCTGTGGATAAGCCACGGAGTCCCGAATGTTGTGGTGCGAGCGAACCAAAGTGGGTTTTAAACAACCCTGAAGTAGGAGAGTCGTGCATCTGCACCCTTGACGGGGCCGACGAGCCACTGAAGCCCCAGCCGCGTCGAGCTCGGGAGGTCTCCGTGCCTGCACACTGGCATCCTGGCATCCCAGAAGCTGGTTGGGCTGCAATTTGGCTAGCTGGTTGGGCCGGCCCAATAGATCCATGGTGAAAGTTGTCCCAAACCATTTTTAGCACTGACGAGATCTCACTAAACGTGCTCTTAACCCAATAGATCCATGGTGAAAGTTGTCCCAAACCATTTTTCTAGCATTGACGAGATCTCACTAAACATGCTCTTAATTGAATTGGAGAGTTATATATAGTAGAGCCTTCTTAAGCTTGTGTGAGCAATAGAGAGCTAAACAAAACCTTTAGCACTTCGTGAAATCGTCGAGTACATAGCTGTGCATTTGTTTCTTTCGGAGCATAGCTCCTAGTTAGGCGTCGCGACGAGCACCCATGCTCTCTTCTATGCGTCAATAGAAGTTATGATTATTTATAAGTATTTCCATGCTAAACAATGAGAGAAAAAGATCTATGAAAATTACTTTAATTTGAAACAAATTTAATAGAACATTGTTACATTATTATCAACATTGACTTAAATTATAGATGATTAAAATAAATATCAATTAATTATAACTCTCCAATTCAATTAGGAGCATGTTTAGTGAGATCTCGTCGGTGCTGATAAGCATAACTTATAAGCGCTGATAAATTGAGACGAACAGGGCTCGGCACCCTGTACACAGGCTGTTTGGTTGTTAACCACACCTTGCCACACTTTACCTTAGGCAAGTTTGACCAAGTTGACAAGTGTTTGGTTGATGACTAAGCTTAGGCAAGATTCTTGTAGGCTCCACATGTCATAGAGTAGAAAAAGTGTGGCAAGATTTCCTTAGGCATGTCAAAGTGTGGCCAACAGTTTGCTTGCCACACTTGCCTAAGGTTAGTTATGATAAATCATAGCATGCAACCATACATGCCCACGAGTCACAACTCACAATCAACATCACGTGCTCCACGCCACTGAATATCAAACTGTCGGCGGGGTGGATATATATACACGTAAACAAGGCAACGACCAACAAGCATCGCATCAGTTGCATCAGGTTCCACGCACATTCACAGACCCGTCTCGATCGTCTCGTATCTCGATTCTCGTCTGATACGACGCCAATTGGTTCCTTGGGTTTAGCCATGGCTGTGCTGTTTCCGTGGCTTGCATGGCTGCTTGTCTCCGTCGTCGTCGGCGCCTACCTCCTCGCGCACGACCGTCGGCGGCGTGGCCTACCGCCGGGACCGCACCCGCTGCCCGTCATCGGCAGCCTCCACCTGCTCGGTGACCAGCCGCACCGCTCCTTCGCCAGGCTCGCCAAGATCCACGGCCCGCTCATGTCCCTCCGCCTGGGCGCGGTGACCACGGCGGTGGCCTCGTCCCCGGCCGCCGCCCGGGAGTTCATGCAGAGGCACGACGCCGTCTTGAGCAACAGGACCATCCCAGACGCTCTAGGCGAGCATGCCAGGAACTCGATGATCTGGCTGCCCAGCAGCAACCCGCGCTGGCGCGCGCTGCGGAAGACCATGGCCACCGAGCTGTTCGCGCCGCACAGGCTGGACGCGCTCCGGCACCTCCGGCGCGACAAGGTGCAGGAGCTCGTGGACCACGTCGGGCGGCTGGCGCGCGGTGGCCGGGCAGTGAACGTCGGCCGCGTGGCGTTCGTCACCAGCCTGAACCTCCTGTCGCGCACCATGTTCTCACGCGACCTGACGAGCCTCGACGACGACGGCGGCGGCGCGTCCAGGGAGTTCAAGGAGGTGGTGACGGACATCATGGAGGCCGTGGGCAGCCCCAACGTCTCCGACTTCTTCCCGCCGCTTGCGGCCGCCGACCTGCAGGGCTGGCGCCGGCGTTTGGCAGGGCTGTTCGGGCGGCAGCACCGGGTCTTCGATGAGGAGATCGACGGGAGGCTGCGTAGCCGCGAGGCTGGTGAGCCTAAGAAGAACGACTTCCTCGACCTGCTGCTCGACGCCGCCGAGGACGACGACAACACGGCGAAGCTGGATCGCGACACACTCCGTTCACTCTTCACGGTAAACCGTAGACAAGTAATTTTTTTTAAGTCCATAATCATTGCATGGTGGGGCGGGAGTGAGCGGCAAAGTGTGCAGTGTTCATCGCTGGCCACGGTACCATTCACTACTGTTTGGCACTGTTTATGCACCGTGCACCACTATTCGTAATAGTTCGCAAATCACAACTATTATTCGTTGCTGTTCACTAATTATTGTCTACTGTTCACATGCACATGTTTCACGTTTTCTGACAGTTCGTCAGCATACGCAGCGGGGCGCGTATCATGGGCTAGTAACATGCATTACAACAATAATTTATGGCTTCAAAAATTGTTTAGCGATAGAATCATTTGTTACAAATATGTTTTGTAATAGAACTTTGTGCGGTCGCTAGAAATGCATATGCGCAAATGTTCTATCTTATATGAGCTCGGGAAGTAAGTTCATAGACAAGATATCTTATATGAGCTCAGGTAGTAATTAAGTTCATAGACAAGAGGGTCGGGGCGGAGCCAGGATTTGAACATAGAAGAGACGGTGTAAACCGGCAATAATTATGTGTGTCAAAAATATAACATATTAAAGGTAGTACATATAATATCTAAACAAAATGGTTTTGGTGCAATACAAAAGAAAATAAAAACTAATAAAAACTAGAAATTAATTAGTCTCAGGCCTTTAACCTTCACCCGATCAATATAATTATTTGCCTAGAAAAAATCACGATAATAATAATTAGTTAATTGGGGCAAAATTAATTAGCACTAGACCCTAAACATCAAATGGTAAGCAATTTAGCTTCGAACAAAACTGTCACTTAAACGGGTAAAGTAGTCATTTAAATAATCATGTTACTATATAGCATTTAAATATTGAGTACACAGGTTAATGACCATTAATATAAGCAGTGACGAGAACGTAGTAGATAAGTACTACCACTAAATAGTATAGATCTCATTGCAGACCAATTCAAAAGGATAAATAAAATATTTATTTTGAATTAACTAGTTAATTAGAGTATTTGTTATGGGAAAAGACTGATGTTTGATAGATTAAGAAAAATAAAAGATATAAAAAATATTATGAAGATCTAATTTTTAAATTATATAAGATACTTTTAGAGATTAAGACAGAGTAGGAACACAAATTCTAGTATAAATAGCATTATAAATTAGCTAATTAGATAATTTAGCATCTTAATAAGAGGTAAATTATGGGAGTTATGGAAAGTTTTGGAGGGTGCCAGGCTCCACTCAACCCCCCCCCCCCCCCCCCCCCCCCCTCCCTCCGACCCTAGGTTGGAGGGGTGCGAGTGTAGTATGAGAACTAAAGGAACAGACGAAGAATCATTTCCAACCCGGATGCGGTCGCCCCCCTTATCCTACGGCATAGAAACATCCTTAGTTAAATAACATGGATCGCAAAGCAACGGTGAAGAAAGAGGAAATCGATAGTATTGACTAGCACGAATCGCGAATCCTCGTGAACGGTGGCAGACAAGAGGGAGCGGTTGTACTCAACCGGAATCATTTCTATATTATTGGTTGCCCCTCCCGTCAACAGAAACAAGTGCGCCGCTCACACCACTGGTGCTCCACTGACCATCACGCCGGAGAGCTCTAGTGAGGCTCCAAAATTTAGTTTCAAAAACTAGTTGTTTACTCTATGGGAAGTCCGGCGCAGAGCATCGGTGCGCACCGGACAACACAGCCGTACGCCAAGAGCCCTTGCAAGTTGCAGTTGCAACTCTCACAACTGCCTGGTAGGGCAGCTCTGTTGGAGCCTCTCTCTAACCAAGCTCCAGTGCGACACCTCCATTGCCCAACAGAAACAGCCCAACAGAAACAAAAGGCGCGTTTGGATCCTGGGCCATATCTTGCTTGGCCTTGCTCGGTGAGGATAGCAAGAGTGCCCAGTCGTTTTGGTTGCGCGGCCAGTTGCTTGGGAGCCTGTGCAAGCGATGCCGGTGCCGGAGACGGCGGAGAGTGGATTCGGCTCGCTCGGCTGGACAAGTCTCTTGGCGCCTGTTTGGTTCGCGGACGAGTTTAGCCTGGCTCGCATAGAAGGAGCCTGGTTCTGGGTAGCCAGCCCAATACATACAACAATGTGGTGTTTGGTTGTCTGTATGCACGAGACAGGTTGAGCTGAGAAGTTGTTTGGTTGCTCGTATGAGAACGAGTTGCATGAGATAAAAATATATAAATAATCATCATCATGACATTTATTACGGACAACTATTATCGTATAACACTTAGTTTACCTTAATTCTCCTTAATATACTTCAAAATATATTAATATCATTTAATATATGCTAATAATATATTAATAACATCATTAGATGACTAATTACCTGCACCACGCGAGCCTGGCCCGGCAGAAACGGCCAATTTCTACGTTCCTCCAGAGCCAGGCTGCGGGAGGAATCTTGCACGAGCAGAGCCTGCCCAGACAGATACGCGAACCAAACAAACACTTGTTCTCGCATCTGTGGAGTCTGGCTGAGGGGTGGTGCAGCCAACCAAACAGAGAGCTTATTTGCAATACGAAAACAGGGCACTGTAGCCACTCCGATGCACCAACAGAGAGCTCCAATGACTGTAAAACACCACCAAATTCTTCCAATTCGGAAACCTTTGAGTTTGGTTTTGATCCCACTGATCGTCGGGCTTTATCTGAGCTCACAAGTCTGCATCACATTCACTCACTAAACTAGACTAGATCAAGTCAAGCTAAACATAAATTCCTACCACTACTCCAAGTGCTCCTCAACACTCCTCAACATCATTGACACTTAGAACTAGTCGATCCTTAATCTTTGTGTCCATCCTTTGAAAACCAAAACGAGGACCATCAATTAGGTTCTTGAATGTCCCTACTAAGCAAAACGAAGGACGTACACTAAGCTGGTCTAGCTCCTCCTCAGTTCACGGTTATGGTACTAAACATCTGGTTTTGCACAATGTTTTCTGAAGCAATAGTAGCTCCCATGTACAGTAACCCGAATTTAGCCCAGCCCAATTTTCCGCTACAGTAACCCGTAGCTACAGTATCCCCGGCCCAAACTGAACTCGGCCCACTTGGTCCGATGGACTTGGGTTTCACATTAAGGTTCATGGTAGAAATGGATTTAAGAATTTTATAGGATTGTATGCATTTCTTGTTTAGTGTATTTAAAATATCGAGCTTAATTGTGTATCATCAACATTGCCTCTATTTTTAGGATTTGTTTTCTGCTGGGAGTGACACAAGTTCTAGCACAGTGGAATGGGCAATGGCAGAGTTGCTTCAAAACCCAACTTCAATGGCTAAAGCTTGCGAGGAGCTTGCTACAGTTATTGGCTCAAGAAAAAACATTGAAGAATCTGATATTGGTCAGTTGCCCTATCTTCAAGCTGTGGTAAAAGAAACTTTTAGGCTACATCCCTCTGTCCCATTGCTACCACGATGTGCTCCAGTCGATACAAAGATAATGGGCTATGTCATTCCTAAAGGTTGTCGTATGTTCATAAATGTGTGGGCAATTGGTCGAGACAAAGAAACATGGCCTGAACCTGAGAAGTTTATGCCCGAGAGATTTTTTAGGAAGACAGTTGATTTAAGAGGTGGGGACTTTGATCTCATCCCATTTGGAGGAGGGCGTCGAATCTGCCCTGGAATGCCGTTGGCAATTAGGATGGTGCATCTGCTTCTTGGGTCTCTGTTAAATCAATTCATATGGAAGCTTCCAGTTGAGATTGAAGGAAAAGGAATTGGCATGGATGAAAAATTTGGCCTGACTTTAATCAAGGCTATGCCTTTGTGTGCTATGGCTACACCAATTTGACTTTCTAAAGCCACTATACCGCAAAGAATTGTATCATTGTGTTGTTCGATGTATATATGGTCATATGGATTTATTTACTTCTCAATCATATGAGATGTATATATGGTGCTACTTTATTTACATCGATGTATATGCGTCATTGTGTTGTAGCAATAGAATAAAGAATAATTCGGTCGCTCAAAGAATAAACGTGATGTTGTTGGTTTGTGCTACAGTAACACAAGCAAATGACAATGAAATTACTTTATTTCTGTTCCCTTAAGGTAATATCTACAACTTTAATTTCATTTGTTTTACATTACAATGCCATAACCAAACGGCACCAAAGTAGGGTACGACCGTGAGGGATTTGACCACGTGAGGGAAGGAGTTAAGCGTCCTCTTCACCTGCATAACTCCCTCAACTTTTTATCTCTCTCTGTTGCACACAATCAAAACACAATGCACAGTCGTCTTTGGCCGTAGCTTGACTAGCCACCACATTCATGCTTCAAGAGGTGATGCACCATGAGTTTATCATATGAATTTTAGTGGAATAAACTCATTTTTCATCTTGGCTTATGAGAAGTGAGATGATGATGCATCAACATATTATATTTCACCAACCAAATAGAAAAAGGTAAGAAGTGAAAAGAAGATGAGCTACCTCATTCGTTAAAGCAAACACACCCTTACTCTCATCTGGCGGTATGCCACCAAAGTAATAGCTTGTTATCAAGCCCATCACCTGGGTGTCATGGAAATTAAAAAAATAATAATAGGCCCAACCGGCAAGCCCACTACTAAGCCTCTTATCAAGCCCATCGTCTGAGTGTCATAGATAGACTTGTAAAAGCCTCCTTATCTTATGGACGTTGGATTCCGATGAGATCCTTCCTGTGCCGAGAGATCCCAGCGAAATTGCCCACATCTAATCGTCTCTCGACATGGGTCACTAGATCTTAGTGGGATCAGTTCACGCCCTGTCATCTCATCCCATCCACACCATGGAGAGACGCTAGACCGCTCGCAAGATCCACGCCATGAGGAGGCATCGTACTTTGGCCTCATTTGCATTGTGGTCAACATGAGAGGAGGGTGTTGGTGAGGGGCACTGGTCGACGATGTGTCAGAGGATAGGCACCGGAGGTGCGTAGCGGCCGCCTACCAAAAGGGGTGGGTCGGAGAGGGCGAGCATCCTCCATGACATGGCTAGAGCAGTGGCGGAGCCATGATCTTGCAGTATATTCCATGTAAAAAAAATAAAGCAATATATTAGATTGTATTTATTCACTCTAGATTTCATCAATCAAAATTATTTTAACTTTTTTTATAAATTATAAGAAAATGAAATATATATCTGAAAGGATCTTGGAGTCTGGAATAGAGAATGGATATGTGGGAGAAAGACACGCCGAGTCGAGTGGAGCTCAGAGGTGTCAAGTTGTTGAGGGAGAGGGATGTTGCTGCTGAGTGCAGTGGTCGCCAACGGCTTTAACACGGTCCACTCTGCCATTGGACATTGGTTAGCGATTGTAAGAGTAAGTGGGCAAGTTGAGCACAGTTTAGAGGGTGTTGAGAGGACGGAGAGGGGTGGTGGTCGTGTCGTGACGTATGGCCACAACACGCCACCGCTTCCAACTTTAGAGTTGAAGTAGCACAACTTGCCCGCTAAGGTGCCATACCATGGATGAAGGAGGTCAAATTACTGATTTGCCGAATGAGAGAGCGGGACTTCATGGGCTAGTAGTAGATCTATTGTGCTTATGGACCAATTTATAACATACTACAGTTATAAGTATAATTGTTTTTGTTGCAAAAAACCATAGATATGTCATGGGAATACAGTGGCATATCTCTGGCTCTACCCATGGACTAGAGGACATGTGTCAGACTGGAGCTGAAGCGTGCCCCACAGGAGGATCCTCTTCTGCTGAGAGGTAGAGGGAAATGTGTTCGAAACGGAAGATATTTATCAATAGTTTGTTGTTATTTATGGGCTTGTTAAAGTGAAAGAGGACGGGTGTCAGACTAAAGCTAGGAGCCTACCGCACAGGAATGATCCTCACGGGAGGGGGTTGTGTTGCGCGGGAGAAGTGGCGGCGGATTCTAACTTGGTAAAAATAACATAGAAACGTCGGATAGCAAGTAAAGCTGACTTGTTAAATATAACAAGTAGATGACCTCCGATTCCAACTTAGAAAAATTTAGCAAGTCATATACCAATCTGTTGGAGAACGTTTTTTCTTCTTTTTCCAATAAAACAAGGATAACAAGTCATTTTTCCAAATTATTGAAGATGCTCTAATAGTTTATCGTTTTTATGGGTTTGCTAAAGTGAGATAAGTTGTGCGTGTTGTTTTTCTCCACAGCCCAGTTTTTCTGTTGTGATAATCTGTAATAACAATTGAAAACTTCATCTTGGATTATTTCTTGCGGCTAGATCCGATCGTTAGGGATGCCACTATGGTGGAGCATTTTTCTCTTTTTCATTTTCATAGAAGTAGTTTTAGGATTTTGATGATGGGTTTTTATTCTCTTTCGAGAGAAGGAGGACGGATTGATGCAAATATAGGTGGGCATGCAGCCCGGGCCCGTGCCTGTCCAGACCCTGGGCACGGCGGGCCGGCCCGGCACGGCCCGATACATGTACATTTATATATAAGTATAAATACTCTCAGAAGTAGTTACTCTCATCTTCAATAATCAACATTATGTATGGATATATACTTATTTATCACCTTGAGTATGTTTACATACTTATTTTAAGATACTCGAAATCTTACTACCTGAAAAAATTAACATAGCCTATATTTTTTAATATATTACTATAAATGTCATTATAGTACTATATAAAATAAGTATAACCATATACTCTATATATACATACATACTTAACATAAATATTACTGTAGATATTTTAGTATGATTATATACTCTGCGTACATATACTTCGTTAGGCTATATACATCATAAATCTAGAGATATACCACATGGGAGTAACTACTCCCAAGGAGTAGGAAAAATTTACCCTAAGTATAAATATATAATTATATAAATATATATAAATGTATATAAATATATATATAAGTAAATGTAAATAAATATAAATACATATTTATAAATATATATATATACACATATATTAATCCTAGTTTCATTGGTGGGCCCGGCGGGCCTTCGGGTCGGCCCATCCTCTCATTGGGCCGTGCCTGGGCCATAGGCCAGGCCCGTGGGCCTCATAGGCACGGCCCGCAGGGCACGGTGGGCCTTGAAGGCCTAACCTCTATCAGGTCGGGCCGGCCCGGCATGGCCCGTTGCCCATCTATAGATGCAAATAAACTTGATATTTATATATAACCTAATCTTACGATATTATATCCTGCCAAGTTAAAACGATACCGATCTTGCTATATAATCCTGACCAAACATAAAGATTTCATGAGATCCCACAAACTCAATTCTACGACATCTTGATAATACAAATCCTACAACACTATACAGTAATTAATATAAATAACTTCCTTAAATGGTTCGGTTGTGATACGGTACCATTTAATTTAAAGACCTGTTTGGAGATCTTTGAAATTAAGTTTATTTTAATAATTATTATTTAGACACATATTTTTAGGCTTTACATGCACTTGGATTTCAAGAGATTATATTTTTTGTCGCCTGTTTAAATATACATGATTTCTGCGTATTTATAAAAAGTGAGAATGATTTATCATTTAGAATGAAGTGATTATTACAAATTTAATATAAAACTATATAATTCATAAACCACGGGGATGTTGTTAATCTTATTTTGACGCAGCCTTATTAGATCCAACTGCCGTACGAGAGAGCATTCCTCATTTTGCATGTACCATGGAGAGGGACTGGGCGTCTCTTGAGGGAGGCCTGCTGCGTGACATATTCGTCCGCCTCCCGAGTGACGTCGACGCCGTCCATTTCCGCCGCGTGTGTCCTGGCTGGCGCGTCGCTGCAGGCGCCGGCGCGTCTGTGCCCCGGCCATGGTTCATCTTGAACCCTGCCGATGGCGACGGGCCTGGTGCCTTTGTGCGGCCCGTGGATCGCCGCCCCCACACCCGCGTCACGCCCGTCCGCGTGGACTCCGACGCCGTCACTGGTGGAGGAGGATGGCCTCCCGCCTGCGTGAGGGGCGCGTCGCGCGGCTGGCTCGCCGTGAACGAAGGCGGGCGCCTGCTGCTCAGAGACCCCATCTCCCGCGCCGAGATCCTGCTGCCCGCCTTCGACGCCGGCTACAAGCTGTTCGACGTCTTCCTCTCCGACGACCCTCTCGCCGCGCCCGGCAGCTGGACGGCGTTCGCCTTCTTCCGGTGGGCCGACGTCTGTGCCCACAAACCGGGAGAAGTGCTCGCCTTCTGCCGCCCCGGCGACGCCGAGTGGGCGCGGGTGGATCCGGATGACGACGGCCAGGTCCAGGCGGTGGCCCAGCAGGTGCCGCTCTACCGGGGCCTCGAGTTCTTCGGGGGGCGACCCTACGTGCTCCTCGCGAAACCCAGCAGGCTCGCCGTCTGCGACGTCGAGGCCCGCAGGCTCGTGGTGAGCTCGGTGCAGATTTACTGGCCACCAGGCTGGGAGTGGGACTGGCAAGAGTGCCTGGTGGAGTGCGGCGGCGACCTCCTCGTCGTGCAGGTGGCGCGGCGCGAATACTATGGGTCGCCGTGGTACTGCCCATGGTACTGCCTCGGCAGCCACTACTTTCAGAGGCGCAGGATCCGGCACTTCGCCAACGCGTTCAAGATCGTGTTCGACGCCGACGGCAGCGGCATGCCGGTGGCGTCGGATGCGGTGCCCAGCACCGGGGACTACGCCGTGTTCGTGGCGCCGCGGGGCCACGCGTTCGCGCTCCCGGCGAGCGGCTTCCCCGCCGTCAGGGCAGGCTGTGTCTACTTCTTTGCTGTCGACTATACGAGGAGCGTGCAAGGGATGGTCATCATTGATCTCGAGGCGGATCCCACGCGGCATGATAAGTTCGTCCGGAAGCTGCCCCTCGCCGGAAACTGGCACATACTGTCTTGGTTCTGCCCTCGCCCGGTGTTGGCTACGACGCCGCCGCCGCGCAGGCGCAGGTGCTCGATGCGTGGCCTTCGTAATGCTTTCCCTTTCTTCAATTTTAATTAGAAAATGCTAGTCTAGTTTCGTCTTCAGAAAATTATTTCGTTTAAAATTAATGCTATTTTATCCGAGACAATGTACTATCGTGCTCGTGCACAAATGAACCTGTTTTTTAGATTCCTTCGGTTATTCAATTGCAATTTCTAGAGTCTTATTTACCTGAGTCGTTTAGTCTATTAAAAATAAGACAGATAAGAAAACAAATTACATATTTCGTCTGAAAACCATGAGACACTGACTAATCCATCTTTAGCACATGTTTATTGTACCACAATATTATCGAAACATAAACTTATTAAGCTTAAAAAATCGTCTCGCGAATTACATGCAATCTGTGTGATTAGTTATTTTTTAATCTATATTTAATACTTCGTGCATATGTCCAAACATTCTATGTAATGTGTGAAAAGTTTTTGCGGTGGGATCTAAATAGGGTTGGGTGGCAGTACCGTAGTAGTCGTGAGATGTGGCAAGATCAAAGTGAGCGTCATATTTTAGTTAAGTGTAGTTTGTTTGACAGAAGGCTAAACGAGCTTACGATTGGTCAAGCCCCCGCGTCGCTCCCTAGGGGCGGCTCGGGCGGACCTCGACACCCCGGCCGAGGCGCCTCCGCCAGCCCCCTCCGCTTGCCTCGCCGCCGCTCGAGCGCGTTGCCGGGCCACCGTGTGTCCGCAAGGACGGCGGCGGCGGGCCCCTTCTCCCTTCCTCTTCACTTTCCCTGATTTCCCTCTCCTCTTCTCTGTGTCGGCTGTGACCGTGGTGGTGCTAGGCGCGGCGGTTCTTGGTCCTTGGGGTCAGCGGTGGCCGGATCTAAGGCCTCCATGCTTGGATCCGGTGTCCAACGCTGGCCTTGGTGCTCCGCCGAGTAGATGCTTGTTGGTTGTGCGGGCTGGCGCGGCCTTAGTGCTGGCAGCTGGATCCGTGCGGGTGCGACTACTTCTACGCGGTAGCGACCGAATCTGTGGTCCTACAGTGCGGCGGCAGCTGGATCCGCGTGGTGGCGGCTTATGTGGTTTCGCATCTGCGCCAGCTGGGCTGGTGGTGCGGCGTCGACACCATGGTGGCGTGGATGGCGGCGGCCTGCTCGTTTTTCGCGTCTGCTGCGCCATGGCAGCGTCATGGGCTCCGGTCGAGCAGGCCACACCAGACTCTCAGCTTGGCGACATCAACGACGGCGACGGACGCCCCCCCCTCCCAGGCCGCTCTGGGCCTAGGGCGGAGGTCTGCTCGGCGGCTGGGGGCTGGCCTTGTCGGTTCCTCCTCCAACTGCGTCGGTACCTCGCTCCTACGGCTCTCGCAGTTCGTGGGGGCTGGCAGTACGACCGTACAGTGGTTTGGGTGGTGCGGCCAATTGTGTACGCCGCCTCGCACCGTGGTGGTGTGGACGGCTGCTCTGGTGGTGCGTCATCGACGCCGTGGTGGCGTGGATGACGTCGTCTCGCTCGTTTCGCGCATTTGCCGTGTCATGGTAGCGAGGCAGATGACGGTCCAGCAGGCAACCCTGCCCCTCACGGTTTGACGGCATCGCCCCCCTCCTCTGCGGTGGCCGGGTCTGGACAGCGCCCCGTGATTTGGATGCTGGGAGCTCCGAGCGAAAGCCCAGCCCGACGATGGTCAGGCGGATGACAGTGATGTCTTTGGTCGTCACATCCTTCCTGGAGGCGTCGTTCTTCGAGTCTCATGCTCCTGTCACCAGATTTTGGGTGAAAGCCCCGCCTTAGTTCTCTAAGGTCAGCGACGATGGCGTCTTCGGCGTCACCTCCTTCGTGAAGGCGTTGCTGAAGAATCTCCCCGCTCCTCCCGCGTGGTCAGTTTGGTCGCCGTGCTGCACCTATTTGTGCTTCATGTTTCTCCTCACCTAGGTTTTGTCCAGCTGGTGTTTGGTGTAGTCGTACTTGTGGCCGTTTCCGGTGGATGCTTTGCCACCGAGGTGTTTCTGGCGGATGCTTTGTCGCCGAGGGGTGTCTGGTGGATGCTTTGCCACCAAGGTCGCATTTTCGGCGGCTTTGCCGCCGAGGTCGCGGATGTTTCCCACGGATGCTTTGCCACCAAGGTGTTCCGGCGGATGCTTTGTCGCCGAGGTCGTTGGCATTGCCGGTAGATGCTTTGCTACCGAGGTTGTCGGGGTTGCACAACGAAAGAAAGCCTACAACCGGATTTTAGATAATGCACGACCAAAGAAGCCTACAACTAGATTTTGGCTAGATATTCAGGTTAGACTGCTTAACTGCGTAGGGTTTAAAGTTTCAACCGCCTCTCTTGCTCCCGTGAACTCGACGTCGGCAAGGAACAAGGATCTACCCTCTAGATAGATATCCAAGGTTAGTTTTTAGTTTGGTTATCAATCTAGCTCGCATGGGCCTTTTTCACTAGTGTCTGTAATAGTATAGGTTTGTGGACTCCATCATCTTCATTGTTATTATTCGTGGTGGCGGCGACTTTAGGATCATCTTCGGTGGCACGACATTAATAAAGTCGCCTCCCCTTCACCACCACCCTGATTTGGCTCACTCCATATGTCGTTTTGGTCGTCCTCGTTTGGGTCCCAATCTCTAGAATCGCTACCCCAGTCGTCTTTGTGGGAGATCAGGTTGTGGTTTCTGCTGATCATGCCAGCGAGTGTGCCTGACTAACCATTGTTGGTGCCTAATACAAGTGGGGATGGCATCGCTGCAGGTAGAGAAGTGGTGGAGCTACAAGAGAACGAGACTCAGGCGATATTGGACCTCCATGTTCGTGAAGAGGTTGTCGTCAAGGGTGGCACCGTAGTACCACCCTTGACGCCCAGGAGCGCCCCACTAATGGACACAAGAAGGATGGGTGAAGTCGCTTGATGGAGTCCACCAATGACAACACAGAGAACAAGGGCACCATGCTCATTGAGCATATGGTTTCACTTAGGCAGTTGCGCGGACAAAGCGTCATCGATCGACAAGATCTACTCGGGCTACCAATTTGGCAGTCCTAGCCTTAGATCTAGTTGTCGCCACCTCCGCCTTTTGTCATCTCTATCAGACGGTTAGTGTGCTCCTCTACCAAGTCCAAGTCAAGCTTCAGACTCATCGTTATTGTCATTGTATGTGGCAGCTAGTTTGGCCACCGGCCATGGTGCGGTGATGGGCACCGACAACGGTTTCGCCCACACATCATGCATCTAGGTTAGCTGCCATGAGCTCAGCGACCTCCTGACACCTGCGCTCTAGGTGTGGAGGCCACCTCTGTTCTTTAGTTAAGATAAGACATGAAAGGGGGAAATCATTGCTAGTGTTCGGGTTGACGTCCATCATGTGGCGATGATTGTCCTCAGATCTAATGCTAGATAAAGGGATGATATCATCTTGAGTCTAGTGAGGCTAATCAAAACTAATGGCTTAAGATATCTAATTCCCAAGTACACAGGCTGATCAAACAGTCATGGGGAGCATGGTTGTACTACCAGAGTGTGATAATTAGAAACCTTAGTGTCCCTTGTCATGACCACTTCTCTCTCCTAACCTAGGCCTCCATAGGGACATCAACCTATGTCTGCCCCAGCGAAAGGACGAAGTTATGTTATGTAAGTTGATCTATGCCTATGCAGAGAAGCACCTTGATGTGAGTCGCTATATTGACCCTCCTATTGTAGCTAGCCTGCTACAAATATGTTATATTGGGAATCGTGTTCCCAAATCCTTGAATTTTGGTAAAAAAAACTTCAATATATATGAGTCCTTATAAAAAAGGTCATATACCAATATTTATAACTCTAAAAAAATAGAGCCATTTCTATCTACGGAGCTTGTCCCTTTACCATGAATCATGCACCTACAACTTCTAGAAGCATAAACTACTCTAGTCTCCCTCTTAGGATAAACCTTCTCCCAGAGATTGCTTCGACAAGCACGACCAACTATATTGAGCTTCTTGCTTCTCCACACAAAACTACCTAATTTGCATCTCACCCTCCTCTCAAGATGGACTTTCTCCATAATGAAAGTTGATGGTGTCAAGGAAATGGTACTTCTAATCCTTCCTTCCTCGAGCACTACACAAATGATACAAAAGGTTTTCATTGTCTTATGGTATATCTAGAAAGCAAGCAATGGTTGGAGATTCAAGGGGAAAATAGATAGTTTAGGGCTTGTTTGGATTAGATGTTCATGTATTGACCTCAATCTACGTGTGTTGGAGTGGTTTGGTATAGAATTTAGTTTAAATTTCACACCAAACCACACCAACACATGTGAATTGAGTTGAATACATGAGCATCCAAATAAGACCTTGGAAAGTTCTTAAGAAATTAACGTTTACCTCTATTCAGCTTCTTTGTTCTCTTTAATAGATGAAGAATAGGTTCCTCACTCTAAACAGGACCACAACGCTCACAACACCCAATGCTTTCATCCATCCTCCACGCGATAAGATACTACATTGGTGCAATCCTGCCCCAGATGACGACTGAGGTGTTACTCGACAAGTAGGACTTGTCTCTTTATTCTCAACAACCAGGTCCACCGTACCAAGCATTTTATAGAGATATGATCGTCTAAGCCTTGAGGCAGTAGCTGAAGCTCTCTCTCCTCCAGCTAACTTGGCACATTCTTTACAACTATCGGAGATCAATTTTCTCTTATACAATCAAACGATGGTTTCCTTCCTTAGAGCCAGAACCAAACGATGCATCACCGATGATTCATCCCTACTATTGAGGAATTCAAACACCCGACTTCAGGAACAACATACAAAGTTTTTAACAAATCGGACAAAAATGCTCAATGTTCCTCAACTACCTGCTCTTATAGAAATTACATGCACATTTCTGAATGATTAATACAATAGGCCCTCTCTGATGTATCCTAGGTGACTACAATGGTGAATACACAACGATGATATCCGAGCACCATGCTTACATTCGCTCTATTGTGTTTGCCAGGGCATTTGTGACCAATCATTTTGTGACTAAGTCAAATTTAAATACTACTACAAAACACATATTAATCTCATCAATCACTACAACCATAATAACCAACCTAGTTAGGAAACCGATGTCGATATGTACCTTTTGTGGTCCTATAAGGATAACACATACCTAATTTTTTCTAGCATGATAAAATACCACCAGAGAACAAGGAGCAAAAACGTCAACCATATCAACGTGTAAAATTTCTACAAGTATTCCCCATTTAATCATGACGAATGAATAATCTACAAAATAGTTAAGGTATCAAACAGATGGTCGATTATAATTGTTGCCAAGCAATAACTAGCGGTCGTAATCATAGCAAAGTCAGAAATCAATCCTAACCATACTCGTGCTTAGAAAGTATTCCCTCCCTTCTAAATATTTTGAAGATTTTGCTACGTACTTAGATATACGCAATGTCTAGATATATATTAAAAATACAGAAAGTCTATGTAACACATGTGTGTTTTATTGGTTGTTGACACAGTGACACACAAATTTTATAGATGTTTCTGTCCGTTGGATGGACTTCAGATCCGTGCGCTCTGTTGGCTTGTTGTCGAGTCTGATTTTCATTATTGGGCCCGACCCAGTAGAAACCGTGCCCACTAACACCAAATGGACCAGCACCCTTTCACACACTTCACTTCTCTCCACTCGGTCGAGTCGCTCACCATCCCCAAATCGCCTGCCTTCCAAAACCGAAGCGGTCGTCGTCGTCTGCCATGGCGCCGTGGCCGCCGTCGCCACCGGATCCGGCGGTTCTGATGGACGAGCTCGTGGAGGACTTCATCCTTCACCCGCCATCGGAGGACCCCGTGCTCCTCAGCTCGCACCGCCCTCATCAGGTACCGCTTTGTCTCCCTGTCAACATTTCGCCCGCTGCATGCACACCGCCCCAGCGTGCGAGCCGTCAGCTTAAGCCGGGGCCGCGTCCTCCTCCATTGTTTATCCGGGAAGGATCTGGTTGCCCCTCGTGTCCCGATGTAGGATCTGGAATTTGTTAAATATTCAAAACCTGTAGATCCGTAATTTTTCCCCAATCCTCTCCGCTTCGGCCATTTCCTTTCCACACGCGGTTGTGCAGCGCCGCTTCATTCACACAGCACCGCTCTCCAGCTTGCTTGTGCCGCACCGGCCTCCCGCTCGCTTTCACCGTACGTGTCAGACGCTAGGCTCTTCGGCAGCTGCTGCGCTGAGCTATAACCCGTGATACGTGTCTTTGAAAGGTCCTAATTGGCTAGAGGGGGGGTGAATAGCCTAATTTAAAATTCTACAAAGCACTCGAGCAATTTGTTAGACAATAACAAAGCGATAAATGCGGTTGCTCTAGCTCTATGTCAAATGCAAGCCACCTATTTGCAAGTCTAGTTAATTATGATCTCTAGGGCACACAAGGACTAAGTCACTACTTTACTAAACTAGTGAGCTACACAAGAGAGCTAGCAAAACTAAACTAGCTACACTAGCAAAGCTACTACTATTATTAACAAGGGAAACAAGTTACTCTATAACAAGTATGAACAAAGGAATACAAGAGAGTGGTAGTGTGATTTTACCGAACCGAGCAAGTGAAGATAATTGATATCACAATGGAATGCCAATCACCAAGGGACACAATATGAACACGAGATTTATCCCCGAGGTTCACGTGCTTGCCGGCACGCTACGTCCTCGTTGTGTCGACCAAGGCTTCGTGGTTCGGTGGCTAATCGGTATCACACACCGAGCTCTCCACAAGAGCGCCACAAGAACCTACCCCAAGCAATGGTAACTCAATGACACGCGCAATTTACTAGGAGTTACCTTTGGCTCTTCGCCGGGGAGGTACAAGCCCCTCACAAAGTCGTTGGGATGGCCACGAACAATCACCAACTCGTGCCGATCCTCCTCCGCTGCCACCAAGTCGTCTAGGCACCGGCAAGTGCCAAGAGTAAAAAGAAATCCGCAGCAACAATCACCAAGATGCCTCTAGAATGCAAGATCACAATGCAAGCTCTTGGTTTCACTCGATCTCACTTGGATTCGCACTAACAATCAAAGAGATCGGAGGGAGGGATTAGATCTTGCTCAAGAGGATGTTCAAGAGGTTAGAAAGTCAAGAGCCCTCTCCCCAAACGCGGCCACGACCTATATATAGAGAGGAGAGGACGGCAGCCCGACCCCCACCTTTCTGCGCTTGGTCGGTAGTACCGACCCCTCCTGGGCGGTACTACCGGCTTAGTCAAACTAGCCGTTTACTCACATCCCGCTGATTAAGGCGAAGCACCGACTCTCTGGTCGGTACCTCCGAGGTCGGTAGTACCGAGGTAATGGCGGTACTACCGCCAAGCCAAAATCGGCCGCGAACAGAGAGCTCTGCGAAAAACAAGCCACTACCGACCTTGCGTCGGTACCACCGCGGGCGGTAGTACCGAGGTAATGGCGGTACTACCGCCAGGCCATTTTCAAATCTACAGAGAGCCTCGCGAAACCCCTTAGAGCCACGGTACCACCGACCCTCTGGTCGGTACCACCGCCGGCGGTAGTACCGAGGTAATAGCGGTACCACCGCCAGGCCAAAAATGCCCCAACACAGAGAGGGCTGCACGCAACACCTATGGGCGGTACCACCGACCACCCTGGTCGGTACCACCGACCATACACAGAAAACTTCATTTTCTTCCCTGTGTTGATCCAAAACTACTCCAACAACTTCTCCTTTGCAAATGTGCTAACACCACCAAGTGTACGCCACCTTGTGCAAGTGTGTTAGCATTTTCAAAACATTTTTCAAAGGATTTATCGCCTCATTTTAGTTATGTCATATGCAAATGCAACTAGAGGCAACTTGATAACCGTATACTATGAATTTCTCCTCTTGATAGTACGGCTATCTATCCTAAATACACTCACACCCTCTATGGTGTCTTGAGTGCCAAAAACAAAAGAGCCTATTGGTTATACCTTTGCCTTGAGCTCTTTTATTTTCCTCTTTCTTCTTTTCTTCTAGTGAAGATATGGACCATCTTACGACCAATCACTTGATCATTGCATCACATGTCCATCATCATGCTTCACTTGAGTCATGGACCACCTTTTGCTAATCAAACACTTAATGACAAAGGTTAGTCCAATGGGTTTCATCAATTATCCAAAACCAAACTTGGGCTTTCAATCTCCCCCTTTTTGGTAATTGATGACAACCCTCATACAAGATATTATGATAAAGATTTGAGACACCAAGGTAGTATTTGCTCCCCCTACATATGTGCTATAGAGTTTGGTTCGAGGTTCGGCACATATGCATGGATATAAAATTTTGGGTGAGCAATTACTAACTTGTGATACTAAGGTTTAAAGAATGGACCTTTGAAGCGCGATACCAATCGGAGTGCAAAACTCATGATCATCCTTAGCACCATAATATATTGGCAAAAATGTTAAATTCCAAAAATCTAGTTCTATACTATGCATGCTAGTACTTCATTTCATCATTCAAGTTCTAGTCTAGCAAGCAACACACAAGAGAGATACTACTTGAAAACACAAACTAATGCAAGACAATGCAAGCAAGCATATAGAGTGACCACAGGCTGCCGCTGCCACACTCGCCGCCGCGAACGCCGGGCCGCTGTGCAGCAGGCTACGGGAAGCTAGCTGTGCGCATGGAAGCTAGCTATGCATTTGCACCTTCGCACGGAAGCTCCGCCGTGCAAGCTCTCACTCGTCCAGGCCGCGGCCGGTGGCCTCCTTGTCTTGTCGACAGCCCGGCACTCGACAGACCGCTCTTTAGTACTGGGCTAGTGGAGGGAAGTCCCGTCAGAGGAAGAAGACAGTGTTAAGAGAAAACGAGAAAAAAAAGACAACATTTATTATAAGAAAACACCTCCATTGTGTGAGATAGTTTCGTTAAGAGAAAACGAGAAAAAAAAGACAACATTTATTATAAGAAAACACCTCCATTGTGTGAGATAGTTTCTATAGACGTGTTTAGATACTAAATTTTGCAAAAAAAATTAGTGTAGCACTTTCGTTGTTATTTGACAAACTTTGTCCAAATATGGACTAACTAGGCTCAAAAGATTCGTCTCGACATGTACATACTAAAAGTACAATTAGTTATTTTTTACCTACATTTAATGCTCCATGCATGCGTCCAAACATTGATGTGATGGTTGATGTGGTGGAGAGATGGTGAAAAGTTGTGGAATCTAAACAGAGCAATAGTTTCTTGTATACATGGCTGCTATGGAAACCGTGCATAGTTTCAACCATTGGGAGTACCCTTGGCCAGATGTTGGGTGGCCACCGACCATAGTGTAGGCTGGCTCGGTGGAAATTAGCCACTGCTTGCCTTGCTCCTGCTCCTGCTCCTGCTCCTGCCGCCTCCCGCACCACCTCGCTCATCTATGCCTCCCGTCCTTCTCTTTCCTTCCACCGGCTTCGCTATGTGTCCACCTCGCTCTACCTATCTCTTTCTTTCCACCGGCTTGGGCAAGATATGTGGCTATCACAGTCACAGGGCCTCCGTTGTGATGTCAAGCACAACATGCCTCCTGCCCTTCTCTTTCCTTCCACCGGGGCGGGTGGATGACGACTTCGCTATGCGTATACCTCGCTCTACCTACCTCTTGCCTATCTCTTTCTTTCCATCGGCTTCGCTATGTGTCCACCTCGCTCTACCTATCTCTTTCTTTCCACCGGCTTAGGCAGGATATATGGCTATCACAAGGCCTGCGTCGTGATGCCAAGCACAACACGTCTCTGTTGTGAGTCTATGACGCAACCGACGTCGAGCAACAATCGACAAGAGCGTGAGCAATGGCGTCACGATTAAAAGTGTTAGCCTAGACACGACAGAGGAGCTTGTTAGCGAGCGGAGAAGCATGTTGAAGACATTGATGGTTTGTCGTCCCATGCTCACCACATGTTTGACCAAATGCCTCGAGCGATAAACAAAACGAATCAAAGTGGTAAAGTGACCAACACAAAATAGGTAATTCTATCTAAGATAAATCAGATAACCAAACACACCATTTTTTTTTTTTTGGCAGGCTAAGCTAGCTAATGCAACCAAAGTGCAACTTGCATTGCCCGAAACCTGAGTTTAGCTATCCAGGACAGCGAGATCTGGTCTTAAACATGAACAAAATAAAACAACCATAAATACAAAATGACCACAGTGGCTAGTAGTTGGGGAGGAACCAGCCACGGCGCGCCCACCCGGCAGAAGAGGAACCTCGCCGGCCGTCGTTGGGGCAGATGGTCTCCTCATGGTGCGCGCCCTGGCTCTCTATGTCGAACACCCTGACGACCCCGTCCGGGTGGCCCTGCCGGTCGACGAGGTAGATGCAGTTGGCGCGACACCAGGAGAACTCCGCCCCGGAGAGAGCGAACGCGCGATTCCGGCCCAGGAACAGATTGTTCCAGCCGATGTCCACCACGCGCACCAGCTGCACCACCCCATCCACGAGCCAATCCACCCTGTGCACCTCCACTGCACGCGCGTCCCCGCCGCAGCCGGCCTTGTTGCCCCCGTCGTCCACGGCGAGGCCCGCCATGTCGTCGTCCGAGTTGTACACGACGTCGTCGTGCACCGAGACGAGGAGCAGCTGGCCGCCGCACTCCACCAGGTGCGTCTCGACGACGCGCCTCCCGCCGCCGCCGGGGAGCTTCTCGTCGTCGTCCGAGGAGTCGGCGGCGTCCGCGTCGACGTGCTCGAGCGGGATGACCGCGGGCGCGTCCCCGCCGAGCTCGCAGACGCAGATCCGGGACTTGAAGGCCACGTAGAAGCGGCCCTCGAAGTACTCGACGCCGGCGTAGCCGGCCACGCGGAAGTCGAGCGGCGCCCACGCCCCGGTGGCGGAGCTGTAGTACGCGAGGCAGGTGGTCGGGAACCCGACGGCGACCGCGGCCCACTCGGCGGCCGTGGCGGGGTCGGCCGACAGCACGACGGTGGTCAGGTCGAGCCACTTCTTGAAGAAGCCGATGGGCGGGAGGTGGACGCGCCTGCCGGTCAAGGGGTTGAGGAGGAGGATGGCCTTGGGGCTAACCCTGGGGTCCGAGAGCGCGAGGTAGCCGTGGGACGAGGAGAGGTACTCCAGCCCCGCCGGCACGTTGGCGGCGAAGGGCAGGAGGCCGCCGCCGCCGCTGCGGGAGAGCCAGAACGACGACACGGCGCCGGCGCCCCGGCCGGAGCGGTCGGTGCGGGATCCGACGAGCCAGGGGCGCGGGCGCCACGCCGCCGCGGCCGCGCCCCAGCCCGCGCAGACGGCGCGGAAGCGGACGCGGTCGGCGTCCGAGGGGAGGAGGGCGAATACTGTGAGCAGAAGGTCCGCCGGCAGCGACGACCACCCCGTCCCCGTGCCGCCCCTGCCGCCGCACTCCATGCCCGGCCGGCCCTGGCTAAGGCACCGAGGGGAGGCTAGCTAACGAACAAACTGATTGGCCCCTGACCTGTCTGAGCCCGCCGCTCGGTCTCCTCCTCCTCCTTCACGGCGCTGCCTGCCCGCCCGCCCCCACAAAGCATAGAATGGGGCCGAAAAGGCAGCGCTCGCCCGCCCAAGTCAACATGCGCGGCTGATGGCTGATGCGCGGCCGCGCGGGCATGAGCCCGTCAGCCCGTGGCCCGTGCCAGCCAGTGAGCCAGTTCGAGATCACGCGGACGCGGTGCATAGCGGCATGCGCGCGCGTGATTTTTGGGTGATTTTGACGGGTTCTTTTTTGTGGAGCGCGACACGGCGGGTCGGCGGCGACTAGGGAGCCGGGGGGCAGTTGACACGAAACGATGGACTCGTCACCCGTGGATGGTGATGCACTGATGCGCGCGCGCGCGAGCAGTGTTGGTGCATGGTTTCAACAAAGCCATGCTAGGTAAGCAGGGCTGGAGGATCATCACTCGTCCAGATAGTCTCTGCGCCAGGGTGTTCAAAGGACGCTACTTTCACGATGGCGAGTTTTTGAGTTGTACGAGAAGGAGACACTCTAGCCAAACATGGAGATCAATCATAGCCGGGAGAGATGTTTTGACAAGATGCTTGATTAAAAGAATTGGTAATGGTAGTTCCACTAATATTTGGAGTGACCGCTGGATTCCGATGCATTTTGATGCGAAACCGATAACCCCCCATGAGGGTCAAGAGGTGACCACTGTTTCTGATCTGATAACAGCAACAGGGGTATGGAATGAGGAGGTCATCAGAGCAGTCTTTCTGCCCATCGACGCTAATGCTATTCTTAGAATTCCCTTGCAGACTCAAGTGGACGACTGGTGGGCTTGGGAACCAGAGAAGCATGGAGAATATACGGTCAGGTCAGCTTATAGGAAGTTGGCTGTTACAGTGCCCTTGCAAGCTAGTTCATCTTCAGATACTTCATGGAAAAGAATTTGGAAGCTGGTTGTCCCTCCAAAAGTGAAGGTTTTCTGGTGGCGAGTGTTACATGAGTTTATTCCGACCAAAGCCATTCTCCACCGGCGACACATCGAACAAACAAGCTTCTGTGGAATCTGTGGGGCGGATTCTGAATCTATCAAACACACGCTATCTGAGTGTACTATGGCAAGATTATTTTGGAAGAAAATGAAGGATCGGATGGGAGTTAAGTTACCTTGTCTGCTCCCTAACACATGGGCATCTGATTTACTGGAAGAGGATTTCTGCTCTGAGTCTGACCGCAGTGTCCTCATCATTGGGATGTATGCTCTGTGGTTGCAACGTAATAAGCATTGCCTTGGAGGTCCACAACTACCGCTAAAGGTAGTAGTTCAATGGACAGTTGACACGGCATATGACCTCTGGCTGCTTGTCAAGCACCCAAAGCAGCCGTCTGTTTCTACCAGCCGGCCTAGATGGACTGCACCTCCTTTTGGCTGGTTTAAATGCAACACTGATGGAGCGTTTTATTCAGACACTAGTCAGGGAGCGATCGGAGGTGTAATCCGTGATCACACGGGTACTTTCTGTGGAGGCATCGCGAAATGGCAGCCCTATGGTCTGGATGCACTAACGATGGAAGCTATAGCTTGTCTTGAAGGGGTCATCTTTGCTGGTACTCGGGGCATCCAAAAGTTGCAAGTGGAAACTGATAGCCAAGAGCTAGTGAAACTTTGGGAGTTGGGCGTGTCGCAGCGCTCGCATATTTCACCGATCATCAGAGAGATTAGAGTTTTAAGTGGTGCTTTTCATACTTTCTCTTTGGTGTATGCTAATAGATCTTTTAATCTTGTAGCCCATACTCTAGCTAAGCAAGTCTCAGAAGGCAGCAGGATGGGTGAGTGGCATTCAGCCCCATCCTGCATTGCCGCTCTGGTGACTGCAGATTGTAATCCTGCTGGTCCTTGATATATGAATGAAGCATGGTCGCAAAAAAAAAAAAGTGTTGGTGCATGGTGTACCAGTGCACGAGCCGGTTCGGTTGGTGTTGACCTTGACCGGGAACCCGGCCGGCTTTGATTGGTGTTGGTGGGGCTGGGGAAGACATGAAAAACACCCCCCGATCGAGTGCTTCGACGGGCGCCCGCAAAGATTTTCCGAAGGCCGCTTTCACGAATGAACGGTGGTGTACCTTCTCACCAAATCCCGGCCCATGAGACTGAATTTCCGTTGCAAGAGAAGAGCCCGGATCTGACTTGACCGGTTCAGCAAGGGAACGGCCTCTGGCCATCATCATGCACGGTGGATGAAGATGCCATATCGATGATATCTTCACGCGATTTTCTTCAACAAACCACACACTTTCCAGTTTCCACTATCGGCCACTAAACAATCGTGTCGTTTTCTTTTTTTTTGACAAGAAAAACAATCGTGTCGTTGGCTTCGCCCTTTAGGCTACTCTTAATGCATGATTTCATCGCCCGATTTCCAAAACTATGAAATTGAACGTGAAACGGACATCTCTCTGAGTGGACAGTTTCATCACACAATTTCATAGACTACTTTTAGCATATGGGTCCCACCAGTCTCTTTCCATCTCTTCCCAGTTCCCACACTTCCTTCCCCATCGTGGCTCACCAGAGGTACTCTCGTGCCCGTGTTCCAGGCAGCAAGCAAAGCCATCTGGAGGAGGCTGCCCACCCACGCACCCAGCAAAGCCGGAGGAAGCAGCGCTGGAGGTGGCCGCACCCACGCCGGACGTGCCCGTGCCGGAGGTGGTCGCGCTCGCGCCGGAGAATGAGGCCGCGCACGTGCCGGAGGCCGCCGTGCCCGTGCCTGAGGCCGCCGTGGCTGCGCCAGAGGAGGCCGCGCCTGCGCCGGAGGTGACCGCGCCCGCGTCGGAGGGCGCGCCCGTGCCGGAGGAGGCGGCGCTCGTGCCGGAGGCGGTCGCGCCCGCTGACACCCATGCCTCCTCTGCGCTCAAGGAAGAAGAAGACCGTGCAGCTCACGCCCGTGCATGCGGCCGGCGGAGCCCACGCGGCTCGCGCCCGCGCACGCGACCGGCGGCGCGCGGCTCCCACCCGTACACGGGACGGCGAAGCCTGCGACCGTCCGTGTGGAGCTCTTGCTCGTGTTCGTCCGGCCGCCCGCGACCGGCGAAGCTTGCGCTCGTGTCTCCATGGCGTGGCAGCACTCGCGCTCGCGTCCGCCCACGGTCGGCGGAGCGCGCTGCCAGGGCTCTATGGCACGGCGGCGCTCGCGCTCGCGTCCTCCCGCAACCGATGAAACGCAAAGCTTCTCTTAGTGGGATTTCATTGCCGTTTCATGGTCTTAGAAACATCGCCCAACATCGCCCAAAGAGTGTCGTGGGGATGACTCTCTCCTCTCTCATGCAAAAAGTGCAGATCTGCTGATGTGGCATCCTAACAAATGTACACCCATAAAACCCATTGAGACTAGTCTTAGACTGTCTCCAACATGTCTCCAACAGTGGAGACCTAAACCAAAGACCCAATTCACAGGTTGGAGACCTAAACCAAAGACCCAATTCACAGATTGGGTCACATACAGTGAATGAGTCAAACCAAAGACCAATTCACAGATTGGGTCACATACAGTGAATGAGTCAGGCATCCAAAACTTCTCTTCTCCAACAGCCTACCCATAAATAAAGAAGAGCTCCCATTCCAAAAAAAAAATCCCAGTCTTCTCTCCTCCCTTCGGCGTTCATCGGCTCCAGCTCGTCGTTGCAGCGGTCCGTCCTCACGACGGCGCGCTCGGGCGGAGGACGCCCACCGGCGTGGCCCGCGTGTGTCCGTCCTCGCGACGGCGGCCCTCAGGTCGGAGGACGCCCACCGGCGTGGCCCGCGTGTGTCCGTCCTCGCGACGGCGGCCCTCAGGTCGGAGGGCGCAGGCCGGAGCGGCCCGTCTTCGCGGCCGGCGGCGCTCGGGGCGGAGGGCGCCTGCCGGCGCAGCCCGTCCTCACGGCGCTCGGGGCGGAGGGCCCCCGCCGGCGCGGCCCGTCCTCACGGCCGGCGGCGGCGCTCGGGGCGGAGGGCGCCCGCCGGCGTGCCCCGTCCTCACGGCTGGCGGCGGCGCTCGGGGCGGAGGGCGCCCGCCGGCGCGGCTCGTCCTCAAGGCCGGCGGCGGCGCTCGGGGCGGAGGGCATCCTCGCGGCGGCGGAGCTCACAGGTGCCGGGGATGGAAGATGCGCCGACCACCCTCTCTCCTCTCTTGCTCCTCCCCTGCTGGCGTGCCACAGATTTGCGTCTGCTCGTTTGGAAGACTCTTATTTGGGTTGCTGATGTGCGCATACGCAAAATGGGTCTGTACTATGGTTCATCTGTTGGAGGGTGAATTTAGATAGGCAAAACACTATACATCACCTATTTTGCATTTGCATCCTTGTTGGAGACGATCTTACGGTCACGTGGCAGCGGCGGCCGGCATATCCCTCTCCACTATCGTTCCGCTTATTTTCATTTGCTCCGAGTTGCTACTTGCGAGGAAGCATATTCGAATGGAATAAATAGTTATTAACCTACAAAGGCCCTGTTTGATACTCTAATACAACTAGAGGTTAGAGTTATTTTCTACTCCCTCCATCCCAAATTATAAGACGTTCCAAGAATCTTGGAGAGTCAAATTTTTTCAACTTTGACCAAATTTATATAAAAATATAATAATATTTATGATACCAACTAAATGCAATTAGATTCTCTATTGGTTATATTTTCATAATATACATATTTGATGTTATAAATTTTTATATTTTTCTCTATAATTTTGGTCAAAGTTGAAAAACTTTGACTCTCCAAAATTCTTGGAATGCCTTATAATTTGGGATGGAGGGAGTACCTCTTAAGTAGCTCTTAACTAACTCTAGCTAAAGAGGTGTTTGGATATAAGGGTTTGATTGATAATAATGTACTTTTCCAATCATTTGGTGGAGTGGAGGTAGAGAAAAAAAATCATTTTTCCAGTGGTCCCAATCAGAACTAACCTAAATAATCACCTCTTGGTGAGAATAGTTTTTTTTAAGGTGGGTAATATGCAACTAGCTCAAACTAGCCCCTCTGTTTGGATATTTTTGGGTTAGTTGAGCTCCAAATAGCTCAAACTAGCTTTAGCCCTTGGTTCCAAACAAGGCCAAAGTTGAGGAATGGCTAGATGTATATGCAAGACATGTCATTAGAAATGCGTGCTGTGGGTAAAAAGCAATCAGTCTGTTCGCTTGAGGCTCTTTTCCCTCACAGAACATTATTTTGTTAGTTGCAATCTTATTTTTCAGCCGTGAAACAATATTTTTGTATCTAATATAAATTAATCGAAACAATGTTTTTAGTCCCAGAAACAATCAGCCAAACAAACCCAAAAATTTATTATTCGTTTCTTTCCCTTCATTTTGCTTAGGATCAGCGGTACCAATGGTTAATATTAGCTATATAAAAATATTAAATCTAGTGCATCTAGACAAGGGGATTATAGGTGAGGATATCTTTTTAGCCAAATTTTTAACATATTTTATATATTTCAAGCGCATGAACAATTTTATCTTTGTTTTTCCATAGAAAAAATTATCATTTGTTTATTGTGATTTGTGCTGATAGATTTGGACCATTGGATGAAGATACGAATGTTGTAGTCGTCGCCCAAAAATATGCTATATTTCAGACGCCTGAAATAAAGCAAATCCTAATTTTTAACTGGTTATTAGCCAAGTAGTTAGACAATATAGTACTAATTAATTTAAAGTGATTTTTAGTCTCAATTAATAAGCTCTGTCTGGCTGATCCTTTGCTTTGCTTTGATCACAAGAAAGAAAATCCAGTGAATCATTCAAAACATCTGGGGAGAAAAAAAAAACTCGGCTCAAGTGTCCAGATTCTGCCAATAAAACATCGAGGGGTCTCTTCGCAAAAGGCGGCTACCAAAACGCTCCTTTGCCTTCCCTTCCCCACTTCCCCGGCCCCTGCCTCCCGCGTCCCGCCGCCGACACCACCACAAACCCTACCAGCTCCACCCACGCCGCCGCCATGGCCGACCCTCGGATGTTCCCTTCGGGATCAGACGACCGCACCGACGCCTCCGACGCCGGACGCCGGCTGTACAACCCGTACCAGGACCTCAACATGCCCTACAGCTACCGGACGCTCTACGACCTCCCCACCTCGCCGGAGTTCCTCTTCCAGGAGGAGGCCCTGGCGCAGCGGCGCTCGTGGGGTGAGAACCTCACTTTCTACACGGGCGTCGGGTACCTCTCGGGCGCCGTCAGCGGCGCCGCCCTGGGCCTCCGCGACGCCGCCAGGGGCGCCGAGCCCGGGGACACCGCCAAGATCCGCGCCAACCGCGTGCTCAACGCCTGCGGCAGCTCCGGCCGCCGCGTCGGGAACACGCTGGGCGTCATCGGCCTCATGTACGCCGGGATTGAGAGCGCCATGGTCGCGGCCCGCGACCGCGACGACTGGATCAACAGCGTCACCGCTGGGCTTGGCACGGGCGCGCTCTTCCGCGCCGCCAACGGGCCGCGATCCGCCGCCGTCGCAGGCGCCCTCGGCGGGATCCTCGCCGCCGCCGCCATGGGGGGCAAGCAGCTAGCCAAGAGATACGTCAACGTCATATGATCCCTGTGTTTTGTGGCACCAATGGTTCGCATGAGCGAACAGTGAGATGGTTTAGTGCTCTTCAGGATACCCTACTCCGTTAGGGAAGGGGTTTACCTTTTTCTGAATGATATATCCATGCTTCGTTAGGCTGAATCGGGAATTATGAGCTGCATTGCAATGCAACATCTTGCTTATATAATGTATTATTAATACGTGCATTGTGGCGTTGTTGAGCAATTAGAGCTGATCTTGTCTGGAGATGTTTAGTTCTGCTTTGTGCTTATGTTGAGCGATAGATGGAGATCCCTTTATCTGTTTCTATACGTGTTGTGGTGATGTGAAATTAGCAATTAATATTGCTCAGAGATGAGAGATGGCATCTGGTTCTCCTGTGATTTGTTCGAACTGTGGCAGGTTGAACGTCTGCACCATTATCATCATTCCATACCACGGTGAAATTAAAAATTTTGCATCCAAAGCCTTAATAATTCATAGAAATTGCAGATTGGAAAGGCAAAAGGTTCACAACGGAGCGTTAAAAAAATTGCATATTGTAAAAAAACTGCAGCGACAGAAATTACAGATTAGGCAGGACTAGTAATTTTTTTTTAAAAAAAAGATTGAGATGATTCGTTAGACGAAAGGAGTCTTTTCAACTTTACTCAGCTTTTGCATCCAAAATGGACGATGCAGGCTCCCATATGATACTTCTGGCATTTGAATACAAATATCAATCCTATCAGAAAACACGAGAAGCAAATATGGGGAAAACGTGGGGAGGCTATGCCGAACTTTACTCTGCCGTGTGTGGCACAATAGTCAGGATTTGCTACATCATGTTCTCTATATCGTGACAAAACTGGAAACTGCACTAGCACCGCACCAATCCTATAACACACTAAACTGCATTCTGTTACAGCCGTTACAGCCTTCGGATATCGATATTATTCAGTAACCCCATGAGAATAAATCAAAGATTGGGGCCATTTTGCCTTCCGATTCACTTCTATGGTTTTGGTGTTTTCTAAGGGTTCAGAGGCTCATCTTCTGCAGTCATCTCTACAGCTTCGGCAGGAAAAATTATCATAGTTAGAAACAGAGAATATCTACATCAGATTCGAAGGTGGAAAAAAATAGTTTTTATGGTATTAACATCGAGCAATGTGAACATACTTGACGATCTGTGAAGATCAGAGACAACCATTAAGCGCCTCTGCAAGATTGCTGCTATGAACAGGAAAATGGAGCACATGCCGAACATGACAGTTATTGGGAATGCATTCACCTGCACGACAACATTTGTAAGAAAATAAGAATAATTGACACAAGACGTCCTAATATATTATATCTAGACCAAATTTTAAAGGAACTTCTATTTATCCACATGTTTCAGCTGAACAGGTTTATGGATTTCTTGAGTTCCTTGTTAGTATTTTTTTTTTTTTTTTTGAAAAGCATGAATCTGGAAATAGGAGTTTCTCTCAAGTTTTTTTTTTTTTTGTTGCTTACATTGTATAGTACCACACAAACAAACAGGTTGAGTGGTATACGGAAGAAATTCATGATTGTGCTTCTTGCCTCCTCAGGAATATATTGAAATCTCATCTTCATGATTGATGGCCAAAATATACCAACACATGACTCAAAGGTACAAAAACCAAGAAGCTGTAAGCAGCCTCCTAACGAAATGCTACCGCCTTTCTCCCCAGAGGGAGGTACTAGTAGGAACTGTAAAACATAAACAATGTTACCATCAGAGAGAGAGAGAGAGAGAGAGAGAGAGAGAGAGAGAGAGAGAGAGACAGAGAGACTGCACGATGTGATCAAAGGACTTACATTAGTGAGAACGGGAAGGAAAAGAGTAAAGGCTGATACCGAAAACACGATTTGCATATAACCTTCAACCTTCAGCTTCCGAGCTAACAAACGAGAAGCAATTGAGCTACCCAGCATTGACGAAAGCATGAAAGTAGCAAATATAAAGCCATGAGGAATTTCCTCATCCTTTGGGCTCAGAGCAGGAGTCCACAGGAAAACGAAAGTATACATTGATCCCTCAAACAATGACTGTATGGCTCCAAGCAATGCGATCTTCTCATCTGAAATTTCATAAGAGTTCCTTCCATGTCAATTTTAAAACCCACTAAATTTATCAAGCCATTTCCTAAGCTAGGACAGGTAAAATCTACCTGAAGCAATGGCTTTAGCTGCACCCTTGAACTGGGTTATCAAGTCCTTGCTGTCAGATGAATCTCCGTAGTTCTCACCCCATGATGATAAGATAATTGCCATTCCTATTGCTAGGAAGCAAGCAGCGGCATCAAATGGAGCCACAGGACCAAAACCCATGTTATCAGCAAGAAAATTTGCAAATAGTCCAGCAACAATGGCCACTAGACCATTGCCAAGAAATATAGCCTTGGAGAATGTTATCGACAACCATTGTGGATCAAATCCTTTCTGTACAATAACAGTGTAAATTTGCCCATTGTCAGCAAGAACAAAAGAGAAACTGTAGGAATTGACAAAACAATGCCATCAATAGCTTATCATTAGAAGAACAAAAAGAGCATCGTTGACTATAGACAAAAAGAACAATGCATTGCACTGATATTCGAGCAATGGACTTCTCATGTACTTGTACATTTCTTCAGTACAGAAATGTACTAATTATCAGCGGGAAGTTCACCATCCTGAAATATCTAATTGGACTGGGCCACAGCTTTAGTTGCTGGCTTGTCCTGGAACACCAGATAGTCCAGATCTGCCGACAAGGGCTTCAAATCAAACAAAAGAGAAAACGGGCAAGCCAGCAAGTGACAAGAAGACTGCAACTTAGTGATCCTGGTGCACTGTGTTCTGCAATGCAACCATCCTCCAGAAAAATTATTACCATAATTGTATTTTAATTCAGGTAAGTTACCTGAAAAGTCATTTTATACATAGTGTACTGACACTCTAGAAGTCAAACCTCTCGAGTATTTTATCTTTTGTTATCTTCAGTCAACCTATATACTGGCAACAAATGTAGACAAAAGCAAAAGCAAAACAAGTCCAGAACGTAATTAATAGTAGCTGTTTTCTAAGGGAAAACGAAGAGCTGATTAGAATTAAAGTTAAAGCATGTCATCTCCGAGGTAGCAGCGTCACTGTGGAGGGGAGGGATCTGGGACCTTGTTGTGCTCTGCAACGAGCCACGACTCAAAGGCTGAGAAGAGCAGCGAAGTGGAAATGCCTCCAAGGATGCGCCCAATCATAAGAAATTTGTACTGGGGGGAGTGCTTGGTGAAACAGCTGAGGATGTAGGTGATGCAGTAGGTGACACACGCCCTCTTCCGCCCCCTGGTCACCCAAAATCCATCAGCCTCGTCGCCATATCCACCAAAACAGAACGAAATCGACTGGATTGCCAGGACGGATGAGGGGGGCGCACGCACTGCTTATCCGCGAGGGATCCGACGATGGTGCCGAAGAGCATGGAGGAACCGAAGCCGGCGATGAAGAGGCGGCCGATGTCGCCCTTGTCGAAGCCGTACTGGCTGTAGAGGTAGTACACGTAGGGCCCCTGCAGCCAGTCCCCAGCTGCACCATCATCCACCGGAGGGCAATAACGTCAGAGACCACCAAAACACCACCGGCATTGCGGCCCCCAAGTCCAGATCTGGCTGGAGGGCGCAGCGCCGCGACGCGACGGGGAATTCGAGGGAGGAGCCAGGAATCAGGAGGGAGGCGTACACATCATGAGGGAGTAGACGAGGATGTAGTTGTTCTTGAAGGAGTTGAAGGCCGGGGAGGTGGCGACCCGGTCCTTGCCGGACTTGCCGAGCTCCAGCGCCGCCACGATGGCGGCGAGCGCGCCGAACACGAGGTAGTAGAACATCTCCATGGCGGGGCGGAGAGATCGCGAGGCGTGGAAGGGGGGAGAAGGGTGGTGGGATTTGGGGGTGGCGATTGGTTAGGATTTATACGGCGCACCAGCTTGGCTTCTTCTTCGTCGTCCCGACGGGGATTTTGGTGGCGAGGCAGCAGTGGGCACTCGAGGGCACACTCGTGGTCTGGCCGTGGTGTGCCGCGTGCGCGTGCGGCGTGCCGAACGGTTTGGTTGGCTTTGGCTGGGGGCTGGGCCGCACTAGACCAGGTGGCTCGTGCCTGCCGTGCCGGTGCTGGCTGATTTCAAACCGTTCAGTTTGGTGTTTGCCTGTTCCACACTTCCACTTGTGCTTTTAATATTCCGTTTACCAGTGTAGCATGAGTCATGACTGAGACGAATTAAAAGAATAATTTGACCTTATGTACTCAACTGTCTCTCGCTCTTTCTCATGACCATTTCTCGCTAAAACGGTCGTTCGCTCCGCGAGTTTGACGTATTTCATCTTAATTATTAAGCTCATAACATGCATAATTATTACCACCTCGTGTTAACTTAATCTCATGTTAATTTCTCTTAATCTTGTGTTGCCCTAATATTTATTACGGGCCTTGAAATTAAATTGATTTATAAGATTGGATTAAGCTAAGTTAAAGTTAAAAAGAATAACTCTGCAGCTTATTATTATTAGTACGAGCAACACAAAAACATGATTGCTCAAAACCATTAAGCTTAGGTTTAGGTTCGTGCAAGCAGATTTGGATCTTTCTTCCATTTGCTGATTAGTACCAACAAATAAGAACAAATGAGAGAGAAGTCTGAGGAGAGAGGAGGATGAGACTGTAGGGGTAAAGAAGACATTTTCAACCTCTATTAGTGGCCGATAAGCATAGAGCCATAGAGCGAGAAAAAACTAGAACAATGACATAAATGTCACAATATTATTATTGTTCATATGGAATTTGGATATTTTATAATGTCTTATAGGAAATTGGCTCTAGTATATCTAATCACTTGCAATAGATCCGTAACCACAACTTGATTTCATCCTAGTGTGGAGTAAAGAGGTAGAGGCCAAAGTTAGAGAGACAATTAGACAAAGCCATTGAGGCAACCTAAGAGTGTGTCCAAGAGGATGCAAAACATATCTCCAAAATCCATAACTTAGAGGATCTCAAAAAATTGAAAAATATATTTTTTTTAAAAAAGAAACTAGTAGGGAATTTAAAAAATAACGCTCATTTGGAGTGATGTTCAGTAAACAAGACTAACAACTAGTGAATTCACAAAATTGCACCGAAGACACTAATGCATTCGTGAAACAACACTAATGTGGATAGTGAGCGAGGTGCCTAACATTGTTTGGTTTGGAGACTAGAGGGGATGGGATGCTTCTATCCTAGTTTTGTAGAATGAGACAGTTCCAGTTTGTTATTTTGGTTGCAAGAACACAGTCTTCCTTGTTTTTTGTTTGGTTGGGTGGATTGAAGAGGAGGAATAATACTCTTCTTGGCGTTGTTAAGTAGCAGTCATTGGTGGGCCTATTTGTCTTCAAGCAGGCCCATATGTCATCCTTATTTTTTGCCGACTTTACCTTCTCCCTGCCTCCCCGTCGCTCATGCCCAAGCGCCCAACATGCTCGATGGCCTCTCCCCACCACGACACGAACAGAACAACACGACCATCAACAGAGGATGAGTGTGTCCCTCCAATTTGGGAGGGGGGAGTAAGTTTATCCCTGAATCTGAGGAATATCATGACTCTGTCCCTAGTATTTTCAAACCAAACACCGGGACAAAAGTGAGAGATCCCACTTCGTCTCCGTCCTGTCCGAAACTAAATGGTACCGAATGTTCCAAGTGAAAAGCATGGGACAGAGGACTCAGAAAAAAGCAAAATCGTGATATAGTATCTGCTAGACACAAATTTGGTTTTCCAATCAGAAAACTGGAGTTTAGCTAAAGGTATGGAGAGTCTCTTGGAAATGGTTTTACAACCAACATTTTTGGCGATTCAAGGACCAATTGTGTCAAAATGAACTTTAGAAGAAATTCGGTAGAAGCCAAGATTGAAACCAGAACTACAAAGGCCAAAAATCTGCATGGAGAGAAGATGGATGATGTTTTACATTAGGATGATATATAGGAATGTCTATATTGGATCAATTGGAAAACTATGGGTGTTTCTAAAGTGCACCTGTGGATTATTTCTTGGTCCATTTGCTCACTGGCACTGCTTTGCAGAAGAAGCATTTCTTCTCTGCAATGGGCCTTGTAAAGCGTATACATCCAACACGCATGAAAAAAAAAACAATGTCGTTGGGCCTCAGGTTTTGGTTTTCCTATGCAACTGTCTGGGCTTGGGTTGTCGATTTGGTATACAGATATCTGGACTGGATCTCCGGAAATCAGAAAAAATGTGTTGGGCAGACAAACAACTAAAAGAAGCCGAAAACTATGCATCAGCAACAGCAATGGACCAACAACAACAGAGTTCCATTCAGGAGCCCAAAAGGAGGGAGCAATGAGACAGAGTGAGAACACAAGAACTCTGCTTTTGGACTACTAGGGGGCATCCGCAATGGTTGTCAAATAGCTAGCTAGGAGGAATTCTATTGGTTCTTAATAGTACTTTACAAATAGCTAACGAGATGACGTATAAAAATAATATAAAAGTAGCACTCTTATTGGCTATCGAGGAGAGAGATCAAATAGCTAGCGACTTCTCAATAGCTAGCTATTTGATCTCTCTCCTTGATAACCAATAAGAGTGCTACTTTTGTAATTTGCCTCATCAAAATAGTATTTATTTATATGTCTCATCTAGCTAGCTATTTGTAAGTTGTCATTGAGAGCCAATAACATTCTTCCTAGAGACCAAATAGCTAGCGATTTGAACACCATTGCAGACGCCATACTAACCAAACAATAGAAAAGCAGCACAGCACAAGAATCTCATTTGGACTTTTGCTCCTGATCCTGGAGACTTGACGTTAGGTAAGCCGGAAACAAGATTTTGAGGGCTCCCAATCCCTCTCGGCTCTCGCACTAGCCTGCCGTCCAGTGTTGGAATTCCTAGATGTCCCATTCAGGTGAGCACGTCCGGATAAAGACTACTAGGAGGAGGCAGCGACGTGACATTGGCCAGCGCTCGCCTGCCGCCTTTCCAAGCCAGTAACGACGGCCCTTGGTTGCATCAGCGTCACCTCCTCACTGACCAACAATACTTATTGTTCAACGGCGCGGCGGCGTTTGTGCACTCAGGTCTCACGCGTGACGCGGCTCCTCCTCGACCTCGATCGATCTCAGCTGATCCGAATTAGCACACGCGATCACGCGGTGCCAACGCATGATCTCAGCTTTCTGTTTCTATGTTTTTGCCTTTTCAGATTTCCATGGGGGTCATTATCCAGAATAGCTTATGACCATCGATATGCTTGGCTCTGATGGATTGGAGGGGGTGCTTTTTACCTGCAGCTTGCTGCCTGGTGCCCATGGCATCATCACCACCGCTCTGTTCCTAGCGGAACGAAAGGCTCTTGCAGTTTTGCCTCTAATTAATGGAGTATATGTATATCCTTTGCTTTTGCCTGAACCTGAAGCCGTTCTCGGAGATGCCTTCTTCAGAATATACTACTACTCTACTAGTACACACTTGTATCTGCTCAGTGGCCTTTGTTTGTAGTCTGTGGCATTACCGATTTGCCATGGCATCTACTACTCTAATAGTCTGATCTGATGACTCTGATGACGATAATAAAGGTACACGTGACCCAATATTCTGCCTATTCTCTATGTGTGGTCACAATTCCTTCAGTGCCTGATCACTCGTTTTGATTCTTCAATAGAAAGGTAAGTTTTTTTATTCTTCAGTAGAAAGGTAAGTTTGCGAGCTTTCTAATTGAGGACTTCTATCAATCGTATCAGTCATCGTGGCCAATATTTTATTCAGTTTGGCGGCCTGCTCTTCCATTCTCCTGATGACGACAAATTTGCCGATTTCTTAACCTATAAGGTTCAAAGGTTCGCTTCTTCGGAAGAAAAAAATAACTGCAGATACAACTACGGAACTACCTAACCACGGCTTCATCACTCAGCATTCACTGTGCAAGAATTGACGGTTCTTCACACACAGATACAGACACAGACACAGGTCATGCTAATCCACTCGTCAGGGCGGGTTTCTAGGTTTCCTAACGCGAATATGTTCTTAGCGAAGCTTATGGGTGTGCCAAATGCCAACGATCCTTCTAAAATAAAGCTAGCTCGTCAGTGGACGGCCATTCTGGTTTTCAGTTCCAGCTGTCAAGTGTGCTCCTTTCCTTCTACGCTGCTCTGTGCGTTCGTTCAGCTGTGAGCAGCGCTTATAGGTCTTTTCATAATCTGAGATTTGCTCGTAAACAGCTGTTGAGCAAATCTCAGGTGACAACAAAAAGCATGGGTTCAGCTGAGAGCTGACACTTTCCTGTGTTGTCCAGATGCAATTCCAGCTGCAAAGCTTGCTCTGTTTTGCTGGAGAAACCTGCCGAAAGCTACACGACGTGTGGTGGTCCTGCACATTAGTGCTAATGGAATCGATCGATGCTAGTACTACTGTCTCTCTTTTTTTTTCCTTCCAAAATTCTGTGCAGTATTCACATGAACAGAAAGACACGGAATTGCTTTCAGATCAAAATCTGAGTAGTAGTACCAGAAGAGAGTGGCGAAATTTCCTCTTCACTACGAAACATTTTGTTCTCTTTACAAATCCCTAGTTACACAGTCAGTCTAGCTAATATGAACGGAAATGGCATAATGTTTTGCTGAGTTTGCAAGGTTGTAATAAAGAAGAAGAAAAAACGCATGGTACAAAACATGCGGAACATATTCGCCAACAACTTCACCTTTCGGTGTGTAATAAGCATCTTATTTCGTTCGTGCATTCATTTTTTTTTTCTGCCGAATTTTTATCAACCTCTAGAGTCTTTTCCTGCGTGGCCCTAGCCCAGGAACAGGTGATGGATCGATCAAACGCACACACCGCCGACCCCAAAAAATATATATTGTTGAGGGAAAATGCATGTATGTGCTGGTAAATAAACGATCGGCGCCGCATCGGCATATCGCTCGCTAATGCATCTCAGAATCAAGGCACGAGAATATTCTTGTCCTCCACGGGCTCGATAAGAACTTGTGTCCCATCCTGCCTAAATTTCGAAACCGACCGTTTGCTGTGTGCAGCTTGATGATAGGCATGGAGAACTGTTGGTCGTTTTTCGTACTAAAAACCTGCGACGTCGACGCCGCGGGCCGGATCTTTGGCCAAAGCAGATTATTATTCCACAAGTATCTTCCACACCTTCGCTATCGGATGGATGGCGACGTGACTACATGACCTTATATGGAGAGTTTGCTGGAAGGATGCAAGCCACTAGAAGCCTAGCTAGCTAGTATTGCATATCCTTCTCCAGTTCGATCTCCGTAATGAAATGGGAGAAAATATGTTCTCCCTACGGGACACTTGGGTTAGCAGCTCCTGATTCTGGTGGGCATAGCTTATTAGCTTTCCAGGCTAAGCAAACAAGGCCACGGTTTTCTTTCAAAGAATGCCAGGAACAAAAAAAAAGAGAGAGAGAGAGAGAGAGAAAGCTTTGGCTGATTTGTTTCGCTCCCACTAGTCAAGTGTATGTGCGCGGACGTTAAGTTTCGCCGCGGCATCTTGGAGGAATTTGGCATGCGGTATTATTCGTGTTGACCGATGAACGCGCGCGCGGGCATGCGTACGTAGTAGGTTTGTATTGACCGCGCATAGATAGAGCTATCTAATATCTAGATCGATCAGCTGGTGCAATGCTCAGCTCAGCACAGCACTGGACGCCCAGTCCTCGTCCCCACAAGCAGCGTTTGCGTTTGGAGTGGCAGAGAGAAAGCGAGGTGGCAGGAGAGGAGTGGGAGTACAAAGGAACGAACAGCGGAGACGACCGAGCCGCTACGCCGGCTGCTGATCGAGCAGGACGGGACGGCCATCGCGAATCAGAGAGACAGAGACCATACGCGCTGGCCGAACATGTCACGCGACGATTCGGCCGGTCGCTCTCGTTCTCGCCCGTGGCCGTCGTGGGCTCGCGCTCTGGCGGCGAAAAATTAGCCCGGGAGCGCGGGGCGGAAAGCGACCGGGGAACCCCCGGCCCCGGACGTGGCAGGCCGCGCCGTCCCGCAGAGCCAGCGAGACCTGCTCGATCCGCGGACGCGGACGCGGACGCGACGCGGGATCCGATCCGCCGGCGGCTCGAGACCACGTTTCGGGCCTTCGGCTTCGGCTTCGGCTTCGGCTTCGCTTCCCCGGCGCCGCGCCGTCCGTATCCCCGAAGCCCGAATCGGGCAGGCGGAAACCCCCCACGGCCCCACGCAGCCACAGCACGCGCAGTCGCGCACCCCCCGCAGGCTCGTTCCGTCGTCGTGCGCGCCTCGCGTTTACGCAGCTGCTTCCTCCTGGCCCGAACACGCTTGACCAAACAAAGAGCGCGAGATCGATGCAGCTGGTCGGTCGTATTGGTGCAAGGGTGACAGCGATCTGATGCGCAAACAGCAACCGGCCGCCGGAAGCCGGATAACGCTGTTCCATGCATGTCATGGCGCGAGTTTATCGAAGCCACGGAGACCAGGTATTATTAACACGCCTGCTTACTTACTTACTTACACCTAACAAACACCAGTTAGGCGTGACCGCTTTCATAGCGTGGCGTGCTATGTCCCTCCTCCGAAACAATGCTTATCAGGGCCGGTTGCCGGGGAAGAAACACGTCGGCGACTTTTTCAGTTTGAGGTGGCAACTCATGTTGACCACGTTGCCTTTGGATGGGTGGTGGTAAGAATGACTGGTACTGTCGTTGGGCTACCAGAGCTCAACTACCCATCTTGTGGGTGGGCTCGTTCAGCTAGTAGTTTTCTTTTTTTAATACAAAGAAATGTGTTCAAAGGAAACCTGCTGGTTCATGACTAGGAAACCCACTTGTATGCAACGCATTCTTTTGATATTTACAGTATTTATTATAGCCGATGAGCTGCGTCTATTGCCGTGGTCTAATCAAGTCAGCTGGGTTCGGTTGGCGCGATGGAATACCCCAGTAACCTGATGGCTGGGCGAGCAAATAGTTCAGCGACTGTTTGGAACGCGGGATTTTTTCTTGGTTCTTGCGTTTTTCTGTAAAATTGAACTGATTCATTTAAAATTTCTGCGTGATTTCTGTAGAATTCCTGTCCCGAGAGACTCTTCTTTTTTTTTTGAGAGACTCAGTTTTTTTAGTTTTTTTTGCAAGACCCAGTTACAGACGCAGACGCTCACAAACACGCCTGAGAGACTCTTTTTTAGAGAGACTCAATTTTTTTTTGCGAGACCCAGTTACAGACGCAGACGCTCACAAACACGAGCACGCATTCATCCTACCCCTACAATGAACGCATGCGCGTACACCCTACTCCTATGAGTACCTCCGGACAACCGAGTTGGATCAGCAAATCTCGAGATTGACAAAGTCACCATAGACGCCTCGCTGTCGACGTGCACGTCACCTACCACTAAAAGAATATCGTCGTTAAATCCTGGAATAAATCCAGGAAAATACGAACACCCGTGTCAAGTCGGGGACTTGAACACGGGTGGACAGGTTCTACCACAAAGAACCCAACCAGCAGAGCTAAGCTCAGTTCATTTTGAGAGACCCACTTACAGACACATACGCTCACAAACACGAACGTACATTCACCCTACCTTCGCTTCGCTTGAGCTATAAAATACACTTAGAGGACTCTAAAAAAATACACTTAGGGGTTGTTTGGATCCCTTTATTTGGAGGATTCGAATCCACTCAATAAACTATATTATTTGTCTTGAAATTTGATATTTCATCACTTTTTAAAGTTCACATATAAGTCTATCTCAAATTCATAGGGTATGAGAGAGAAATAAATTCTATAGATCAACATGCTATATTTTTAACTTTGTAATTTATAACACTCTCTTTATCTCACTCCCTTACGTAGAAATGCAACACATGAGTATATATCTCGTGTAACCATAATGATATACAAATATAATCCATATACAACCATATTAGCTTAATTAATATGTGTCTTAATTATAATTCTTAAAATAAATTTAATTTTAAGGATCATGTCTATTAAAAATTGTCGGGGGAACGCCAAAGGGGTACCCCAATCAACGCAAAACACACGGGTTAAAACCTAGAACACCAATTAATAGCAAGCCCAGCTAGACTTAACCACCTGAATACCAACCTGTCAAAACCCACAACACCGGCCCACCACGGGAAAGCCTAGGCCCGCCAAATGCCTCTCAAACCACCTCGTGGTAGCCTGCCTCTCGAGCCCTGGCTCAAGGGGTTCGAGCCCGCCACCGCCATACACCACCCCTCGAGACCCGACACAGGGCCCTCGAGCCTCGCTGACCCGGCTGCCTACCCCTCGAGGGCACATCACGCCCCTCGAGCAGCGCCAAGCACCGGATGCCAACCCCACACCAAACATTTAATGCACTCACCTACCCCCGTCACGTCCTCTGAGACGCAGCATGCACCACAGTGAACCGGAGTCTGAGTCAAACCTCCTTTTCACCATAAGCATGGGTGAAAAAGGCACCAGTACAGCACTGTTCGACCATACCCTGCACTGTGGCACGTCCCGGTTACATCTCGAGACCCGGATTTCCGCTGTACGACCAGGTTCCCCGGAACTCGCCCATACCTGCGGAGCTCGAGCCTCCCGCAGGCGCCACCTCGAGGCCGGTTCTGCTCCCCTCGAGCCCTAATTGCTGTCATATGATTGGAGGACAGGTACCCCTAAGACCCGGCGGGACTATGCACGTATCGTACGTGCCGGGATGGGCGGTGCACGGCCTCCACGTCGCCACGCCTCCACGTCCGCACCCGGGATGGAGGCCACGCTTCAAGGACGCCCCAACGGCAACCCCCACGTCGGTTACAATGTCTTCGACAAGACAGGGTTCCTACCCTTTTCCGTACTGGGCACCGTACGCCCCGACACCTGTAATACCCTTGTGTAACCCTGGCCTCCCCTTGCTCTATAAAAGGGGACACCAGGGCCCTCATTCCGGGGTTACAGAGACGTTAGAACGCACATACGCCCATACACCCTCACACGCGAGTCCGGACCCCGGTCCACGCTCGCCAAGCTTGTATTCGCCCCTGTACGAGCATTTCGGTGCAAGTAATACAAGGATCTCCTCCCCCGCTGGACGTAGGGCCTTCTTTGCCCGAACCAGGATAAATCTTGTGTCACCTTGCATTACCATCCAGGGAGAGAGCACGCGATCATATTACTAGTTGGTGCTATACCCCCGGGGTAGAAACACCGACAAAAATAGACTAATAAAAACAATTACATATTTGTCAACAAACCGTGAGACAAATTTATTAAGACTAATTAATCCGTCATTAGTATATGTTTACTGTAGCACAACATTGTCAAATCATGAACTAATTAGGCTTAAATAAATTGGTTCGCAAAGTTATCGCAATATGTGTATTTAGTTTTCTAAATCTACATTTAATATCTCAGCCAGGTGTCCAAATATTCTATGTGATAGATGAAAAGTTTTGGAGTGAGAACTAAACACCTCTTAAGTTAGTGTGTGTTCTCAAACAAAAATGTTCCTAAAACAACGAGTATGCAGTTTGACGCCGAAATTAATTTTATCAAACTTTTTTTTTCTCCTTTTGCCGAGGCTTTTTTAGCAAATATAATACGCGGTATATATGTAGTACGTATATACTACGTGAGCCAAGTGGAGGGAACGACGACGTGATCATCACAGAGAAAACCAGGCGGGGAAATAAGAAAAGTGGCAGCTGAGGAAGCAAACTGTTTTTTTAACGGGAGGGGAGAGTGACATCAGTTTTGATGTCCACTAGCGTAAATTATGGTTTGTTTTTTTTTGCCGGGGTCTACCGTGGTACGCATATTGCTGGAGAATGATCCATGCATACGATTATTATGCCTTGCTTGACTATACGTACATAGATCTACACCAATCTATATCTATATATATATGTTAAAGTGAAACTTAAACTAAATTTTGTTCTAATTTCTCTCTAACCTACGTAGCCTGAGATAAATTTGTACACAATCAAACAAACCTTGAACGGTGACTCGTGGAAATCAAAAGTTTTTTTTTTGTTTTGGGGCTTGTCTAGTTAAAACTTGTGTGTTTTTAAGGCAACCAATACATAGGTGTTTTGTGTCGAAAACACATGAATTTCAGCAGCTAAAAAATCATGTTTTTTAGCACTTAACACCCAAATTTGGGTGGACTAGGAAATACAAGGAGCCCAACACATAAAAGCAAATTCATGTATTTTTTTCCTTAACTAGCACATAAATTTGACCCACACAAAAAATATGTGTTTTACAAGGAAGTGGCACATAAATAACATAATACAATTTCTTTCTAGAGAAGAACAATTAACAATATTTTTCAATCAGAATGACACAATCACAAACATGTGTTGCAAATAGGTTATACTTCTGCTATAAAAATCAACCTACATATTAAAATCCAACAATCACCATGTGCAGCTTTAGTTCGGTGATGGTTATTGTATATATTTTATATTAAAATTATAGCTTTAGTTCTTTGCAATTTCTATAAATATAACCTGTAATTTTTTAGTCCAACAATGATAATAAACAAGTCACAATTTGTTTTTTTTATAGTTAAACAAGGACAAAAGGTTAATATATATACTGACACAAAGACAATTAACAAGTCATAATTTTATCATAGTTTGACAAGAACAAAAAATAATATATTAACAAGTCACAATAATAAAATTTGTTTTGTGTTAGTATATACGTATTATCTTTTGTCTTTCAAACAATGATAATTAACAAGTCACAATTTTTTTCTATAGTTAGACAATGACAAAAGATTAATGTCTTTCAAAGTGATAATTAACAAGTCACAATTTTTTTCTATAGTTAGACAATGACAAAAGATTAATTATATACTAACACAAAAACAATAAACACAGAAACACATATATATGCATTCCTTAATACGTGTGTACCTGTACTAGTACGTCCTGTATCGTACACTCCTCTACATACTACTCTGCTTAGTTCTCACACCAAGCGAGTGAGCTTTACTACTCTGCTTACTTGTTACTGTTGTTAGCTAATTCCGAGAAAAAACACCGAAGACAGATCAAATTCAAACGTAGTGGTCTTGACCAGTGTGTGGACACATACAGATCAGACGCTAGATACAGAAACACGAGCCAAATCCGACGTCCACAAAAATCGTGTGCTAGCTCGAGATAAAACACTCGGGTGATACTTGGCAATTCTGTTTTGGTAGGGAGGCAAGACTTCAACATAAAACCTTTCGGGTCTCCCAGCGTCCTTAAAATAACGTTTTTCTATAAAATTTCCTATGTCTTACTAAAGATGTGTAAAGCTTTTGCACATTTGAGAAAGAAAAAAAGTACTCCCTCCATATCTCTTTTAGAGTTCGTTTTGAAAAAGGTTTCGGTCAAACATTGGAAATATAAATCATGAATAACTTTTAAATTATTGAGTTTAGAAATGTAAAAATCATATAAATAAATTTATCTTGAAAAGTACTTTCATAAAAGTATATATATACCACTTTATAACAAATATTTTTAAAGAAATAAGTGGTCAAAGTTATGCTTTGGAGACCGTGTCGCTATCCAAAACGAACTCTATTTGTGATACGGAGGAAGTACTTCCTTCGTATCGCTTTTAGATGACGTTTTGGACAAGGTTTGAGTCAAACATTGAGAATATAAATCATGAATAACTTTTAAATTATTGAGTTTAGAGATATAAAAATTATATAAATAAATTTGTCATGAAAACTATTTTCATAAAAGTATACATATACCATTTTACAACAAATATTTTTTAAAAAAATAAGTGGTCAAAGTTGCACTTTGAAGACCGTGTCGCTATCCTAAACGTCATCTAAATGTGATACGGAGGGAGTACATGACTATTTCTTTCAACGGTTACTACACTAAAAATTGGGCGGAACAAAGTCAAAGATGATATACCTCTTCAGGGTTGCAAGAGATGAAGATGGACGTGGATAACACTAGCTAATCATTGGAGATTAAAATTTACAGCTGGTGCGGTGATGTTCTGAGTCCGAGTACCACGATATGCTTAGGAAAATTGGCCAGAAGCATCTTAGTTTGGATGGTAAAAACGATGCTTTGGTTTTTTTTCTGGCCAGAATCGTCTTAGTCTGAGCACCACGATATGCTTATTAGGGAAATTGTTACAGCAATCCAGTTTTTTTGGACAGGCGTCGCACTACGGGAGCTTAGGAAAATTGTTACAGCAATCCAGTTTTTTGGACAGGCGTCGTCGGTCGACCAGCAACGCAACGACATGAAACAAGCTGCTGACATGACAGTTCATGTTATATAGAGTATATACGACGCCGTAATCAGTAGGTGAGTACGCACGTATTCCTTCTCTAAACGCCCTTCCAAAAGGACTGTGTAGGGCAACTGCGGAGCTTTTCCATTCGGTTGCTGATAGAATTAGAATCATCAATCATATCGCATCAAATCAGACCGAAGCAACAACCATTACTCCTCTAAACGATAAACAACGATTTGGTCTCCCAGCTCTTAATCTGGCAAATCTCCGGTAAGAGCGCTCTGCCGTATTTGACATTTTGGTTGTATTGTGTACTAGCTAAAGCAAAGTATGTACATGCCAGACTGCCGCCAGACGACACGTTTTACTAGCAGTTAGCCACACGGCACGTCCAAGGTCCAATCCACACGAGTCCGGAGTTCGTGCCAAAGTTGCAAAATCAGAATATACCACCGATCCGATGAGCAGATAAACTCGAATCCATCTCTTATGTCAATCTTAATCAGAGATTCATAGAGTTTTACGAGCATTTATGATACTATTATTAATGAAGAGAGATACTCTCTCTCTCCCAAAATATTTGTCGCTTTCGCTTCCCGAGAAACAAATGCCGGTAATTTTTATAAATAATAAATATCATCAATTAGTATCATCGAAGAGATCTTTGAATCTAGTTTTTTAACAAATTTATTTAAAGATATAAATATTACACGTATTTTCTATAAAGCGAGTCAAACTTGTGGCACAAAAACCGAAAACGACTAACATTTTGGGACAGAGGAAGTACTCCGTATGATAAGAATTTTATGAGAGTGGAGATAATTTTATAGGGATGAAACTCTTATGTAATGGTTTCAAAATATGGAGCAGTACTGAGGAGGATCTTACTGACACACAAACGTTGTCCTAAAAACTGACGGCAACGCAAGGGACTCTCGAGATTTGGTGGGATTGGCACGTAGCAAATTCGGGAACTCGTCAACCACTAGTGACGACGGATTGTGCCTATTCGGCTGGTCCAACCACCGAGCGCCTCCACCACTCCTGCACCGGTGCGCCCGGACACGAACTCGCGCCTGCCGGATCGACGAGTCCAAACGATTCCAAACCACTGAAAAGCCGTGGCGATGCCGATGCCGATGCCGATGCCGAACGACGAAACCACACGAATCCATCCACGCCTACTACGCCCGCCTCTGGTCTCTGCGTCGCGGCCATCCGCTGCACCGGCGCGACCCCGCCTTCTTTGACCCCGCGCACGCCACGCCACGCCACGCCGCACCCGATCCGCGACCGCACGAGTTCTCCTTTCCTTTCCCCCTCTCGACTCCCGAGAGACACCGTCTCGCTCGGGGCTGGCTGGGCGCCCTTAAAACCCAGCCCTCTCCAACATTCCGATCTCTTACCCTGCCCCTCCGAAACAGACGAACCGACGTGACCGGATCCCCGATCAAAGGCAGGGGGCGGCAGCAACTGCCAACGTAGGGGGAAGGGAAGAAGGCCGGCCGGGGGCGCGCGCGCCGCGATGATGGGGCCGGACGGCGGCGTCGGCGTCGGCGTCGGCGTCGGTGGAGGGGTGATCGGGGCCCTGGTCTACGGGGTGCTGGCGGTGCTGGCGCTGCGGCTCGTGCTGTCGTACAAGTCGGCGGTGCACGCGCTGCGGCGGGCGTGGCGGTGCGCGGACGAGTGGGCGCAGGCGTACCAGTACTACGAGGTGCCGCGCCTCGCCGGGGACGGCGCGGAGAACCCGCTGTTCCGGAAGGCGGCGGCGTACGTCGCGTCGCTGCCGTCGCTCGAGGACGCCGACGCCGCTTGCGTGCTGTCGTCGGCGGCCAAGAGCAACGACTTCGCGCTGCAGCTGGGCCCGGGCCACACCGCGCGGGACGCCTTCCTCGGCGCGCGCCTCGCGTGGACCAACGCCGGCGCCGACCGCCTCGTGCTGCGCGTGCGCCGCCACGACCGCACACGCGTGCTGCGGCCATACCTGCAGCACCTCGAGTCCGTCGCCGACGAGATGGACGCGCGACGCCGCGAGCTGCGGCTCTACGCCAACTCCGCCGCCAACGCTGCCGACTGCGCGCCGCCGCGGTGGACGTCCGCGCCCTTCACCCACCCGGCCACGCTCGACACGGTGGCCATGGACCCGGACCTCAAGGCCCGCGTCCGCGCCGACCTGGAGAGCTTCCTCAAGGGCCGCGCCTACTACCACCGCCTCGGCCGCGTCTGGCGCAGGAGCTACCTGCTCTACGGCGCTCCCGGCACGGGCAAGTCCACGTTCGCCGCCGCGATGGCGAGGTTCCTGGGATACGACGTCTACGACATCGACCTCTCCCGCGGCGGCTGCGACGACCTCCGCGCCCTGCTTCTCGACACCGCCCCGCGGTCGCTCATCCTCGTCGAGGACCTCGACCGCTACCTGCGCGGCGCCGGCGGCGGCGGCGAGACGGCGGCGGCGAGGACCGCGCGTGTGCTCAGCTTCATGGACGGGCTCTCCTCGTGCTGCGGCGAGGAGCGCGTCATGGTGTTCACCATGAGCGGGGGCAAGGACGGCGTCGACCCGGCCGTGCTGCGGCCGGGGCGGCTCGACGTGCACATCCACTTCACCATGTGCGACTTTGAGGGCTTCAAGGCTCTGGCGAGCAACTACCTGGGGCTCAAGGACCACAAGCTGTACCCGCAGGTGGAGGAGGGGTTCCACGCCGGCGCGCGCCTCAGCCCTGCCGAGCTCGGCGAGATCATGCTCGCCAACCGCGGGTCCCCGAGCCGCGCGCTCCGCACCGTCATCAGCGCGCTGCAGCACGTGGCGCCGTCACCGTCAGCGCAGACGCAGCGGACCATCGCCGCGGCGCGGCCGCCGAGGCTGACCTCGAGATGGTCCGGGCACCTCGACGACGCCAGCGCTGCGGCGTCGGAGCCCAGCGCCGCGGAACAGTCCCCGCGGGGCGGAGGCGGGGGAGGTTTCGCCAAGGACGCGCCGATCAGGGAGATTAAGAAGCTCTACGGTCTGATCAAGTACAGGAGCCGCAAGGACGCCGGCGTCGTGCCGGTGGACGACAGCGCTGCGTCGCCGAACGGGCGGGGCAGCGACGTTAGCTCCGAGAAGGACCGGTGATTAGTTATTTGGGCTTTGTTCTTTTTTCTTTTTTTTTGCGTTTTCACTTTTGATAATGATAATGATTTCTGAGTACAAATTTCTTGTTTATTCGAAACCTGGGATTTGTACATTGTAAGTAATCTTGTAGTGGTAGGGACTTTCTTGTCACTCCAGATACCGTGTTCATCTGAAACGCATCAATTCACTGTGTGGCAGTAAACAAGGTCACACAATGTTCAAAAGCAACGGCGTATTCACAGCTTCGCGCATACTATACGTGACACGTGAATTGCTGGCGTGAGCCCAATTGGCAATTTGGTGACTTCTTCCGAAATATACACAGGGGCAATAGAACAGCAAATTCTCCACGACGGCTAAACAACCATGACAGTATGCTTGTTAGACTGAAGTTAAAGTATTTCGCTACAAAGGCAAAGGATCTTGTTTTTTTCCCCAAGCAAAAATGAACAGAGACCTGGATCAAATTTGAACTGACTAAACAATTTACTGCATCGACCCATACATAGGCCATAGTCGTGGCAAGTGTCAACTGTAATCTGGTTGGAACAAGCGGTCCAGACGACGGCAAGCCGGCAGTACAAGTGCTCTGTTCGTTGGTTTGCAGTACGTACAAGTGCTCTTCTATTCCCAATTGCACTTTGCACCAATCTCTGTCACCAGGCTCGCATTTGCATTAGCCTGGACCACCGGCGCTGGTCCGTCCCCAACCCCGTCGCCGGCCGGCGCGCCGGCGCCGGCAACTTCGGGACAATTGGCGCCGATTCCTTTTGCCAGTTTGCCACCCTCCAAATTCTCCACTGCGATTTGATTAAGCACCGGGCTGGCTGGTCTGGGTCTGGCTGGCTGGCTGCGGTTGCGACCTCGCCATCACGCCGCTTTCAGGTGTTACCCCGCGTCTGCTTCGCGCTTAAAGTATAGCGGGACACGCGCGATTACGAGGTGCTAAACAATGCGATGAATCAAAGACATCCATTATTATTTATATTAAAAAAGAAAGTGTTTGGTCTTAGACAGTCTCCAACAGTCACTGCCTAAAATACAAGACACAAGACTCGATAGCGCTATAGGCAAATGAGTTTAGTACCTATTCTTAATGTTCTCCACACAAAAGAGAACATTTTCTGTAAATGAGTCTCAAAGAGAAATAATATTTAAAATTAAGGATCTCGAGGAGAAACAATACTTAAATTTGAGTGGTGACTCGCCTAATATCCAAAATAAATCTCTCATATATACTCTGTTGGAAGTTGTAGATACTGTCTTTTTTTTCGAGACCAAGATCTATTTTAAATTTGGGTATCCAAATGAGTCTCTTGTTGGAGACAGCCTTAACGGCGGGTGATGATGATTAGGGGTATGTCTTTGCGAGCTAATGATGTGCCTGCCAGGCACCTGTCTGCTGCTAGCCTTGTTGCTGCATATTGTTATTTGCTGCTGCACGAACTCCTACAGCTTATCTGTGCCGTTTGGAGGGAATAATGTCCACCTATATTTGGTTCACAAGAGCGTGCAGTTGGCACTTTGCACAGCACAGCAGAGCACAGCTAGTTCCAAGGTGTGGAACAAGCAAGGATCAGCCGGTGCCGCCGCCGCCGCACAGCACAGATGTCCTATCGCTGTTCCAGCTTTGCAAGATGAACTGGACGGGGGTTGGAGTGGAGGAGGAGGACAGTGGACGTGGCCTCTGCTTTCACGGGAATCGGGATGGTTGTGCCTGGCTGCCTGCTCATCGTCCTTCAATCGGTGCGACCCCATTACTCCTACCATCCGTCGAATTCCTCCTGGTGTTGAATAATTAGTTTTTTTTTTCTCATTTTCATATGACCCGGGGGTGTTGACAAACTGATTAACAAAGAAGAATGAGGTCTTGTTTAGATGCCAGGGATGAGTTTTTTTTTTCCTCAACTATAGCAGTTTCGTTGTTATTTGACAAATTTTGTCCAAATATGATCCAACTAGACTCAAAAGATTCGTCTCGACATGTACATACTAAAAGTACAATTAGTTATTTTTTTTACCAACATTTAATGCTCCATGCATGCGTCCAAACATTGATGTAATGGTGATGTGACGAAGAGAGAGTGAAAAAAAATTAAAAATTAGAGATATCTAAACAAGTTGTGAGGGTGCCACTCACTGCCACCCCATGTTGACATACGAATTGTCGTGTACAGTCTAGGAGTGAGTGTTGTAAGGTACCTTACCCGAGGACTGAATATACTCCGTATATAAGAACAACACATAATGGTGGTATTCAATTGAACTTATTTACAACTAATTTTAACTGTTTTGTAAAAAGAATAAATTAAAATACGACCAATAAACTGACCGATAAATCAACTAGACCGCGACAGACACAGCCACGGTCGTGTTTGTCAAGGACGGACACGGGACACGGTCCCGGCCAAGTCTGTGCCGTGAAACGGAAGCAAGTCTAGGCGTACGGCGGCGGCGTGCTGCTGTCCGAAAGTTTTTTTTTGCATGCACGGGAACGGAAGGGACTACTCCATCACTCCGGTGCTACTAGTCACTACAGCAGAATTACTCTTTGCCGAGTGCTGGCAGCACTCGGCAAAGAGCCTTTTGCACTCAGCGAAGGCACTCGGCGAAGAATTTAACGGCAAAGAGGTTCTTTGCCGAGTGCCAAATATCGGGCACTCGGCGAAGGCTTCGCCGAGTGCTGACATATTTGACACTCGGCAAAGAAAAAAATAAAAAAACCCTGAAAAAATAGGGAAAAATTTTTATTTAATTGGAGGAAGGGCCCACTGGGCAGCGTCCACTTGTCGCCCTCGAAATCGCAAGTTCTACTATTTTTCACGCAATTTTCTCTCACGCAGTCGGCAGGATTCGAACTCACGACCTCTCGTTCGCGCGAAGCCTCCTCTACCACTGCACTACACACTCATATACGTTCCATCTCCGTTTCGATTACCCATATATTATACTAAACCATGTGTAACTTACTTATTTGAGGTTCTAAACGAATTCAAATCAAAAAATTGTAAACTACAAAGTTTTCTAACTTTTCAAGATCTACAACTTTTATTTTGGTAGTTTTTCCATCCGAGGTCGTTTATAAAAATTTGAATTTTAAATTTTACAATTTGAAACGTAGTTTTTGTTGACAAGATGATTTCAAATCAAAAAGTTGTCAACACCAAAGTTTCATAACTTTTCGAGATCTACAACTTTCATTTTGGTCATTTCTCCATCTGAGGTATTTTGAAAAATTTGAATTTTAAAACTCTTTGCCGAGGGCACTCGGCAAAGGCACCTCTTTGCCGAGTGCCAGCCACGTGGCACTCGGCAAAGAACCGCCCACGTGGCACAGTTCGGGGCCACATGCTTTGCCGAGTGCCACGTGGCTGGCACTCGGCAAAGAGGGGCTCTTTGTCGAGTGCCGGCCACGTGGCACTCGGCAAAGAACCGCCCACGTGGCACAATTCGGGGCCACATGCTTTGCCTTGTGTTTGCGCTTTGCCGAGTGCCACGTGGCCGGCACTCGGCAAAGAGGCTCTTTGCCTAGTGCCGAAATTTGGCACTCGGCAAAGCCACATGCACTCAGCAAAGATTAATTTTCTCGTAGTGAGTAGACTTTTGGGGAACCCGTTCCGTGGGGATGATGTGCAGACAAGACAAAAGGCCGCCTCCGAGTCCGAGTAGCTCAAGCCTCAAGCTCAGATCCCATCAATCCCTGCCCCTGCAGGCTGCGGCCCGATTAGCAGCCCGACAGCGTGATTGGTGTTCCCTTGCCTTGGCTCGCCAAATCGCCATCATCGTGTTCCCCGGCCGAAAACACAAGGACATAAACCTAAGAGAGTATCGCTTCGGTTTCCGAGAAACGATTTTGATTAATTATATATTAAAAAATATTAGTAGTTATGGTACATAACTAGTATCATTAGAAAGATCTTGGAATCTAGTTTTTTAACAATTTTTTTTTTGAGTATTTAAATGTTGAACATATTTTCTATAAATTAAGTCAAACTTGTGGCACGCATCTCACAACGACATTCTTTTAGGGACGGAGGGAGTACTGTAGAGGCCATCTCAGAGCCACCGAGACCCGTCCGCCATGATCAGGCAGAGCTCTCCCCGAAACAAGTTAATACGGAGTCTGGACTACGTAGAATTTAGGGGTTGTTTGGTTCCTAGCCACAACCTGCCACAACTAATCTTAGGTAAAGTGTGGCAGCTATAGAAAGTGTGGCAAGTAAAAGTGTGACACACTTTTCTTGCCTAAAAGAATCTTGCCACATTTTTTTTCTACTGTGTGACATGTGCATCGGCAGCGGCAGGATGCAGGGTGTGGAGCCGCACAACAATAATAGGGCAAGCGGTGTAATTTTACTGAGGTTGTCATCAACGAGTAGGAGCAGTATAGCGCTGCAGTACAGTACTCCGAGCTTTTCCTCCAGCTCCCGTCGCCAGTTTTGGTCGCAGCATTCTTCAGGGTCAGGGTGGGTCAGGGCCCTGGCCCCCGGCCAGCGGCAGCCTTTGCTATCCATGACACGCCCCATGCATGCAGTTGCCCTAGCCAGCAGGGCAGACGGCAGAGCCTGTGATGTAATGATTGCGCTGCAGAGATGTGTATCCCTGTGCTGTGCCTGGCCTCGCGTGATGCGACAGGTGCGTCCGTCACGGATATCGATGATTTTCCCTGGATCCTGCCGCTGCCGGAACGGGAACGGGAACGGAACCGGCGGCTCGGCTCGGCAAGTCGGCCGGCCAGGTGGATGACCCCCCTCGAGAATCCGGAAGCCTGGCTCCTTCGGCCTTGGGCATGGGTGATGGGTCTCGTCTCGTCTCTCACAAGTGGTGGTGATACGGACGGCGTTGCGCTGGTAGAGACAGCTGACAGGATACTGCATGCACCGACGATCTGATCTGTGGCCATGAGCAACGCAAAGATCGACGATCCGAGCCGGAGACAGGGCATGGCGCTGCAATGTGGCATGGACAGAGATGCAGCACGGCTGCACGGCCATGAACCTAGCTGCCAGACAGCGACTACGCGTGTGGTCGCGCGTGTAGTGTGCACCGCGACCACGTTGCGACAAGTACGTGCACGGGCGCGCGCGTGCCACGCCGTCGCCGACATGAGTTCGCTCGCTGTACCTGGAGACCGCCCATATGCATGCATCGGCCGAACACCCCTGCCACGCGCGCACGCACGTCGTAGTGTCGCGTGGGCAGGAGGCACCATCTCCATCTATGGATCGAGTCGCACTGGTCGCCCGCCATATGTCTTGTCATCACCACTCACCGGCCAGGCCGGCTTGAATGCATCTTCTGTTCTGTGTCCTCGCCTCTCGGGACGGGATCTCGCGTTTGTCGTCATGCCCTGTCTCGTCTCGTCTCGTCTCTCTCGTCCCGCACATTTGGTTCGGGTCGCAGTGCAGTGCGTTCATCAGACGTTTTCTGCGGAATAAAGGTCCCGCGCCGGTAATGCCACTGGGCAGCTGGGCTATTAAGCATTGATCATCAAGACTGTGTGTACTATTCGGCCAGCCTGTTGTCGGACAGTAAAATTTGGAAATGGACGCATGCATGTTTAGATGCCAATGTCAAACTATCAACTTTTTTTCACTCTCTCCATCACATCAATATTTAGTCATTAAATGTTGGTAAAATAAATAATTAATTGTACTTTTAGTATGTACATATCGAGACGAATATTTTAAGTATACATAGTCCATATTTAGACAAAGTTTGTCAAATAACAACAAAAGTGCTACAGTTGAGAAAAATTCTTATCTTCTCCAGCTAAAACAAGGCATGAGTAGCTGAGCGACCAGCTGTACGGTTTCAGGGCTTTGACTAGCACATGTGCTCGATTGACTGATTCAGCCGTGTGTTTAGTTTACTAGCCCGAAGACTTTTCAACTATTACATCTAATATTAATATTTAGATACATACATAGAGTATTAAATTTATAGATGACCATGTCCCAGAAATAGCCCGATCAGGGTTGGGCCGACTGGGCCTACTAATTTTACTATCCAAGCACCGGGTGGTGCCGAGGTGCGGTCCAAGCACCGGGCTTGGGCCAGGCCGAAAATTCGGGCCATGGATTGAGCCATTATGCCCCGTGCCTGGTGCCCATCTATAATTAAATATAGATTAAATAAATAACTAATTACACATATTGTAACAATTTTACGAGACAATTTATTTTAAGCCTAATTAGTCCATGATTTGATAATATTATACTATAGTAAACATGCACTAATGAAGGATTAAATAGTCTTAATAAATTTATCTCAGGGTCTCTAAACGGAATATGTTGTTTTTTATTAATTATTTTTAATAAACTAAATTTGTGCCGCAACATTTGTGATATGACATCTAAAATCTTTTCACGTTATTAGGGTTATTTGGGACAGCGCCGGATCAAACTATTCGAAACAGTGCGAGAGATATTTTGCAGATTTTTTTTATTAATAACACTTTTAAATAAGATATTTTAAAAATAACACTATTTTATTTTTTTAAGCTAACCTTTTTGTCGCGTCTTCCCGCCGCATGGCATGCATGGCGGCGCGGCAAAGGTGCAATAACCTGATAAAGCCTCTGCTTCAAGTCAGGACGAAGTCCCACGACGGCCCACGCCAGACGCCACACAAGGACGGCAGGGGAGCCCAAAAGGGGGAGGGGCTCGGGGACGTAACCGCGGCGGCGACGGCTGGCGGTGCACTATGGGCCTGTTTGTAAGAGTTGTGGTCTCTAATTCTCTAGCTGTGCTCTCATATTCTCTGGTGAAGTGATTCTATGGCTGAAAGTGATTCTCTTTAATTCTTAAGCCTCAAATCAGGATAGAGAATCACTTCAAAGAATCAGGTGAAACTACTTTTTTCAGCTCTCAGACTCTTAGTTCATTTTAGAGAATCACCTCGCAAAATCAGCAAAGAATCACTTCTCACTAAAAAATACGTTTGGTAGCGAGGGAGTATTATCACTGAGAATCCGCTTCGTGGAGCTCTGCCAAACAGCCCCTACATTGAAGGGAGTAACTCCGACAGCTGCCATGTGGAGACGACAGATCCTGCCAAGTAGGAGAAAGATTAAAGGGAGTTGGTATGATATTGTATCTCACCCGGAAACAATAATAAAGGTACAAAACCGTGACACCCCTAAACATATAGGGTCTAATTGGTTATTCATACTAACTTGCATAACATGCACACCCTATGCAAGCATACACTTATCTTATATTAAGCAATGCAACTTGCAGTTATTTGGTTGGACCGAATAAGTAGTTTTACGTAGCTAGATACGTCCAAATTTGAGGGAATAGTATTATGTAGATCAACACTGCTTTGAGGACAGTGCTACGCTACATAAGACTCTATACAGGTAACCAATTAAGTACAATTTGTGTTATGAGAGTCTGGAAAAGAGGTTATGTAGGCAAGCAATCAGACCTATATAGTTGCCACAATATGGCAAACACTACTACAGAATCGGCCTTTAGCCCCGGTTGGGCCCGGTTTTCCAACCGGGGCTAGCAATCCGGGACTAAAGGTCAACCTTTAGTCCCGGGCCTTCCCAACCGGGGCTAAAGGCTCCCACGAGGAAAAATAAATGTGCATTTGTGAGATTCGAACTCAGCACCTCTCGCCTCAGTGAAAGGTCCTAGTTTGGTTTTGGTAATTGAGTGACAACTTTAGGTGGACTAATGGTGTTTGAAGTAAATTACACAGGTGATTAGTCCATAGGTGATCATGTGTGAGCAACATATGCCATAGAGGTGAAATGGCTTGGAAGATGTTGCAAGGCTCATACATGTGATGAAGGAGCTTATTGCATATGTGACATGACATGTGGTCATATGGCTAAGATGGAGAAGATCAAGGCAAGACTTGGCTTGATGGACCGGTTGCGAAGGTGAAGGGCAAGTTGAGGCTTTGAAGCCGTTGGTACCGAGTGTCGGGAGGCTTAAGCAAGACTTGGCGCCGAAGGACCGAAGCGATGGTGAAGAGCAAGTGATGTCAAGATCGATGGACCATGGAGGCCATGTGATGATATGAAGTGGATCATATCATTTGAAGATAGGTTGGTGCATGTGTTGCATCAACACCGAAGGAGATGGAATGGAATGCGCAAGGCAAAGGTATATTTGTAGGGCATTTCATTTCACCGGTCATAGGTGTGTAGAGAAGATTATGACCGGGTTTAGGATAGATGGCCGTACTATTAAGAGGAGCAAACTTGTTTGCATATCGGTCATCTAGTGCCACTTGAGCGATCTAACTTTGCGATGTTACTAAGATCGAGTGGCGTGGTGAGAGCAAGTGAAAATCTTTTGAATATGTTTGTGAAAATGCTAACACACATGCACATGATGTTGTACACTTGTTGGTGTTAGCACATTTGCAAAGGAGAAGTTGTTGGAGTTGGTTTGGATCAAAACGGAGAAGAAAATGGAGTTTTCTGTGTATGGTCGGTGGTACCGACCAGGGTGGTCGGTGGTACCGCCCATAGGTGCTGCGTGCAGACCTCTCTGTTCCGAAGCGTTTTTGGCCTGGCGGTGGTACCGCTATTACCTCGGTACTACCGCCGGCGGTGGTACCGACCGGATGGTCGGTGGTACCGTGGCCCTGAGGAGTTTCGCGAGGCTCTCTGTTGGTTTGAAAAATGGCTTGCCGGTAGTACCGCCATTACCTCGGTACTACCGCCCGCGGTGGTACCGACGCAAGGTCGGTAGTAGCTTGTTTTCCGCAGAGCTCTCTGGAAGCGGCCAGTTTTGGCCTGGCGGTAGTACCGCCATTATGTCGGTACTACCGCCCTCGGAAGTACCGAGGTCAGGAAGTTGTCTGGGAAATCTCTGTGCAGTCCCCAGTTTAGCCTGTCGGTGGTACCGCCATAGGGCCGGTACTACCGACCTCGGAGGAACCGACCAGGGATCGGTACTTCGCCTTAATCAGCGGGATGTGAGGTAACGGCTAGTTTGACTAAGCCGGTAGTACCGCCCAGGAGGGGTCGGTACTACCGACCGGAGCGCAGAATGCCTAGTGAAGGGGCATAACGGCTAGTTGGCCCTTGAGGCTATATATAGTCGTTGAGGCCGGCTTTGGGCCGTTGGTTGGAGCACTCCAAAGCCTTGGTGGCTTGTGTGGATGTGCTTGGGAGCCCTCTAACACACATATGCTTTAGTGCTCATCCGATTGTGTGAGAGAGTGATCCTAGTGCGTTGCTTTGAGAGATTGCATCGAGTGGCACTAGGTGTTCGAGTTGCAAGCCGGTGGTGCTTATTACTCTTGGAGGTTGCCACCTCCTAGACGGCTTGGTGATCGAGTCTCCGTCGTGAAGCCCGCGTGAAGATTGTGCGTGGCTCCGGAGAAGGATTGTGAGGGGCATTGTGCTCGCCCCGCGGGGATCGCGAAGAGCAACTCTAGTGGATTGCGCGTGTCATTGAGTTACCCTCACTTGTGGGTGAGTTCTTGCGGCGCTCGAGTGTCGAGCTAGGTGTGGTGCCTATTAGCCGCCGAACTACCAAAGTGTGTGGTCGACACAACGGGGACTAGCTTGGTGGCAACCAAGTGAACCTCGGGGAAAAATCACTGTGTCAACATTGTCTACTCTTCTCGGTGGTTTGCAATCTCCTTACACAAGCTTGTATTTACTTTCATACATATTGTGCTTGTGTAGCTATCTTGCTTGTGTAGCATAGAGTTGATCCCATGAGTGACTAGTTGACTTGTAGTCTTGCTAGTCACATTGCTTAGTTTGTGTAGCTAAGTTGAGCTCTCTAATTTGGCTTGTGTAGCCTTGTTATTGAGCATTGCTAGTGAGCTTAGGCTTTGTGCTTTTGCTTAGTGGCATGAGTAGGAGCTCCCCCGTTGTTTGAGTACTAGTTGCTTAGGTTTGTGTAACCTTGCAAACTAGAATTGGTTAGGTGAGCTCTAGCTAGCCTGGCACCTTATTTGCTTTGTTTAGGATCTTTTATAAGGTGTCATAGAGTATAGGTAGAGGGGTGTAGTCTTGGCTAGACCGATAGTTTTAATTCCGCATTTGTTTCGGTTAGCCGCTCCGATTAAGTTTAAGTTTTAAAAAGGACTATTCACCCCCCCCTCTAGTCCGCCATCTCGACCCTTCAATTGGTATCGGAGCAAGGTCTCTCATTTGTGGTCTTCACCGACCCGAGAGGATGGCGTCTAGTGGGCTAGATGATGTGTGTGATACACATATTTTTGATGGCACACACTTTGCACAATGGAAACACCATATGCTTGATCATTTTCGTGCAAAGGGGCCAAAGTTTTGGTGGATTGTCACTAGTGGTCTCACTCATGTTTTGGACCATAGAAATCTCACCAAAGCTCAAAAGGATCTCTTTGAACTTGATGCAAATGCTTATTGTTATCTAATGGATGCATTGAGTTTTGAGTTGTTTTATAAGATCAACTCCAAAGGGACCGCCCATGAGATGTGGGAATCCATCAAGACCACCTTCGGTGATCCCTCCGCGTTTGATGATGGCAAGTTCATAAAGGAGGATGAACCGGTGGTACATGAGGATGTTGAGCATGATCGCAACATAGTTGTTGTGGAAGATTGCTCCACCTCATGCTCAAGTGATGCAAGTGATGATTCAACCTCAAGCACACTTGATGATAATAATGGTACATGCTCCAATGATGATGCTACTACAAGCTCTCCAACATCATCATATTGCTTCATGTCACAAGGTGACACTAAGGTATCAAATTGCAATATGATTAATCATGATTCCTATGATGAGCTTGTTAGTAGACTTGCTAGCATGACCATTGCTTTAGAAAATGAGTTAGCTAAAAATGCAAAATTGACATTAGAAAACTCATTTCTAAAGAATGCATGTGAACAACAAAATCATTTACTTTATGTTACTACTTGTTCACATGATGAGCTTAAATTGACTCATGAGGAACTATGTGTTACTCATGATAATTTGGTAAAAGACCATGCTTTTCTCACTAGTAAGCTTTCTAATGAACAAATTAAAACTAGTGAGAGCTCATCACATGGGACAATTGATCAATCGCATACTTGTGCTAACCCTTGTGATGAAGAAAAGAAGCATGTATCCACCTCTTGTGAAGATTTATTATCTATGCCATGTTCTTCACAATTAGATGCTTGTTCTACTTCTTTGTCTTGTGAGACTAACCTTTTGAAGGAGAACAATGAGCTCAAAAGTGAAGTGAAGAATTTGAGCAACAAGTTAGAGAGGTGGTGTAAATCAAAAGTCACCCATGAGCACATGATGAAGAATCAAAGAAGCTATGGTGACAAGAGTGGCATTGGCTTTAACAAAAGCAATGCCAAGGGCAAGAAAATGAGGAAGCAAGAAGAAAAGAAGCTATCTCATTTCATGTGCTATCAATGCCATGAAATGGGACATCTTGCAAAAGCTTGCCCCAACAAGAAGAAGCCCCAAGTTCAAATCAAGAACAACCATCATGATGGTGACTTGATAAAGAAGAAGAAGACAAGAAGGGGCGGAAGAGCAAGGCATCCAACTCACATTCATGATGCCAAGTTGATGATGAGCAAGAATGAAGAAAAGAAGAAAGATTTGGCTCACATCAAGTGCTACAATTGTGATGAATTGGGCCACCTAGCTTCGGGTTGCCCAAACAAGCTTGAGGAGAAGGCTCAAGCAAACAAGAAGAAGCAAGGCAATGAGAAGCAACACATGAGCAAGGAAGAAAAGGCTCAATCAAAGAGAAGTTGCTACTCATGCCGGGAAAGGGGACACATGGCTCATTCATGTCCCCTAGGTATGACCCCTAAGCCTATTTCAATTATTAATGATTCTATGCTTAGGAAGGATGAAAATGGTACCTCTAAGGCTACTATTGCAACTCATCCCGCTACTCATACTAAGGCTATGCCTAAGTATGTTGCACCTAACTTGAGAGGACCCAAACTAGTTTGGGTACCATCAAAAAGTGGATGAATGTGTGTAGGTACCATGGCATTGGAGGCTTGATTCAATTGATTTCATATTATTCATCATGTGATTGAGTCAAGAAATGAAGCTTATTGCTATTATCATCCCAATGCCAAGTGAAGTGAAGTGAAGTCCAAGTGCTACAACGAACAAGTGCAAAAGTTCAAGTTGTGGTGGTTGTTTTGAAGGCTTGCAAACAATTGAGTTGAAGCTTGCTATTTGATGATCATGAGCTACTAAGGTATATCTCTAGTTGATCATGTTCTTTTAGATGCACATGAGTTGATTGAATTGGATATATATGCATATGTTGCTTGCTATAAGATGATTGAATGGATAAATTGCTTAGTGATCAAGTTTGAGTTAGTTTGATTGGATATGTTCATGAGACTTCTTTTAGTAAGTGATTTGAATGGATGTATGTCTTGTGAAATTGTTCAAACAAGTTAGCTTCAAGTTTGATTTAAATTGGTAGAGTATAGCTCAATTGCTCAAAGTTGTTCAATATTGCAAAATCTGAGTGAGCTGAGAAGATAGCCATGTTTGGATGATCAAATCTTTTTGGATTGGCTTGAAATTTGGTACACATGCTCTACACTTATGATATTAGCTGCTGTGCAAAATTCATGACTATTGGATAAGATGTATTTTGGTTTTGGAGTAGATCTTGTCAACTATAGTGCAGCAGTTTTCAGCATGTAGTACTATGGAAAGAATTGAAATCTGGTAGCAATCTAGAAAGCCAATGAAGCTCAAATTTTTATGGCTGCTAGAACACTTAGGGAGGCACATCTCCACCAAATTTCATAGTCATTAGACTTATATTTTGGGAGATATGCATGTTTCTTTGAGAAGGACAGAATCTGCCAGAAAAGTGACAATTATTGGATTAATCTAGAGTCACTTTGATTGAAAGGCCCTCAAGTTGGAATCATGTTTATAAGTGGTTGAGGGACCTATGTTTGGTTTTGAGATGAGCTAGAAGAATGGCAAATATGAGTACAAGTTCATGTGATTGGGAAGTGTATTTGGCACACATTTGGTACTCAAATTGAAGATCAAGACCAACATCAAGATGAAGAATAAAGATCAAGTTCTAATATCAAATTCAAGATCTTTTGGAAAGAAAGAAAAGGACTCAAAGAGGAATTCAAAGTCACATTTCAATAAGAGTTCAAATGGATCAATCAAGCAAAGTCAATTCAATTGAGTATCAAGGATGATTCTTTGGAGAGAGATCACTTCTCCCTTTTGTAGGGGCTTGCCGCCTTTGGTAGGTTAACCAAGTATGATACTTGGAAGGCTAATATGGAAGTGGTGATTCAAAGGATATTTGAGATGCTTAGTTGAAGCAATGAAAGGATTGACCAAGCAAAGCAAGCAACATGCAAGATAGAAAAGCAAATCATGTCAATTCAAGTGGTATTCATATGAAAGCTATGTTCAAATGAAGAAGCAAGCCAACCACAACAAGATAATGCACTTGATCATATGAGTGAAGAATTGTTCTATCAATTGGTATATATTGATCTTCACCATGGACTTCACATTGCTATTTGGAGCTTAATTGGAATCAAATGACTATCCTCTACTCCAAGATAGCAAAGGTATCATTGTAATGTGCATGATCATATTCATCCCTTACTAGTATGCGGTTAGTGCATATAGTACATGCTAAATAGGATCATGCATAACAATTGAAAAGTTTAAATTCATAGCCTACCACTATTGCTTGTTTGATTATATGATCTAGTGGTTAGTATATGAGTTTGTTCATGAGCTAGTGAACCCAAGTACTTGATCTAGAAGATGAACATTAAGTGTCTAATTCAACATGAGTAAGATAACCATTGAAAAATGTGTGAAGAAGCTTACTCTAGAGCAAACCGAGTTAGATATCTTGTGCAATATTGCCTAGTTCAAGTCACAAATGAGAAGCTCATGAAGATGACAAGAGTTCAAGAAGAAGATAATAATGCAAATGGATATCAAGTTTAAACTTCCATTCAAGTGGTATCCTACAAGACTTCAAGTGATCCTCAACTATAAGTGATCAAATCAAGCAAAGCATCCCTCACCAACAAGAGCTCAAGTGTATCAAGTGGATGACCCATGCTATGACATAGGGGAGGTACCCCATCTATTGGTATCAAGGTCAAAGATCCTACACATGGTTTCATTCCAACACATATAGTAGTGTCCATCAAAAATGAAGCCTAAAGTGTCAACCATCTACCCTAGTGTCACCCTTTGTGAGAAAAGAGCATACCTTTTATGGTCATTGATGACAAAGGGGGAGAAGTTATGGAAAAGATATGTCAATTATGATATGTCAAGGACAAAGAGGGAGAAAAGAAGATGGACATGGATCAAGAGGGAGCAAGATTGAAGGATCAAAATTCTTGGACAATGAGAGCACACAAGTAGGGGGAGCAAGCTCATGAACTTGGTTGTTGCATTTGATATGTGCATAATCATGTGCTTGCTTGCATTGCATAAGTTTTAAAATTTTATATGCATGCTTGTGTGGTGTATGCTAGTTATAGGATTTAATTGATGAATTGATAACTAGCATGCATAGGTTAATAGCTAGACTTGTGCTTTTAATGCAAAACTAGACCCTTGCTATTAATGTTGATCTCACGGGGTTTTCTAGTTTTTATGATGTCTAGCTACTCTTCGATGCTAAGGATGAATCAAAATGTGGTATGCACGCTTCAAAGGTAAAATTTCATTATGTATACCTTAGCATCACTTAGTAGTGCTAACACTCCCACAAATTTCATATTTATGCATGTGTGCAAGCTTGAAACCAAACCATTTGAGCACACATGTAGGGGGAGTTAACACTACAAAGTCGGGTTGTATGGTGCTTATCCAAATTCTCTTATATGGTCTTAATGTTGGATAAGTAACATAGAACCCAAAGAGCTTAATTTCCATATCTTTGTAGAGTTGTCATCAATTACCAAAAAGGGGGAGATTGAAAGGTCCTAGTTTGGTTTTGGTAATTGAGTGACAACTTTAGGTGGACTAATGGTGTTTGAAGTAAATTACACAGGTGATTAGTCCATAGGTGATCATGTGTGAGCAACATATGCCATAGAGGTGAAATGGCTTGGAAGATGTTGCAAGGCTCATACATGTGATGAAGGAGCTTATTGCATATGTGACATGACATGTGGTCATATGGCTAAGATGGAGAAGATCAAGGCAAGACTTGGCTTGATGGACCGGTTGCGAAGGTGAAGGGCAAGTTGAGGCTTTGAAGCCGTTGGTACCGAGTGTCGGGAGGCTTAAGCAAGACTTGGCGCCGAAGGACCGAAGCGATGGTGAAGAGCAAGTGATGTCAAGATCGATGGACCATGGAGGCCATGTGATGATATGAAGTGGATCATATCATTTGAAGATAGGTTGGTGCATGTGTTGCATCAACACCGAAGGAGATGGAATGGAATGCGCAAGGCAAAGGTATATTTGTAGGGCATTTCATTTCACCGGTCATAGGTGTGTAGAGAAGATTATGACCGGGTTTAGGATAGATGGCCGTACTATTAAGAGGAGCAAACTTGTTTGCATATCGGTCATCTAGTGCCACTTGAGCGATCTAACTTTGCGATGTTACTAAGATCGAGTGGCGTGGTGAGAGCAAGTGAAAATCTTTTGAATATGTTTGTGAAAATGCTAACACACATGCACATGATGTTGTACACTTGTTGGTGTTAGCACATTTGCAAAGGAGAAGTTGTTGGAGTTGGTTTGGATCAAAACGGAGAAGAAAATGGAGTTTTCTGTGTATGGTCGGTGGTACCGACCAGGGTGGTCGGTGGTACCGCCCATAGGTGCTGCGTGCAGACCTCTCTGTTCCGAAGCGTTTTTGGCCTGGCGGTGGTACCGCTATTACCTCGGTACTACCGCCGGCGGTGGTACCGACCGGATGGTCGGTGGTACCGTGGCCCTGAGGAGTTTCGCGAGGCTCTCTGTTGGTTTGAAAAATGGCTTGCCGGTAGTACCGCCATTACCTCGGTACTACCGCCCGCGGTGGTACCGACGCAAGGTCGGTAGTAGCTTGTTTTCCGCAGAGCTCTCTGGAAGCGGCCAGTTTTGGCCTGGCGGTAGTACCGCCATTATGTCGGTACTACCGCACTCGGAAGTACCGAGGTCAGGAAGTTGTCTGGGAAATCTCTGTGCAGTCCCCAGTTTAGCCTGTCGGTGGTACCGCCATAGGGCCGGTACTACCGACCTCGGAGGAACCGACCAGGGATCGGTACTTCGCCTTAATCAGCGGGATGTGAGGTAACGGCTAGTTTGACTAAGCCGGTAGTACCGCCCAGGAGGGGTCGGTACTACCGACCGGAGCGCAGAATGCCTAGTGAAGGGGCATAACGGCTAGTTGGCCCTTGAGGCTATATATAGTCGTTGAGGCCGGCTTTGGGCCGTTGGTTGGAGCACTCCAAAGCCTTGGTGGCTTGTGTGGATGTGCTTGGGAGCCCTCTAACACACATATGCTTTAGTGCTCATCCGATTGTGTGAGAGAGTGATCCTAGTGCGTTGCTTTGAGAGATTGCATCGAGTGGCACTAGGTGTTCGAGTTGCAAGCCGGTGGTGCTTATTACTCTTGGAGGTTGCCACCTCCTAGACGGCTTGGTGATCGAGTCTCCGTCGTGAAGCCCGCGTGAAGATTGTGCGTGGCTCCGGAGAAGGATTGTGAGGGGCATTGTGCTCGCCCCGCGGGGATCGCGAAGAGCAACTCTAGTGGATTGCGCGTGTCATTGAGTTACCCTCACTTGTGGGTGAGTTCTTGCGGCGCTCGAGTGTCGAGCTAGGTGTGGTGCCTATTAGCCGCCGAACTACCAAAGTGTGTGGTCGACACAACGGGGACTAGCTTGGTGGCAACCAAGTGAACCTCGGGGAAAAATCACTGTGTCAACATTGTCTACTCTTCTCGGTGGTTTGCAATCTCCTTACACAAGCTTGTATTTACTTTCATACATATTGTGCTTGTGTAGCTATCTTGCTTGTGTAGCATAGAGTTGATCCCATGAGTGACTAGTTGACTTGTAGTCTTGCTAGTCACATTGCTTAGTTTGTGTAGCTAAGTTGAGCTCTCTAATTTGGCTTGTGTAGCCTTGTTATTGAGCATTGCTAGTGAGCTTAGGCTTTGTGCTTTTGCTTAGTGGCATGAGTAGGAGCTCCCCCGTTGTTTGAGTACTAGTTGCTTAGGTTTGTGTAACCTTGCAAACTAGAATTGGTTAGGTGAGCTCTAGCTAGCCTGGCACCTTATTTGCTTTGTTTAGGATCTTTTATAAGGTGTCATAGAGTATAGGTAGAGGGGTGTAGTCTTGGCTAGACCGATAGTTTTAATTCCGCATTTGTTTCGGTTAGCCGCTCCGATTAAGTTTAAGTTTTAAAAAGGACTATTCACCCCCCCTCTAGTCCGCCATCTCGACCCTTCACTCAGGCACGCCTACCAACTGAGCTACACAACCCACGTGATGTAGTTCTGGATGTTTTCCTTTTGAATCCACTCGGGAAGGGCCTTTAGCCCCGGTTGGTAACACCAACCGAGGCTAAAAGGACCTTTAGTCCCGGTTGGTAACACCAACCGGGGCTAACCTTTAGCCCCGGTTGGTGTTACCAACCGGGACTAAAGGTTCAGGACCTTTAGTCCGGGTTGATAATACCAACCGGGACTAAAGATTCACCTTTAGCCCCGGTTGGTGTTACCAACCGGGACTAAAGGTCTTTAGCCCCGGACGCAATTTTTTACCGAGGCTAAAGCTCAATTGAAAGATCGTCCAAAGGCCTGTTCTCTAGTAGTGAAAAACGATCGATTCAAATACGTGAAGGACATATATAACATCATGATCGTATCTTCTTCAAGTAAACTGAAATGACCAATTACTTGATTGCAAATTTAATCCAGCGACTTCATTTTGAAATCCCACAAGTCTTTGAAATAGAAATTCAATTGCTTGATTGCAATCCCATCGGATGAACGGTTATGCAATTACACAAATTGCAGCCCTCATCAAAGCCAGACGCTGAAATCCTAGTCCTAGCGCCTACCGAGGAAACTTTGGGTCCAGTCCATACGTTTTTTTTTTGGAGCAATGGTCCAGTCCAGTCCATACGTGTGTGACTTCCACACAATCGGAGGCAAAATCACAAGAGCGGCTGTGCTCACATGAATGAAGGCCAAATTAGTCCAAAGGAATGAAGCCCAGCAAAGCCTCCCCTCCGCAGCTGCTACTAGCACATCCCCCGGCGCGGCCCGGCCCACACGGGTTCCGTGCAGTTGCAGCGACGGTCAGACTCGCGGGTCGCACTCCCCGTCCAGCCGTCCCCCGTTCTCGGTCTCCCGGCTCCCGCGCTGCCATGGACGGGGGAAGAGAGCAGCAGGCGCCGCTGGAGGGGCAGCCCGGTAAGAACCTCATCAAGATCCCGTCCTATCAGGAGGTCTTCGGCACCGGCGCATCCTCCTCTTCCTCGAAGCCGGCCTCCTACAACCCTCCTCTAGCCAGCTCCGGCGGCGCCGCCGCGGCCGCTTCATCCTCCTCGTCGTCCTCGGGATCATTCTCGCAGGCTTTCTCCTTCCTCAAGGCCTCCGAGTTCTACTCCCCTCCGCCTCCGCCTCCCCAGCCCACCACCACCCCGAGGTACCTATACTGTACTGTCCTCCCTCTCTTTCTCTTCTCAATACCTTCGACGCCGGCCTCGACTCTCACGTGTTGGGTTTCCTGGCGCAGGCCGCCTCAGGCTAGCCCCTCAGCGCCGACGCCCCAGAGCAAGAACGCCATTCTCGTCAGTCATAGGCAGGTACTGGGGCGTGATTTCTGGCACCATGACACTTTGACTTCTTGTTTTGAGGTTCCTGTCCCCTTTATTCTATAGCAAATTTCGTGTCTTTTGTTCATTCTTGTTCGGTAGAGAGGGAACCCTCTGTTGAAGCACATCAGGAATGCCAGGTGGACGTTTGCTGATGTCGTGCCGGACTATGTGGTTGGGCAATCGTCATGTGCCTTGTACTTAAGGTTAGCGCTCTTTGCGTCTTATCGTGTCTTCAGTGCCAGCCTTTAGAAATTCTGAATTGGACCTGTGTAGATTAGCTGAATGTGCATCTACCAGGAGACATCATTTTCCTGCCTGTATATTAGACAGGGCCATGAGGTATTCTTTTGTTGTGATTAGAAATTCTCTAGTTTTACTTCTCTGTGTTGTACTGTGTTGTAGAGATTTTGAAGGTTGACTAGTATTAGAACAAAATGGTGCCACAGAGTGTGTTCGTTGAGGTACTGTTGTTCTGTGATTTTTACTGCTCAGTTTCTGTTGTTATGGATGCAGTATCAGGTACCATCTTCTACATCCAGATTACTTGTACTATAGGATAAGAGAGCTGCAGAAGAATTTCAGGCTGCGTGTCATCTTGTGCCATATTGATGTTGTAAGTTTGAGTCAAGACCAACATACTTGCTTTGCCATAATATATTCACTTTGAATCATCTCAACTTAAAAATCTAGCATTTTCACTGTTCATAGGAAGATGTAATCAAGCCTTTGCATGAAATTACAAGAACAGCGCTGCTTCATGACTGCACCCTCTTGTGCGGTTGGAGGTATTTTCTCGTTGGATTCAGTTTTTTTTTATGTACTGTTCTTTGTGAACCGTCCTGTATAGTTATATCAGTTCTATAAATATGAATATAGTTATATCATCTCAATATTCAACTAAATTAATTGCACATACTTTTCTTTGTTTTTCTAAACAAGAATTTAATGGTCCACACAAATTGGAGAAGTTCCATAACAATTGCATGATGAATCGATGATGTAAATATGGTTATGAAGATTTAAGAGTAAGTTGTCTGAACAAACTGTTCTCTCTTGTAGCCTGGAGGAATGTGGTCGGTACTTGGAGACTATTAAAGTATATGAAAACAAGCCAGCTGACATTATTCGTGAGCACATGGATAACGACTATCTATCACGGGTATATATGCTTCCTGGGAACCTCTCAGGAACAAGATAATTTAATGATATATGTCATCGGTTGATCAGGAAGACTGGTATTAAATGCTATTATGATTTGCAAGAAATATATCCCTGTGGCGTTCTCTCTATTTCAAACCATGTTTCTAGCATTGCCATTCCGAGTGGTTTCAATACAGCTCTCTCTGTTCTACCCTTTTGGGTTGATGGTAGTGAAATATTTTATCAACTATTGAAGTATCAGTGCCTTGATTGTATTTTTATGTATGGTTTTGGATAATTGCAGTTGACTCACGCGCTTACATCCATTCGGCATGTTAATAAAACAGATGTTGTCACACTTGGTTCATCTTTTGGGGTAAGTTGGACAAAGAATTGTCCTGACCTGTAAGCCTTACAACTAAATCCATAAGTACACTTGTCCGACAATATGTTCTGTTTTGGCACTTCAATATGGAAGTAGCATTAACACAAGAAATCCAGCAAATAAATATGCATCATATAAATGTTATTGTGCTTCATGTATTTGCAGTCACTCTCACAAATCATGAATGGTTCTATGGAGGAGCTGGCCCGATGCCCAGGAATTGGTGAGCGGAAGGTACTACATCGTGCATACATTGGTTGTCCCTTTGACAGAAACTGCAAACTGCTTTTTTTTTTCTTTTTCTTTTTGGCTGCCGAACCCTGTTTCCCTGGCTTGATATGTGTGTATATAATTTGTTCAACTGTTGTAGGTAAAGCGACTCTATGATACTTTCCATGAGCCATTCAAACGGGTTTCTGCCCGACCAAACCTTGTAGTACCCGATACCCCTGACCGAGAGAAAGCAAAAGGTCAACCTTCATCTACAGATGACAGCTTGCAAGATGCGGTAGAAAAGCCAGATGCGTCGAAGAAGAAGAAAGGCTCTGATGTAAGGTCAGCCCTTACCGCTGCCTTTGCTAAGTATTCAGAGAAGATCCGCAGCCAGAGCCGGGATGCGGCAAACGAGGCCGGTGAAAGTACTAGCACCTCAACCATGGAAGCTGACAGGGCGAGAGACTAGATTAGCAGTAGGATGTTAACGGTAGTGGTGAAATGGTAGTTTGTGCCTTTGTTTGTTGTTGTTGTACTTGCAGAAACTTTCCTATGTATGTTCCCCCTTGTAACTATTGACCCTCAGAAGCATGGAAAATGTTCTAGCACGTAACAAATCCTTTTGCCTCCTCTTGTGAGAAGAAATGACAAGGCGATGCAAAATTTTGTTCAAGTTAAATCAATGCAAGGGCACGCAGCTACCACGGGATCGTGATTCGCTGACCTTCGGCCCTAGACAATTGAGTCCTAAAAATCTGGTTTTGTAACATTCTACCAGCAGCTTCCCTTATTATTTCCTAATAACATACTCCCTCCATATTGTAAAAGATGTCGTTTCAGACAGCGACACGGTCTCCAAAGCATAACTTTGACCACTTGTTTCTTTAAAAAAAAATTTATTAGAAAGTGGTATATGTATATTTTTATGAAAGTACTTTTCAAGACAAATTTATTTATATGATTTTTACATCTCTAAACTCAATAATTTAAAAGTTATTCATGATTTATATTCCCAATGTTTGACTCAAACCTTGTTCCAAAACGCCATCATGACTGCCATCCTCGATGCCCTAACTCACACCTAGAACCTTTAGGACAATCTTCATTGCCTGATCTACTTCTCACTATTCGCATGTATGAAAATAATGGCCGGAAATCCCATTCCAGCCAACCTCCTAGACGGCGTCAGTGGGTTCATGGCTGGCCATCCCATCACCATACATCACATTTGAACCGAACAGAATCTTCGTTGCCTGCTCTACCTCTCAATATTCTGTATATGAAAATAGTTTTTGGAGATCAATTTCTGGTGAACCCTCTCAATATTCTTATATATGAAAATAGTGATTGCAGATCTAATTTCCGGTGAACCTTCAGAAGGAGGAATTTGGAACAATTTTCTTTTGAAGGTGGAAACTTTTGTTCTTCTAAACTCAACAATTCTTTCATCATCCTAAAATGTTATCCTGCTTAATAGAAACAAAACGTGCCATCTTCACGAAAAAATGTCTTTATATAAAACACATTGAAATCCAAATAAACTCATATTTTCTAATGTTTGTTGCAACTGAAATTTGATTTCTGTACCCAGTTTCAAAAAAATGTATGTGATGTGATGACATGAGCAAGTCACCGGGCTCTCTAGCTTGTATGTAGAGTATTGTAGAAAGCTACGAAGCCGGCTAAATGCTAACGTGGAGGAAAGAAGGGAAAGAGAGAAGAAACGACTTGTAAGCTTACAGCTGACTCAGGCATAAGAAAAACCAAAAAATCCATAAGAGAGACAAGTGGTCCTATATTAATGATGAACGTTTATCCATTACAACCGGCTTAGACACAAGAACCAAAAAATCTATGAGTGAGACAGGTGAGTCATATAATAATAGAAAAAACTTAACCACTGTGTAAACTGAGAGAAGACTACAAGGACTTTTACAACCAGCAAATCGGTTGTATTATAATACTTGGTGACACTAGCTGACATATCCGTTAGTTAGAGCAGCCGGTATGTAGCATGAGACGTCACACCACCCAACGAGCATATCCGGCGATTGTCACCCCCCAATGAGTAGCCCATATCGTTGCGAGCTTGAGTTCCAAAAATAAAGAGTAAAGGAAAAGAAAAAAAATCACTACATATGCTCGATTTCCATTGCTACAACAAAAACTGTAGATCTAATTATAGAGAGGATTTATAAAAATCATTTTGGACGTGACAGCGACATATGGAGTAAATGCATACTTTATGAGATATATATGCAAACAACTCTGTTTGGATGTTTGCGAATAACCCTATATGATACATATCAACGAATGCACCAATATTTAATATACATCCTATTGCTAGTTAAAATACAATTTATTATGCAGTCTTCTGCAATTCTGCATAGATAACCACCCGGTGGCCTACGGACTACATAATCACAGCTACTTCCAATGACAGGTATGGCCGAAATAGCAGCATGACCACGGCTCAATCTTGTGGTCACCAAAAAAACCTCAAACTAATGAAAAAAAAAGGTAACTGAAAGAAAGACGGTTATACACACTGATGGCAGCACGCCGGCCAGGGGCACGACAACCTTCAAAGAACAAATTCCATAGGACTGCAGCTAGTCTCCAGATCCAGCAAATATTTGCGGCGGCTACTACTTTCATTCTCTTGTTCTCCCTGCTGCTTTCCTTCTCTTGTTCTCTCGTGATCTCAGGGAGAGACAGGTAATTTATACGGCATGGATCTTCAATTATGTTTCTTCGTTATCCTCATCCCTAATATCCTCAATTTCTTCTCGGCAGTACAATGCATTTAGCTCTTGCTGCAACTGAAAATACCATGAGGAAACAAGAATCAGAATCCAAATGCCACCATGTCACCATTTTTTTGTCACGAATGCTATAACAAATTTCAGTAAAATGAGGTAACGGTACTGACCTGAACATGTTTTAGCTTAGATGCAATTAGTTCGTCAGTCAATGTTATCATCCTGCAGAGGAAAAAAAGAGGTAAATAATTTTTAGAGATTCTAGCAATAAATACAAGTGGCCTTTGCAAACAATAAGCATGTTCAAAATAACATAAACATTGTGAAATGGACTAAAATAACTGATTCATATTGATAGTGAAATTATGTTCCTAAGATCAGCTACTCAACTGTGGTTGCCAAAACAAAATAGAAGTGGTGCCATAACAACAAATTAAATGTGATATGGGGTTGTAAAGTTGCCATAACTCTTTCTGTGAAATTTACCATTGGAATTTTATGTAACATCACTTGTGCATAAGTGGGCATACCTAGACTGTAATTCTGAAATTTTAACAAGTAATGACCGTTCCTTCTCAGAGTTAGCTGTATCAGCCTGTAAAAGAAACACATTTTAATTGTCAGTTTAACAAAATATTTATTGAAAGAATCACTAACTGATGACTGGAAACTCATTCGTTAACACATGAAATTGTAAGCTAGGTTGATGCTTACCACTTTATCATTCTCCATCATTCGGACTTGAGAAGATATTCCAGGCTGTGTTCCTGAAGAAAAGAGGAGTTTTAACTAACAGGCAACGAAACAAACAACTCCAACTTCAACAAAAGAAAAACACTCACCATCAACTTTCTCATTATGTTGCAAGTTACTAAGTAGGTTCATGATTAGATCCTAAAGGAAAGAGAAACAATTGTTAATCAAAATATTTATCAAATGATTTAATTCTTACAGAACAGAAATGAAGGATGACATCAAAAGATTCCTCCATACCTGCTGAAACATGGTCTGTTGCACAAGGTTGTTAAGGTGGGGAATTAATACTGAAGATGATACTGAACTATTGCAGAGTTCCTTCAGCTGATTAGCATTACACTGCAATATCAAGTGTTTTTTGTTGTAAAAATTGATCATGTCATATAAAGTTCGACAAAATTCATAGGAAATATGCAGAATCTTATTTAATGTATGGTCAACATGCTGTATTAACAAATATCCCACAAAAACCCCCACATATCTCGTGCATCTAAACGGTTAGTAAATAGATTATTGGCTTATAAAACATGACTATAAGAAACAAACAGTACCGACGAAAGCAAGAAAACAACAGTTAATACAGATTGAAGTGACTCAACAATGATAGAACTCTTAAGTATCGGAAATGCTGCAACCTGAGCATGCTATGCCAATAAAATAACAGACGCTTTCCAGACCCACACTGGATTCAAAAATCGGTCTCTCCATCATTATCTGTTTCAGTGTCAGGTTCCTTATTAGCCGTGTCAGCTGCGATCGAAAGGGAAACTGAACAGCTGTGATGTAAATACTGTCATGTTTTTTTCCCTTTTCCTATGTTTTTTCTTTGATTTCATTCTATTCCCTTTGTTTTCTCCTGCAGCGCTCCCACGCCAGTCAACCATATCTTGTTCAACAAATTGGTCAAATAACTGCTGCAGTAGCATGTGCTCCCTCCCTCAATCTCCCTCTCTATCTGTGCCAAAGCAAAGATCGATCCACTGCTGATCTCATCTGACCATGCCTTTCAGCCTCGCCTTGCGCTGCTATCAGCCTCCTTCAACATCCCCGACGGTCTTGCTTGATTACTCCCAGTTGCCTCCACCCCCACCATGAAAATGGTGATGCAAGTACCTCCCTACTCCCAGAAACTGCCTGAACATCAAATAGGGTGAATGCTAGAGCAATCTGTTCCAGCATGAGCTTGATTGGCGTGTAATGTGTAGGATTACTCCTTGTATATGGTAGGTTTTTTTATATAATTTTCTGGTTTTTGTGACAACGGCACTTGACAAAGACACTATATGATAGGTTTGCCTGTTTTCATCTGTCCCATCAGCTGTGCCTGTGAGGTATCAATGTAGGATTACTCCTGGTATGGTGAGGAAGACACTATATGATAGGTTTTTTTACATAATTTTCTGGGTTTTTTACATATCTGTCCCATCAGCTGTGCCTGTGAGGTATCAATGTAGGATTACTCCTGGCATGGTGAGGAAGACACTATATGATAGGTTTTTTTTACATAATTTTCTGGTTTTTTGTGACAACGGCACTTGAGATGTTGGGATTGAATTTTTCAGATGTTGTGGTAGAAAATTCTTTTTTGCAAAATTCAGACTTCAAGTGTGACAATTGTGAACAACAGTTGCAACATCAACATTTTTTCTACAAGTTTCCAAATCATCGTTCACAACAATAGATCCAATTTTTGCGTGTGATGTGTTCTTATGTTGCAACAGAATCTATTTTTATGTTTTTTATATGTTGCAACTTTGGCTTTGTTGCATTCCAACTGCTACTAGCAAAAGTTTTAGTGTTCTAACATGGAAAGATATTGATCTTATCCTTCGTTGCTACTTGTGAAACATGCCTTCATTACTTCTGAAACATGCTAGGTCCCGAACTCTTGATTTTAGCCCACTTTAGACAGCAGGTGATATAATCAGTTTAATTCTTTATTTTCATTGCAGTATTCTAATGTCACAGAATATATTAGTAATTGTCAATCCATGTTGCGACAAACAGGTTGGAGCTTCTGATGGAAGTTTCACATGCAAATGCCCTTCAAGTATCCATTATCGAATATGAGGTACTATTGAGCAATAATCAATTCGCAAATTGATCTTTAAGAAGTGGTAAAAGGGCAATAATTAATGGGTCTGAGATTCAATGTCTTCAATATTGATATTTTTAGGGCTCGTTTCCTATCTCAAAAATTCAAATGCTGAAATGGATGTATGCAATTTTCTTTTCTCCACAAAAAATAAATTTTTAACTGCAATTTTCTGGGAAAATTAGAACAAACAAAATCATGGGAAAGAAGACGTTATACCATCAGCTTAGGATTAACCAAACAATCACCAGTGCTGGCAGATTTTCTTAGCAGTGAACCCTGAGAAGTGAGAAAACCAAGAGTTACCCACGAATTCATGACTGTAACCTTGTGAACGGTAACCATGATCTAAATGGCAGCAACCTCACCTCTGGTGATTTCCAGGAGAGACTACTAAGTGGACCTTCCTGAACCTGCAAAGTAAATATTTATAAAACTGACTCCTGACAATTTTTCTACTCAATTTAAGTAAAGAGTAATGTTAAGTTCAATTGTATATTCACTCAGTTCACTTACCTTTGCAAGATCAACATTCTCAGATGTTACTGAAAAGCGGCCTTTAATCTCTACTACACTTCGTTTGGACTTGTCGCCTGATGAATCTACATAACCTAGAATGAGCAAAAGAAGGTTAATGTCCAAGCAGCACAACAAATACAAACAGCAGATATATTGTCATGGGCATAATTTAGTACCAAAGCAGCTGACCACATGGGCATAGAGGTACAAACTCTAAATCTATTTCTTACTTATTAATTTAAAAAGAAACAATCCTCCCCTCATATATAAAGGGGAAACTAGACTCTTAAGAATTAATATATAGAAATAAGGAAACAATTCAAAATTATCTGGTTTCTAACCAACAAAGCATATCCTAGGTTGCCATGAACTGTACCATGCGGTACCACACATGAATATTGTGCCCGCCCTAGCATGGCCTGGGGCTGCACCATCGCTTTGCTCTAATGGGCTGGACAAGACATAAATATAGAAAACCTACAGCAGTGCCAGACTGCCAACACATATTTTCTACATACACTGGTAAAGTGGTAATTAAACAAATGAACATTTGCAGTGATAATTAGGTGGACACCCATACCTCCTGAAGATCGAATAGGAGCTGACAAACTATTTGCAGAAGCACGAGTTGGCAGTGAAAGTGGGCCACTAAGGCTTGCTGTTTTTCTCATCTCACTTCTTTGTTTGTCAGATATCATTTGCACAGCTGCATCCCTGTCATACACCAAACAGTAATAAGCACTCAGCATAACTAAATAATGACAGTCCATTAAACATGCCCAAAGTTTTAGTATTTGGAAATAAAAATGCAATAATACCATTATATACATTAAGAAGCAGACGCCTGGTCTACAAATAAGCACTTGTACTACCATAGCAAGATTTAATAAAAAAAGGAACTGGTACACCAAGATAAACAGTTTAACTCAGGAAATTCTGGCAGCAATAATTAGTGAGAATGTAAACAAATCAATTGAAATTCTCCACTTTAGCTGATGCACATTCATTAGAATTTACCTAAAAGAACATACATTATAACAGAACAATAATGACAAATCAAAACTAAATAAACTCGCGAAACATTTTCCTTTAAAAGTCACTCCCCATTCAGTCACTGCAGATAAAAAACTTGAATAGATAGTGCACACCTCTCAAAACCGTAGCCCCTTTCAGCTGTTGAGATATTGCTCCCACCAGAAGTCAGTTGTCTCTGCCCAACATCACTCGTCCAATGGTTCGACTCTGGATCACGCTTTGATGTAGAGGGCAATGAATCATTCTCTCTTATGTTGCTTTCATGTCCATCAGCCCTTCTTGTAGTGGCGGCATCGCTAAAATCAAAATCAAAAGTTTCGTTCGTGGTGGAGCTGTTTCCGTACGAATTTAAACTGGTAGCAAAGGCCCAATGCCTGAAATATATCAAAGCAATACATTTCACCAAACACTATAATTTAAAGGGAACAATAATAATAATAATAACTGTCAAGAATACTGATCATTCCATATCGATAGCATCCTACTTAAATCCACAGGATAGAAGCTGAACTTCTAGAGCTATTAAATTATCAATCACTAGAAGATGCTAAAAAATATTGGCTTTACCTGGAGTTGAATTCATTTGCAGATGACTTTCCCAAATGGTTCCGTGAAGATAACTCCTGTTGAAGGACCATAAGTCAAAGTTACATACAGATATTCAATTGCATTTTGCTTCAATCTAACAAAATTACGAATTTGAAACAAGTAATCAACATTAAGAAACTCGAGTTAAACTGCAAAGATGAGCACGTGCAAACTCTGCAAAATATTTTGCAAATATTTCTTTTGGAAATAATGTTCAAGATTTCTTAAGATAATAATCAAACAACTTCCATAAAAACTATTAATCTACTAGACCTTTTCAACCTCAATGTTTCTTGCAATGTCCTCGTCTTCTTTTATTTCTGGTGGCTCATCATCATGAATCTGTAAATTTAGCCAATTTAATGATAATTGTGAATGGATGGAAGGTTAAATGAAAATAATGTCTATATTGGAAAAGGGAACCAGTGTGAAGGATTACCAATGATGCTTGAGCCTTAAGATCCTCAATATCGAAGTTCCATGCACTAACACCACGTTGATATTCACTCTGTATGAATCAATGCAGTTTTATGATAAGAAAGCTATTAAAATAGCTGTGGTATTTACTCAAATTATACAACAAAAGGAATGCTGTTAATAAGACGTGACTATTTACAGAATAGCATGTAGGGGCAAATACTCAGCATTACACATTTGTATGGAGACTGAACCAGATAAGTGAACAATACATAAGAAAAGGAACTTCAAAAGGTTTCTGTGATCTATCCATACCCCAATGTTCCTAGCATAGCGAATTCCTACCATTTAGACAAAAGGTGCATGCATTATTCTTATGTTGTTAGCCTTTTCAACGCTTAACAGTCTACTAGTTAACGAATTATTTGGAAGTATATCATAAACAGGTAGTATATGAGCAAATATTTTGTAATATGGTACTGAAATTGTTGGATTATTGCTCTCTATCATACAGTTAATAACTTTTCGTAAACATTACCAATTAATCATATCACACATTCAATCAAAACTATCACAGTCTAAAGGTGCCATGTATACAATTAACTTCATGCAAGATCTGACTTCACATGGTATGTTAACAATCCAGAACTGATTAATCCTGCTTACAAAAAAAAAGCATGCACACTAAATAAAGGAGAACTTTCAACTCGTAACTCTAATCTAGCCAGAGCGGTACTGTAATGATGATAATTAAAAAATAGAAATGGAACTCGGAATATTAAGAACAGTACCAAACAGAACATAAAAATGAGGAAGGGTAGTGTCACAAACCAGGGAGAGGGCCTCCTGTTCAGAAGAAGGCATTTTCTTCAAAGCCAATTGTGCTGCATCTTTAAGCTGGGGGCACACAGAAAATTCAGCTACATTTTCCATTATCAAGGAGAGGTATTTCATGATAACATAAGGCAGCATACCTGGAGAGCCTTTACACGGTCCCAGAGAGGAGGTAAACCAGATAAGATACTCTTAATAGTCGACTCTGGAGGCTTTGCATTTTTGAAAAATGAATGCTTTAGCAACTTCTCAGCTGTTGGTCTCTTTGTTTGATCTTTGACCAAGCACATTGCGACCATCTCTTTAAATGACTGGTCACAACTGAAAATGCCTACTTAGATAGGTAAACACAAGAACATAATCTACTGTAGCTAAGCACACAAATGGTTCATAACTGATAATAAACTGAAAGGATAGGTACTACCTTTGAGAATCTTCTGTCACGTTCATAATCAAGACCAGGTGGTGCATTCTGGAGGGTCATGAGAAGAACCTACAACCAAAGTACAAGTTTAATATATAGGGTAGTCTGTGTTGTTAGGTAGGGAATCACTAGATGATCTCATGAGACCATCTATCACCAGTTAGATTATGGGCTGGGTCATTCAGGGTTAACGGGTAACTGGTAAGATTTGAAGATTTACTGCTATTTGCTACATGTCATGGGGTATTTGGAACATTTATTGCAACAGCTATTAGCGCAACAATAAAAAATCAGAACCAAATGCGCCAGCCGAAGCATTACCTTCATAGGGGGGTATTTCGAAAATGGAGCATGGCCATGTGCTAGTTCAAGAGCAGTGATTCCAAATGACCATATGTCAGCTCTGTGCAAAAATGAGAACGGGTGTGAATTAATACTGTCTACGATTGACATACAAAAGGCCAAACAAACAGTCATGAAAAAAGATAACACAAAATCTGTTTAGATGCAAGAGGAAGGCCATATATAGAACAGTTCGCGGAGAAAGGTGATCTTTAGGCATCAATTTCGGTTTCTAGGATAAATCCTAGCATGTCTTACGTGGAAATACATTACACATATATACACAGTTAACATACTTGAAATTATATCCAGTGCCAGGTTGGAGCACTTCTGGAGCCATCCTACATAGAAAATTCAAAAAAGAAAAACATGTAAAAAAGGATCTAGTTATACAAATATTTATAGAAATTTGGTCAAGAAGTTACCAGCATGGTGTTCCTACAAATGTATTCCTAGATCTTTGCCTATCACCTCTATCAAACATACAAGCAGATACACCAAAGTCTCCAAGCTTCACTTCCCCAGCACCGTCGATAAGGATATTACCAGCCTGTACAGTGCCAAATCGAGCAAAAATAAACAAAACTGACTAATAAATACATCAAAAGACTACAGTTTCTACCCAAAAATATTCCACCAATGCTAACCTTGACATCACGATGTATTTGACCCTGCCGGTGAAGGTAATCCAGAGCCTTAAGAGTTTCCTTTAGAATGGAGCCAATGACTGGCTCATCAAAACCTTCCTGGTATGAGATCTTCATTAAGTGTAAACAAGAACCCTCTGTCATGAATGGCATTATCACCCAAAGGCTGTGCTCCACAACAAATGAGCAGTAAGCCCTGATGACATTAGGATGATCTATCAAGCTCATTATTTGAGCCTCCCTTTGAATTTCATCCTGCAAATAATGTAACAGTGGTAAGAACAAAATTCATTTGTCTTTTATAAAGAAAAAGAAAGAGTCAATTGACACCAAGCAATGAAGACATGTCACGCATTCAGCCTTAGAAAAGTTTTCACAGCTTTGGCATTCCAAAACCTAGTTGATAGTGTTTCTGCTTTACAGTGGATTAGAGGGCGGGGAGGATGCCACTACAAAGCTATGTTACAATTACATTACCACAGCGGAAATTTCAAAAACAAATGCAAACATGCCAAAAAATGAACTACCACGAGTTGCTAGAGATGAATAGGAATAGCAACAGCCACAAAAGGTGGAAAACAGAAGAATTGTGACACATTATTGGCAGATAATGATCTGCATGTGTCCATGAAGTAACTGGCTTCCATTGGCAACAGAGCATTGGCAATAGTAGTATTACTAGTAAAGGGAACAAGGCCATCTAATATTTCAGTGAACTGATAGCTAAGAATAGAAGGCAATATCACAAAAAATTAGACTGACTTGTTACATGTTTTGGATTTTGAAATTATGTTACTAGACGTCTAATGAGCCCCAAATGTACAGTCCTCTCATTCTATTTAGAGTGAGTTGAACCAATGTGATCTGCTACCGACCCAAAAATATGAAAACTAGAAAGTATAAGCACAAGCATCGAACCAGTACTTAGAGACAGACTCAACAATGAGCACAGATCCCAAATATCAAGTTGAACAATCTATGCCTGGCATCATCATCAGTTCATCAGTTCATCATTTCAATAAAATGTACATGGTTAAAAGATAATAGAATCACTGTCAAAATATACAGTCTTAAATTTGCCTGAGTCCAATGTGCAGTGCAGAAAATGATGTCATGTGCAATATAAAATACCAGAAAATAAAGAAATAATCTAGTACTAGAATGGTAAAAAAACAAATGGCGAATCACCTCTGCAAAAAGATAATGATTATTTATCATTTTCTTTTAAAAAAAAACTGCAAGCTCTCTGTGGTCTATCTATAAAAGGCTGCTAAAACTGGCATGGAATTCTTTAGCAGTTTTTAGTTGAGAACTCCCAGGTGACAAACACACAAGTAAAAGAGTCCCCAGAAAATATTTGAACTCTCCATCTCAACCGCCCACGCCGACAATATACCGTGCAAATTAATATCTGCCCTACTAAAAATGCTAAAATGTACACGCCTCTGTTGGTCTTTTCAACTGAGTCTTAGACTAAGCAACGACTGGCAGCAGACAAAGTAAATGCGATGTTGTATGTACTTGATGTCAAAGCAAGCCCCGAATTGATCTGGCAAGGCGTTGCACAGATCAAAATTCAGCCCCGATTTCCAAGCCACCAAATCAAGAGTAAAATCCACTGCAATCGACCAACGGATCTCTCGCTAGATCAAACAAACAGCAGATGGCAGCAGCAACCAGAGCACCGAGGAATACCCAACGAAATACACGAGGGAGAAGGTGTGTCACGGGAGCTCACGATGTTGTTATTGAGCTGATCGAGATCCAGGCACTTGACCGCCACAACACCCGTGGTCGGCAGGAAGATCGCGCGGTACACGACGGCGTGCGCACCGTACCCCACCTCCTCCATCAACCGGTAGTCGGCGGGATTCACAGAGAAGGACGGCGGCCCCGCGGCAGCTCCCGCGGTGCCCGAAGACGCCGAGCGCTTCACGCTACCGTTCCTCCCCATGATGGAACCCGAGGGCCGGACGGAGGCAGCAGCCCGCCGCGTTCTTCCGGAGCAACCGACGGAGCTAGACTCACCCCGCAGCGGAGCCGCCTGCCACCGGGGCGTTGACCAGTGTCTCGCGCAGGTCGCGCGAGGACGGCGAGAGAGAGAGAGAGAGAGGAGGGGGAGGGGGAGGAGGGAGGGAGAAGAAGAGGAGATAGCAAACGGAAGGACGCTTGGGAAACGAGGTCGTAAAAGGACTGAAATTAATTATTTCGGCGCTGACGTGGCGGGGGGCGAGGGAAGAGGTGCGGTGCGGGACCGACCTGCGGCGATGTGCTGGTACGAGTATGGCACCATGACAAGTGGGCTCCCCTGCTTCTGGGTCCCGTTGGCAGCGGGGTACAACGTGGGTGACTTCAAGGTAGGCGCGTGCCGCCGACTGCCCGGTAGATCTCCGCCTCCCGATGCTGGTCGTAGGATGGGATTGTCTGCGGAAAGCAGTTGTACGACTTGTCAGCGTTAGTTGGCAATTTGGGAAGCGAATCTTTTCGGGGTATAAACGAGAATTTCTAGATATTAGTTTACCTATGTTCGAAAAAGACTTAACTTTATATTTGGATTTTGAATAAAAAACATTTAATTAAATTCGTAAAAAGTATATTAACGTTTATAGAAATTGGACTCGCTTCGTAGAAAATACATACAACTTTTATAATTCTAAATAAATTTGTTAAAAAAAGATTTAAAGATCTTTCTGATAATATTAATTATATACCATAAATATTAATATTTTTAAAAATATATTTAGTCGAAGTTGTTTATCAGAAAATGAAAGCTTGTTTATCAGAAAATGAAAGCGACAATTATTTTAGGACGGAGGAAGTATATTGTAAAAACATATTTATGGTTAGTTCACTTATTACATAACTTTGCCCTTCATAAATCGAGAGGTAAGACACGGGGAGTACACATATAACTATTTTCTCATTCTTAATTATAACTATTTTGGTTGTATTCTAAATGAAAATTTTCTAACTTAGATTAATCCTACAAAGTTTTACCAACATATTAAAATTGTTTTCGCTAAATCATTGTTGATAGTGTATTTACTTGAACTTATGATGACTTGATCAAAGTTAGACAAGCTTAACATCCAAAAACATAGGTGAGCTACAATTTATTTAGAATAAAGATGGGTAATACAGCCCTCGTTATACCGATTCCGGTCCATTCCAAAATGAATTGGGTTCATGGTGCGCTAGTGAAGAGAGCTTTTTAACCTTCTTCGGCTCATGCTACAGCGTAAAAGCAGTTCTTTGAGATGGACCGCCATATCTAAGAGTCTGCCATATTAAGCACTATAAATAAAATAAGTAAAAATATATATTGCCTCTGTGGTTTGATATCACAAAATCGATTCAACATTAAACAATGATTATGAATTAAACGGTTTCATCTTAACAAGTACCTTAAAATGGTTTGATCTACATCTTAGAAATGAGGGATTAAGTACTACATTTTTCAGCTGTGCCTCTTGAAGTACAACTGTGCACCTTTCTCAAAAGAGAATAAAAAAAACCAGGTACACACTTTCTCAAAAAAGAGTACGGGTGTTAGACGGGAATTATTTCAGCGTCACCTAAACTATACCCTAACAGGGCCAGCAGCTTGTTTAAGTAAGTACAGCTGCAACATGGATGTAGCCATCCATCCACCGGGTCAACAGAGGCAACAGACACGGGCGCGCTCATTCGGCAGAGAGGATCTGCGCAACACGCGCAGCAGTCCCGGGCCCCGCGGGCGCGCGTCTCTGTTCGGCCCGCGCGCTGCTAGCTGCCAAGCGGACGGGCGGGGCGGGCGGCTAGATAAGCCGCGGGCGGCCGGGTACCACGGTCGAGGACGTACGCGCGTACGAACACGAGACGGAGCCAGCCGAACCGCGCTCGTGCCCCCTGGGCCCTGGCCCCTGCCTGCCCCCGGGCCCCCAGCTGGCCGCCTGGCGCTGGCGGAAACGGAACGAGAGCCTTTCGGCGCTGTGACCGCGCGCGCGGCGTGCACGCGGGCGGTCGCGGTGTGGCGCGGGCATGCGGCCCCGGGATGACCCCCCGGGATGACGGGACGAGGGCCCCGTGTGTGGCGTGGGGTCGCCGCTCGCGCCTCGCGCCGCGCCCCGGCCGGCGATGGGCTCCTCCTCTACCGGTTCCCGTAGAGGGGAGCGCTCCCATGTGCGGGGAGGAGGGGCCCTGGGCCCGAGGCTTTTGCGTGGGTGCGGGGAATAATTGCGTAGGCTGGCTCCGTGGCGACAGTGTGGGCTGGTTGGTGGGATTGACCCGCAGGCCGCAGATGTGGGGGCTTTCATCCGACGGTAGATGTGGAATCTGAGAGGTACCGGGAAAATCGGAATAAGATCACACATGCGTTTCGTTTAAGCGAAGGGAATGTGAAATTGAGTAGTAGACGAGTACTCTGGTTTATCAACATTTCGTAATACAGTATAGCCACAGAAAGCCCTTTTGCACAGCATATATAATTAAATAAAGTACAAAACTATGGAGGACGTGCTCCTTCCTGCCCTCCTTTTTTCCGCTTTGAAAGCACATACGTTGCGTGATACGTATATATGATGATGATCGGTGGGACATACCTCGTCGCTTCCGCCAGGAGGTTGGTCAATAGGCCTGGGCGTTGTCGTGACCTAATTGATCGGTCCGGTTCTATGGTCATATCGAAAATTTGGTCATCTAGAGACGGAGATTGATCGGTTAATTTCAGAACTTAAGACCGAGCAATCCCGGTCTCCGTCATAACCGAACTAATCGAATTATATAAACATCTACTAAATAGTATAATTTGTAGCAAATTGCTCAATATTTTTCCTATTTCATGGCAAAAATAGCAAATAACTCATAGATAAAATAAAGTGATAAGAGTGATGGTTGATATAAACATAGTAGAATAAATATTATATCAATAATAATAGTTTAAAGTACATATTATGTCAATAAAAATAAATGTTCAGTTAGTTTGGTTACCCGAGACATATAACCGAGCTAACCATAAAAAGTTAGGTTAGTGTGGACTCGGGACCGAACTAATGACCGAAAATTTTGGTTGCGGTCACTTCGATCTCAGTCTCAGTTAGTTCGGTTCGATCTTCGGTCAATTATGTCCAAGGTTATTGGTCAATACATATAACAAGAAGCGTGTGGCTGCACTCTGCATAAGGGATGCCCTATTGCCCTGGGTAGATAAGTGATTGATATTGTCTGTCATATTTGTAATGATCTGATTGGTCAAAAACCGGTCGATTTTGGCATCACAAAATCTATCACAGATGGATAAACAGTCCTTGAACTTTATTAGTTCGATAATCAATAAATATTTTAGAATTATATGTTTTTCTTATTAGAGGAAATAGGAGGATAGGGACGACGTAGATGGCAGACAATCCAGTCTTCCCCTAGTTTTGCCCGTTGCGTTCATGATGAATAATAAGTACTCTTCATATTGATAAAAAATGTCATTTTGGACAAGATTTAAGTCATACATTGAGAATATAAATCATAAATATCTTTTAAATTATTGGGTCTAGATATGTCAAAATCATATAATTAATTGTCTTGAAAAATACTTTCATAAATATATATATATATATATACTACTTCTCAATAATATTTTTTTAAAAAAATAAGTGGTCAAAGTTAAGCTTTGGAGACCGTGTCACTGTTTGAAATGATATTTTTTACCAATATGAGGGAGTACGTGGTGGCTGCCTAAGACGAACCGCATCGGGGAACTCTATCCCGTCCGCTACGCGCATTTACCGTGAAAAACGGCTGCAGCGGGAGCCGCTATCCCTTCCGCTACAGCGCGCGTCCGGGAAAGGAAGCGGTGCGACCAGCGTTTAGCGGACGTACGGCCGCCGGCCCCACCACGCGTGAGAGAGAGGAGAGAGGGAGGCGCCCGTGCTGCCATTGTCGGAAGGAGAAGGGAGCGAGAGCTCCGCCGGCGGCCGCGTGGGCGAGCTCCGCTGCCGGGAACGCGCAGCTGAGCTCCGCCTCCGGTGCTGCGGGCGAGCTCCGCCGTCGGCACGCGCGGGCGAGCTCCGTCCGCCGGGGACGCGCGGCCGAGCTCCGCCGCCGGTGCTGCGGGCGAGCTCCGCCGCCGGGGCCGCGCGGGCGAGCTTCGTTCGCCGGGGACGTGCGGCCTCCGTCGCCGACTACCGGTGCTGCACAGCCAGCCATGGAAGGAGCGGTGGGCGGGCGGGCGAGGAGGAGAAGGGGAAAAGAAAAAGAACGGTGGGAAGCGAGGCGCGGGTGAGCGGATAAGGAGGAGAAGGGAAAAAAGAAAAAGGAAAAAAGAAAAAAAAATCCTGACATGTGGGTCCTACGGTGGATAGAGGATGAATGAGTGCATGAGAATTGGGTATAGAGGAGAGAATCTTGATGACCAGGCAGTATAGAGGATGAAAATAGAGGAACGTGAGTGCGGATAGTCTAAGCTATGCTATTGGCCTATTGCTAACTGTTTGCACCTAGGAGGAGATGATGAAGTGAAAGCAACACATTGCGTTCAAATCTGAGTGACTATCACAGAGAGTTTATATGGCTCGAGATATGGTTGCCATCAACAATATAATGTCGATTTATATCTTCGATAAAGGATAATCAAATCCGGCCTCTACATCCAGGGATGTACACAGCCAATTATTACAAAAAGCGTCAGAAAAAAAACAAATGAGAGAAAAGTCATAGTCTTATACATAGACCAGGACATTACAACAAACGATAGATGCTTCGACCCTCTATTTGATCAACGAGAGGGCGTCCTTGGCTTGCTCTGGACGCCGCAACTGGGTCCCAAATGCCGCAGTGCAGGGTATGGCTAGGAGCAGGTGTGCTTATGTTGATGCCTTCAAGAAGGTAAATGACGTCCGCAGGCGCCATCATCAACGAAAGGAAGAGGAAATTACAGCGACGCCTCCAAGGGGGAATATGACGTCGATTGCGTCATCGCCGCCGGCCCAGCACCTCTAGGCAGGGTTTTCACCCGTATTCCAAAATCCTGTAAAGGCACATCTAAGCCAAACCTGCAAACAACGAGATGCCGGAGATGGTCGACAGAGTCTTCACCAAATGCAGCGAGGCAGCAGAAAAGCAGGGGGCGACAGTGTCCTTTGATGTGGATGTCGGAGTCGATTTGCGGGCCGCCTGGGAGCGATGTCTCGAGCCGAGTGTGTAACACCTCTGGTGATTAATATGTAATTAACCTGATATGTCATCATCTTTAGTCATTAATTATCCTTGCCATGCTTTATGTTTGTCTAATACTTGTTTTGCATTTACCTTTTTCTGAGGTGGCTTGTGTAGTGGTCTCTTTTTCAAAAACCCTAAAGGCCCAAATCTTCCTATAAGGGCAAAATAGTAGTTTTATCTCTGTGTCTAGCTTTGTGTGAATCTTGTTCAGTTGAGTGTCTTGATGTTTTGTTGTGTTGATCAAAGTTCAAAATCAGAAATAGAATTTAAATTCCTTTTGAAAAACCCTAAATTTCCAAACTCTAGTTTCACCCCTCTTTTTTCTAGTTCAAAACTATTCAAAATTTGAAGTTGTCCCAATAATAAAAGTTGTAGATCTTGCAATAAGGAACAACTTTGGTGTTTACAGATTTTCAAGTTTCAATACAAAATCAGAAGTAATTTCAAATTCTTTCAAACTTCAATTTTGTCCCCTTTTCAGTTTTCAAAATTATCTCAAAAACTATTGCGTTTCAAAAAAAGTTTATATTGGCAAAGTTGTAGATCTTAAAATTTTAAGCAACTTTGGTATTTTGAGTTTTCTTTGTGTAGTTCAAATTTTTGGAGTAATTTCAAATTTTTAGAGAAAGGGGGAAGGTGACGTCACTGTGCACGAGCTTTAAAGCAGGGGGGCCCGGCCGCCGGCGGCGGAGTGCCGGCCACGCCAGGCCGGCTGACCCGCGCCCGTGCCGCGCGCGGTCAGCGCAGGCGCTCGACCTCCCCGGTCCCCTAGCACCGCCTCGCCGACCCCTACCGTCCTCCTTTTCCCCTACGGCCGCGGACAGCGGGCGGATGCCGGCCGCCGGCAAGCCTGAAAGGTCCTAAATGGCTAGAGGGGGGGTGAATAGCCTAATAAAAATTCTACAAAACATTTAAAGCAACTAGTTAGACAATTACAAAGCGAAGCTTTTTGCTCTAGCTCTACTAAGTGTTGCAAGCCACCTATCCAACAATTCTAGTAACCTATAATCACTATGTCACACAAAAGATATGTTACTACTCTCTAAAATAATGAGTTAGCAAGAAATAATTACTTCTATTTAGAGAGCTACTTCTAGCAACAAATATCTCTACACAAGTGATAACAAAAGTAATGCAAGGATAGAGAGATGTACCGACACCGGGAAGAGACAATCAATCACAATAAGAAAACCAAGAAACTTCGGGAGAAGTACAAAGAGGCAAGAGACACAAAGATTTTCTCCCGAGGTTCACGTGCTTGCCGGCACGCTACTCCCCGTTGTGTCGACCAACCACTTGGTGGTTCGGTGGCTAATAGGTGTTCACAAACCTAGCTCAACACTTGAGCGCCACAAGAACCGACCCACAATGGAGGTAACTCAATGACACGCGCAATTTACTAGAGTTACGTTTTGGCTCTTCGCCGGGGAAGGCACAATACCCCTCACAAATCACCGGGAGATGGCCACGAACAATCACCACTCGTGCCAAAACTCCTCCGCTGCTCCAAGCCGTCTAGGTGGCGGCAACCACCAAGAGTAAAGAGAATACCCGGAGCAACAACAATCCTCAAGTGCCACTAGATGCAAACTCACAAGCAAATGCACTTGGATCCACTCGATCTCACTTAGATTCATGCTATCAAGCAAGGAGATGAGTGGGAGGGAGTAGATCTTGCTCAAGAGGATGTTCAAGAGGTTAGAAAGTCAAGAAGAGAAGCCCCACTAGCCGGCCACCACCTATTTATAAGAGGGGGAAGAAGACAGCAAGTCGTTCCCCCTTTTTCCCGAGCTTCTGCGCCTGCGGTCGGTACTACCGACGCCAGGTCGGTACTACCGACCACAAGGCCCGGTACAACCGACGGCACAACTTATGACCGTTGCACACAGCGTTGACCAAAACGAACAACCGACTCCTGGTCGGTACTACCGACGGTCGGTAGTACCGGCCCTATGGCGGTACTACCGACAGGCCAACATGACCGCGAACAGAGAGCATCTCACAAAGGGACTTGATGAAAGGTCCTAATTGGCTAGAGGGGGGGTGAATAGCCTAATTTAAAATTCTACAAAGCACTAGAGCAATTTGTTAGACAATAACAAAACGATAAATGCGGTTGCTCTAGCTCTATGTCAAATGCAAGCCACCTATTTGTAAGTCTAGTTAATTATGATCTCTAGGGCACACAAGGACTAAGTCACTACTTTACTAAACTAGTGAGCTACACAAGAGAGCTAGCAAAACTAAACTAGCTACACTAGCAAAGCTACTACTATTATTAACAAGGGAAACAAGTTACTCTATAACAAGTATGAACAAAGGAATACAAGAGAGTGGTAGTGTGATTTTACCGAACCGGGCAAGTGAAGATAATTGATATCACAATGGAATGCCAATCACCAAGGGACACAATATGAACACGAGATTTATCCCCGAGGTTCACGTGCTTGCCGGCACGCTACGTCCTCGTTGTGTCGACCAAGGCTTCGTGGTTCGGTGGCTAATCGGTATCACACACCGAGCTCTCCACAAGAGCGCCACAAGAACCTACCCCAAGCAATGGTAACTCAATGACACGCGCAATTTACTAGGAGTTACCTTTGGCTCTTCGCCGGGGAGGTACAAGCCCCTCACAAAGTCGTTGGGATGGCCACGAACAATCACCAACTCGTGCCGATCCTCCTCCGCTGCCACCAAGCCGTCTAGGCACCGGCAAGTGCCAAGAGTAAAAAGAAATCCGCAGCAACAATCACCAAGATGCCTCTAGAATGCAAGATCACAATGCAAGCTCTTGGTTTCACTCGATCTCACTTGGATTCGCACTAACAATCAAAGGGATCGGAGGGAGGGATTAGATCTTGCTCAAGAGGATATTCAAGAGGTTAGAAAGTCAAGAGCCCTCTCCCCAAACGCGGCCACGACCTATATATAGAGAGGAGAGGACGGCAGCCCGACCCCCACCTTTCTGCGCTTGGTCGGTAGTACCGACCCCTCCTGGGCGGTACTACCGGCTTAGTCAAACTAGCCGTTTACTCACATCCCGCTGATTAAGGCGAAGCACCGACTCTCTGGTCGGTACCTCCGAGGTCGGTAGTACCGAGGTAATGGCGGTACTACCGCCAAGCCAAAATCGGCCGCGAACAGAGAGCTCTGCGAAAAACAAGTCACTACCGACCTTGCGTCGGTACCACCGCGGGCGGTAGTACCGAGGTAATGGCGGTACTACCGCCAGGCCAAAAATGTCCCAACACAGAGAGGGCTGCACGCAGCACCTATGGGCGGTACCACCGACCACCCTGGTCGGTACCACCGACCATACACAGAAAACTTCATTTTCTTCCATGTGTTGATCCAAAACTACTCCAACAACTTCTCCTTTGCAAATGTGCTAACACCACCAAGTGTACACCACCTTGTGCAAGTGTGTTAGTATTTTCAAAACATTTTTCAAAGGATTTATCGCCTCATTTTAGTTATGTCATATGCAAATGCAACTAGAGGCAACTTGATAACCGTATACTATGAATTTCTCCTCTTGATAGTACGGCTATCTATCCTAAATACACTCACACCCTCTATGGTGTCTTGAGTGCCAAAAACAAAAGAGCCTATTGGTTATACCTTTGCCTTGAGCTCTTTTATTTTCCTCTTTCTTCTTTTCTTCTAGTGAAGATATGGACCATCTTACGACCAATCACTTGATCATTGCATCACATGTCCATCATCATGCTTCACTTGAGCCATGGACCACCTTTTGCTAATCAAACACTTAATGACAAAGGTTAATCCAATGGGTTTCATCAATTATCCAAAACCAAACTTGGGCTTTCAATCTCCCCCTTTTTGGTAATTGATGACAACCCTCATACAAGATATTATGATAAAGATTTGAGACACCAAGGTAGTATTTGCTCCCCCTACATATGTGCTATAGAGTTTGGTTCGAGGTTCAGCACATATGCATGGATATAAAATTTTGGGTGAGCAATTACTAACTTGTGATACTAAGGTTTAAAGAATGGACCTTTGAAGCGCGATACCAATCGGAGTGCAAAACTCATGATCATCCTTAGCACCATAATGAACTAGATACAACTTGTAAGCCAACTTTTAAGCAAATATATTGGCAAAAATGTTAAATTCCAAAAATCTAGTTCTATCCTATGCATGCTAGTACTTCATTTCATCATTCAAGTTCTAGTCTAGCAAGCAACACACAAGAGAGATACTACTTGAAAACACAAACTAATGCAAGACAATGCAAGCAAGCATATGTAAGATGCACATTGCAAATGCATTCAATCAAGTTCATAGGCTTGCTCCCCCTACTTGTGTGCTTAAAAATTTTATCCCTTTCTTTTCATAAATCTTTCTCATTGTGCAACTTCTTCTCCCTTTTTGCATATCTTTTATGCCATTTTTCTCCCTCTTTGTCATCAATGACCACAAAAGCATGGGAGTAGAAATTGATCAAATTGTGGTCCAACTATAAACAATTGCATACCATATATAGCACGGTTTGCTCTAGAGTAAGCTTCTTCACACATCTTGCAATGGTTATCTTACTCATGTCGGTTATATACTTCAATGCTCATGTTTATAGTCAAACACTAGGATTGCAAGCCCATAAACATGTCATATGCCACCACTAGATCATAACAATCATAGAAGCAATAGTGGTACCATACCAACATCAAAGTCATTTGATTTTCAATGAATGAGGTCCAAAACCTACTAGATATGCCTAGATGCTCTAAACAAGTCCTTAGCAAGGTATGAGATGCAAATGTCAAACAATAATACCTTTGCTTTGGCTTGGAGGAGAGGCAAGTCATATAAGTGGGGTGCATTATCAACACATATTTGAGAAATCTAGTATGTTCAACTCATTCCTTAGCTTGCAAAACCTCTTCTCATCAAGTGGCTTAGTGAATATATCCGCAAGTTGATCATCGGTCCCAACACTCTCAATAGATATATCTCCCTTTTGTTGATGATCTCTAATGAAGTGGTGCCTAATGTCAATGTGCTTGGTTCTTGAATGTTGCACCGGGTTGTTTGTGAGCTTCACCGCACTTTCATTGTCACATAGCAATGGCACTTGTTTGAATTTTATTCCAAAGTCCTTCAAGGTTGCCCTCATCCATAGGAGTTGTGCACAACAACTACCGGCACTAATATATTCGGCTTCGGCGGTAGAGAGTGCCACACTATTTTGTTTCTTTGAAGACCAAGATACAAGTGACCTTCCCAATAATTGACATGTGCCCGATGTGCTCTTTCTATCAACCTTGCAACCCGCATAATCGGAATCGGAGTACCCAATTAATTCAAAGTTTGCTCCTTTGGGGTACCACAACCCAACATTTTGTGTAGCCTTCAAGTACCTCAAGATTCTCTTTGTTGCCTTCAAATGACTCTCTCTTGGAGAAGCTTGGAATCTTGCACACATGCACACACTAAACATGACATCCGGCCTTGAAGCGGTCACATAGAGTAAGCTTCCAATCATAGACCGATACAACTTTTGATCCACCATGTTGCCACTAGCATCACCATCCAAGTGTCCATTTGTTCCCATTGGTGTACTAATAGCTTTTGCATCATTAAGACCAAACTTCTTGAGCATATCTTTGATGTACTTGCCTTGACTCACAAAAGTACCATTCTTCATTTGCTTGATTTGAAGACCAAGGAAGTAACTAAGCTCTCCAATCATAGACATTTCAAACTCTTTTGCCATCATATTTCCAAACTCTTCACAAAAAACTTGGTTGGTTGAGCCAAATATGATATCATCAACATAGATTTGCAACACAAACAAGTCATTCTCTATCTTCTTGGTGAAGAGAGTGGTGTCAACCTTTCCCATTTTGAACCCTTTGGATAGAAGGAAATTCCTCAATCTTTCATACCATGCCCTTGAGCTTGCTTTAAGCCATACAATGCTTTTCTCAACTTGTAGACATGGTTGGGCTTCTTTTCATCTTCAAAACCAGGAGGTTGCTCAACATATACCAACTCATTGATGTAGCCATTGAGAAATGCACTCTTTACATCCATTTGATATAGCTTGATGTTATGAGCACAAGCATAAGCTAATAGGATTCTAATTGCTTCCAATCTTGCAACCGGTGCATATGTCTCTCCAAAGTCAAGCCCTTCAATTTGAGTGTAACCTTGTGCTACCAATCTTGCTTTGTTTCTCACCACTAGGCCATCTTGATCTTGCTCGTTGCGGAATACCCATCTAGTACCAATAACATTATAGCTCTTAGGCCTCTCAACCAATTCCCAAACTTCATTTCTTGTGAAGTTGTTTAGCTCTTCATGCATGGCATTAACCCAATCAACATCCTTCAAAGCTTCTTCAATCTTGGTTGGTTCAATAGTTGACACAAATGAATAGTTCCCACAAAACATTGCCAATCTTGATCTTGTTTGAACACCACTTTGAATGCCACCAATAACCAAATCTAAGGGATGATATCTTGCTATACTTGAAGTTTGAAGCACTTGATTCGCATTGCTTGTACTCGGTTGATCCGCTTGTTGCACATTGGGAGAAGATGAACTAGCCACTTGTTGATTTTGTACTTGAGAATCACTATCTTGCTCATTTGGGATGGTGACCACTTGCTCTTTGTCATCTTCAACATCAATCACTTCTCTTGGCCTAATATCACCAACATCCATGTTCTTCATTGCATTCACCAAATGAGTGCCTCTCACATCATCTAAGTTCTCATTTTCATCTTGAGATCCATTTGTTTCATCAAATTCTACATCATGAACTTCTTCAAGTGTTCCACTAGCCAAGTTCCATACTCTATATGCTTTGCTTGTAGTTGAATATCCAAGTAGGAACCCTTCATCACATTTCTTGTCAAACTTGCTCAATCTTGTGCCCTTCTTCAATATATAGCACTTGCAACCAAATACTCTAAAGTATGCAATATTGGGCTTTCTTCCATTCAATAGCTCATATGGTGTCATTTCCAACATAGGATGGCAATATAGTCGGTTGCTAGAGTAGCAAGCCGTGTTGATAGCTTCGGCCCAAAAGGATTGACTCACATTGTATTCACTAAGCATGGATCTTGCCATATCAATCAAGGTTCTATTCTTTCTTTCAACTATCCCATTTGATTGAGGAGTGTACTTTGCCGAGAATTGATGCCTAATGCCAAAATCATCACATAGCTCTTCAATTCTTGTGTTCTTGAACTCACTCCCATTGTCACTTCTCACTTTCTTGATAGTTGTCTCAAACTCATTTTGACTTCTCTTGACAAAAGATTTGAATGTAGCAAATGTTTCACTTTTGTCACCAAGAAAGAATACCCATGTGTATCTAGTGAAGTCATCCATAATCACATAACCATATTTATTGCCACCAATGCTAGTGTATGTAGTTGGCCCAAATAAATCCATATGCAATAGCTCAAATGCTTTAGTAGTGCTCATTTCACTTTTCATAGGGTGAGTATTTCCAACTTGTTTGCCGGCTTGACAAGAGCTACAAAGTTTATCCTTCTCAAACACAACATCTCTCAAGCCCTTTACTAAGTCATATTTGATCAATCTATTTAGTTGCTTCATCCCAACATGACCAAGCCTTCTATGCCATAGCCAACCCATACTAGACTTAGTGATCAAGCATGTTGTCAATTGAGTTTCCTTTGCATCAAAATCAACTAAGTATAGGTTTCCATATCTAAATCCTTTGAATGCTAGGTTGGTTCCATCATTACTAGTGATCATCACATTATCAACACCAAAGTTGCAATTGAAACCAAGATCACATATTTGAGCTACCGATAGCAAGTTGAAGTTCAAGCTCTCTACTAGCAAGACATTTGAGATGCTCAAGTCATTGGATATTGCAATCTTACCAAGTCCCTTGACCTTGCCTTCACTATTGTCCCCAAATGTGATGCTATCCACTTTGAAGTCTTCTTCATTTGTGTTGATTGAGTTGAACATTCTAGAATCCCCGGTCATATGTTGAGTACACCCACTATCAAGCACCCAATGCCTTCCTCCGGCTTTGTAATTGACCTACAAGAAGATTCAATGTTTAGGTACCCAAATCTTGTTGGGTCCTCCAAGGTTAGTGACTAAGCTCTTTGGTACCCAAATGGCTTTCTTCTTTGAGCCCTCCTTAGGTGTACCAACAAACTTAGCTCTTACACTATTAACACCCTTGTAAAGCACATAACAAGAATCAAACTTAATTGATTTACCAAGGTTGGTTGGTTTGTTCTTGTTTAGGTTCTTTTTATAGCAATTATGCTCGGTATGCCCGGATTGCTTGCAATTTATGCAATAGCGTCCATTGCCCTTCACAAAACTAGTCTTGTGAGGAGCAAAGGCCGCCTTGCCCTTCTTGGGGGTATAGCCAATCCCTTCTTTCTCATGGGAAAATCTTTGGCCACCCAAGCACTTAAGCAAGCGGGCATCTCCACCATAGGCTTTGCCTAAGGCACAAGTGAGCTTATTCACCTCTTTCTTTAAGGTTTCATTTTCCACTATTAATGATGCATCACAAGTAAAACCATCTTTTATGTTTGAGTTAGATGCATCGGTGGAGCATGAACTAGATGAAGCATTGGGAGGTGCAATAACAATAGGTGTGTAAAATGTTTCATTGATTAAGTCACATGTTATACCTATGTCACATGTTTGAGCAAAGTCCTCAATCTTGGTTTGAGTGAGGAGAGAGGAGTGGGCTTCTTCAAGCCTAGTGTGAGCTTTATCAAGCTTCTCATGGGCTACCTCTAGCCTCTCATGAGTTAGCTTGAGCTCATCAAGAGATTGCTCAAGAAGGCTAACCTTCATGCGCAATTCCTTGCACTCCTTCCTCTTCTTCTCAAAGCAAACATGAGCTTGCTCAAACATGTCCATAAGTTCTTCATTAGTGTATTCATTTTCATTATCATCATCATCATCATCACTCTCATCATAGGAAGGTACCTTGGATGGCCTTGCCATCAAGCATGTAGATGGAGTGTCAAAGATAGAAGGCTTTTTGTTGATAGCAATACTTGCAAGTGCCTTCTTCTTCATCTTGTTGTGCTCTTCATCATCACTATCGGATGATGCATCACTATCCCATGTCACAACATAGGATCCACCTTTCTTTTTCTTGGTGAAAGAGAGCTTCTTCTCCTTCTTTTCCTTCTTGTCCTTCTTCTTCTTTGCTTCATCATCATTGTCACTATTTTGAGGACAATCGGCTATCATGTGATCTTCACTCTTGCACTTATAGCATCTTCTCACATAGCCCTTGCTCTTGTTGTTGTCCCTTCTCTTTCTTGCACCATAGCCTTTCTTCTTCATGAATCTTCCAAACTTCCTTACTAGAAGTGCCATGGCCTCATCATCATCACTAGAATCTTCATCTTCACTATCACTTGATTCTAGCTTTGCCTTGCCCTTGCTCTTGCTCTTGGATGAAGAAGTGGCTTTGAATGCCAAGCTCTTCTTCTTCTCCTCTTCCTTCACCTCCTCATCATCACCACCATCATTGTATTGATCTTCGGTCATTACATCACCAAGGACTTCATTTGGTGTCACATTTTGCAATCCTCCTCTCATGATGATGGTCCTCAATGTCTTGAATCGCTTGGGCAAGCAACTCAAGAACCGGTGGGTGAAGTCTTCATCCTTCACTTTCTCTCCCAAACTCTTGAGATCATTTATGATGCATTGGAGCCTATAGAACATCTCCGGGATTGTTTCATCCTCTTTCATCTTGAAGCTTGTGAGCTTATCTTTGAGCATGTACAATTTGGCACTTTTTACCGTTGAAGTGCCCTCATATGTTTCTTCTAGTCTTGCCCATACTTCATTTGCCTTCTCAAGATCTTTGATTTGCTCAAACACTTTTGGATCAATGCCATTGTATATAGTGTTGAGCGCCATTGTGTTGCATTGCTTGCTTTCACGCTCTCTAGGGGTGGGGTCTTCTTCATTGACAATAACATAACCATCTTGTGTGACCTCCCACACCCTATCATTGATGGAGCCAAGGTACATCTTCATCTTTCTCTTCCAATAATCAAAAGATGACCCATCAAAGTACGGTGGTTTGCCCCCAACATGGTTGAACACAATTTGAGCCATATTTGCACCGTAGGTTGTTAAGCCTTTGAATCAAACGGTGTTTGACTCCGATACCACTTGAAAGGTCCTAATTGGCTAGAGGGGGGGTGAATAGCCTAATTTAAAATTCTACAAAGCACTAGAGCAATTTGTTAGACAATAACAAAGCGATAAATGCGGTTGCTCTAGCTCTATGTCAAATGCAAGCCACCTATTTGCAAGTCTAGTTAATTATGATCTCTAGGGCACACAAGGACTAAGTCACTACTTTACTAAACTAGTGAGCTACACAAGAGAGCTAGCAAAACTAAACTAGCTACACTAGCAAAGCTACTACTATTATTAACAAGGGAAACAAGTTACTCTATAACAAGTATGAACAAAGGAATACAAGAGAGTGGTAGTGTGATTTTACCGAACCGGGCAAGTGAAGATAATTGATATCACAATGGAATGCCAATCACCAAGGGACACAATATGAACACGAGATTTATCCCCGAGGTTCACGTGCTTGCCGGCACGCTACGTCCTCGTTGTGTCGACCAAGGCTTCGTGGTTCGGTGGCTAATCGGTATCACACACCGAGCTCTCCACAAGAGCGCCACAAGAACCTACCCCAAGCAATGGTAACTCAATGACACGCGCAATTTACTAGGAGTTACCTTTTGCTCTTCGCCGGGGAGGTACAAGCCCCTCACAAAGTCGTTGGGATGGCCACGAACAATCACCAACTCGTGCCGATCCTCCTCCGCTGCCACCAAGCCGTCTAGGCACCGGCAAGTGCCAAGAGTAAAAAGAAATCCGCAGCAACAATCACCAAGATGCCTCTAGAATGCAAGATCACAATGCAAGCTCTTGGTTTCACTCGATCTCACTTGGATTCGCACTAACAATCAAAGGGATCGGAGGGAGGGATTAGATCTTGCTCAAGAGGATGTTCAAGAGGTTAGAAAGTCAAGAGCCCTCTCCCCAAACGCGGCCACGACCTATATATAGAGAGGAGAGGACGGCAGCCCGACCCCCACCTTTCTGCGCTTGGTCGGTAGTACCGACCCTTCCTGGGCGGTACTACCGGCTTAGTCAAACTAGCCGTTTACTCACATCCCGCTGATTAAGGCGAAGCACCGACTCTCTGGTCGGTACCTCCGAGGTCGGTAGTACCGAGGTAATGGCGGTACTACCGCCAAGCCAAAATCGGCCGCGAACAGAGAGCTCTGCGAAAAACAAGCCACTACCGACCTTGCGTCGGTACCACCGCGAGCGGTAGTACCGAGGTAATGGCGGTACTACCGCCAGGCCAAAAACGCCCCAACACAGAGAGGGCTGCACGCAGCACCTATGGGCGGTACCACCGACCACCCTGGTCGGTACCACCGACCATACACAGAAAACTTCATTTTCTTCCCTGTGTTGATCCAAAACTACTCCAACAACTTCTCCTTTGCAAATGTGCTAACACCACCAAGTGTACACCACCTTGTGCAAGTGTGTTAGTATTTTCAAAACATTTTTCAAAGGATTTATCGCCTCATTTTAGTTATGTCATATGCAAATGCAACTAGAGGCAACTTGATAACCGTATACTATGAATTTCTCCTCTTGATAGTACGGCTATCTATCCTAAATACACTCACACCCTCTATGGTGTCTTGAGTGCCAAAAACAAAAGAGCCTATTGGTTATACCTTTGCCTTGAGCTCTTTTATTTTCCTCTTTCTTCTTTTCTTCTAGTGAAGATATGGACCATCTTACGACCAATCACTTGATCATTGCATCACATGTCCATCATCATGCTTCACTTGAGCCATGGACCACCTTTTGCTAATCAAACACTTAATGACAAAGGTTAGTCCAATGGGTTTCATCAATTATCCAAAACCAAACTTGGGCTTTCACTTGATCCCTCGGAAACTACCGCCCAAAGGTCGGTACCTCCGAGGTCGGTGGTACCGAGGTTATGGCGGTACCACCGCCAGGTCATTTTCAACTCAACACAGAGAGCTCTTCAAACTTGGTTACCACCGGCCTTGGGTCGGTAGCACCGAGGGCGGTAGTACCGAGGTTATGGCGGTACTACCGCCAGGCCATTTTCAATTCTATACAGAGAGCCTCGCGAAACCCTTTAGAGCCACGGTACCACCGACCCTCTGGTCGGTACCACCGCCGGCGGTAGTACCGAGGTTATGGCGGTACTACCGCCAGGCCATTTCAGACTCAACACAGAGAGCATTGCAAGCAGCCCCCTTGGGCGGTACTACCGACCCCTTGGGCGGTACTACCGACCCCCTGGGCGGTACTACCGACCACACACAGAAAACTTTGTTTTCTTCTCTGTGTTGATCCAAAACACTTCCAACCCTTTCTCCTTTGCAAAAGTGCTAACACCAACAAGTGTACATCATCATGTGCATGTGTGTTAGCATTTTCCAAATAATTTCCAAAGGATTATAAGTTAGCACACTAGGTCCTAATGCATATGCATGTATGAAATCACCTAGTGGCACTTGATAACTGCGATCACCGAGATAGTCCCCTCTTGATAGTACGGCTATCTATCCTAAACACACTCACACCCTCTATGGTGTCTTGAGTGCCAAAACAAAATCCCTATTTATACCTTTGCCTTGATCTCCGTAGGGGTTTTGCTTTTCTCTTCTTCTCTTTCCAAATGTGGAGCACTTGATCCATCTTTTGGTCATCACCACTAATACCATGATCATCATCTAGCTCCCGCACTTGGTGTGTACCAACCTAGCTCATAAACACTTCATGACAAGGTTAGTACTCTAGGTGACATCAATTATCCAAAACCAAACAAGGACTTTCAAAGCCGCCGCGCCGCGCGCGAGCTCCCTACCCTCGTCGCGCCGCCCTACTTTGCTCCCTACCTCCGTTAGTGCCGCGCGAGCGCTCCTCACCCCTCGCTCAGACCCCCCAGCGCCGCCCCGCGGCTATAAAAGCCGCCGAGCTCCCGCCGTTGCCGCCACCGGCGCAACCCCACCAACCCGAGCCACCGGACCGCCCCGGAGCCCGCTGAGCACCCCATCACCTTCGCCTTGAGCTTCTCCACCTTCCCGAGTAACTAATTTCACCCCTCCGCCCCTCCTTTCGCCGGCGCAAGCAATCCGTCCCCGACTCCGGCGAACGGCCCCGCCGCGGTGAAGGGCGAAATTCGTCGCCGTGAGTGTTCCTCCCGTCCCTCCGACCCCCGTCCTCTTTCCCTCACCTCGGTGCGCTCCTAACCGCACACCGGTGATCCCTTTTGATGAACAGAGCCGCCGGAACGCTTGCTCGCCGCCGAAGAGCTACGCCGAGGCGCCGCCGCCGTCGAACTCCCTCCTCCGACCCTTGCACCGCCTCGCCGTTCCCCGTTCCCGACCCCCGGTGAGCCCACGAAGCTCTCCCTGCCCTCTGTTTTCCCAGCGCAAGGCCCGAGCGGCCGGTCCGCCGCGCGCTCTCGCCGATGTGCGCGCCGAGCCCGCGGGGAAGAAGCACAATGCTCCTTTTCTTTTTTTTAAAAAATGTGAATAGTATTCGGTTTTCTCTTTTTTGTAAGAATTAATCTGTTGTTCCATAAATCCTGAGAAAAATGTGGTATGCTCCTTGCACGGTGTAGTATTTTAGAAAAATAAGAAACCCTACTTTTCTGCAAAAATTGGAAAATGAAAAATCCTTCTTTTAATTAAGAAATGGATGGTTTTAGATTTTTAGAAAATCATGTGTAGCTCCAAAGATCATGAGATAAATTTTTATGTGCTAGTTATGTCATGTTTAGTCTCTGGTAAAATTTTGAGGCCTTTTGGAGCAAGTTGATTTTTGGGCATTTATTTTAAATGTTGAATAGTGCCTTTTGTTAATTAAATGTTTGATTTTTGTTAAGCACCTGAATGATCTCCAAAAATTATGAAATTTGTTTTGTCATCTATTTATACCATAATGAACTTATGAGATTAATTGGGTAAATTTTGGAGCAACTGCATAAAATTTCCTTTTTAAATAATTAGGAAAATAGAAAAGCAATTAGGATTCATGTTGTATGCCCTGTGATGTGACTTTTGGGATTGTTTGCTGTTCATAGACCCCCACCCAGCTGGTCTATGGTGTTTGTGATGCCATGCATGACTTATGCTTAGGTTTACTAGATGATGCTTAATAGGTTTGATTAATCTTGCTTAGAGGTAGAGATAAGTAACTTTATGTCCACTCTAAGAAGTTACTTTCACGTTGGAAAGTTGTATTCTAGAATCAGTGGAATTGTCCTGCGCCTTAGCAAGTCTCTTGTTCTTGTCAGCATCCTCATAAGCATACATCATTGCATACGTGTAGTGTCTGAAGGAGAAGGTATCAAAGTCGAGGCAGCCGCTGACGAACCTACCCCCGAGGCGACCCCGAGCTCCGACACCTGCACTGCCGACCCCGAGCCTGTCCTCTTTGCTCTTCAAGGCAAGCCCCGGTGCATTTTAACCCTTCCTTGTTTTTATAAAAGTTTACCTAAAATGCCTTTGAGTTAAACTACTGCATTAGGTTATAGGAGTTGTGTGATGACCTATTGCCTGCATTATTTACATCCACCGGCAAATACCCCGCCCTATTTAAAAATTATTTGCGAAATGCTTAGTAACGCTATTCAATAGATTTGCAATAAAATGCCAATTTCAAAAGTGTGATCACTTAAAGAATTTTTATGGGAATTTGACTTTACTCCCCGACTGTTGGGTAAGTATCTGATCCGTACCTAGTCAACAGCGAGGAGAGGTTGTCCAAGCGTACGGTGTCGTCATGTTGAAGTTTGGGACTCAACAGTTGACACCGACCGGGACAGGGTTGAAAAACTGACAGGACTATTACGCTTGGGTGAGATATAACCGAGGTATAGTTCTGACAGAAAAATTAGGGACCATCCGTATGGGGGCCTGCTGGTCAAGACTTGCAACTATTCACATACTTCGGAAAGCTCTGGCTCCGAGGACTCCTTCTTTGGGACCGACAACCGCGCACTGGGAGTGGCAAGATGGCGGAAGTAACTTGTACCCACATGGTCGTCGTGCCTGGATATGAGTGGTGTACTGTACTTCCGGGTGGCGTAGGACCGGTCCAATCTTGGAGGAATCGTGGTAGACGAGTTGGCATATGCAAGCTTTGGTGCTACATATGCAGTGTGAATAGGGATCCTCAGCTGAGTATTATTTATCCGGATTAACGTTGCTCCTCGGTTATGGAGACTTGGTCACTGACTGTCAACAGAGAGTGGTTCTCAACTAGGTATGTTTTGGAAGGTAAAATGAATCATGAACAATGAAGAATTGAGAAATGCCTGAATCTTTCTAAAATAGAACAAGATTTACAAAATGCTTTTCTGCAAAATACTTGCTCTTGCTTAAGCCTTACCTTGACTACCCTAAGGCTCTCATCCCCGAGTCTTCTTCCTTTTCTTTAGTCGGGTAAGTCTTGTTGAGTACCCCAGTACTCAGGGTTTGTTACCCATGATGCAAGTATGACTGAGTCTCCGATGTGTCTTGCGCCCTGCTGCATGACCATCGTCCAGGAAGAGGCCGATGAGGCCGAAGAATAAAGTGTACACCCTCGGGCTGGGTGATTGCAAGTATCTTTATTTTGTTGTACTCCGCTACGTTGCCTATTTCTATCATCCGAACTTGGTTTGTAATAACTGCACCTTTAATCTTATTTGGAACCTCGATTTGTAAAACTAATGTTATTTAAGTCTTCCGCTCTGTATTCCGATGTTATTTGTAAAAGTATGCAGTGCTGTAACCGAAAGGTGAGATGATCCTGCGGACGATGGGCGCTGATGCAGCCCGGTGACGAACTGTCTTGGTCACGTGGAACATAGGTTCGGCTGTCAGAGGCTAACAGGGACCTGTGGGCCATGGGATTAGGACCGTTCCGCCACAGAGTGCCTGGTGCAGGATTGATCCAGGCCTCGACCTCGTGGGAGGGCGGGTTGGATGGCTTGTAGATGGCTGGTGCCAACACCGCCATCCCCATCCGGTGCCCAGGAGTCCAAATTGACCCCCTGGCCGCCGCTGAGGAAAGTGTCCCTGACCCGAGGCAACGCCCGCCCGAGTCCACATCGCCGGAGCACCACCCGCACCGAGAAGGGGGCAGCACGAGGCAACAGCCGGCGGATCCAGGCCTGAGATACCCAGATGCGCCCGCCGCCGTCGGACCTTTCACCGATGCGGGTACGTCGGCCGCCGATGAACGGTGCCGCCATCCGCGTTGCCGAGCCCACCGGGGGGCGAGCCAGATCGGCCGCCACCTCGCAGCACCGCCGGGCGAATGGCCGCACCAACCCTAGGTTGGTCCGCCGCTGGCCGATCCGGACGCCCCAACCGTGGGGAAGCCCGATCCAGCTGTGGGGATGTCGGATCCGGCCACGGAGGAGCCGGATTGACCCCCACGCCGTCCGGCGGTCACCGGCGCCGAAGGAGAGGGTGAAAGAGAAGAGAACGATGGGGATATGGAGAAGGAGGAGGACGCCCAGCCGCTACCGTCCTTGCCCTCCACCGGAATCCCGGCGGCGAGCTCGGGCAGCGACCAGAACGGGAGACGGGAGGGGTACGGGGGAGGAGCCCGGCACGGGGCGACGGCGCCGTCGCCTGTGTCGCTCTCCACCCCAAGTCGATTTATATCTATACATACGAGTATACGACTAGGAATAAGCACCTAGGATGGTCGTCGTGTATCACTCTTGAGTTCTACTACGATCTCAAGGATTCTCTTTAGATGACATCATTAATCCTATACGTACAGTATCTGTCCGCGCACGCCATACGTGTACGTTTTCCACGCGGGATCAGCGGAGTGTAAAACAAAGTGTGTTTTTGTCTACGAACGAACCAAAACTAAAACCTCCTTGTTCGGGTCACTTCGACGCTTTCGCGCGCCGCCAACTAGTATGTGGCATTGCAGACGCATGAACTGACGTCTCGCGTTATCGCTTTCGTGATCACGACGTTGATGATGGCGTGCATTAACACGTATTACATCACTGTCATCTCGTGATATAGCAGTTGGGGGAAAAAAAATCATGGTGGGCAATGCAAGCTGGACAAACAGGAGGAGGGCTTGTGAAAGATAGCGGAAATTTGATTGGAAGCATTCAGCGGCTCATTCATTCGTGATTCGTTCAGCAGGGTTCTTATGACCCGGAAGAGAATATGCATGGACATTCGTGCCCGGCCGGTCTCACAAGTCACATGTAGAGAGCAACATCACGCCGTCACGCCCTCGCATGCATTGCGTGACTTCCCACGCGTCTGTGTGATCGTGTCATCGTCGATGAAATCAACAGAGGCGCAGAAAAATATCGACGGCTGGGCAATATCAACGTCTCGTCTACAGTCACAGTGGCTGCTTACGACTGCTACCATTCGTGCACGCGCATGGCCGGTCCGGTGAGCATTTTTGACACGCAAATGAAATGTGCTAAAAGTTGTGTTGGAAGATTTGGCACTAGAGTCTTTAGTTGAAAAGTAAAGGCAGAGCCCTCGAGAGCTCTTTTTTTTTTGACACATCTCGAGAGAGCTTTTTGGTTGCTGTCTGCATGCACAACTTGCAACAGTGAAGGTTCCTCGCCGCGGTCAGCAAGCTTGTTAGGGTACGTACGTGCAATGCAAAGGCTCTGTGATGACATGCTCTTAAAGAGAGAGAATGAATGACATATCAAGCGGTCCGCTGGCCCGCTGCTTGATTGAGCGCTCCTTCTCTCTGTAAGCGCCTGGAGTAGGCTGCTGTGATCTCCACCGTGGCAAGATTAACACGCAAATAAAAGTGCATAAGCGCCCAGCCAGATTGGAGAGCTGTACTGTACAGTACATGCCCTTATTAGTCCTGTCCTGCCGCCACACAGCTTCTTATGGCCACACAGCGCACTAGGCAGCTGCTACCAGGAGACAGGATCGATCGTACTTCGTAGAGCTGGGCATAGCACCTGCTCCGTCCGTCCCTAAATAACTGTCTCTAAAAGTCCGTGTTTTCCTCACAGACACATTTTCCGGACGACACTTAAAAAGGGACAGAGGGAGTAGCTAGTAGTATTCTTCTGAATTTTGTATGCTAAATCTCTCCATCCTACAGCGACTGGTCTGGATACATACGGACTTTGCTTTACGTCGATTGATGGGAAGATCCGATTAGGCCTCATCAACGTACGACTTCGGCAACAATAACCATGTCATGTCCACACTGCAACGGTGGGAACCTGAAAGCTGTTACATTGTGATTATACTGTATATATGAAAGTAACCTGCAGAGTTTACCCGGACTGGTAAACGGTACATAGGAATTACCATATGTATGGATAATGTGCGTGATTGAATCGATGACGAATGCATCGAGATATATATATGCCGTGCTACCATTGGATCGACCCGCCTTGATACATTGTTATAGAGAAATAAAATCACATACTTAAGAATGTCCGATACATCTGCTGTGAACGCACAATATAGTAACACGCCACTTTTACAAAGGAAAACGGACCTATCACCAAATCAGTGGAAAGTACGAGTTACAAATGAATATATATATGATGTACCCTACATCTAGAAAAACTGACATCACAGACGGGAGACGTAATAAATCAAAGGGGGCATTTAACTGATATAAGGTTGCTGCAGAGTCTCCAAAACTTTGCGCCTCTCCGGTGACAGTTTTGCAATTGCAGCAAGCCATTTAACCAGTAATAATACCGGCAAGTACATCGCTCTTTCCTCTTGCAAAAATAGTGTAGACGAGGCGTATGGCGTCTAGCCAACCGTCAAGAGCTTCCCAACTATCGGCAACCTGTCAGGGGAAAGAGAAGGAATGGGTTGAATTATGTACTCCACACCATTTATTTTCGCTAGCGGTAGTCAAATTTGCTATATAGGGCATTTCACCACGTTTGCTGCCCATTAACTTCAAAAGGGTTGACTGTTCAGTCATTTTATTGAAAAATAAACAGATTTAAAAGTAACTTATGTCTAGATACTGAAGAACAAATGTTATCCGTTTCAATGGAACAAGATAATATCCAAAAAGATGAACAAACGAGCTGTAACGATAAACTGCCAGACACATACCAAGAATGTAGGACCATGAATAGTTTCTATACAGAGACCAGCACCACTTGGTAAAGTTAAATCAGCACATGCTGACACTGAAACAATATCTGCAACGTTTATTCTGATAGGCTTTCTGCCCCTGTCCAAATGCCCAGGGGATTGTGATGGAGGCTGGTCAGGAGCATCAGCCTATAATTCACAGCAACACGAGTTAGTTGTATAAGGCCATGACAAAAGATATTGGAAACACCAGTAACTTCAATCTAAACAAAATGATACATTGGCAAAATACCTGCTGGAGTCCCTCATGATTCAAAATGAACTGTGATCTCTCCCAATCTTTGTGTGGTGCAATGGCATTGTTAGCTGGAGGAGCAGTCAAATACCCCACTTTGAGATATGGCAGAGGTAACTGCATGGTATATAAGATGCAATAAGAACAGAAGAACACTGCCACAATGAAGAATTAGACAAGAGAACATCTAAAGAACAGAAAAATGTGCAAAGAATACCAGCACACAGTATCATTCATAGAAACAAAAATGAATAAGGTTTGGACCTTGAGGGTTGTCAGTTTTTTTCCCTCAGGAATATGGGTTGCAAAAGAGTTCAACATACAAATGGATAAGGATAACTGAACTGAAAAGCAGCTATCATATCCCAGCTACATGAACTTTTAATTATTACTAGGTAGCTTTCAACAATAAGGTCCAATACTATTATGTAACAATATCAAACAGAATAAACTAACACAGTTCATTAGAAACAGAAAAAAATGAATTATACCATTGAGCGGACTAATCGCAAAGCACTGCGATAGACCTGCATTTAACAAAAGATCACACTGTCAGCCAAGGAAGTTTGCAGTTAAAAATATGAGAAAGGTCCAAGGCATATGGTAGAGAAAGTAACAGATGCATATATAGATACCGAGTAATTTGGCTTCAGAGCATGAGCAGCTGCAACATAGATAGCAGACTGACTATAAAGCTCATTAGGGGAGACATCTGGCTTCCCAGATCTCATGGTATCCTCAGCTAAACCATACTGCAGCATTATAAAAGAAATGTGTGTCATTGTCATGAAACTTAAACTGTAGAACATACAAAATCTATTAGAATTTTATACATAACATACTAAAACAAATTCATTATTTTAGTCTAAGAAAAGTATATATCATTCAACAGGTGAGTTATGAGGCAGGAAGCGCACCAAGACAGTTCCGAGGTTGTATATTGCCCGATGGAAATCAAATTGCAGCTGAATTGCAGCACGGAACTATGAATACAGTAGAAACGGGTGTCAGTGGTTCATCAAAGAGAGAATTTTTACTAAGCAATACCATAAAAAATAAATCCTAGGCACATTAATAGGATAGTGTATAACCTTGCTTATAGCTGTTTTTATGATGGTCTGTTTATCCCGGGCAGGAACAATTGCACTCAGCTCCTGCATTGCAAATTCATACTCATAAACTGCTAGCATAGGCAGGTGCACTCAAGAGCAAATAGTTAACCAAACTTCAGGGAAGAAGGCTAAGAAAATAAAATTGATGATATGTACCTGTAGCCCAAGACCCCAGTTATTGAGAGCCTGCAATAAAAAAGAAAGGCAATTAAGAAAGCAGCAACACTGGCTATTAAAAATTCAATAGAAGCTTCAAGTTGAAGTGATATCAGAACATCTAATTTCATGGATTTGGTTAAATGCTGGTGGAGAGAAATGGACCCAAAAAAAAAAAATCCTTTCATGAATATATATATTTAGATTAGTTTATAAAGAATTTCAGTAACAAAAGATCACAGGAATTTAAACAATAAGGATAAGCCATGGAAAGCTCTGGTTTCTCAGCAACAAGTTTTTTCTTTCTTTGATTGATAAATTAGAAGAAAAAGAACAGCTATCACTACAAAAAGATGGCATTCTTATTGTTTAAAAACATGTGTGCAACATTAGTAAACAAAACTCTACTGAACCACGATGGTCTTCATATCAGTTATATGAACATGACAATCGTCCACTTAACTCAAATTGGAGCCTTTTATCTTTTTATTTTATTATATAATCGGCACTCAAGAACTCAAGATAAATATAAGGATTTAACGCTAACCTGTGGACTATTCCAATTAAGCTGGACAGCCTTCTCATAATTCACTATTGCCTGTCAAAGAAAGAAAAGTGTAAATAACGGATGCAATAAAATTTCATAAACTTAAAACAACACCAGTATGTTTGGCAAGAAAACATGGTAACTTTTCAGCTTAATGGCAAGGAATGGAGATGTGTGAATTGTTCAAAACCCTTGGGATTTATTGTTCCCCCAAATGCTAAGGTTTAAATTTGAAATTCATGATGGAACAAAACATTGAGCAGAGTTGGATGTACCAAGGTTATCAAGAAAAGATAAGAAATAGTGTCATCACATAGCACAGAAAGTTCACCAGCCATCAGGGATTTTTTTGAAGGAAAAAAAAAACAGTGACGAAACATGCTGCTTGCTACCTGATTGGCTATTGGATAACTTGTGAGCTTCTTATTTATCCATCCAAATTCACGAAAGAGACAGTGAAGTATTATATATCTTAATAGATAGGACAAAAACTTAACACGTGCAATATATATTGTGAGCTCATGTTTATTAAAAAAAATCACAAACCCACAATTTGGGTGAAAAGTGGCACAGTTTTTTACCATATAAATAACATAATTGATGGCCTGCAGAGAACGGGCACCACAAGGAAACCAAAACAAGATTCAATATTTGACTAAGCCTGATTTACTTGCATTACCCACATAATAATAATTTGGTTCTCAACATAATAGACAAGCTTATAGATGTACGTGAGACATCTCAGTAAACCTGCTTCCAGAGTTCTTCGGCTTCTTTTGTCCGACCTCGCATTTTAGCCCGATCAGCAATAGCAATAGCCCAGTTATAATATGCCTAAAAAAAGAGAATATGTCAAAGGAACATCAAGATATCTGACACAATTAGAATTATCAACATTGTGCATAATACATCAGAACCATGAAGTCACATTCTTAGATGTGATGCTTTCCGTAGACTATTTGAAAAGTGTGATTGTGATGCTTTTTATTCTTTTTCCCGAAAGGGCCAAAGAGCACTGAAAAAATCTTCTGTAAATTTGAACCATTCTGATCAAACATAAGAAGTGTGGAACTTACATCATAAAGAGTTGGACAAAGTCGGGTAGCTTCAGCATACTTTTTGCAAGCCTCCTCAAGCAATGCATCTTTAGAGGAACTAGAATTGGGATCCACATTGTCAGCACTCTCCTGAAATAATATTTGAAGAGAATAAGATACAAACTCGCCTAAAATATAAATAACAATTTTGCAGCGTACATCCATGCTATAAACAACAGCATTCAATTATGCATTGATCATAGCTATGTGTTAACTATACATTAACACGTATAAAAGACCATTACAAAGAAAAGGGAGGTATAAGAGGAATGTAGATGTGTACCTGGAGGACTAGAGCCCAATTATAATATGCATCAGGGTCATCAGGATTCCTTTCAATTGCATTTACATACCTGCATAACAGAACTTTAAACTTGGCAGTAACAAGTACTTACAGAGAGAACTATAAAAATGCAATCTAACTGTAGCTATAAAAGACAAAGTTTAATCAGGCAAGCTAAGCAAACCTTTTGGCAGCAAAAGAAAGAATCCTTTGGCGAGAACGTCCATCCTCATCAACTCCAGTTACACTATTTATCAAGTCCATCGCTACATCATGGTGGGATGAAAACTGTTGTGTACTATCTTGGCTGAAATAAATTGAAGAAATCAATAAAACTTACTATTTGGACCATTTCATTAGGCATTTGTGCATAAGCCAATACAAATAAATGCGAACTAGTAACGTTGCAGTTGCAGCAGCTGCGAACTAAACGTACACAAAATTACAGAATTTAAGCAGATATAATGATTAATGCATTTACTAACAGGTGACAACCATCTGATACCCATTATTCATTATAATGGCAGGAGAAATTGTTCACAGCTTTTCGCAAGAAGAAAGGTGCTCCCATATCCATACCTATAATATAACAATCCTACCCTACCAGAAGATGAGCTGTAGTAGGTTCGCATTAATACCAATTTTGCTTTTTGAAGAAAGATCACCAAAATACCACAATCCATGGTAACAATTGTGCTTGCACATAAGCATTCTAACGCAACCAGCATTCGCAGCTCAAATATGACAATACAACTCCACTAAGGCAGGCAGCAGCTGCTTAATTCACGTAGCCAACGCAGATCCGAAGCGAAGTCCAAAGTATACAGCTAAAAAACGCAATGCCACAACTAAGCCACAGTGATCCAGTACATGGAGGGAGATCTAAATGACGCGAATAAGTACAGACCTGTAGGACGAGCCCTCGGCATCACCGGATCCGACCCCGTTCCCATCGCCGAACGCAGATCTCGCGCTGCTGCCGCCGGCAGCCGTCTCGCCGTCCTCCTTGAGCTCGCCGAGGAGCTCCCGCATGGTGAACGGGCGGGACCCCTCCGACCCCAGGGTCACCTTCACCTCCTCCTGCTTCGCCGTCGCCGATCGCGGCGGCTCCTCCTCCACTTCCTCCTCCTCAACCTCCGGCTCTCGCGCGCCGTTCGCGAGATCCTCCGCACCGGCTGGCCTGGTCTCCGTCGGCTCCTCCATGGCCACTCCTCGGGGCTCGCGCGCGCGGCGGGATCTGAGAGCGGGGCCGGGAGCCGCGAGCGCGTGGTGGTCACTGGTCTCGTCTCGCGCCCGCACGGCCGCGTGGTCAGTCACTGCGCGAACGGAAACCAGCGGGGGCCGAGGTGGGCGTCGCGTCAGCGGAGGGAGGGCGAAAGCGTACGTTTCAACGCAGTAACAACCTCTCATGCTACTATGGGCCGAGCCGGGCCTGGAGGTCCAACATGGGAAGGAAAAAAAGGCCCTGTCCAGCAGCTGGCTCTGGAGTCTGGAGGGGCATTTTGGGCACGCCACCGACTAGGGCCGCGTGCCCGCGTGCGGTGCAGTCGAGCAGACTGCAGAGCGCAGACGGGTGGGGTCTAGCCGTCTAGGGGAATGGGATGGGGTGCACCGGGCTCAAATGCCGCCATGCCGGAGCCACCGAGGGCGGAAGCTGTCCAGATCGCGTGATTCCGCATCCCGTTCGCGAGCGCGACACAAGCTGACCTACCACCCGACGGCCTCCACCTCCCGTCTTGAGGCGAAGCGCAGGTGAGCCAAAGCCCACGGCTAACCAACCACTAGCAATCCAACTGCTTTTGCTTCAACGCTCCACGGCTCGGTTCAGTGCGGTTTCGGATTTTTTTGCTGCGTAGGGCTAACTCTTTCGGAGGGGATTTTTGTCTCAGGTGCGTAGGAGTCTGCCATGGCCGGCGAGAAGGTCTTTGGGTTCGAGGAAGTCGCCAAGCACAACGTCACCAAGGACTGCTGGATCATCATCGCCGGCAAGGTGCGGTTTTTCTGCTCCCCTCCCAATCCCATCCTCGGCTCCCCTTTGTGGTGACAAGCTTACGACGATATCTGTTCGATGATAAGGTTTTATGGAGAATAAGTTTTGGTAGGCTTGATTTCTTGCAGCAGCAGAATTGAATCAGTTGTGCTGGCATTTATCTTCAGCACATATGGCCTTCCATACTCCGCGACTCTTGCAGTGTTTCTCGAATCAGATTTGCTCATTTGCTGAAACTAGCGTCTTGCAGAGTTTCTCGAATCAGATCTGAAACTATACTTAGCAGTCGTAGTTATTCATTAATGGGTGACTCTGTACAGGTCCAGAAACCGCCTTCTTAGACCTACTCCATGTTGTTCAATGATCAGTTGGATTGATCCTCTCGAGGACCAACAACAGCCTTTAGATCAACTTCATGTTGCTCATGCTTGGATGATTATAGGACAAAAGCTTATTACAATACACTCGCATCGCATGTTGAGAATTTACCACAAGGATAGTGCCTTAAACTGAGCACCTTTCTGTATCTTGAAATGATAGTGTATGATCAAAAAGACAAAAATATGGTTTGTTTTATCCTGTTTTTTATTGGTCCATGGCAGAATGGAATGATAATATGTAATTCCTCAAAAAAGTCTGATGAAATATAGATTACATAAATGATGATTCATGGTTGATATTTTCATATCTGGCCAAATAAATGGCATGCTTACGACATGTGGATCATTTTTTTTTCTGTTTTCAATTATATGCCTTTGGATGTAGTAGTATGTCCATATATTATATAGGTTTCCACTACACCACAAAAATAAGTTGTCTTTACTATAGAATTAGTCTATTTTCTTAGATCCTATGTTTTTTATTCAGAAATTTGCTAACCCTTTCCCTGTTTTCTCCTATATAAAAATCCTTTAAGCTATTATCATCATCAAACATTCTTCTGGAAAAATGCTTGTACCATGTGCTAATTCCACTGGAGTTGATTGTTTTTATTTTAAAAAAAGAAAATAGTAACTTGCCTTCCATTTGTTTGTGACAAATGTTTTGTTATTCTCAGTGTAGCTAATGCTTAATGGCCATGCTATTTTGGGGCCCTAAGTTTACTTTTAAGTCAACCACTATTCTCGCCCTCGTAGTGTTATCACAAGACTTAAACATCAGCAGAGCTTCCTGACATAAGTTTACTAACTATGCTGGCTTGTTTCTTCACCTTTTCCATAAATTAAGATTGGTAAACTATAAGTTGATGTGGTGGTGTAAGACGTTGAAACATCTCATATGTTCCTTGTTTCTTTATACGTTGAAACCTATGCTGTTCCTTGTTTCTTCATACGTTGAAACATCTTATAAGATTGGTAAAAGTTAACTAACTGCGCTGGCTTGTTTCTTCATACGTTGAAACCTATGCTTCTGCTGTCTATAATGTTCCTTGTTTCTTTTATTAATACTCATACAAATGGAATAAATCATTGTCATCTGTTTTCCAATATAGAACATCTCATCTCTTTCTATTAACATTTCAGGTGTATGACGTCACTCCGTTTATGGATGAGCATCCTGGTGGAGATGAGGTTTTGCTAGCTGTAACTGGTAAGCCATACATCAATTGTACTTCATAGTTACAACCTTGAACCATGACTTTTAAATATTGAGCTGATCTGTACTCTTGAATGTAACCAGGGAAAGATGCTACAGCTGATTTTGAAGATATTGGCCACAGTGATTCCGCTAGGGACATGATGGAGAAGTACCAGATCGGGCAGATAGATGCTTCAACAATCCCAGCAAAGCGTACTTTTGTGCAACCCCAGCAAGCCCCCAGCCATGCAGACAAGGATAATGACCTCATCATCAAGATCCTACAGTTCCTTGTGCCCATTATGATCCTGGGCCTTGCATTTGGTATACGGCAGTACACCAAATCAGAGTAGTACTATTTTTAGAGACTTGTCTTTGGAGTCTTTTATGGTAATGGTTTGGATTAAAATAATTCAATAATTGCTTAGTCTATTCGTCAGGTGGATGTTATATCTCATTGGTCATATGCTACTCTGTATTGTGGACATCCATGTGTTGCTCAAATGTGCTCTTTTCCCGATGAACTGATGAACTGAGGCATATAAAAGATGGATTCTGACTCTTCATGGTAGTTGATACCAGATTCTTGCAGTTATGTTTGTTTTGTGTGTGCGCACTTGGACGGCGCAATAAACAGAACCAGTCCATAAATTATGTTCTATCGTAGGGTGTATTCTAACAAAATAATTCGCAAATAATTCTGTTTTCCCCATATTTAACGAAACAAACTTCGATGATCAAAACAGGCATGGATGGTAGCATTGATGTGGACTGTGGTTTTGGACCTAGGACAAAAAGTTGGATTTTTGGGCGCTCGTAGTCCAGACACGGATAGCGATAGAGGAAATGTTCTCCGAATACACAGCCAAAAAGACCAGATCCACCAATTTGCACCGAACCCGCATCGCATAACATCCACATAAAAGTGCAGTATGTAACGAGGGTACCACAGAAACAAAATAGGTTGCAATACATCAGAATGGTGTACAATGATATGTGCAGTATGTAACGAGGGTACAACAGAAACAAAATAAGATGCAATACATCAGAATCGTAGGCACTGATATATATGATTCAAGGGGCTCTTGGTAGACAATGGTATGATTCAGTGGGCTCATGCCCACGTCCAGTATGCATGCTCAGTTTTTTAAAAAAATGCCGGCATTGCTACCTAGCTAACTCCATCAACGTGCTTCTATTCACTGTCAGTATATACTTAACATACAACGAGATTGGGTACAATGAAAGTATGGTAACTCGACAAATAGAACAAGCAACAAAGACCACAGCTACTCAATCCTATCGTGAAGGGTCACCACTAGATCGTGGGCATCATCCAGGAGCTTCCAAATGTCCAGCTGCCCAGCCATGCTGTTACACTCCCTTATGATCTCATCCATGCTGCTGTAGCTTTCTATTATCAGTTTCCGCTTCTGCAACACACTAGCAGCAACCGCATACAGTAACAGGTCATCTGTTGGAGGTGCTCCCAACTGTAACTTACGCCAGGATGATTTTGCAATCTCAGCGCGGTTTGCTGCCTGATCAGCCCACATCACCTCCCAGAGACATAGGGTTTGCTCGAAGGTGAGCTCCCTCCGGAACATCACAACCACCATTCTGTAAACGAAAAAGCAGTCTTCGGCTTGGAGCATCTCCAAATGTCTGTAGAGATGGAAGTCCTTGTATTTGATTATCCTAGCCACCATATTGAGCTGCCGGCGTATACCCACTTCATCAAGCCTAAAATTGTGGCGGGCTTTCCGCATAAAACCAGCAAAGCACCAGAAGGCTTCATCATCTTCCTCTAGAACAGCAAGGAGAGGCGCAAGCAGGTCACTCATTCCCTGGCAATATCCAATTTCTTGGTCATAGATTGCATAGGCCTCGAGAATAGCAACAAGGCGTGACGCGTGATGTATCCGATATGGTTCTAAGTGGTCATAGTCTTTGAGAAAAATAGCTTTGGCAGATTCAATTGCCCTCTCCTTGGAAACTGAAGCTTGGGATGGAGAGTAGGAAACCCATTCATCATTAGCACGGATTGCATCCAAACGAATAATCCGTTGCCATGTCTCAAAATCCTCAATTGCCCTTGCAGACTTCACAGGGCGGGCAGCCTTAGATAGCACAACATAATCCATATTTCCTCCTGTGTTAGAATATGTTGGGATACTTTCTTGTTCATCCTCAAATGAGGACTCGCAAACTGAGGGCAAGTTCTTATGAGATGTTTCAACATGAGTCACAACACTTTTTTCACTCCCTTCCTCATCGGAGGAACTAGATGAAGACTGATCTTCGTTCATCTGCTCTGCCTTTGTTTCAGAAGCGTCATCCTGCACTTCTGGCTCTGTACTGAGACATGGATTTCCTTTGTTAGTTATAGCCTCTTCCGTGCTAGGATTTCCAGGAACTTCTTCAGATTCAACAGGACAAACACAACCGGATTCTTCACCTTTTTCAGAACTATTGCTCCCTTCATGGTTAACTTTAGCTGTTTTAGTTGACTGCTTGCTCACTTCCATGCTGTATGCTGCTGATTTACGCAGGCAATGCTTCCTCAATAACAGATATCCCTTCCTAGAGAAAATATGCCAGAGTGTCATCATCTTAAGCCAATCAGGTAAAATAACATAAAAGATTTAACAGGTAACATTCCTGCACTAAACAAGAAAAAATACACTGGCATATATAATCGGTGGAAAGACCATGGTGAACATGTTTTGATCAACTTTGCTCAGTCATTTCAGACAGGAAGAACAGATGTATGATATAAAGAGATAAAATATACATGCTGAAGATTGTACCTGTTCTGGGCCTTAACAGCATCTCTTTGTGCTTCAGAACTGTCAAGGCTATAACTGTATGAGAGTTCAAATCCAGATTAGTTGTCTATAATACTGAACACACACACACATGCATTCTACAGTGCTTATGGAATCTGACAGCATGTCATTTCCTACTATAACTGTAAATCTGGTAGAGCTATGGCAAAATAAAGAAGAAGGACTAACATTACTTGTACATCTGTACAGCTAGCAAACAAATTCATGAACTTTGCTTTGCCCATTTAACAGTCCATATCTGCTAAAGTTCAGTTTGATGATATACAGTACAGGCTTCCTAACATGTAGGCTCATCCATCTCCATGGACCATAGTTAATGTTATTACAATTACAACAGAATCCCTTCCTATGAAGTAGTAAAGGATATTTACATGCACATATCTTGTTCCAAAGTATCATTGTGGATCTAATTTTACATCTCCAAGCATGACAACAACAGTTTTGATCAACACTCCAGATTACTTACACTCCCAGAAGGAACGGCCAGACTTGTGCTCTGATACTCGGTTCAATCCCCTGTCACAGAAGCACATGAATCAGCCTCACAACTTCAGAGGCTGCAATACAGCATCATTCATGAGTTGCTGCAACTTACTCCGCCCCGAACTTTCTTCAGAAGCTTCACTCCGCCGTCCTGAAGCTTCCCTTCCGGCGTGAACAGGTAGCGCCACTCCTGGGCCGTAAGCGGCGCCTTCCTACGCCGCCGCCGCCACGGAGACTTGAGCCCGCCTCTGCATCGAAGCACGCGTTGAGGCAGGCGTAAGCAGAAGCGTAAGCGGTTCCAAAACGTGTGCGGGCGCGGGGACCGACCGACCTGCGGGAAGAGACGACGATGGCGACGAGCGCGAGGCCCGCGGCGGCCGTGACCCCGACGGCGACGGCGGTGTTCCAGCGGCCGCCGCCGGCGAGGGGGCCGCCGAGCAGGCCCGCGGCCACGCGCTCGACGCAGCCCCACGCCCACATCGGGCGCAGATGCCCGCCGGATCGCTCCACGGCTCCCCTCCTGTGCTGCTACCCCCGCCGCCGGTGGTACCCTCGATCGAAAGATTCCGGCCTCCCTGTTACTTTTTCCTTTCTGCTGTCGGGTGGCATCAGCATCACCGTGTCACAGAGATTTCGAGTGCCGTGAGTCACCGACGGGCCGCGTTCGTGGCCTTCACGGGCTCATGTCCACGGGCCGGTCGGTTGCGCCACATCGTGGTCTTGTGGCTTGATCGGGCGCCGGCACTCACCAGGAAGGCTCCTCGCGTCTCGGTGACGGGTGACGTGATAGGCCAACCAGTTCGCTAATCACCTACGTTAGGCTATTTTGAGTTCTATTTAAAACGCACCATGGATCGTAAAACCTTTAGTTCCATTTGTATTAAATATGCTCTTTTGGTCTTCTCTGTTAGAGTTTGTTTCGGCTAAATAGGAGGAGTCAAGGACCAGCTGGGCTCTCCAGTTGGGACAGTTGGGACTGTTCACGACCTTTTCTAATAGCTCTTGCTTCGGTTAATAGCTCTTGCTTTGGTTAAAGGGTAAAGGAACTTCTTGTAAAGATTGAGAGTGAGGTTAGGCCAGATTCAAAGTTGTCATATAGATATTTTTGATAACATGACAATATATTTAAGAAGTGAGAGAGGGACAGTTGGGACTGTTCACGACCTTTTCTAATAGCTCTTGCTTCGGTTAAAGGGTAAAGGAACTTCTTGTAAAGATTGAGAGTGAGGTTAGGCCAGATTCAAAGTTGTCATATAGATATTTTTGATAACATGACAATATATTTAAAAAGTGAGAGAAGAAATAAGATAAAACTGTCTTGACACGATTACCAACTGACTATGAATCATAAAATTAAATACATATGAACTATAAAATAAAACTCTCACTCTCAATAAAAATTTCAATTAAGTTTTATTTTTTTATATGACATAATAGTCTTAAAAATAACACAACACAATTCCCAACTAAGAATGATCTTACAGATCTAGATCTCGTTACAACGCACGGACATTTGTGCTTGTAAGAAAAAAAAAAGACAAAAAAAGAAAAATAAAAAAACAGAACTTCATGAATTCCGACATATTCCCCTTCCGTCCGCTGCATCCCTTCTTCCCTCGTTCTCTCTCTCCTCTCGCTCTCAGAATCTCAGACGGCTGCTGGGCCGCCGCCGCCCTAAGCGAAGGTGCTGAGGCTTCGGTTGGTATCTTCGCAGGCGACGAGCACCCACCAGGTACTCCCACCCCTTTTCTTCTCTTACCTTATGCTGTGCAAAGCTGAGCACCGAAACCATAACCTGAAGCTATTTAGCTATTTGACAAGCCTCCTAATTTCGAAGTTTTTGTTGAAATTATTGGGTGTACATGTGTACACCCATGTCCCTTAATTGGATCCGCCGCTACCGTCGCCCTACGCCCAGCTGCCCATGTCTTCTTCGGGGCCGTTGCCGGCGACGGGAACCCACCACACCAGGTATGCCCGCTCCTTCTCTTTACTTCCTGCTGTGCAAAATTGAACACCCGAACCCTAACTTGAGCTATTTGGCTATTTGTATTCGGATCTGATCTAACCACAAGTGTATACATGTATTATGCTTACTACTAACTTCGTTTTTTGTTTTATGACCCATGTCAATTGGGTCCATGGTTTAGTGATCTCTCGCAGTCACAATTAGAAAGTGAAGTTCAGTGTGAAGAATAAATCGATTCTCTGTAGCATTCTTGTGTGTTTGCTGATCACTCTGTTGATCTCATCAGTTGACAAGCCACTTAGTTCTTTTCTTAGAATTTCTGATCTAATACTGTGATTTCTGTATTGCTTCTCATTATTTAGAGTTCTTTGAATGTTTAACCATCAATTAATGTCTCCCGTGTCTTGTGTTATAGGTTGGCATTTTCTTAAGTTTTTTTTACCTTGCTACATGTACGGTATTTGCTTATGGTTGTCTTTATTCTCAATATTCTTCAGGAATCGTCCAAGCAATCGGCGCAAGTCTGGAGGTACATCTCTTTCAATAAAATTAGTTACATTTGGTTAGATTTTTTAGGCACTTGATATGTTTCCTTCAACTTGTTTGCGGAGTTCATATAACACGTAATGTCCCACTGATTTAGTAGTTGATATTGTCCGATTCATTTACTATTTCATTATGCTATTTTTTGCTTTGTGGTTTGTTGGGTTAACACGCAAGGGGTCCTACTGTTCACCAATTTAGTCAAGATGATCTGATCCAGTATCTGGGTGTTCTGATGTCAAATACTGTCTTTCTAAGTTAGTCTGTGAATATATTTAGAAATATCCACATAGTTCAATAATTGTGGTTGCTCTGCTTCGAATGGACGGACCGTTACATAGTTTCAGCTTCCAAATTCGTAAGAACAGAAGGATCCTTTAATAACAAACTAACATTCTTGTGTGGGCCCACACGTGCCAAAAAAGTTATTCAATGCATTTACTTACAGCTGTAAAAAAAATGTAAAACTGATGACAACTGGAACTACAGTATCTATAATTAACCTGTTTAAGAGAAAGAGTTGTTATTTGTGTTGTGCTTGAATGATCATCACTAGTGTTTTTTCAGAAACCTTATGTTTGCACTTAGAATTTTCTGTTTACTGTATTTTTTAATGGTTATCACGTCTCTTAATATGCCACTGCTATATATTAAGTTGTTAGGCAGTCCTGTTCATCTCGCTTATGACAGTTGTAATTGTTATTCCACCAAACAGATAGGGCCGATAGGGCTAATTACTCCTACAACAATGATGGGGAGAAGAGTCATGTTCCTTCATTAAAGAACCTTCCTCCAATTGTTCATCATGAAACATTCTTCAGCAATGCTCAGAATGACTACAATCAAACAGGATTAGTGTCTTTGGCGGGATGTTCTGCTAGTCAGGCTTCACAACTTCTCAGTGACCGTATGTATCTCTGCAAAACTGCACTCTTATTTTAAATTGTCTGTGCCAGAAGCTCTAACTTTTTGAGCTTTCAGAGGTGCTGCATGCTACTACTGTGTAGTACTCTTACATTGTAATAGGTTTGGAGAGTCACACTCACTTCTGTGATATCCTTAGAGGGTTGCCTTCCCAGTGTCCACATACTCGAATTTGCAATATGCAAGACAACTTATGGAACACCTGTAACCTTTGCATTTTATTCTTGGTTTTCTGGTTGTGTGTTCTACATTTTAGAATATCAAGTTGGGTGCTCCTTTAGTCCATTACTATTTCTTTCATTAACTTTGTTATTGTTCACTTATAGTAAGCCTTTGTTCTGACTCTGTAGGTTGGACTGCTGCAATGAACATGTACAATGACCAAACAATTGACCCATCAGGTGAGTCCACATAGTACTCTAAACTCTACATTTCTTCATGGTTACTGATAAAACAAATATTCCAGTCTTTAATGTTAGAGAAATGAGAACCACTCTATCATTGAGGAAAAAAATTGGACCTTACTAGTTACTTTCTTGTATGCATGACAACTTGAAAGTTGACATTATATTCTTGTGTTTTGCTCTATCTATTGCAGCGGCTCTTAAGAATTGAGAACGTCAATATGTCATCCACTCATACTGGTTAGAGGATTATGTGCATATACTCTGCTGCAACTCATATAACTAATATGTTCATATTGGGTAGAGAATTAGAGATGCTGTAATGTATATAATATCATGCTCTGCAACATTAAATAACAGTAGTCAAACAAAGTTCGGAATCGGTTTTCTTAGGGCATGCTATGTGGAAATCTTGATGAAATGGGAATTTCAATAGCATGTTATGAATACTATATTCTGGTGAACTTATCATATCAACTTGACACCTCAGATAGATATCTGTGTCAGTGGTGCCAGTGTGAAACATGAAAAAAAGGGAAACATGTTAATGCTGTTAACTTTGCTATCTTGATGTTTGCCCAGAGAAACCAGTAATGTATTCTGGATCTAGCAGCTCATCATGGGGTCACCTGAAGCTTCCTCATCAGGTATGACTTAGTAAAATTGTTGCCGTGATTTTCTCCTATGTGTCGTTTTGCTAATTGCTGTATCCTAATCCCTTTCTGGGTCTTATTGGGATTATAGATGGTTTTGCTAATTGCTGTATCCTAATCTCTTTCTGGGTCTTATTGGGATTATAGATGAACTTCCTTGAAGAGTTGCGCCGTTCACTGGACGCTCATACAGAAGTTGCATCGCCTGTCGACACCTGGAACTAATTGAAGCCAGCATCTGCACCATTATGAGTTATGATGACTAATTTATGGAAGGCAGACTATTCGCCAGGTCTACTGTATGTTGTATCTCATTACACGGATGATGACATGATGTGCCAAAAGGCTTTCGTCTGACCTGCAACTGCTTGGGTTTCTTCTGGAATCAGCATCTGTACAATTGTACCATTGTTACCTCTGGCCTTGCAGCTGCAAAGCAGCTTGTTGTATCAGTTAAATGAGGCGCCAGATCCACAAGCCATTGAAAATTTGAAATAGCTTGGTTGTTGTATGCTAGTTCGAAGACTCGGACACTCGGTGATATCATATGAGCACTTTCTCGACTTGGAGTGCTAGAATATGTAGAAGGTAATGCTTATTGAACTTTAATGGTACTTTTCTGTGCGCTAAATCAGTCGATGTTCAGAGCTTAATTGGCAAATGGTTCAGCAGTAGTGGGAAGTATCAAATATCAGATGTTCCGATGGGATAAAGCATGTACAAGACATTAGAAGTAAGAACAACTGTCTTGGTAAATCAAATGTGCTAAAATCTGCTCCAGTACCAAATGTAAGCAAAAAACCATAGAATTAGCAGAAACTTTGCAAGATCATATTAGCACAAAATTTGACTGTCGTGTGCCAAAGCGGATGAGGATTAGATACATCCCGGCTTCCCATCAGCTAAGAAAATTGAAAGTCAACTCCCCCCCCCCCCCCCCCCCCCCCAAAAAAAAAAAAAAAAATGGATGAATGGGAATGCAGTATTACTGAACACTCTTAAACCAAGCCATCACCACTAGCAAACTGAGCAACAGACCGCCCGCTACAGCACCTGAACTGAGGCAGGCAAGCATAAACGGCTAAACCGTCCCTGCTGGTTCCGGGGCGTGTCACGGCGCTAGACCTTGGCGGCCACGGCCTGTCAGGCTCCATCTCCGCATCCACTAGCAACCTGACCTGGCTCCCTTTGCTCAAACACTCTCTCCCGCGGTCCGGCCTGCTGCCTCCTCTTGGCCGTCTCCACAGACTCGAGGTCCTTGATCTGGGCAACAACTCGCTGCATGCGCGACAGGATTCCGGACGCAGCCGCCAACTGTCGTAATCTTATATGCACAATTCAAAAAAAAAGAAAGAGTATTTATCCAGAGAACATGACTGCTTTTCTGGACAATGGGCCAGGAGAACGAATGAGGAATGCTGACAGTCAATTGGCACACAAATGAATGACACCCTTTGATGTTAGATAGCAAAAGGTCACCTGAGGGTTTTTGTATTGCACGAGAAGATTGAACACTAATCATCTTCATATGTTAACCATCAGGCAAAACAATGCCATTCACTTCTACTAATTCTATCCAGGTAATGATTTGCATACAACAATAGCATCATGAAATGCACATCAATATATTGACCAAAATGAACAGACAATAACTGTATCTCTTGTTCGCAAACAATACAGGCAACTGAAATTTAAATAACTACCGAATTATAAACACTTTTTACTGATAGGAGGTGAGGCCGAAAACCCATTCTTCTAGTATCCTATTTCTGAGCCACCGCTGTCCCGAGGTGATTGCTATGTATGTATGCCAGAATTGGATGGATGGCAACTGTCTTCAAATGAAAGAAAACAACTTGAAGTATATAATCAGGTAGAGGGAAAGAGAGAACACTGCACAAATATGCTGCCAGAATAGAAGGGCGGATGCTTCCTTAACACCATAGCCTCTGAGACTGGCAATTGCTCCAAGCAGGATAGCACTTGGCGTCGAGTACTGGAGGGAAAGCACAAAACGGTACATATGGTTTTGCTCCACGAGTAGATGCAACCTGTCTGCTAGGGTCACAACACCAATGCCAATGCATGGGAGAACCAAAAGCCTGGCCACAATTATACCGATGATAGTCCTCATGCCCAAGGCATTATCTTTTGGCCCTTCCGCAAGCATGCCTCCTAGAATTAACATCACTGATGGAACCACAGCAGCAGCTAGGATTTCCAAACTATCGGTGAAGAATGAGAGCGGTGCATCAGCCCCAAACACAAAATCTTTCAAGACAGGAACCATGCCAATGATGATGGCAAGTAAAGAGGCGATTGTCGGGGGCTGAAGGACGTGCTGAATTGGAGTCTTCTCAGCTACAACCCTGATCCTCCTCACCACTCTTGGCTCTGCTAAACATCTGAGCGACTTAGGGCTGCTAGGTCCAGCACCAGAAGTTCCTTCTTCAGTAAAATCAATATCAGGAAACGTATTCTGTGAGGAACCTGAAATGCTCATGAAAACTCTTGCAATGAATGGTGTCTTTGAATGCTCAGTTACTTTGTCAACCATCCCAGGCCACTCTGCCTCATGAAGAAGAGACCTACTGTAGTTGCTGATCTCCTCGGGTTCTTGCTGTATCTCATTCCCCTCCCCAACAATCTCATAGAACTGCATCGGTGGTTCCATCATGTGGTAGACCAAAGTGTACACAAGAATAACTGCAACCCACTGCGCAAACGAAACATAAGTGATACCCATGGTGTCACATCCAGGGCCGAAAGGATGATCATTGGTATGGCAGACCGATCCGATGATCGCAATCGGGAGGTTCCCTGTGTTGCCAAACCCGGTCATGATCACTGTAAACCGGAGCAGGTGCGGCGGCGGGCGGCAGATCAGGGCCACGATGTACCCAAGAACACACCCGATGGCAGTGCTGATAAGCACGTTGACAGGGATGAACCACCAGTGCAGGACGTTGTCTATGGTGACCGACTTGCCGAGGTGGACGAAGATGAGGCAGGGGAGGAAGAGCGCGAAGACGAGCTTGCTCAGCAGCTTGAAGGTGGCCCTAGGTATCACCTGGACCCGCGGGTTGGCGAGGAGCAGGCCGATGACCGTCAGGCACAGCAGCTTCATCAGCGGCACCACGGCTGACACCCAGTCGCCATGGATGGTCACCTGTGGATCCATTGACCAGAGCATTGTCGCTGCTAAAGCTTCTTGCCTTTCTCTGCCTTCAGTGCTCAAAACAGCCCTCTTCTAAACTCTAGAAAATACTCCCACCTTTTGCTTGTACAACTAAATTATGTTTCCTTGTGCAGATAAAGTGCCCAATCAGATACAAAAGGCCGGTATATCTGCATAGAAAATTAATGGAGAAGATTCAGCAACGGAGAAAACTACGAAGTGATTGATACTTTATTATAATAGCTGGTAAGAACAAATCTAGCTTGGACCCGATGCGGATCTTGCAAAATACCCGTGTTTCTAAACCTCCTACTAGTCTACTACCCTCGAATTTCATGTTTTGGGCGTGGGGGCAACCAATCGGCAACAAACTCATAGAACTGCATCGGATCTTGCAACAGACTCATACAACCCTCTTCTAACAAACTCTGAAAAATACTCCCACTTTTGTTCGTATGTACAACTATTATGTTCTCTTGCGCAGAGACAACTCAATCAGATGCAAAAGGATGGTACTTCTGCGCAGCAAATCAAAGGAGAAGATTCAGCAACGGAGGAAAAACTACGAAATGATATTACACAGGATTAGTAACAAAAATTCTAGCTCCGGGGCGGATCCATTAAAGGGACATGGGTGTGCACATGTATACACCCAATATTTATTTAATAAAAAAATTCGAAGTTAGGGGGCTTGTCATCAAATAGCTAAATAGCTTAGGGTTTCGGTGCTTAGCTTCGCGCAGCATAAGAGGAGGGAAGGGAAGGGGTGGGAGTACCTGGTGGGTGCTCGTCGCCGGCGAAGAGACCAACAAGCCTCGGCAGTCGGCACCTTGGCTTAGGGCGGCTGCGGCGGCCCAGCAGTCGTCTGAGAGCGAGCGAGAGAGAGAAAGCTGATCCGATGCTGTCCGAGCTGGCGCCTGGCGGTCAGTTTTTTTTTTTCTTTCAGCAGTCCTTGTGCTGCATCCGTGGGCACCGGCCGGGCCCATCTTCTCATCGACCATCGCGTGTTCGGCCCGGACTTCAGCGAGCTCGGGATTAATGTTGCGGAACTTTGAATTTGTAGAAACTCTTTGATTGCTAATAAAAACATCGGTGTAAAAATATTGTTACTACGGCTGTTCCAGGTATCTGAAATTAGTGGCGGATGTAAAATAGGATCGAGGAGGCTGACTAGACTGACTCTCTTGTTTCATCTATTTCTTTTTTTTTCTTTCCTCCACCTCTTTTTTCTTCTTCACCCTCTCTATATTTTTATTGATGTACGAGCCATAAAAGGTTAGAGTGCCTCTAGCCCCCTTTGGATCCATCCCTGTCTGGAATTTTCATAATAAGATGTGTTTTCAGGGACTCAAATGGATAGGAGGAAAAGAGTTAATACTATATTTCAGAAGATGAAGACTCATGTTCCAACAAGAGTTGTGAACCTTGTTGGAGCTGGTGATCCATAAGTTGGAAGAAATAGATAGGGGAAAAGGAGTTAATACGTTGAATCACAAGATATTTCAGAAGATGGAGACTCACGTTCCAAGAAGAGTTGCGAACCTTGTTGGAGCTGGTGATCCAGAAGTTGGAAGAAAAGGAGCTGGTGATCCAGAAGTTGGAAGAAAAGACTCGGCAACCTCCACTCCAAGTCTCTATTGGCATTGGGTGCAATCAAGGTCAGAGATGTTGGATTTTTAGTATTTGGACCAGGGCTCAACCGTTGCGACTCTATCTGATTCAGCCGAGTTGGTTTTGATGTAATATTCTTCTTGAGTCACTCATAGTCTGTTTTGACTGTATGCTGGCGGCTGCGCTGATACCGCTTTGTGCTTGAACTGTTGTTAAACACTTTATGACAATAAATTAAGCGGGGTAAGTGAGAGGGTCTGTTGTCAAGTGGTAGAACAGTCTAGTGGAACGCTATCTATAAGAGTTCAAATCCTAGTGTCACACCTTTTTCTATTTTTTTCTAGAATTTGCAGGGTACACGCACGCGTACGCGTTCTGTGGTACTGCACGTTTCCCATGCAAGGAGATGGCGGGTCTCCCGATCTCTTTCTTTACGTGTATACGGACACACATGCATGTGTGTGTGTGGTGTGAGTGTGGAATGTGTGGGTTGTGTGCGTCCAAATTATACCCGATCAAAAAATAAATCGGAGGAAATCTTTTCTCTAAAACCAATAGAAGTAAATTCATGACAACAAATATATGCACGTATGAACTATCAGCGGCAACTATGATGATCATACTGATTAAGTTTATTAGCATAAAAATCTTAGTGAATATAGAAAATAGTAAGATTAGAAATATACCCAGTAGAGGGACCCATGCTTAAGGCGTCGGTGGCTCCATACACACTAGTCAATATAGTGCATTGCTCGATGTCATGGACCACGGTCAATGGTTCACGGTTCTCATCCCAGAGAAGAAGAGTCAATTGTCGAAAAGAAGAGTCGTCACTGAATAGAATAGCTGATCAGGAATAAGAGGCGATCGCTAGGAAGAATAGTCTATCGAGAAAAAAAGTCGATCACAAATATCGAGCAGTCGTGGTGATGCTTCACCGCGTAAGAGATAATCATGTCTACCCTAAGTCAAGAACAAGTGGATGACATTGTCAAGAGGATCTCTACTCGGTTGCTAGAAGATCAAGCAAAGAAACATGAAGATCAATTGAAAAAAGATTAACGATGAGATTGAAAGCTTGAAGCAAGCTTTGGCCAACAAAGGCGAAACATCCAGAAGCGGAGAAAATCCGTCACAGCCCAAAGAAGATAAGAAAAAGGAAGATGAAGTGAAAGGCAAGAGGGAGAAGGAGTTCTCTAACATGTCTTATGACTATAGCCAAATGAGCAAAGTCATTCAATTGCCTAGCGTCAATCTAGGCAACCCACCCTCCTTCGATGGAATCAACTACAATGATTGGGCACACAAGATGAAGCTACATCTTCTTGCCGCAAGAGCTTGGGAGATTGTTGAGAATGGACCAAGTCATGTTGAAGGCGAAGAGTTCACCGACAATGATGTGATTGAGTTCCAACAAAATGTTCAAGCCGCATCATTGATCCTATCATGTCTTAAGCCCGAAGAAAGCAACAAGGTTCATGGAATGGAGAATGCCAAGAAGATTTGGGACACTCTCAGGATATCATATGAGGGTGATGCAAGTGTGAGGAAGTGCAACATAGAGCTTCTTCAAGGAAAGATCGAGAACTTCACTATCAAGAGTGGTGAGACCACTCAACAAATGTTTGATAGATTCATGACATTGATCAACAAGATTAGAGCTCTCGGAGACACAAAGTGGGATGACAACTCAACTGCAAGAAAGCTATTGAGAGCATATAGAAAGAAGAACAAGACACTTGCATCAATCATCATGGAGAGACCTAACTATGAGAGCATGGGACCTCATGAGATGCTTGCCAAAATAAAGCATCATGAAGTCTTGGATGATGAAGCTCTAGAAGATCAAGAAGCAAGCAACAAGAAGGTGGTTGCTCTCAAGGCAAACCAAGAAGAAGGAAGCAAGGCCCAACATGATTCATCAAGTGATGAAAGCGATGATTCCGATGATGAGATTGCTCTCCTTGTGAAGAACTTCTGAAGATTCATGAAGAAGAAAATGTACAAGGACAAAGGTGGATACTTCATGAAGTCAAAGAAGAGGACTTGTTATGAGTGTGGTGCGGACGATCATTTCATCGCTGATTGTCCACAAAAGAAGAACAAGAACAAATATAGCAAGAGTGATGATAAGAAGCAAAGAAGAAGAAGAGGTGGTGAAGCTCATCTTGGTGAAGAATGGTTCTCCGAAGATGACTCAAGTGATGAAGAGAAGAGCAAGGGCAAGGAGAAAGAGAAGGGAGCGGCCAACATCGCCATACACAAGACTTCTTCTCCAAGCCCCCTCTCCAACATGACCACCTCGACCACTTCATCACGGTTATTCGAGGACCTCACCGACGATGAGGATGACGTCACTCATTCTTGCTTTATGGCTAAGAATGAGAAGGTATTACCTCACTCTCCTACTTGTTCTAGTGATGAATTTAGTGATGATGACATGGATGAATTTGAACTAAGTATTATAAGAAAGTTTGGTAAGAAAGGTGGACCAAAGATATTAAAATTGCTTAGTAAATTGGAAAGTCAGAATGAGAGCCTTGTTTTGCAATGGGACTTGATCTCTCAAGAGAGAGAAAAGAACCTTGCACTAGAAGCCTCTCTTGCCGAGAAGAAGTTGAAGGTTGAGAAATTGACCGTGGAACTAAATTTAGCTAATGACTCTAACAAGAAGTTGGCTAAGGAGTGTTCCACGAGCAATGACTCAATTGCTAATCTAAAGAGTAAGATTAGCTTGGTTCAAGAGAGCCTCACAAGCTATCAAGATAAATATCAAACTCTTGAACTAAGCTACAACACTCTTTGTAGTAGTACCTCTTCAACTACTCCTAAGGATTCCGACAACTCTAATGCTTCAACAAGTAAAGGTTGCAATAGATGTTATAAAGTTGATATCAATGCTTGTGCAACTAACATTGTTGAGTTGGAGAAGAAGAGCAAAGAGATCCAACGATTGAACATGATCTTGAGAAATGGTTGCAAGTGCAAGATGGAACAACCAAAGGATATCCTCAAGACCGCAAGACACCCATCCATCAAAGATGGGATTGGGTACAATAGGTATGGTGGCAAGGCCAATGGAAGGAAGATGGTCAAGGGGGTACCATTTGTTAACTTTAACAAAGGGGTTCCTCTCTTTGACCTCATGAACAAGGCTAACAAGGTTGCCAACCCGAAGGCTCCACTTGCTAATGGTAAGATCAACAAGGAGAAGCAAGTGGAGGTCCCCAAGCAACAAAAGCCTATATCAAGAAGTTATACATGTGATTACTTGTGTTGTTGCGGAGAGAATGGCAAGATAGTAGTCAAGTATGTTGGTGCCCTCAAGAAGAGGGAGATAATGAGAAATGTTTGGGTGCCAAAAGTTTATGTGACTAACCCCCTAGGACCCAATCTCACTTGGGTACCTAAATCAAGAACATAATCTTGTTTTGTAGGAATATGCCTCCGGTGGGTCAAGTTGGGTGTTGGATAGTGGATGCACCAATCATATGACCGGGGCAAAAGAAATGTTCTCCTCCTTCCAACCAAGCAACGACTCATGCAACAACATTGTGTTTGGTGACAATGGAAAGGGAGAAGTGCTTGGTTTGGGTAAAATTGCTATCTCAACTGACAATTACATATCTAATGTATTACTTGTGCATTCGTTGAGTTACAATTTGTTGTCTGTTTCTCAACTTTGTGAAATGGGTTACGATTGTCTCTTTACGGATAAGGGTGTGACCGTCTCTAGAAGAAGAGACTCCTCTATTGCATTTAAAGACGTGTTGAAGGGAAAACTTTACCTAGTTGACTTCTCAACTAGTAAGGTAGAACCTACAACATGTCTAATGGCAAAATCCAGCATGGGTTGGCTTTGGCATCGCCGACTAGCTCATGTTGGGATGAGGAACTTGGCCCAACTTCAAAGGGAAGGGCACATCCTTGGACTAACCAATGTCTCGTTTGAGAAAACAGGATTTGCAGCGCATGCCAAGCCAGAAAGAAAGTTAGAGCAAAGCATCCAATGAAGAATGTCGTGTCAACCACAAGACCATTGGAGCTACTACATATGGACCTCATCGGACCCGTTGCTTACCAAAGCATCGACGGTAACAAATATGACTTCGTTATTGTTGATGACTTTTCTCATTTCACTTGGGTGTTCTTTTTAGCAGATAAAAGTGAGACCCAAAGCATATTCAAGAAGTTTGCTAGAAGGGCTCAAAATGAGTTTGAGCTCAAGATGAAGAAAGTAAGAAGCGACAATGGGACCGAGTTTAGGAACACCAACATAGAAGAATATCTTGATGAAGAAGGAATCAAACATGAGTTCTCCGTTCCATATACCCCACAGCAAAATGGGGTTGTGGAAAGGAAGAACCGAACTCTAGTTGAAGCCGCAAGATCCATGTTGGATGAATACAAGACGTCCCATGGTTTTTGGGCGGAGGCGATGAACACCGCGTGTCATGCCATCAACCGCCTCTACCTCCACAAGCTAAGGGACAAGACGCCATACGAGCTTCTAACCGGTAACAAACCGAAGGTGCATTACTTTTGAGTTTTTGGCTGCAAGTGTTTCATACTTAACAAGAGGGCCAAAAATTCAAAGTTTGCACCTAAAGTACACGAAGGCTTTCTACTTGGTTATGGTACTAACGAACACGGCTACCTCGTATTCAATAATGCCACTGACACTATTGAGTTAACGGTAGACGTGACTTTTGATGAATCCGACGGCTCCCAAAAAGAGCAAGTCAATGATGAGCTTGTAGGTAATGACATGTCTCCATCCGAAGCAATCAAGAAGCTTGCAACTGGTGATGTGAGGCCTATTGAGATTCAAGATGATGATGATGATCCATTGCACTCTCCACAAGATTCAAATGCCCATCATGTGCATTTGAATGCACGTGATGAAGCTTCCGCAACTCCGATAGATGGAGGTGCAAATGATGGTCAAATGCAACATCAACTTGATGATCAAGCACAAGCTCAACATGAAGACCAACGAGATGATGGGGACATCCACACATATGACTAAAATGGCAATGGGGCGGGTTTAGACCCGAAACCCGCGGGTTTTGGACCCGACGGGGGCGGGGGCGGGTCTGTATTTCACCCCACGGGTTTTTGGGTTCGGGGCCCTGAAACGGGGCGGGGCGGGGTCGGGTTTTTATTCTTCCCCGCGGGTGCCCATCGGGGACCCGAAGTTTCACCTGCAATGTAAAAAAAGCCCACCTTGGCCAGCCCATCTAACATGTAACCCTACCAATATATACCAAAAATCACTTATCCTCTCCTCTCCTGTCAACACTCGGTCGCTCCCACTGCTCCCAGCGCCGCGCCGCAGCCGCACGGCACCGCGCATCTGCGCCTCTGGCCCTCTGCGGCAACTCGCCAGTGCGCGTGCGCTCCTCTCCTCCGACCTCCGGCCTCCACCGCACCAACGCTCTGCAGCCGGTCGTGGTCCACCGGCCAGCCGTCGCCGTTCGCATGTCCCCCGCGGCCGTCCGCGACTCACGATTCAAGCCCATCAGGAGTGCGCCCGTGCCTGGTTTCGTGGTTCGCCGGTCACCGCGGCCCTATGGAACTCGTCGGCCCTGGCCCCTGCCACCGCTTCGGAGGTCAGCACGTATGTACTGAATGTCTGAATCCTTGCAATATTTGTGTTGGGTTGCTTCCTGTCGTGTGTCTTCGGCAGCGGCCAGTGCAACTTGATCTGACAGCCTGTTTGGCAGCAGCCAGCAGCCGTTGCGTGACGCCTGTGGCTTTGGTGGAATTGGCACGTCCTGTGGAACAACAATTTTGTTATGCATTGCAGTTTTGTTGCCAGCAGCCAACGACCAGTAGTTTTGTTCAGTTGTTGTTTAGTTTTGTACTGAACAACAGTTTGGTGGAACGTCGTTGGCTCTAAAATTGATTGAAATGAATTGCAGGCAGTCCTTTAATTTGGATTTATAGCTTTTTTTGGAACAGTAGTTGGGTCAAATTAAATTAACAGTAACGTTGCAAATAAACCAAGAGAGAACATATATTGTCAATGTAAAGTAAGCTAGCTTAGCCAGTTCCAGTCTTTCTTAAGGAATAAGCTCGGAGCATTCTCTGACTCTGTGTGATGTTTTTTTAACCAGAAAGGGGGCAATGTCTACTCCTGCTACTAGTGGATCTCAAGTTGCAGCAGCTGGTGCATCTTCAGCTGCTGGATCTCAAGCACAAGCTGTTGTGGCTTGTCCTCCTCTTACCCGTGCATGTGCAGCTGCGTTGACAGGACCATCTGATTCAGCTACTGCAGGTACTGAAGATGTGATAGAGATAGATGATGATGTTCGTGTTGGTAGTAAGAGAAAGCTAAAATCAAAAGTTTGGTTAGAGTTTGAAAGGATTCAAATAAATGGGGTTTGGAAAGCCAAATGTCAATGGTGTAAGAAATTGTTAGGAGGAGAGACAAGAAATGGTACAAATCACTTGAAAAGGCATCTTGAAATTTGTCCAGATAGATCTGTTAGGAAAGGTCTACAACAGTCCACTCTTAAGTTAACTCCCAACCAGATAGATGAGACAGTTACCATTGAAAAATATGTATTTGATCAAGAAGTTGCTAGGAAAGAATTTGCCTTAATGATTATTGTCCATGAGTACCCTCTTTCTATGGTGGACCATGTTGGATTCCGTAAGTTTTGTGCTGCATTACAGCCGCTGTTCAAAGTAGTCTCTAGAAACACAATCAGGAAAGACATCTTGAATATGTATGAAGTGCAAAAGGCGTCTATGCTGAAGTATTTCAAAAAGTTGAGTTCCCGTGTTGCTGTTACTATTGATTTGTGGACTGCAAACCATCAGAAAAGGGCTACATGGTTGTGACAGCACATTTTCTTGATGATGATTGGAAGTTGAAAAGCTTCCTTATTAGGTAATAATCAAGTTTGTGTTCATATATTACTTATCAGTCATGTTAGCCTATTTTAGAATTTCTATGTGTTCCTCACTGCCTTGTATTATTTTATTTTGTTGTAGGTTCATTTATGTTCCAGCCCCGCATACAGCAGAGGTCATCACTGATGTGCTTCACGAAGTTCTACTAGATTGGCACATTGAGAGGAATTTGTCAACCATTACTCTTGATAATTGCAGCGTCAATGACAATCTCATCAAGCAAATGATTGGAACTAGTAATGATGATCTATCGAAGAACATGGCTATCATGCAAGGCAAGTTGCCACTGTCCTCTTGTATGCTAAATGGTAAATTAGTTCATATGTGTTGTGCTGCCCACATATTAAATTTGATTGTGAAAGATGGAATGAGTGTCATGGACAAGGGGATTGAGAGTATACGTGATAGTGTAGGATTTTGGTGAGCCACTCCTAAAAGACATGAAAAATTTGAGAAAATGGCAACATAAATGAAAGGCAAATATGAAAAAAGGATAGCTCTTGATTGTAAGACTAGATGGAACTCTACTTATATTATGCTTAGCACTGCACTTCAGTACCAAGATGTTTTTGAACGTTTGGCTGCTCGTGCTCCATGTGTTCCCCAAGAAGAAGATTGAAAATTTGCTAGGGATTTGTGTGATAGATTAAAGATGTTCTATGATGTAACAGAGTTATTATCAGGCACTAAATATGTCACAGCCAACCTTTTCTTTTCCAAGATCATAAACATTTATTTGGCTATTAGGAAGTGGCAAAGTAGTGATATACCCAAGATAGAAGAAATGTCTACTAAGATGAAAGAGAAGTTCAACAAATATTGGTCAGATGTCCATGGTTTGATGGCTGTTGCTGCTGTCCTAGATCCTAGGTATAAACTACAATTGTTGAATGCTCTTTTCATTAAAATACATGGGGCTAAAAGTACAGAAATGGATGCTGTTCACAAAGTGAAAGATTTGTTGTACAATTTGGTATTGGAATACCAAGATTTTGTTGAGGATGTTGCCACAACTGATGGTACTCAAGCTAGACTTAGCAGCACTCAAACCATGGAGGATGAAGATTGGATTGACACTTTTGGTGATTACATGTCAAAGCAACCAGTAGCGACCTCCACTTATGTGCGCACGGAGTTAGATTTGTATTTGGAGGAGCCATTGTTGCCTAGGACACAAGACTTAGATATTATTCAGTGGTGGCAACATGCTGAGCTCAAATACCCCACTTTGAGAAAAATTGCACGTGATGTCCTTGCAATTCCAGTGACAACAGTGGCATCCGAATCAGTCTTTAGTACCAGTGGAAGAATAATTAGTCCACATCGTAGTAGGCTTGCACCGTCAATGGTAGAAGCACTTCTGTGTATGCAGGCGTGGTTACGTGCTGACATGTTAGGTAATTGATCTGTTGTCTAATATTGTAGGTCAATGTTCTCAATTTTTAACAGGTTACAATGCTAATTTATAAATGCTTTGTCATTATAGGGTCTCAATCTACTTTCGTTGGTGCTTTGATGACTTGTCTTGAAGAAGAAGATGAAGAAATGGTATTGCTATTATTTGATTCCGTATTCCACTTCTCAATTATTTGATTCATTCAGTATTCAAGTAATGATTAGTGACTTAATGAGCTATTCTCTGTATTTTTACTTTATAGGATGAACCTGATTCCACAATTATTGATGAATAAACTCGTCCAATGAAGATGAAGGTTTCACGCCTTGATTTGCTTTCAAAAAACTATTATTATGTTTTTGTTCTATTATTTGGTTAAAGGTGTTAACACATAATTTTCGCACTATGACAAGTGGGCCAGCACGGTGCAGGTTCGGGAGGAGTCACTACCTAAGGGATTCGGCAGACAGCGAACGCGGTCGGCTAACTCAATGTATTCGGCAAGGCTGTGAAGGCGACTAGTCAACGGCGAGCAGGTTCGGCAATATGACGCTGCGGTCGGCTACATCAGATTAAGGTCGGTTTGCGCCAGAAGACGACAAATGCGGCATGTCAGAAGATTTAGCAACGAGGATCTCGTCATTTTTAGCGCGCGCCGGTTATTAAGGGAAGCTTGGAGCAGAAGGCGTCATATTTTAGATAGTTTCCTGATTTTGTCGTTGTAATCGTGTCCTTCTAGGACTCATAGGACACCAGGGTATAAATATAAACCCTGAGGCCATTGTAAAGACGTTCAACAATCAATACAACCAAACCGGCCCCGTGCCATCTTCGAGTCCAAGTCGTGTCGTCGTGTTCTTCGAGAGGAGTCATCGATCCGTCGACCTCCGTAAGTCCCGACAACCTTGCTATTATGTCTAGTATCGTGCGGCGGATTTAGGCGTGATGCAAGTAGTCTCGCTTGTTGGTAATGATCGTGCGGCGGATCATTACTTGATGATCGAGAAGTCTTAGTTTGTGTTAAGATTATGAGTAAGTACCGTGCGGCAGGCGCTTGCTTGATAAGCTTGGCATAAATGAGATAGTTATCGGCTCTATTAGGTTTGGCAAGATCTAATAGATTCATTAAGTTACCTTGTGTTATATGTATTGTTACGTTTATCTCGTCGCAACACTTTATTGCCCAATCTAGATTTCGCTCGGTTCGGCTCTATCTTTTACAGATCTATCCTGTCCTTTCATATTCATTTTTGTAAGGTCTTTTATGCAGTGGATCTATTGTTCGTAATAGCCGATTTGATCGTATCTAGATCGCTACGTGGTGAGGGTTCATGCATGTTAAGTATGTTTGATCTATGATAAAGCTAGGTGTCGTGCGGCAGGCGCAGGCTTTAGATTAGTTTAATTATGCTTGGTTTGTATGTTCAATCCCCATGGACCCCAGCTCGGTTGTACGATCGAGATTGGTTAAGCTTTAACTCATATTTAATACATCATGCAAGTACAATTTTCATGCAAACGTATTCGGCAACTCGTTATTCACGTAACTTCGTTCATATTGCCGAATAGTCTTTGAGCTTGTTGGCAGATAGCTTTCATAGCTATATGTCGTCGTAAGTGGCTTCAGGGCCGTATATTTTGGAACTGTCTGGTCACACCCGGCATGTTCCAGCTTTGTATTTAACAGTTTCTTTCCCTTGTTAGTTGCAGGGCAAACTGACTGGCACGCACCGGACTTCTGAGCACCCGGGCCACGTTCGAAGCTAGCTTTTTCGGCTTGCTGTGTGATTGGCACAGTGCGCCGCTTTTGGTGTCAACACACATTTTGGCACGCCCGGTGGGACACTTTTTTTCCTGCAGCAATGGTTGAAGTCACCGAAGCCGAGGCCAGCAACAAGGCGGGGCTCGTGCAGGTGCAGCTCGCTGAACTACCCGACGAGTACAAAGAGCAGGTGGATAATGCTTGTGCCGAATTCCAGGCCAAGTGCCTAGAAGCCTTCTCCAAGAACAAGAGCGGAAAGGTTCGCCGTCTGCACGATCTGCCAAAGCCCATCCAGCTCAACCCGAATGATCCCGGGGAAGCGGAGGCAGTGCTGAAAATGTCTCGCATAGTCAACGAAGCTGTCTCTGGTGCCATCGGTCGCATGCGTGGGGCGTTTCTCAACATTTTCCGCACCATCATGATCGCCCAATTTGGCCCCAAGGCCGACGAACTCATGAAGGCGGAGTTTGGCCCAATAGCGGGGCCACATCTTTTCAACCTGCCGGATCACCTCAAGGGGGCAGGAGCTGCTGGTGAGGAGACCCCGCCTAAGGCTCAATCAAGCGGGATGACCATTCAAGAGAAGCACACGCCAGAGGGCCAGTTGCCGACCATGGGTCAGTTCACGTTCGGCACTAAGGGTCAGCCGCCAGAGTCAACACGCAAGATCTCTCCGTAAACCTATAGGCTCATAAAGGACTACTACGGAAACGGGTACCATGAGATGCTTGAGCCTCACAACATAGAGGGCGCCCCACATCCGGGATATGGGAAGCCGACGGCCGAAAAGACCGCCGACTCTAATGTCGATGTCATGCTAGAGAAGATGGCGGATATGATGCAGCGCACTTTCGGCCTGAAGCCTAAGGGCACTTATGCTTACAGGTCTCCGTTCCCCGAATGGTTCCACCGTGTGGCTCTGCCTCCCAGAGTCAAAGTGCCGACAGACCTGTCCAAGTTCTCCAGCTTAGACGACACTCGCACGGTGGAGCACGTCAGTCGTTATCTGCTCCAGCTTGGGGAGGCCAATACCGAAGATGCCTTCAGGGTTCGGTACTTCCCGTCGTCACTCACTGGACCGGCATTCGCATGGTTCACGTCACTACCGCCGGGCTCTATTCTCTCTTGGGCAGACTTGGAACAAAAGTTCCATACGCACTTCTACACGGGCACCAAGGAGAAGAAGCTGGTGGACATCATGTACGTGCGCCAGAGGCCAAATGAGACACCACAGGACTACCTGCGCAGGTTCAGGGAAGTCAAGAGCCAGTGCTTCGGCATGCACCTGCCGGACGATCAGCTTCCACCATTGGCCGTGGCAGGCATGCTCCCGAGCATTAGGGACAAGCTGTTCGGTCAAGAGTTTGAAGACTTGGGTCATCTCTCTCGCCGGCTGAATGAGATGACTATCCAAGCGCAAGGCTTCCGGAGGGAAGGGCGCTTCCAGAAGGACAATGTCGCGGCCCAGATGTATCAGGCTTTCCTGGACGAAGCCGATGACTACACCGACGCTGAAGATGAGGTGGCCGCTGCAGAGCTCAACTGGGACAAGGAGCCGACCCAGGCCAACAAGCAATGGCTGCGCCAGCAGAAGGGGGCATACGATTTCGACGTCACCAAGGCCGACAAGCTCTTCGAGTTCCTGGTCGCCGAAGGGAGAATCAGGCTACCCCCGGATCACCCGATGCTGCGTCCTGGAGGGGTCAAGGACAAGAAGTACTACGGTTTCCACAACACTAACACTCATTCTATTAATGATTGCCGTGTGTTCAGGACAAGGATCCAGAAGGCCATCCAGGACGGCCACATCAAGTTCAATGGCAAGATGAAGATCGATGCTAACCCCTTCGCCAAGAACGCCGTGTTCTTCTCAGTGAACATGGTAGCTCCAGAGGACCCCAGGGGCAAGGGCAAAGTCAAAGTCCTCACCTCCGACAAAGCGCGCGAGTCTGGCACGGTGGACCCCGATCGGCAGGTCACCAGCGATGAATTCCGGCAGCGTACCCAGACCACAAATAGTCGATACGAGCACGGGGAGTCATCTTCCAGGCGCAGGCCTACCCACAGGGATCTCCTCAACAAGTGGCACCGGGAAGGTGAGAAATAGCGAAGGCGTCTCCAACGCGAGGAACAGAGATTCGCAGAAGAATATCAGCGTGAAGACGGTCACACGGAGGAGTACCGGTACCGTCTGGAAGAGAGGGCCTACCACAGAGAGCAGGCCTACCACAGAGAGCAGGAACGCCGCCAAGAGCAGGAGCAGGCTCACTGGGGCTGCCCGTTCTTCCGCCACTGCTGGAACGAAGGCTTGAAACTGCCTGCCGTCAACAACTGCCCTGAGTGCAGCGATCAGTACAGGGGGTATAGGCAGGATCGCGTCAACCGTCGTCCCGTCCATGAAAGATTGGGAGCACGCATCCCGATGGACGATCGGCGCCTAAAAATGGAAAGCCCGGATCGGCAAGCCAAAAGATATGCCGATCAGGAGTGGGTGCACCACCAGGACGACAGCGAGGAGGCACAGCCCCGCCCATATAGGTGGCAAAAGGGGCAGTGGTGCCCGCCAGGGCTCAGAAAGAGCCAGAAAAGGAGGGTGCAGCGCCTCCGGAATAGGGAGTTGGAAGAAGCAGCTGCCGATGGGAAGAAGCAAGAGTGGCGCCCAAAGGAAAAACCAGACGACACTGACAAAGGCGCTGACGTGGCCATGACTTTCTTCCTTCCCCTGGAATTCATGGCTCCTGCCGGCCGGGGGCACAAGACGAGGTGTATTCGGACTCTGACGAGGCCGAGCACGACGAGCTCGCGGCGCAGCTTGTGTTGGCTCAGAAGGCAGCATTTGACAAACCAGCCAAGCATCGGCATTTAAAGCCGTTGTATGTCAAGGGGTACGTCAACGGAAAGCCGCTGACCAAGATGTTTGTCGATGGCGGCGCAGCGATCAACATCATGCCTTACGCCACCTTCAGAAAGCTGGGCATGAACGATGAAGATCTGCTCAAAACGGACATGATACTCCGTGACTTTACCGGCAATCCCTCTGACACTCGGGGTGCCGTGCACGTGGAACTGATGATTGGATCCAAGACGCTCATCACGACCTTCTTTGTCATCGATGGCAAGGGGGCATATAGCCTGCTTTTGGGTAGGGATTGGATCCACGCCAACTGCTGCATACCTTCAACCATGCACCAAATACTCATACAGTAGGTTGGAGACGACATCGAGATTGTCCATGCTGACGACTCGGTGAGTGTTGCTGCTATTGAACCCACTTACTGGGAATTCGACGGAGTGGAATGCTTCTCCGATCGCGTATGGGGAGAAGGTCCTGTCAACATCTACGGCAGAGATCAACAGTCGATCCAAGCAATCGGCTCTCAGAGCTTCTTTTAGATGGATAACCCAACCGACAACAGCGAGGGCAAACTGGGTCGCGGGTTCATGTCGGCCGACAAACTGGAAGAGGTAGATGCTGGTGACGCAAGTAAAAAGAGGCCAATGTTCATCAGTTCCAGTTTGGACCCTGAATTCAGAGAGCAATTGGTAGATCTTCTAAAAGAGTTCAAAGACTGTTTCGCTTGGGACTACACGGAGATGCCCGGATTAGATCGGTCCATTGTCGAGCATAAATTGCCGATCAAGCCCGGGTACCGCCCGTATAAACAGCCTCCGCGCAGGATCTACAAGGAAGAGGTATTGGCCGACGTGAAAAAGGAAGTGGAAAGATTACTAGAAGCTAACTTCATCCGGCCATGTCGATATGCGGACTGGATCTCCCAACATTGTCCCGGTATACAAGAAGAACGGAAAGATGAGGGTTTGCATTGACTTCAGGGACCTCAACAAAGCCACTCCTATGGATGGGTATCCAATGCCAGTGGCTGATTTGCTAATAGATGCTTCGGCCGGTTTTGAAATCATAAGCTTTATGGATGGCAATGCGGGTTACAACCAGATCTTCATGGCTGCAGAGGACGTCGCAAAAACCGCCTTCAGGTGCCCCAACCATATAGGTTTGTTTGAATGGATTGTCATGACTTTTAGTTTGAAGAATGCCGGTGCCACTTACCAGCGAGCCATGAATTACATATTTCATGAGCTGATCGGCAAAATCGTAGAGATCTACATTGATGACGTGGTGGTCAAGTCCAGAAGCAAAGAAGGACACTTAGCCAATTTAAGGAAGACCTTAGAGTGCACAAGGAAACACGGTTTAAAGATGAATCCAACCAAGTGTGCATTTGGGGTGTCGGCTGGTGAGTTTCTGGGATTCTTGGTCCACAAAAGAGGCATCGAGGTTGGCAAGAAGAGCATGGAAGCAATTGATAAGGTAGTGCCGCCAACCAATCTCAAAGAGCTACAGTCGCTACTCGGCAAGATTAACTTTGTCAGAAGGTTCATATCTAACTTGTCCGAGCGCGTGCTGCCATTTTCTCCACTGTTGAAGCTCAAGAAAGATCAGGAGTTCATATGGGATGACGTGCAACAAAAGGCTTTCGATGAAATCAAAGAGTACATGAAGGCACCACCAGTATTGGTTCCTCCACAACTCGACAAGCCTTTCAAGTTGTACGTGGCGGCCGACAACCTAACGATAGGGTCGACCCTCATGCAAGAATTCGAGGGAAAAGAGAGAGTCATAGCCTATCTTAGCCGAAGGCTACTGGACCCCGAAACGAGATACTCGGCTACAGAAAAGTTATGCTTGTGTGTTTTCTATTCCTGTACCAAGTTTCGGCACTATTTGTTGAATGTCGAATGCGTGGTAGTATCAGAGTTTGATGTAATCAAGCACATGTTATCAATGCCGATTTTGAGTGGAAGAATCGGTAAATGGATTTTAGCTCTCTCTGAGTTTGATTTACATTTTGAATCGGCAAAGGCTGTTAAAGGCCAGATTATGGCTGATTTTGTCACTCACCACCGTGATCCTAACGCTAACATGGTAACCATTGTCCCTTGGGCATTGTTTTTTGATGGATCCTCGTGCAGCAAAGGTGGTGGAGTCGGGATCGTGTTGATTTCTCCCAAGGGGGCACCCTTCAAGTACTTTATACCGATCGAGTACCCGGTGACTAATAATCAAGCAGAGTACGAAGCACTGCATCGAGGGCTGCGGTTGCTTGTGGACATTAAGGCAGACGCCGTGGAGATCTTCGGTGACTCGGAGTTGGTGATCAGGCAATTGACCGGCGAATACGAGTGCAAAAACGACACGCTGCATGAATATCTCGAAGGTTGCCAAGAGCTCCTCAAACAGTTCCGGTCGGCAACCTTGCAACATATTCCTAGGGGGCAAAATGAAGAAGCAAACCAGTTAGCCCAGGCAGCGTCCGGGTATAGGGAGAATCAAAACATTTTTGCACTTGAGGAGGAGCAAGAAGCTCGGTCAAAAGAGCAAGCAGCCCCAAAGGATGATCAAGTGATTCCGAGTGATAATCGGGCAGTTGAAGACTGGAGAGACAACATTGCCGACTACCTCAGGGACCCATCTCAAAAAGTTTCCCGAAAACTCAGGTACAAGGCTCTTAAGTTTACGCTCTTGGACAATCAGTTGTACTACAAATCCATAGATGGAGTTTTGCTTAAATGCCTGAACCAAAACGAGGCTAGGAAGCTGATGTGCGAGGTGCACGAGGGCGTATGTGGTGCACACCAGTCGGCTCACCGTATGAGATGGATAATCAGGAGGACTGGATGTTTTTGGCCGACTATGCTCGAAGATTGCTTTGAATACTACAGAGGTTGTCAGGATTGCCAGCGATTCGGCAATGTGCAAAGGGCCCCAGCATCGGCCATGAATCCGATCATTAAGCCTTGGCCTTTTAGAGGATGGGGCATTGATTTGATTGGCCAGATCCACCCTCCATCCAGCAAAGGACATAAGTTTGTCCTGTTGGCCACGGACTATTTCACTAAGTGGGTTGAAGCCATCCCATTGAAAAAGGTGACGTCAGAAAATATGGTGTCCTTCGTCAGGGAGCATATCATCCACCGATTTGGCATTCCTTAATCCATCACTACTGATCAGGGAACTCAGTTCACTTCCTCTGAATTTTGTGACTTTGCCGAAGGGATGGGGATTAAACTCTATAATTCCTCCCCTTATTATGCACAGGCCAATGGGCAGGCAGAGGCTTCTAACAAAATCATGATTAAGATCATTCAAAAGAAGATCGAAGAGAAACCTAAAAGGTGGCACTTGGTACTCAACGAAGCTTTGTGGGCTTACCGAATGGCTTGTCATGGGTCGACTCAGACGTCACCATACGAGTTGGTCTATGGGCATCACGCAGTGCTACCGTGGGAGTTGCAATCTGTCGGTGGTACAAAAAAGGGGTACCCCCAATCAACGCAAACACCCAAACGCCCAAACTCCGACTCGCCCGAGCCCTCCCAGCCAGGCCTCGGGCGAATGCTCTTTCTCCGCCTCGCCCGAGCCCGCTGAGCCAGGCCTCGGGCGAGCGCGAACGCTCTATCTCCGTCTCGCCCGAGCCCTCCCAGCCAGGCCTCGGGCGAACCGCTCTGTCTCCGTCTCGCCCGAGCCCTCCCAGCCAGGCCTCGGGCGAACCGGTATCTCCGTCTCGCCCGAGCCCTCCCAGCCAGGCCTCGGGCGAACGCGCCCCCACACCTCGAGCTGCACAGACAGCTGTACCAACCCATACCACCCATTTAATGCCTTCACCTACTCCGGTCATGTCCACTAGTGCACGGCATGTACCACAGTGACCCGGTGTAAAGGTCAAGTCACGTTTTCACCACAAGCATGGGCAAAAGGGCACCAGTGCAGCACTATTCGACCATACCATGCACTATAGCACCTCGAGGCCAGCTCCGCGCCCCTCGAGCCATACACTGTAAACACCTCGAGGCCAGCTCCGCGCCCCTCGAGCCATACACTGTAAACACCTCGAGGCCGGCTCCGCGCCCCTCGAGCCATGCACTGTAACACCTCGAGGTCGGCTTCGCGCCCCTCGAGCCCTGCACTGTAAACACCTCGAGGCCGGCTCCGCGCCCCTCGAGCCATACACTGTAACACCTCGAGGTCGGCTTCGCGCCCTTCGAGCCCTAACCACTTTCATACTCTTGGAGGACAGGTACCCCAAGACCCGGAGGGACCTCACCGCGTACTGTACAATCCGGGATGGGTGCTGTACGGCTCCCGCTTTGTCGCGCCCCCACGTCCGCGCCCGGGAGGGAAGCCACGACTCAAGGACGCCTCAACAGCGACGATCATATCGGCTCCAGTGGCCCCGACAAGACAGGACTTCTACCCTTCTCCGTATGGGGCACCATGCGCCCCGACACCTGTAGTACTTTTTGTAATCCTGGCCTCCCCTTGCTCTATAAAAGGGGACGCTAGGGCCCTCATTCGGGAGGACGAACAGAACGCACGAGTCCACGCACAAACACGAGTCCGGACCCCGGTCCACGCTCACTGAGCTTGTATTCTCCCCTGTACAAGCACTTAGGTGCAAATAATACAAGAACACCTCCCCCCGCTGGACGTAGGGCCTTCTTTGCCCGAACCAGGATAAATCCTTGTGTCCCTTTGCATCACCATCCAGGAAGAGAAGCACGTGATCATATTACTCGTTGGTGTGATACCCCCGGGTACGAAACACCGACACAATCGGGGTCAAGACGAGTTACATTGCAGAACGATCTAGCCAAAGAGAATTATAAAGATTTAATGATGGATGAGCTAGAGGACTTGCATTTGATTCGTCTCAAGGCCTTGGAAAATATTGAAAAGAACAAGATACGCGTTGCCAAGTACTACAATTCGAAAGTGAAAGAAAAAGTATTCGAAGAAGGAGACTTGGTTTGGAAAATGGTCTTGCCGATCGGTACCAAAGATAAGGTATTCGGCAAATGGTCCCCTAATTGGGAAGGGCCTTTTCGAGTTCTGAGACGTGCTCCGGGTAATGCGTACATTCTAAAAACCCTCCAAGGAGAAGGGTTTGCTAGGGCAATTAATGGACGTTATCTAAAGAGATTTCAACCTAGAGTGGAGGTCGGTGCATAACGGAATCAAGGACTAGCGGGCACCGACGACCGATACAAGGTTGTGTCGCCCTTAGCACAAAAATGGCCGATAGAATCTATCGCCCTTAGAACAAAAACAACCGACACGGCATGTGTCGCCTTTAGCGCGAAAAACGCTAAAACAGAACCAAATGCACGCGGTGCTGTGCAATTGGTTCAATGAAGAGATTGCCAATACTTTTGTTGATGGTTATAGCAGTGGCTGCTTCCCCATAAGTTTGGCAGGCTTTTTCTGTGGCTTCTTCATCCTCAGCAAAGTTGCTGGAAGGAAAGCTGAGGTTGTCCAATGGCACGACAACTATTTGATGCATGTATAGCTGAAGCCACATCTGGACAAACCACCAGGGGCCATTGACACAATCAATTGGTGGTAGTCTGTCTGTGTCAGCATGAGTGGCATGATACATTTGAGTGGAGATTTGATGCATCATGTGGTATATGGATCCCAGGAAAAGTTTGCCTAGAGGGGGTCGCGTGCGATACCGAGGACGAGGGCGATGACGGCAGACCAGCGCTCGATCTAGAAGGACCTAGCGACGTGGCCGCGGCAGGCGGATCACGCGTCCTGGGAAGGGACGAACCTCGAGCACCGGCTGTGCCGCCCAGGCACGGCGATGGCCGAGCGGCGCAACTCGCACAAGTGCAAGAGGCAATCACTAAAGCCGAGGAGGAACGGCGACACCTGCTGCAGCTCCGGCAAACCCTGATGCAGGAACCACCCCAACCCCGAGGGGCGGGAGCTCGAGGCAGGGCTCGAGAGGTCCACCGGCGGATCCTCGAGGACGGGGCACCAGCACGCCCTGAGGTCTGTTTCCCACGAGCTGGGCAGAACGTGGTGGCAGCGGCCATGATGCTCCGTGACCTGCCCGCCGTCTCCAACCCCGACGCCAGGCGCATGCTCGGAGAAATGAAAAACCTCCTTGAGACAGCCGCGGTGCAGCAGGCCGAGAGCTCGGCGTCGCGCCGACGCGAAGCAGCCTCAGGGAAACCAGCAGACACGCCCCGCGACGCTCGCGAGGCATCCGTCCACCAGCCGGACGCCTCTCGAGCCAGGCCAGTCCGCGAACGGATCGTCGACAACCGGCCACTTCGAGACCCCAACGACGCCCGCAACGACATCAACCGACGGCGCAAGGACAAGGGGGCCCAAGAGCGTGGCTATAGCGCCCACCGAGGGGGACGCTACGACAGCAACGAGGACCGGCAGGTCCTCGAGCCCCCGGGCCCTCGAGTCTTCAGCCGGGCCATCCGCAGCTCAACCCTCCCCGACCGCTTCCGACCGCCGACCAACATCGTGAAGTATGACGGGGAGGTCGAGCCCAAGCTCTGGCTCTCAGACTTCCGCCTTGGCTGCCAACTGGGCGGAGCGAAGAACGACGACCGCGTGATCATCCGTCAGCTCCCACTCTACCTCTCGGACACCGCCCGACGGTGGCTCGAGGGGCTCCCGCCGGATCGGATTCATGACTGGGCCGACTTAGTCAGGGTCTTCGACGGGAATTTTAAGGGGACCTGCGTACGCCCAGGCAACTCCTGGGATCTGCGGCGTTGCAGGCAGGCAGCGGATGAACCCCTCCACGACTTCACTCGGCGGTTCTCGAAGCAGCGCCTCAAGCTCCCTCACGTGCCTGATGAGGAGGTCATCTCAGCATTCCTCGCAGGCACGACGTGCCAAAAGCTGGTCCACGAGTTAGGGCGCTACCATCCCAGGACGATCGAAGACTTGGTGGATCAGGTCACCAGCTTCGCCTCCGGCAACGAGGCAGTGGGAGCCTTCTTTGGCCACTCCGCGGGCCAAGGCGAAAGACAGAAAGCAAGGCGCGACGACGAGGACGACGACGACAAAGGCGTGCGCGTGGGCGCCCGCCGCAGACGAGCTGGCTAAGTTGGCACCCAAGCACGACGCCGCCCCGCTTCGAGCCAGACTCGGGGGCTCGACGTCCCTTCGACGCCCCGCTTCGAGCCGAACTCGGGGCCTCGACCTTCGACACACCCCTCGAGCCAGGCGCGGGGGCTCAACCTTCGACGGTGCCCCTCGAGCCAGACACCGGGCTCGACCTCAGCGCCACCCCTCGACTACCAGCGAGCTCTGCAACGGCCTCAGTCCTCGTTGGTCGGGACCTTCCACGCCACTGCCCATGTCCGGAGGCAACACGTCATCCTCAAAGAGCGTCACCAGCTGACCAAGCTCGACTCCAATTCGGAACATCAAACAGCTACGTCATTCTTATTCCGAAAAGCCTCGAGGCTTCGTACAATTCTCGTATTTTGTACAAACATGTCAAAATGAATGAACAAACTCGTACATTATCGTTTATATTGCTTCACATCTTGAGGTAGCCTCGACCCTGCTCTGCTCAGGGTCAAGCCTCCCTCGGGGGCTGACGGGGGACCCCTCCCCCAGACTCCGGAAAAAATGAGCGTTTTTCTTTTCAAAAGTTTTGACCCTTGTCTCGACCCGTGCCTCGAGTGAACTAGCAACGTCTAAATCCTAAAATACCTCGAGCCACCAAGGGTCGGGAGGCGTCGACATAGACGGCCACCTACGCCCCCGGGCTACGGTAACTTACCTACGCCTCCCCTCGAGGGGCTCGCGACGTATCGAAGGAGCACAGACTAAGTTAGCAAAAACTCGAGCTTGCGACAAAGAGAAGTGGTCAAACACATTTGAAAATAAAACAACTCTTTCCATAAACAAATCACGTATACATTCGGATCTCGACCTATCCTCATTTATCTCACAAAATTCTTACAAGGGCCTCGACGCCCAAATTTGGCACGCAGGCCTCAATCCTCGTCGGTGCGGTACTCCTCTCCAAGGTCCGCGGGGGCAGGCCCGACCTCGACGCCCGAGCTCGAGGGAGGAGGGCTCCCGACGCCGCTGCTGGCGTCAGGGGGCATCACGTCCTCCTCGAAGATCTTCGCAAGCGACGCCCCCGGCCTCTCCATCTTCTCCAAAATTTTGTCAACTCGGCGGTTGTTCCATTCCTCATCCTTCCCCTCGATCTCGATGAAGCCATTTGCGACAACATGGACCGGGAAGCGGAAACCGGAACGAACAACCGCGAGTGTCTGCTTGACACCATGATGGAGAGCCTGCCGGACGCGGTCCCGAGCGGCTGCGTCGAAGAAGCATAAGGCGTCGACCAAGGCGTCGCCTCGAGCCATCGCGCCTTCTGCCGCAGCTACCGCAGGAGCACCCCACATAGGGACGAGCCGGTCGAGGGAGGTGCGAGCCCGCTCCGCCACCATCGTCTCGTCTTGGAGTTGGTCCAAGAGAGCCTGGTTCGTCTCACGGAGCTCCTCGACCGTCTTCTCGACCCCTGCGCAATAAACAAGGAAGAGTGAGACGACGGCACAACAAAAAACTTCGAAACCCAAACAAAAACAAGGTATAAGCCTCACCGTCGCAGTGTTGCCCCAGTACGGCGAGGTCGCTGGTCAGGCCCTCAGCACGCTGCTCCAGCCTGCGCTTCTCGGCCAGCGTGAGGAGCTTCTCGGACCTAAGGTCCTCGATCAGCCGGCCCGCCTCCACCAGGGCCAGATCCTTACGGATCACCTCCTGCCGCGCCGCCCCCTCAGCAGCTCGGGCGGTGTCGGCGCCACTCACGGCGTCTTCAGCCTCTTTCCTCGCCGCCTCCGCTGCGGTTCGGGCGGCGGCGGCCTCGCCACGGGCGTCAGCAGCCTCCTGCTTCGCCGCCTCGGCTTCAGCACGGGCGGAGGTGGCCTCGCTTCGGGCGTCCGCGGCCTCCTTCCTCGACGCTTCGAGAGCAGCGGCGGCCTCCTCCCTGGATCGGGCGACCTCGCCTCGAGCCACCCGGACCTTCGCCTCCGCCTCGTTAAGCCGGCTCGCCATCTGGGCGTTCCGGCTCAGCTCCGCGCGGAGATCTCAAAGCTCCGCCTCGGCCCGCTTGAGGGCATCAGACACCTGAGCGGACCGGTCCGCCTCCTTAGAGCAGGACCGCTCCGCCTCCGCCATGAGCGCGGCCACCTCCCGGAAGATGGACCGCACCTCACGCGGGGCCCCCCGCTGGGCCGGCTGCTCGATGGGGACCACGGCGAGAGGCGGGCTCAGTGGGACGGGAAACGGCCATATCGGCCGGTCGAGCTCGATGTCGGGCAGATCCTCCTCCGCCTCGAGCTGACCCGACTCCCTCCGTCCCTCCGCTGGCGCCTCCTGTTGCTCCGCCGCCTCCCGAGGCGGCGCCACTGCCTCGCGTGGGAGCGAAGGCTCGAATGACGCTTCCACCGTCATCGATCCCGCGGCGAGGGGCGGCCCCCGCTCCAGCTCATTCAGAAGGTCCTCCACCGTCGGCTCCTTCTCCGCCGACACCCCTCCCCCCTTTCCCTCCTCCGCAGCCCGGCTCGCGTTGCTCGGGGCCTCGAGGGGCGCGGTCTCCTCAGCCCCGGACACCGGCGGGGCCGTGCTCGCCCCGGGCACTTCCCCCGAAACAGACGTCGTGGTAGGGGGAAGGGTGTCGCTCCCAGTTGGCGCCGTCGCCGGAGGAGGAGGGGGAAGATGCTGCGCCTCAGTCGACGCGGTGGAGGCTGGCTCGATGCCGTGAGCGGAGGCCCCTGCAGTATGAGATAACAGCGATGTCAGAATCAAGAAGGATGCCTCGACCCCTGTGGTCGATGGCGACGGCCTCACCAAAATTCGCGACGACCAGTCGGCCCCCTCGAGCCATGGCAGCTCGAGCCTTCTCCAGCCAAGCGGCTTCTCTAGCGGAGGAAGGAGCCATACCTCGAGATGCCTGTGCCTCGACGGGGCCCGAGGACTTGGCCCTCTTGGACGAGGCAAGGTCCACCTCCTGATAGGAGCGCTTCCCCCTGAGAAAACAGAGATAGCATATGTCATCAAAAAGTAAAAAGGTAAAGCCTCACTACCGACGAGGTCCAAGAATACTACTCACCCAAAGCGGCGGCTGGGCCTCTTCCCGGAATCGCCGGACCCACTCGGGGGCTTCGAGCCCGCCCCATGGCTCGAGCCCTGTGCCTGGGCCGTCTCCGCAGGGCTGGGATGGGGGGAGGGCTCCCGACGCCCCCCATGGCTCGACCTCGAGGGAGAGCCCTCCTTCCGCCCCACATCACGGGAGGGCGACCGCACCACCCTCGTGCTGATATCATGGCGCTCGCTCCGACGCGGGCTCCGGGACCTGCTCCGGCGCCCGCGCTGGTGGTCGCGCCCTCCCGCGTCCGCCTCCGCGTCCCGGTGGCGGTGCGGCGATGAACTCCGGGGACGCTCGCGCCCCTGGTCACGAGATGCTCGGGGGCTCCCTCCCCGACGCTCATGATGGCGCGGGCTCGACGCCCCTTCTTGGCGCCCACTCCTCCGCGGACTCGACGGCGCCCTTGGCGGCTCGCGGGGGTCGGGCCCCGAACCCTTCTCGACCTGTCGGCCGCCTCTCGAGGCCCGCCCCCTCTCGAGGCCCCCCGTCTGGGCTGACGCGGGGGCGGCCTCCACTGGCGCAGTGGCGGAGGCGCTCCGGGTCCGGGGCTTCCTTGCGATTGGAGGCGCGTCCGGCGCGGAGCTCGACGGACCTCGGGCCCCCGACGAGGCAGGGATCGGCGCCGCCCTCCGCGGCTGCATCCCGCGTGCCCCTTTTGTCGGTGGGACCTCCAGTGTGCCCCCCTGCACAGAGGAGCGGTCAGCCCTGCCATCGAAGAGCCCCGCGCGCGTCAAGCGCGCATCCATCCCCTCGTCGTCGTCCCCCTCCTCGTCACTACTCTCCTCCTCCGAGCTCGAGGAGCTCAGCTCGGGGGACCCGTCCCCTGGCTGACGGTTGCGACGGGCCCTCGCCAGTCTCTGCTCCCGAGCTAAGCGACGCAAGTTTTTATCTTTCTCTTCCTTCTTTTTTGCATCCTTGCTCTCCTTGTCCTTTTGAGCAGAGAGGCGCCTCACCTGAGCATCCGCGGCGTCTTCCCTCACCGGGGGCCTCGACGCGCGACAAGTAAACGCCCCCTGAAGAAAGGAGAAGCATGAGGAGACAAACCACAAGACGGATGCAAACGGATCGAAGGAGGAAGAAGGGGGAGGAGGTTCGAGATAGCTCGACTCGAGGGAAGCTTACCAGGTCAAGACACCCCTCGTCGGGCGCCATCGCAACCAGGTGGGAGAGTTCAGGGGTGAACGTCCCCTGGATCGTAATCGACACCCGGGAGACGCCCTCGTTCCGGGACAGCCTCTCTTCGGCCATCCTCGAACGGTTGAGCGCCTCGAGCTGAGCCTGCGGGCCCATCTCATGCATAAGAAGGGGGCGGTCCGCCAGCGGAAGAACTCTTCGCTGGTGGAACGCCCAAATGACCGCTTGCACGGTCAGCTTCTTCTCATCCACCAGCGTCTTCATCATCTCCATCAACGGGACCAGGTGGCGTTGCCTGTCCGCCGCAACACCCCAGGTCCACTTCTCCGGGCGTTGAGTGAGGACCCGGCCGGTGTACTGCGGGAGGAGGCCACCTTCGTTCCGAAGGTAGAACCAATGGTCGTCCCACCCGGCCTGGTTGGAGGAAAGCTTGTACCGTAGATACTCGCGGGGGACATTGGCCGACGAGGTCCCCGCCCTCGCAGTAATGGCAAGGGAGCCCATACGCACGAGCCGCCTCCCGCTGGGCTTCAGGGACTTGATGAAGAGCTCGCCCCGGAAGAGATGGACGAACATCTCCCAGTGCGGCTCCATCTTCAGGTACCCCTCGCACACCGCGGCGAATATGGCGGCGTGCGAGATGGAGTTGGGGGAGAAGTGTTGAAGCTCCACCTCGAAATGGTGGGTCAACCCTCGCAGGAAGCGGCTCGGAGGGACGCCGAGCCCCATGCGGTGGTAGCGCGTGAAGCTCACCACATACCCCTCCGGCGGGTGCGGCTCCCGGTGCTCCGCCGACGGGATAACCCACCATGCGGGCCCCTCCTCCGGATTGGGGCGCAAGAGCCCCTGGGCCACCAGCGAGTCCATCTCGCTCTGCGACACCTTCGACGGGCTCCAGTCCTCGGCCGGCGATATCTGTGTCTGGGCGGCCATGACGGTGGCGCGGCACGGATCCGAGCAGCGGACGGGCGGCGGCTAGCTCGAAGGAGAGGGCGCGTTAAGGCAGCGGCGGCGGCGAAGGCAAAGGCAGAGTAAAGGGTTCTCTTTCCCCTCTTTTCGATATTTATAGGGAGAAATCCAAAGGGACGGGATCTCCCACGACGTAAAAAGGTAACAGAATGCATTCAATGCGCCTACCTAACCGCGTCTCGAGCCGGGTGCAGGTCACACGCGTTACCTCTCCATTCGCTCCACTACCCGGGCCCGCCACGACCGACGCTCCGGCTTCGCGCCCGTCGCTCTCCCCAACAGTTTCCGCCTAAAAAGGCGCGCCCAACGGGCAGAAGGACTCCCAGAAGACGGAGGCCTCTTCATAAAGGTAAAAACGGGCCCCGGCCCTAAGTCTCGAAGCAGCGAAGGCTGGCCCTCGAAAAGGGTTCGACAGCCGGCTTTGAGCACCCGAGTCAGGGACACCAAGGGGCGCCACTCGAGGCATCACTCGAGGGCCAAGCCCTCGAGGCCCCCCACGTGTATCCAAGGCGGGGAGCTCGACATGCAGTGAGATCCCCTCGGAGGGAGGCATCGAGCCACCGGGCCCTATCGAATGGACCCGGCACTCCTGCAGACTGAGCACCCATGCTTTATGAGACCGCCTCCGGGCCACAGTCGACCCCTAACGAACGGGGCACGAGCTCTCACTTGGATTCCCCGTTACCTAGCTCACCGGGAACCTCGATACTCGCCCACTCGGGGTAGTACGAGGCATCCCCCCTCGCATCCGATCGAAAGGACTCGCGGGACGACAAGCCAGGGCAATCGGCATGCCAGGACAGCTCGAAGAGCCGGCCAGTCGGTTCAGCCTGGCACCCCTCGACGAAAGAGGGTCTAAAAACTCGGACAGTTACGACTAATCTCTTTCTTTGTCTGAACATGGGATTTTCAGGCCTCAGGGGAACGCTCGACCTCCTTATCACCCGAGCCCTCGAGACCAGGCCCAGGACGAACGCTTGTTCTCCATCTCGTCCGAGCCCTCCGAGCCAAGCCTCGGACGGAGTCCCTCACGACAAAGGAAAGGTTGCTTCGAACGTTTAAATTTTATTACCAAACTGCATTTCGAGCCTGTTGACAGGAACACACGGCGCCGCGATCTCCGCTCTCTGACGATATCCGCCCAAAAAGGCGCACCCACTGGGCAGAAGGCTCCCAAACGACGGAGGATTCTTCGGAAAGCCCACGAGGGAGTTCTAACCACTCCCCCGTGGCCTCGGGGGCTACACCCGCGGGTGTCGCTCGCACGACACCCACGGAATCGAATCGACAAAATCCTCGAGACCAGTTAGCTATCCATCGAGATCCCAATCTGAAGCCCCTGCTCGAATGCAAGCACTCGAACAAGGGCTCGGGGGCTACTGTCGGTGGTACAAAAAAGGGGTACCCCCAATCAACGCAAACACCCAAACGCCCAAACTCCGACTCGCCCGAGCCCTCCCAGCCAGGCCTCGGGCGAATGCTCTTTCTCCGCCTCGCCCGAGCCCGCTGAGCCAGGCCTCGGGCGAGCGCGAACGCTCTATCTCCGTCTCGCCCGAGCCCTCCCAGCCAGGCCTCGGGCGAACCGCTCTGTCTCCGTCTCGCCCGAGCCCTCCCAGCCAGGCCTCGGGCGAACCGGTATCTCCGTCTCGCCCGAGCCCTCCCAGCCAGGCCTCGGGCGAACGCGCTCCCACACCTCGAGCTGCACAGACAGCTGTACCAACCCATACCACCCATTTAATGCCTTCACCTACTCCGGTCATGTCCACTAGTGCACGGCATGTACCACAGTGACCCGGTGTAAAGGTCAAGTCACGTTTTCACCACAAGCATGGGCAAAAGGGCACCAGTGCAGCACTATTCGACCATACCATGCACTATAGCACCTCGAGGCCAGCTCCGCGCCCCTCGAGCCATACACTGTAAACACCTCGAGGCCAGCTCCGCGCCCCTCGAGCCATACACTGTAAACACCTCGAGGCCGGCTCCGCGCCCCTCGAGCCATGCACTGTAACACCTCGAGGTCGGCTTCGCGCCCCTCGAGCCCTGCACTGTAAACACCTCGAGGCCGGCTCCGCGCCCCTCGAGCCATACACTGTAACACCTCGAGGTCGGCTTCGCGCCCTTCGAGCCCTAACCACTTTCATACTCTTGGAGGACAGGTACCCCAAGACCCGGAGGGACCTCACCGCGTACTGTACAATCCGGGATGGGTGCTGTACGGCTCCCGCTTTGTCGCGCCCCCACGTCCGCGCCCGGGAGGGAAGCCACGACTCAAGGACGCCTCAACAGCGACGATCATATCGGCTCCAGTGGCCCCGACAAGACAGGACTTCTACCCTTCTCCGTATGGGGCACCATGCGCCCCGACACCTGTAGTACTTTTTGTAATCCTGGCCTCCCCTTGCTCTATAAAAGGGGACGCTAGGGCCCTCATTCGGGAGGACGAACAGAACGCACGAGTCCACGCACAAACACGAGTCCGGACCCCGGTCCACGCTCACTGAGCTTGTATTCTCCCCTGTACAAGCACTTAGGTGCAAATAATACAAGAACACCTCCCCCCGCTGGACGTAGGGCCTTCTTTGCCCGAACCAGGATAAATCCTTGTGTCCCTTTGCATCACCATCCAGGAAGAGAAGCACGTGATCATATTACTCGTTGGTGTGATACCCCCGGGTACGAAACACCGACACAATCGGGGTCAAGACGAGTTACATTGCAGAACGATCTAGCCAAAGAGAATTATAAAGATTTAATGATGGATGAGCTAGAGGACTTGCATTTGATTCGTCTCAAGGCCTTGGAAAATATTGAAAAGAACAAGATACGCGTTGCCAAGTACTACAATTCGAAAGTGAAAGAAAAAGTATTCGAAGAAGGAGACTTGGTTTGGAAAATGGTCTTGCCGATCGGTACCAAAGATAAGGTATTCGGCAAATGGTCCCCTAATTGGGAAGGGCCTTTTCGAGTTCTGAGACGTGCTCCGGGTAATGCGTACATTCTAAAAACCCTCCAAGGAGAAGGGTTTGCTAGGGCAATTAATGGACGTTATCTAAAGAGATTTCAACCTAGAGTGGAGGTCGGTGCATAACGGAATCAAGGACTAGCGGGCACCGACGACCGATACAAGGTTGTGTCGCCCTTAGCACAAAAATGGCCGATAGAATCTATCGCCCTTAGAACAAAAACAACCGACACGGCATGTGTCGCCTTTAGCGCGAAAAACGCTAAAACAGAACCAAATGCACGCGGTGCTGTGCAATTGGTTCAATGAAGAGATTGCCAATACTTTTGTTGATGGTTATAGCAGTGGCTGCTTCCCCATAAGTTTGGCAGGCTTTTTCTGTGGCTTCTTCATCCTCAGCAAAGTTGCTGGAAGGAAAGCTGAGGTTGTCCAATGGCACGACAACTATTTGATGCATGTATAGCTGAAGCCACATCTGGACAAACCACCAGGGGCCATTGACACAATCAATTGGTGGTAGTCTGTCTGTGTCAGCATGAGTGGCATGATACATTTGAGTGGAGATTTGATGCATCATGTGGTATATGGATCCCAGGAAAAGTTTGCCTAGAGGGATTTGTTTTCCTTTGGACAATTTGTCAGCCAGTGCAATGTAGTTGAGGGTTGGCTCGTTGGATCTCCCACAGAAGATGAATCTGCACAGCCACATGTTCAGAAAAGCCCTGTGCTCTATCTCTGCCACTGGGCTTGACACTTTGTTGTGGTATTCGAAGAAGGAGACTTGGTTTGGAAAATGGTCTTGCCGATCGGTACCAAAGATAAGGTATTCGGCAAATGGTCCCCTAATTGGGAAGGGCCTTTTCGAGTTCTGAGACGTGCTCCGGGTAATGCGTACATTCTAAAAACCCTCCAAGGAGAAGGGTTTGCTAGGGCAATTAATGGACGTTATCTAAAGAGATTTCAACCTAGAGTGGAGGTCGGTGCATAACGGGATCAAGGACTAGCGGGCACCGACGACCGATACAAGGTTGTGTCGCCCTTAGCACAAAAATGGCCGATAGAATCTATCGCCCTTAGAACAAAAACAACCGACACGGCATGTGTCGCCTTTAGCGCGAAAAACGCTAAAACAGAACCAAATGCACGCGGTGCTGTGCAATTGGTTCAATGAAGAGATTGCCAATACTTTTGTTGATGGTTATAGCAGTGGCTGCTTCCCCATAAGTTTGGCAGGCTTTTTCTGTGGCTTCTTCATCCTCAGCAAAGTTGCTGGAAGGAAAGCTGAGGTTGTCCAATGGCACGACAACTATTTGATGCATGTATAGCTGAAGCCACATCTGGACAAACCACCAGGGGCCATTGACACAATCAATTGGTGGTAGTCTGTCTGTGTCAGCATGAGTGGCATGATACATTTGAGTGGAGATTTGATGCATCATGTGGTATATGGATCCCAGGAAAAGTTTGCCTAGAGGGATTTGTTTTCCTTTGGACAATTTGTCAGCCAGTGCAATGTAGTTGAGGGTTGGCTCGTTGGATCTCCCACAGAAGATGAATCTGCACAGCCACATGTTCAGAAAAGCCCTGTGCTCTATCTCTGCCACTGGGCTTGACACTTTGTTGTGGATTTCAACATGCTTCATCCATCCAACGCTGACATCAATGGACCTCTGGGTAATTTTCTCTAATAGTTCATCAGCATTCATGGTCGAAGTAATCGGGATCCGCATCACGAGGAATCAGAATTTCGTCCCTAAAGGCCTAAAAGAAGATATGTGCGGGAAAAGTTAAAAGAACCGAATGCCGATAGAAATTGACCGAATGTGTTGAAAGGAGAAGTGAGGTTTACCTCTGGAATCTCATCATGGGTCGCCATTACGGAGCTCAGGTGGAAATTGAAACTGTTGGCGATTTGGGGAGAATGCGGAGTTTGAAGCAGTGCCGACCTAGAACGCACGGTGGACTTGTGGTCAATTTCAGAACAAATGCCTTTATTCAAAAATTGAGGGGGCATGTGTTAACACATAATTTTCGCACTATGACAAGTGGGCCAGCACGGTGCAGGTTCGGGAGGAGTCACTACCTAAGGGATTCGGCAGACAGCGAACGCGGTCGGCTAACTCAATGTATTCGGCAAGGCTGTGAAGGCGACTAGTCAACGGCGAGCAGGTTCGGCAATATGACGCTGCGGTCGGCTACATCAGATTAAGGTCGGTTTGCGCCAGAAGACGACAAATGCGGCATGCCAGAAGATTTAGCAACGAGGATCTCGTCATTTTTAGCGCGCGCCGGTTATTAAGGGAAGCTTGGAGCAGAAGACGTCATATTTTAGATAGTTTCCTGATTTTGTCGTTGTAATCGTGTCCTTCTAGGACTCATAGGACACCAGGGTATAAATATAAACCCTGAGGCCATTGTAAAGACGTTCAACAATCAATACAACCAAACCGGCGTGTCGTCGTGTTCTTCGAGAGGAGTCATCGATCCGTCGACCTCCGTAAGTCCCGACAACCTTGCTATTATGTCTAGTATCGTGCGGTGGATTTAGGCGTGATGCAAGTAGTCTCGCTTGTTGGTAATGATCGTGCGGCGAATCATTACTTGATGATCGAGAAGTCTTAGTTTGTGTTAAGATTATGAGTAAGTACCGTGCGGCAGGCGCTTGCTTGATAAGCTTGGCATAAATGAGATAGTTATCGGCTCTATTAGGTTTGGCAAGATCTAATAGATTCATTAAGTTACCTTGTGTTATATGTATTGTTATGTTTATCTCGTTGCAACACTTTATTGCCCAATCTAGATTTCGCTCGGTTCGGCTCTATCTTTTACAGATCTATCCTGTCCTTTCATATTCATTTTTGTAAGGTCTTTTATGCAGTGGATCTATTGTTCGTAATAGCCGATTTGATCGTATCTAGATCGCTACGTGGTGAGGGTTCATGCATGTTAAGTATGTTTGATCTATGATAAAGCTAGGTGTCGTGCGGCAGGCGCAGGCTTTAGATTAGTTTAATTATGCTTGGTTTGTATGTTCAATCCCCATGGACCCTAGCTCGGTTGTACGATCGAGCTGGTTAAGCTTTAACTCATATTTAATACATCATGCAAGTACAATTTTCATGCAAACGTATTCGGCAACTCGTTATTCACGTAACTTCGTTCATATTGCCGAATAGTCTTTGAGCTTGTTGGCAGATAGCTTTCATAGCTATATGTCGTCGTAAGTGGCTTCAGGGCCGTATATTTTGGAACTGTCTGGTCACACCCTGCATGTTCCAGCTTTGTATTTAACAGTTTCTTTCCCTTGTTAGTTGCAGGGCAAACTGACTGGCACGCACCGGACTTCTGAGCACCCGGGCCACGTTCGAAGCTAGCTTTTTTGGCTTGCTGTGTGATTGGCACAATGCGCCGCTTTTGGTGTCAACAAAAGGCCTGTTGTACTTTTCTTTCAAGGACTGTATGTGTCGTGTGCTTGTAATGTTTTATGTAATAATGTTGTGTGCCTTAACATTCAGCAATGTTCTGCACTTGCTTGTTGGCAGTTTGGCACTGGACAATGCTACATGGAGAATCAAAATTCAGAAATGTTGGAGCCTGTCTGGAGTGCTGGGCGCATGATATATATTTACTATATTGTATATTTGTAATTTTGTATTGAGTACTGTAATGGCTTGCTGTTATTTTTACATGTGAGTTGTGATATTGAGTATTGTAATTGATCTTGTATTCTAGCTGTTATTTGCATGGTACAGTGTCTCTATATACTATGAATATATTAATTGTCATGTTATTGTGCTGCTGAAACTCGGGTCTCGGGTCCCCGTCGGGTTCGGGGGCGGGGCTGAATTTTCACCCGAACCGGGGTTCGGGTGCGGGGCGGGTTTCCTTGGCAGGTTTTGGGGGCGGGTCCGTGGACGCTACACCCGCCCCGAACCCGACCCGTTGCCATCTTTAGCTGCATCCGTGGGCACCGGCCGGGCCCATCTTCTCATCGACCATCGGGTGTTCGGCCCGGACTTCAGCGAGCTCGGGATTAATGCTGCGGAACTTTGAATTTGTAGAAACTCTTTGATTGCTAATAAAAACATCGGTGTAAAAATATTGTTACTACGACTGTTCCAGGTATCTGAAATTAGTGGCGGATGTAAAATAGGATCGAGGAGGCTGACTAGACTGACTCTCTTGTTTCATCTATTTCTTTTTTTTTCTTTCCTCCACCTCTTTTTTCCTCTTCACCCTCTCTATATTTTTATTGATGTACGAGCCATAAAAGGTTAGAGTACCTCTAGCCCCCTTTGGATCCATCCCTGTCTAGAATTTTCACAATAAGATGTGTTTTCAGGGACTCAAATGGATAGGAGGAAAAGAGTTAATACTATATTTCAGAAGATGAAGACTCATGTTCCAACAAGAGTTGTGAACCTTGTTGGAGCTGGTGATCCATAAGTTGGAAGAAATAGATAGGGGAAAAGGAGTTAATACGTTGAATCACAAGATATTTCAGAAGATGGAGACTCATGTTCCAAGAAGAGTTGCAAACCTTGTTGAAGTTGGTGATCCAGAAGTTGGAAGAAAAGGAGCTGGTGATCCAGAAGTTGGAAGAAAAGACTCGGCAACCTCCACTCCAAGTCTCTATTGGCATTGGGTGCAATCAAGGTCAGAGATGTTGGATTTTTAGTATTTGGACCAGGGCTCAACCGTTGCGACTCTATCTATTTGGACCAGGGCTCAACCGTTGCTTGAACTGTTGTTAAACACTTTATGACAATAAATTAAGCGGGGTAAGTGAGAGGGTCTGTTGTCCAGTGGTAGAACAGTCTAGTGGAACGCTATCTATAAGAGTTCAAATCCTAGTGTCACACCTTTTTCTATTTTTTTTCTAGAATTTGCAGGGTACACGCACGCGTACGCGTTCTGTGGTACTGCACGTTTCCCATGCATGGAGATGGCGGGTCTCCCGATCTCTTTCTTTACGTGTATACGGACACACATGCATGTGTGCGTGTGGCGTGAGTGTGGAATGTGTGGGTTGTGTGCGTCCAAATTATACCCGATCAAAAAATAAAGCGGAGGAAATCTTTTCTCTAAAACCAATAGAAGTAAATTCATGACAACAAATATATGCACGTATGAACTATCAGCGGCAACTATGATGATCATACTGATTAAGTTTATTAGCATAAAAATCTTAGTGAATATAGAAAATAGTAAGATTAGAAATATACCCAGTAGAGGGACCCATGCTTAAGGCGTCGGTGGCTCCATACACACTAGTCAATATAGTGCATTGCTCGATGTCATGGACCGCGGTCAATGGTTCACGGTTCTCATCCCAGAGAAGAAGAGTCAATTGTCGAAAAGAAGAGTCGTCACTGAATAGAATAGCTGATCAGGAATAAGAGGCGATCGCTAGGAAGAATAGTCTATCGAGAAAAAAGTCGATCACAAATATCGAGCAGTTGTGGTGACGCTCCCTAAAAACCTTATTGCCCGCACACCCACACAGGTGTCACTATGTGGACGGTGGTTCTAGAGGTCTGTTCTTCCAATCCTCCATGTGCGCAGAGGACCAGAACAGAGAAGCTTGGGACTAACTCAATAGAATAACAATAGTGTTGGAGGTGTATATTCTAGCACGAGACGTGGGATGAGCTTTCCTCTTATAGGTAAGGGAGATGGTAGACAAGGAGTAGAGGGCGAACCTGGACATCATGAATGTGTCATTGGTTACCAGTAACCGCAACTATAATTATAAGAGTTACTGGTAACCTTTGTCATAACTATGACTGTTTCAAGTCCCGCCATCAACCATAATTAGCCTGTCATTTATCAACTTAATCTCAGTTGCACCTTAGCATTTGGTTTTAATTGAATAAAATTAGTACATGTCTAATAAAATCCCATAATCCCTATCGAATTCTAAGACATAAAATAAAATATTCTTACCAGTGTTTTGATAGAGACTGTCAAGTTGAATATCCACTTAAAATAAATGTTACACTTCTTCACAACTAAACAATGGACTGTCCTCAACTGATAGTTTTGCGTGAAATAAGTTTCACCTAAGTCCTTTGCCAATAATAGATTGCCTAAAGCATCTCCTCTGGTTGGAGCATATAAGTTAAACTCCTTGGCCTTTCATGAGTATCTAGAGACCACCCAAATCTCATAGAGTGTGGCTAGTAGTCGAACTCCTCAAATAGATGTATTCCTCAAAAGATGGTATGTACGCCAATATTTTTGCTTCATCAAACCACCTGGAACATATTAAAGTAAAAAACAACTTGTCTTACAACATAGGAAAGGCGTGTATCTGAAATAGACCTTGTTAAGGGTCTTTTCTCATAGTCTACCACTAGCTTGTTTCACCATCCTACTTTACAGGATCTTCGATCACATAGGACATGTTGCCACTAAGATAGACTTCATGTAGGTCTCAAGTTCATCTCACTCAATGCATTATCTGTCACATTATGTGACAGTCCCCTAGTGAACTAATTAATCTGCCAAATTTTTAGACGTATGAACATAATCCAATACTATCTCACTCGATACACTATCTATCACATTACATTTTGCACTCACATTTGTTATTGAGCTAGTTGCTCTTATGTAGCTTGCTAGAGTAGAAGTAGTCATTTTACCTTGTGTACCTCTAGCTTCTCTTGCGTCTGCCATAGAAATATTAGGATATAAATTGTTAGTTTAGGTGGCTTGCAATCCTTGTAGAGCTAGACCAATAGTTCCACTTTGTTATTTGATAGCAAGGTTGCTTAGTGTTTTGTAGATTTTTAATTAGACTATTCATACCCCCTCTAACTATTTAGGACCTTTCACTCATTTGTGGAATGCAATTAACAAAGTGCCACTAGATGATCTAACTGGTAGTATATGCATTTAGATTCTAGTGAGCTAACATCCCTTGAAAATATGTTTGTGAAATGCTAACTTACGTACATAAGTTGTCAGAACTTGGTGGAGTTAACACATTTGCACAAGAGATGAAAGTGATGAAGTGGAGAAGTGTCTCTACTGTGATCAGACGCTATGTTCAGGTTGACTGGACGCATCCGGTCAGTAGTTGAGGCATGGGCAGCAGACCAGCTGTGACGATTGAACGCTGATGTGGCCAGGTGACCGGACATGATGGTGTTACTGTTCACCAGCAGTGTTTCACACAAAGGTGCCCTAGGACGTTGTGGCGTCCGATCACAATTTACGCTCTCTGGGAGCTCTCTATTCGTGACTGGACGCCAGGGCATGTCGCGTGCAGTTAGGGCATCGCCCCCACGTGCGTGAGTAGTCGTTGGCATGTAACAGCTAGTTTCAAATGGTCAGGATACATGGTCGCGCGGTGGCAACCGAATGCTGTCGACCCAACGCGTCAGGTCAAAGTGCAAATGATACATTAAGAGGCCCAACGGGTGTCCCTTGGGGGCTCTATTTATATGTGTTGGTCGACTTGTGCTCACACTCCTAGGCATTTTCATGACCATACAACCTTGTGAGCCTAGCCATTCCTCTCTCGCTCATATTGCTTGACTGATTCATCATTTGGTGAGATTGGTGAGGATCTAAGTGCATTGTATGAATGTGTTAATCTAGAGGCACTTTGGTGATTGTGTTTTGTTGCAGATTTTGCTTGTTGCTGTTAGTGTTTGTCGACACCTAGATGGCTTGGAGCAATGGGGTTCATTGAGCGGAGGGTGATGTTTGCCTCCGGTTTCGATCGTTGGATTGGAGGGGTTCTTTGTGCCTTCTGTGTGGGAGATCACGAAAGACAACAGTAGTGGATTGCTTGTAGCTTGTGGATCCTAAACTTGTGGTTGGTTGTGCAACACCCTATTAAGGGATTGACGTTTGATACCAATTAGCTCGTGAACCTCCAAGTAGGTGTATCGCTACAATAAGAACGTAGTTTGCCAGCAAGCAAGTGAACCTCGATAAAATTGTTGTGTCATCTTGTTCTAAGGATTTCATTGGTATTCATTGATATACTTGTATTGATCACTTGCCATGGTTGCATAACTCCACTACCTACTTGCATTTACATTTGTTTTTTTCTTGCATAGTAGTAGTTGTAGTTATAGTAGCTAGTTAGTATATATAATTATCTTTGCTAGCTTGCTCATTAGTGGTAAAATAGTGACATAGCTTTTATGTGTCATAGTGATCATAGTATACTAGAACTATGAATAGGAGGCTTGCATTTTTGTAGAGCTAGTGTCAAACTCGCTTATGCCATTTCATAGTCTAACCCTTTTGTTTAAAGTGTTGTTGAGCTATTCACTCCTCTCTTCAGCGGTAGTATGTCCCGAGGCTCGTGCAAGAGCAGTGACGCGACAAATCAACGACAACAGCTCCTTGTCCCTCTCTTTTCCAGCTATTGGCTCTCTCTCTCTCTCTCTCTCTCTCTCTCTCTCTCTCTCTCTTACACACACACACACTAGTAGATCTGGTGGTAGTGTGTGGATAGACATCAGCGGCAAGCGGATCGACGACGCACGACCCAAATTGAGGCCTAGTGGTCAACGGCCCTGGTAGCATGCTCAGTGACGAGATTTTACTTTTTTTGTTTTTCAATCTATTTTGGCAGGTAGACACTGACCATCTCCTAAAACACTAATTAATAGTGATGGTGGTGGAACTAGTTTTGTCCGACTCAGAAATTTTTGTATGTGGTAGTGTGAGCCATGTATCATATCAAAAGTCTATTAGGGACGCGTCTTGGCCGCCCCTTTTGTATATTCAACGGTGTCGTCCAAGTTAGGGACTAATTTTTGATTGGATTAATCTATCATTAAACAGTTTCGTCGTTCATGATTTGTGGAACCCTAACTTGTGAACTTCATCTATATTAGCAATAATTTGGGTTGTGTTCTTTCTTTTTCTTGCTTATGTTCTTCGATTTGCAAGTAAAGACTAGTCTTCATGGTGGGTCACCGAGCAATGTATGATTCATAACCAGAGGGAGACGTAGCGCTGCTATTGCAAGGTTCGATTTTTAACTAGAAATCAGATCACATATATCAAATCTCCGCTAAATCGAGAGTGATCTTCATCTAACTTAAGATGTAGCACCGTCGTTTCATGTCACATGGTCGGTCAGTTTTGATACATTGTGGCCTTGTGGGTCGGTTTGACACATGTCGATTCATTATTGTTTGTGTGGTAGAGTTTCTAATTCTTTGAGAAAAGTGATTTTTGTGAGTGAGAATTATGTTCTTGGATTCTATAGGAAGAACTATGCATAGAAATTGATTATATGTGTGAAACGAATTAGGAGGAGCTATTAAGGTCTATTTGGCAGAGCTCCAGTAGCCATTTCTAGGCTAGATCCAAGAGTTTGATTTTTTTTTGATAGAGAAGTAATTATGTGCTGATTCCATAAAGTGATAATTCTCTAAAATAAATTAGGAGGTTAGATAAAGAATTAATTTTCTAAGATTGACTTCACATACATAATCGCTATACATTGAGTGTATCTTAGAGAATCACATATAATAATCACTTTCAGAGCCACATAATCACTTTTCAAAAAAAAAAAACTTACACATACAATTAGGTGCATAATTAGAAAATAATTATTTTCTCTGCATATATTGTTTGATAGAGTTATTCTGCATTCAGCCTAGAAGCTATTTATAGAGCTCAGCCAAATAGGCCATAATAACCTGGTAGAAGAGAGTCGGCACGAATTTTACGGTCTCCAAAAACCATCACTTTCACTAAGTGGAGCTTGCCAATAAAGATCCTGAGAGCGATGTGCTGAAAATTATAATATCCATGGCTCTTTCTTTTCTGATAATAGTATTTATGGCTCCTTCAATCATGAAATGGTGGATAGGGTTTCATCATATTGGGATAGCACTAGAAATGTTGTTGGGGCAGGTACTAGTCACACGTCTTTTAATTTCACGAGGAGCTGTAGTAGAAGCTTGCAGGCAGGCTCTGAATTTGTTTCTCCAGCTTGAATCAGTTGTTTCAGTTCTCAAATTACACAACACTGATGTATATACGCCTATAACCCAAATCATATCCATATCCTTATGAACATCTTAGAAAAACTAAACCGTTAGATCTAAAAATCGACAAAATCACTACGGATGCCTCACATCAGTCGACTAACATATCATTTAAACTAGGAAAATAACATCGTTGAGTTCTATAATAAATTTAAGAAAATATGAACATATACATACATACCAAATGTAGAACACTTAAACTTGGGTGATTAGGTTAACCTAACCTAAACAATTAAGCTCGTTCAGTTCAGATGCTTTATTTCCAGGACACAAGCGTCCTAATATCTCCTTGTACGATGCAGAGCAATGTATAATGGAAAGTGACACTTTTTTATATAAAACTCTATTTATCTAAAATAATGTAATTTTCACTTAATCTCAAGTTTGACTAATTATATAAAATAATTACTAGTATTTATGATGCATAATAAATATTAGTTCTGCACAAAAAAAGAATTTAATTCAACAAGGTCAACAACAAGGTTTATTTGGTTGAATCAAACTGCTTTAGTTTTAAGTGAGTTTATAGAAAATAATATCAAAATTTCTAACTCTAAAATAGATATACTATGTATATATAATGTTTAGTATAACAAACATTATATCAGTATCTTCTTCTTACATAAATTTGGTCAAATTTGATGGTTTGGTTTAACACACTATATGTTATAATAACAAACATTATATTCTTTTTTGGACCGAGGAAATTAAAGTAGAGGAGCGAGACGGCGTTTGATCTGCAGGACTGCTGGATTGTGGTGATTGTGCAGTTTCACAAAAGAACAATAATGGCGAGCCGCCGAATCGAACTCGAAAGAGAAAACAGCAACGCGTGCACGCAGAGCTCTTACCCTGGGGGAATTTTTTTTATTAATAATCCAATTAAATAAGATATTTTAAAAACAACACTGTCCAATTTTTTTTTTCAAAACTAACTCTTTTGCCGCGTCATCCCACATGGCGCGGCAAAAGTGCCACCGTGGCGCGGCCAGGCCCCACGGTGCAGTTTGCCGCGTCAGGCGGGATGACACGGCTAGTGGATTTACCGCGCCAGGCGGGATGGCGCGGCAAAAACCCCCCTCACATATTTTGCAAATTTTGTTTCATAAGAAATTATATGTTGGCAAACCCAAATTAGTTTTGGAAAGAAAAAAAAGGTCATCTCCAGTAGTTTTCCATAATTCACTTAAAAACAAAAAATTATGGGTTCGCCCTATTATTTTTCCTTTCGTGCGATTTCCATAACGTCGTAGCAGGTTGCGCCATCTGCTCTGGCGATTGTTTCACGTCGTCGCTAGCTCATCTCCTTCATGCGCGTCGCCGTAGTTGGAGACGATGGACGTGAAACTGCGGCGACACGGGTGAAGGAGATGAGCGATGGCGTGAAACAACCACGACAACAGATTGGACATGAGCGGCGATGTGAAGCAACCGCCATAGCAGATGGCACGACCTGCTACGACGTTATGTAAATCGCACAAAGGAAAAAAAACAATAGGGCGAATCCATAATTTTTTGTTTTAAATTTTTGTTTATAAGTGAATTATGGAAAACAATTGGAGATGAGTTTTTTTTTCTTTCCCAAACTAAATTGGGTTTGTCAACATGTAATTTTTTATGAAACAAAATTTGCAAAATATGTGAGGGGGGTTTTTGCCGCGCCATCCCGCCTGGCGCGGCAAATTCACTGGCAGCGTCATTCCGCCTGGCGCGGCAAACTGCGTCGTGAGGCCTGGCTGCGCCACGGTGGCACTTTTGTCGCGTCATGCGGGATGGCGCGGCAAAAAGGTTAGTTTTTTTTTAAAAAAATAGACAATGTTGTTTTTAAAATATCTTATTTAATTAGGTTATTAATAAAAAAAAAATCCCCTGGGGAGACCATCAGGTCCAGTGGCAACTTCCATATGTGGTAGGCGTTTAGGTGCACCCATTCGGCGCCAAACGCCGTACGTGTCTGCTAGCTTGCGCTTTGGTCAGCTAATAACAGAGCAACCCCCAACGATCTGACTGGCCCCAGTTTCTGTAGCTCAACGGCCAACCACCTACTATCTTCTTCATCATTCATCACTCCGATCCTGTGCGTACGTACTTCCCCTATAAAACACCCCTCCCGCACCCCTCACTTGCACCACACGCAACAAAACACACTTGACACTCCAATAGCGAAGCCCACGACGTCCGCACGGTCCAGCGCGCGATCTAGCTAGCTATTAGCAGCGCGACGTACGCGATCGATGGCTTCCCTCACCGTGTCCACGGCGACCGCGGCGGCCGGCGGCAAGAACATCAAGGAGCGCGAGGGCGCGGAGATCGTGACGGGCGCGGAGGCCTGCTACGCGCACTCGAAGCAGATGCTCATGGCGCTGGGCTTCCCCGGCGGCGTGATGCCGCTGCGGGGCCTGGAGGAGTGCGGCTGGGTGCGCGAGACCGGCTTCGTGTGGATGCGGCAGAAGGCCCCCTACGAGCACTACTTCCGCGGCACGGGCACGCGGGTGCGCTACGACGCCGAGGTCACCGCGTACGTGGAGGAAGGTCGGATGAAGCGCATGACCGGGGTGCGCAGCAAGCAGGTCATGCTCTGGGTGCCCATCGTCGAGATGAGCCTCGACGGGGAGAAGCGCGACAAGATCTACTTCAAGTCCAACGTCGGGATCGGCCGCTCCTTCCCCGCTGCCGCCTTCCCCGACGAGGACGAGCCGAAGGAGGAGGACGAGAACGAGAAGGAGAAGGAGAAGAAGGAGGAGGAGACTAAGGAAGAGAACGGCGACAAGCCAGCCGTCGTCGCCGCCGCCGCCGCCGCCAGCAAGTGAGACGCGAGCGCGCGCGCGCGTCGTCGTCGTGGTGCCGGTACGGTGCGAGTTCTGTGCGCGCCATTCCGCGACGCATCTCGCGCGTGATCACGCGTGAAGATGCATGTATCGTCTTTATTTCCTTGCGAGATTGTATTGTACTTGTCCTTTTCTTCTTTTTTTTTCTTCTTTTATCAAATATAAAACGTATTACCTGTTTCTATCGTTGCCTGTTTACCGCGTTTGATACGCAGGGGAAGAATCATCGACCAAGCGTGATGTTTAGTGCATCTTTAAAAGTCTTTTTAAAATCTACTTTCTAAATCACCATTTGGAGGATTATTTGAATAAAAAATGTTTTCTATATCTTTATACTCTTCAATAGATTTTTTTTTATGTTAGTATCTCCAAGAGTTTACTATTTTAACTTGACATCGACAAATTTTTTGTAAAATAAAGAAAAATATGCTCCAACAGATTGACATCTCAACTTGACATATCCCCCTCCCAGCGCCTATCTTTATGAGTGAATATATGGATTGGCAAAAGTGATTAGAAGACTAAAAAATAATTAGAAACTTTTTCTAAGATTTCAGTTGCGAAAGTACCAGAGACAAAGAAAAGATGGGAGAACCTGTTTTGGTTTAGATAAAAGTTCAGTATTTACTTTACAAAAAGTGTTTTTGGTATTGACAAGTCAAAAATAGTAAACTCTTGGAGATAGCTCTATTTTTATTTAGCACATTTTTTTGAGAGTTGCCAAAATATAAGATTTGTCGAATAAAATATAGGAAATATTTAGAAATGCTCTTAGATGCATTGTAGAGTACCATCCTTGCTCTTTATATTTGGGTAAAGAGAAATTTAGAATAGAGGATATCTATATTTATATTTGTGTTAGAAATGCTCTTACTAACGAAAAGGAAATGTTAACCTCCTCCATGAGTGCGGGACGGAGTTGAGAGTAGTTGAGCAACCCACCATCTGCGGCGTTAGTAAGAGCAACCCACCTAACAAATCTATATAAAATTCTCTTTTTATTCTAAATTATATGTCGTTTTCTACTATGTATCTAGATATATTATATATGTAGATATATAGCAAAAGCTATAAATCTAGAAAAATCATAACAACTTCCAATTAGAATTGATAAAATATATTATAAGATATTTTCATTTTTTGTATTTTATATATATTGCCTTATACTATATATCTAAGTATAGTGTATTCTAACGGTATATTAAAAAATCAAAATATTTTACAGTTTAGAATGGATGAAGTATAATAGATTGATGATAAATGGACTGCATATATACCTCCGTATATACATAAACAAAAAATAAACGGCTGGTATACAACTTTTGATAGTGAGTAAATAACAATTGCGAACTGAGCGCAAAACGGTTGCATATTTATCTTATAATTTATATTTTTTTATTATTGCAAACTATACTACGTCCGATGATGACCAAACAACATATATATATATATATAATTAATCAAAGCAAGGAAGGAAATTCAAAGGCTGCACTGCCACTTTGATATAGTTAATACTCTGAGGATGTTTGGATGCCAGCCACCACCTGCCACACCACACTTGCGGCAGATTATAGCGTGCCACAACTTGTGGCGTAGGAATCAACCGCCACAGAGTGTGGCGAGATTTATGAGAGCTTTTTTAGGGGGAGCAGCTGTGACTGCCGCATGTGAGTTCTCAACCAAATGACATCCAGAATATCTGTGGTGCGTCGCATGCAAGGCTTGGCAAGTTGAGGCGGGCAACCAAAGAGCTCCTCTGAGTGCTAATAAATAGTACGTGCATCTATATTAGTCCAATCTTAGTGGAGAGTTTCATTACATTGTTTTTAAGACTGTCATGTCATATAAAATAAAATAAAACTTGGATAAAACTCTTACTCTCAATACAAAGTTTCATTTTATGGGTCTGTTTGGATGCTGGCTACACTTGGCCAATCCTAACTTTAAGTAGTTGCCATATTGTGGCTTGCCACATTGTGTGGCAAAATTGAGCTGTTTGGTTTATGACTAAGTTATGGTAGAATTATGTGGCTATTGTTTGGATGGTTGCCACAAATTTTTGACACATAATTATTGTCGTATATTGTCGGGGGAACGCCAAAGGGGTACCCCAATCAAGGCAAACAAATAGGTTAAACCTAGAACACAAATCAATAACGGACCAAACTAAGTCTAACCCCCTGAAAGGCCAACCCCTCGAGACCTACAACGCTGGTCCACCGGGCCCTCCAAGCCAAGCCTCGGGCGAACACTCGCTTTCCGTCTCGCCCGAGCCCTCCAAGCCAAGCCTCGGGCGAACACTCGCTTTCCGTCTCGCCCGAGCCCTCCAAGCCAAGCCTCGGGCGAACACTCGCTTTCCGTCTCGCCCGAGCCCTCCAAGCCAAGCCTCGGGCGAACGCTCGCTCTCCGTCTCGCCCGAGCCCTCCGAGCCGAGCCCTCCAAGCCGAGGCGCGTCAGGCCTCGGGCAAGTGCTCCACTGCCCTTCAAGCCCCCCACAGCCGAACATCACACCTCGAGACCCCACGCGGGGACCTCGAGCCCCTCTGGCACAGCGGCTTATCCCTCGAGGCGCTCTATGACCCCCTCGAGCGGTGCAGACGTAGGATGCCAGCCCCCTACCGCGCATTTAATACATCCACCTACTCCAGTCACGTCATCTGCAGCCCGACGTGTACCACAGTAACCAGGGCAAAGTCAAGTCTCGTTTTCACCACAAGCATGGGCAAAAAGGCAGCAGCACATCACTGTTCGACCATACCTTGCACTGTGGCACGTCCCGGTCACATCTCGAGACCCGGATTTCCGCTGTACGACCAGGCTCCCCGGAACTCGCCCATACCTGCGGGGACTCGAGCCCCCCGCAGGCGCCATCTCGAGGCCGGCTCCGCGCCCTTCGAGCCTTAACCACTTTCATGCTATTGGAGGACAGGTACCCCAAGACCCGGAGGGACCCCGCCGCGTCCCGTACGTTCCGGGATGGGTGCTGTACGGCTCCCACCTCGTCGCGCCACCACGTCCGCGCCCAGGATGGAAGCCACGCTTCAAGGACGCTTCAACAGCAACGCCCACGTCGGCTACAATGTCTTCGACAAGACAGGGTTCCTACCCTTCTCCGTATGGGGCACCGTACGCCCCGACACCTGTAATACCCTTATGTAACCCTGGCCTCCCCTTGCTCTATAAAAGGGGACACCAGGGCCCTCATTCAGGAGGACGGATAGAACTTCGAGAAACAACACACGAGTCCACGCACATACACGAGTCCGGACTCCGGTCCACGCTCACTGAGATTGTATTCGCCCCTGTACAAGCACTTAGGTGAAGTAATACAAGAACATCCCCCCGCTGGACGTAGGGCCTTCTTTGCCCGAACCAGGATAAATCCTTGTGTCCTCTTGCATCACCATCCAGGAAGAGAAGCACGCGATCATATTACTCGTTGGTGTGATACCCCCGGGTACGAAACACCGACAGTTGGCGCGCCAGGTAGGGGCCTTCGCGTGTCCGAGCCGATTTCTCGTTGATTCCTGGATGGCTTCATCCCCTCTTCCGTTCTCGACTGGTGCCATCGTCTGGTTCGGGAGCCTCGAGTTCCTGGCCACAGGCAACAGCAACGAGCTGACTCTGCTCTCCACGGAGGGCCCGAGCGGAGGGCGTGTCACGCCACCCCACGCGGGGGGCGTGACGCGTCGCCCGCACCACCACACGTCGCCACATCGCGAGCGGCGCCGTCGTCACCGTCGTCGCCGGGCACAGGCGGTGCCCGCGGCAAACACCCACGCCCCCGTAGCCGGTGCAGGGTCCCCGAGGGGAAACCAGCCCGGCGCGCGGCCAGAGACTTCCAGGGCGCGCCCGCGCCCGCCCAGCGACTTCGCGTTCATCGTGCGCACGGACCAGGAGCCAGGCCAGAGGCCTCCGAGCCGTGCACTGTCGACGCCACCCAGCCTCCTCCCGCACGAGGTGTACCGCGCTCGACGTCGGCAGTTCCCGTTCGGCCTCGACAACTCCGCGGCAGCTCACGCCCGCCAGCTCAACGAGCGCAGTCGGGGCCGAGAGCCGGCGGAGCAGAAGGAACGCCCGGGCGTGTTACTGCAGGCCATCGCCAACCTGGAGATTGTCCACCCCGCGCGCGTAGACCGCGGCCCCTCACGAGCCGTCGGGCCATCTCGTCAAGCCACCTTTGGGGAGTGGTACCGCGAGCTGCAGCCCCGACGCGAGCCGAGGCGGCGCGGCATCGCCAGCTCCAACTCCGATGAGTACGACTACCATGACCCTGACCTCTGGGACTCTACCAGGGAGTGTTTTCCAGCTCGAGGGGGTCGCGGACGAAGCCGAGGACGACGGCGACGACGACGCCAGGCCGGCGCTCAACCTCGAGGGGCCCGGAGACGTGGCTGCGGCGGGCGGGTCACGTGTTCAGGGGAGGGACGAACCCCCGGCACCGGCTGCTCCATCCCAGCACAGCGACGACCGAGCGGCGCAGCTCGCACAGCTGCGGGAGGCCATCGCCAAGGCTGGGGAGGACCGACAACGTCTGCTGCAGCTCGAGAAAACCTTAGCGCAAGAACCGACCCAGCCTCGAGGCGCCGGCGTTCGTGGCCGAGCTCGAGAGGTCCACCGGCAGATCCTTGAGGACAGGGCGCCAGCACGTCCCGAGGCGCGTTTCCCGCGAGCCGGGCAGAACGTGGTGGCGGCGGCGATGCTACTCCGTGATCTACCCGCCGTCTCCAACCCTGACGCCAGGCGCAAGCTTGGGGAAATGAAGAACCTCCTCGAGACAGCCGTCGTGCAGCAGGCCGAGAGCTCGGCGTCACGACGGCGCGGAGCGGCCTCGGAAAAGCCGGTGGACACGCCCCGCAACGAGCGCGAGGCATCCGTTCATCAGCCGAATGCCTCTCAGGCCAGGCCAGTCCGGGAGCGGATCGTCGACAACCGCCCACCTCGAGACCCCAATGACGCCCGCAACGACATCAACCGCCGGCGCAAGGACAAGGGGGCCCAGGAGCGCGACTATAGCGCCCATCGAGGGGGGCGCTACGACAGTGACGAGGACCGGCAAGTCCTCGAGCCCCCGGGCCCCAGAGTCTTCAGCCGGGCCATCCGCAGCTCGACCCTCCCCGACCGCTTCCGACCTCCGACCAACATCGTGAAGTATGACGGGGAGGTCGAGCCCAAGCTCTGGCTCTCAGACTTCCGCCTAGGCTGCCAACTGGGTGGAGCGAAGAATGACGACCGTGTGATCATACGCCAGCTCCCACTTTACCTTTCGGACACCGCCCGCCGGTGGCTCGAGGGGCTCCCGCCGGATAGGATCGACGACTGGGCCGACCTAGTCAGGGTCTTCGACGGGAATTTCAAGGGGACTTGCATGCGCCTAGGCAACCCCTGGGACCTACGGCGTTGCAGGCAGGCGGTGAACGAGCCCCTCCGCGATTTTGCTCGACGGTTCTCGAAGCAGCGCCTCGAGCTCCCCCACGTGCCTGATGAGGACGTCATCTCAGCGTTCCTCGCAGGCACAACATGCCAAGAGCTAGTTCATGAGCTAGGACGCTACCGTCCCAGGACGGTCGAGGACCTGATGGATCGCGTCACCAGCTTTGCTTCGGGCGACGAAGCAGTGAGGGCCTTCTTTGGCCGTTCCACGGACAAAGGTAAGGCGGTGATCGCGCCGGAGGGCTCGAACAAGGGCAACGACGCCAAGAACGACAACAATGACAGCAACAAAAGGAAGAAAAACAAACGCAAGGGCCAGAAGGCGAAGCGTGGCGCCGATGACGACGACGACAAAGAGGTGCTCGCAGGCGCCCTCGAGCCTAAGAAGCCCCGAGGCCCCCCTGACGGGGCTGTTTTCGACCAGATGCTCGAGGATCCCTGCACCTACCACAGGGGCCCCGTAAATCACAAGTTAAAAGACTGTCGACTGTTGAAGGGCTACTACTCCAAACTCGGCGATAAAAAAGAAGACGCGCTCGTGGGCAAGAATAACAAACGGCGCGGCGAAGGGGACGCGGACGGCAACTTCCCCCCGGTGCGCGACTGCTACATGATCTACGGGGGGCCGACCGTCGGGCTCTCAGCTCGAGAAAGAAAGAAGGAGCGCCGCGAGATCTTTGCACTCGGCCACGACGCCCCCCGGTACCTTGACTGGTCTGATGCGTCGATCACGTTCGATCGTGACGACCATCCGGACCGTGTCATAAACCCGGGAGCGTACCCCCTCGTCGTCGACCCAGTCATAGTCGACGTTCGGTTCTCCAAGGTATTGATGGATGGGGGCTCGAGCCTCAACATCATATACCTCGAGACCCTCGACCTCCTGGGGATTTCAGAGGGACAGCTCCGACCCAGCGTCGGGGGGTTCCACGGAGTAGTACCAGGAAAGAAGGCCCACCCCCTCGGGCGCATCGACCTGCCGGTTTGCTTCGGCACGCCGGCAAACTTTCGTCAGGAAACGCTCACTTTCGAGGTGGTCGGCTTCCAAGGGACCTACCACGCCATCATCGGCCGACCAGGCTACGCCAAGTTCATGGCGATTCCTAACTACACGTACTTGAAGCTCAAGATGTCGGGGCCAAAAGGGGTCATCACCGTCGACACCTCCTACGAGCACGCATACCACTGCGACGTGGAGTGCGTCGAGCGGGGGGAGGCCAACGTCCACCTCGACTCGCTCGAGGCCTTGGCAGCTCTGGCCACCGAGGAAACCCCAGAAGCAAAGCGTCACACCGGCACCTTCGAGCCGGCTGAGCACACCAAGCAAATACCCGTCGACCCGACCTCGGCCAATGGCAAGACGCTGACCATCAGTACCAGCCTCGAGCCCAAATAGGAAGCAGTGCTCGTCGACTTTCTCCGCGCGAACATCGACATGTTTGCGTGGAACCCCTCGGACATGCCGGGCATACCGAGGGAAGTCGCCGAGCACGCCTTGGAGATCCAGGCCGGGTCCAGACCGGTGAAGCAACGCCTGCGCCGCTTCGACGAGGAAAAGCGCAGGATCATCGGCGAGGAGGTGCACAAGCTTTTGGCGGCCGGATTCATCAAGGAGGTATTTCACCCAGAGTGGCTAGCTAACCCTGTACTAGTTAGGAAAAAGAATGGAAAAATGCGGATGTGTGTAGATTACACTGGTCTGAATAAAGCATGTCCAAAAGTTCCATTTCCTTTACCTAGAATTGACCAGATCGTCGATTCCACTGCTGGGTGCGAAGTGCTTTCGTTCCTTGATGCATACTCCGGTTACCACCAAATTAAGATGAGAAAGTCCGACGAACTTGCAACCTCTTTTATTACGCCTTTTGGCATGTATTGCTATGTTACAATGCCCTTCGGCCTTCGAAACGCCGGGGCAACGTATCAACGATGTATGCAGCACATCTTTGGCAAGCACATAGGCCGGACCGTCGAGGCCTACGTCGATGACATCGTGGTTAAAACCAAGAAAGTCGGAAACCTCATCAGCGACCTCGAGACCACATTCGAGTGCCTCCGGGCCAAGAATGTGAAACTCAACCCCGAGAAGTGCGTCTTTGGTGTGCCTTGAGGCATGCTACTTGGCTACATTGTCTCACAACGGGGGATCGAGGCAAACCCCGAAAAAATCTCAGCAGTCACGAGGATGGGCCCGATTCGAGACCTCAAGGGTGTGCAGAAAGTGACTGGCTGCCTAGCCGCTCTCAGCAGATTCATCTCAAGGCTAGGGGAAAAAGCGCTACCCCTCTACCGCCTGCTGAAAAAGACGGAACACTTTGCGTGGACTGTCGAAGCCGAGGAGGCCTTAACCAAGTTGAAGGGGTTGCTGACTTCCGCACCAATCCTCGTGCTGCCGCGACCAGCTCAGGGTGGCGATTCCCCCGAGCCTCTCCTCCTCTATGTGGCTGCAACCACTCAGGTGGTTAGCGCGGTCATAGCCATCGAGAGGCGCGAGGAGGGTCATGCATTGCCGGTCCAACGACCGGTGTACTTCACCAGTGAGGTACTCTCCGAGGCCAAGGTCCGGTATCCGCACATCCAAAAGCTGCTCTACGGCATCATCGTCACAAGGCGCAAGCTCCAACACTACTTCCTCGCTCATCCCGTAACGGTGGTGTCGTCCTTCCCCCTCGGAGAGATCATCAACAATCGGGAGGCCACGGGGCGCATCGCCAAGTGGTCCGCCGAACTAATAGGGGAGACCATCACCTATGCCCCGCGAAAGGCCATCAAGTCGCAAGCGTTGGCGGACTTCGTTGCTGAATGGACCGACACTCAGCTCCCGCCGGCACAGATTCAAGCCGAGCTCTGGACCATGTACTTCGACGGATCCCTCACGAAGACGGGGGCTGGCGCAGGCCTGCTCTTCATCTCACCCCTCGGAGTCCACATGCGCTACCTGCTACGCTTTCACTTCCCCGCCTCCAACAACGTCGCCGAGTACGAGGCCCTCGTCAATGGGCTGCGCATCGCCCTCGAGCTCGGGGTCCGACGCCTCGACGCCCGAGGAGACTCGCAGCTCGTCATCAACCATGTTATGAAGGCTTCAAGCTGCATCGATCCCAAGATGGAGGCATACTGCGGGGAGGTGCGCAAGCTGGAAGATAAGTTTCACGGCCTCGAGCTCAACCACATAGCTTGAAAGTACAACGAGGCCGCAGACGAGCTGGCAAAGTTGGCGTCCACGCGCGGCACGGTACCACCAGACGTCTTCTCGAGGGACGTCTTCGAGCCATCCGTCGAAATCGACCCGGGGGCTGGCCCCTCGACGCCACCCCTCGAGCAAGACACGGGGGCTCGACTCTCAACGCCACCCCTCGAGAAGGACCCCTCGACGTCCGCGGAGGCGATGCAGGTCGACGCACCCGCCTCTTCTACATCACGGCTCCTCGACTGGCGGACGCCCTACCTCGACTACCTGACGCAAGGCGAGCTACCAGAAGACAAGACGGAGGCCCGACGCATCGCTCGGAGGGCCAAGACCTACGTTATCTACGGCGACGAACGGGAGCTATACCGACGAAGTCCGACTGGGATCCTTCAACGCTGCATCCCACTCGAGGAAGGGCGCAAGCTCCTCGACGATATGCACTCGGGGGCTTGCGGCCACCACGCAGCGCCGAGGGCCCTGGTTGGGAACGCCTTCCGTCAAGGCTTCTATTGGCCGACCGCCATTGGGGACGCCAAGCGTTTGGTCCAAGCGTGCCATGGGTGTCAATTCTATGCCAAGCAAACGCACCAGCCCGCACACGCCCTGCAGATGATCCCAATCACCTGGCCATTTGCCGTTTGGGGGCTCGACCTTGTGGGTCCCCTCAAAAGGACCAGTGGAGGGTACACACACATGCTCGTGGCCATCGACAAGTTCACCAAGTGGATCGAGGCTAAGCCGATAGGAGACCCCACCTCCGAGAGGGCTGTCGAGTTCATCGCCAACATCATGTACCGGTTTGGAGTGCCTAATGTCATCATCACCGACAATGGCACCCAATTCACGGGCAAAAAGTTCACCAACTTCTGCGATGACAACAACATTCGCGTAACCTGGGCCTCGGTCGCATACCCTCAATGCAACGGGCAGGTCGAGCGCGCCAACGGCATGATACTCCATGGGCTGAAGCCGAGGCTGTTAAAGACCCTCAAGAATTTCGGAAAGGGGTGGGCTACAGAGCTCCCCTCGGTGCTGTGGGGCCTCAGGACTACGCCGAGTCGAGCCACCGGGTTCACTCCGTTTTTCCTAACCTACGGCGCCGAGGCCGTCTTGCCTACGGACCTCGAGTACGGCTCACCTCGACTTCGAGCCTACAACGAGCAAACCAGCGACGAAAGGCTCGCTAACGCCAAGGACCAGCTCGAGGAGGCCCGAGACGTGGCGCTCATCAACTCTGCACGCTACCAGCAAACACTTCGATGCTACCACGACAAGCACGTGCGCAAAAGGGACCTAGCGGTGGGGGACCTCGTGCTTCGACGGCTGCAAGATAATCGAGGGCGCCATAAGCTCACCCCTCCGTGGGAAGGCCCATACACCGTGGTCGAAGTGCTCAAGCCAGGAACATACAAGCTCTACGACGACCAAGGCAGGATCCTGGCGAACGTGTGGAACATATCTCAGCTACGTCGCTTCTACCCTTAAAGGCCTCGAGGCCTTGTTCATTTTATCACTTTGTACAAACATGTCAAAATGAATGAACAAACTCGTGCACTGTCGTTCATGTTGCTTCGCATCTTAAGGTAGCCTTGACCCTGCTTTGCTCAGGGTCAAGCCTCCCTCGGGGGCTGACGGGGGGGCCTCCCCCCCAGACTCCGGAAAAAATGCGCGTTTTCTTTTCAAAAATTTTGACCCTCGTCTCGACTCGTGCCTCGAGTGAACTAGCGACGTCTAAATCCTAAAGTACCTCGAGCCTCCAAGGTCGGGGGGCGTCGACGTAGACGGCCACCTACGCCCCCGGGCTACGGTGCCCTACCTACGCCTCCCCTCGAGGGGCTCGCGACGTATCGAAGGAACACAGACTAAGTTAGCAGAAACTCGAGCTTGCGACAAAGAGAAGTGGTCAAACGCATTTAAAAGGAAAACAACCCCTTTAAACAAACAAGTCATATATACATATGGGTATCATCGGACCCTCATTCATGCCATAAATTCTTACAGGGGCCCCGACGCCCAAATTTGGCGCGCAGGCCCTAGTCTTCGTCGGTGCGGTACTCCTCCCCGAGGTCCTCCACGGCGGACTCAACCTCGACGCCCGAGCTCGAAGGAGGAGGGCTCCCGACACCGCTGCTGGCGTCAGGAGGCAGCACGTCCTCCTCGAAGATCTTGGCGAGCGATGTACCCGGCCTCTCCATCTTCTCCAAAATTTTGTCAACACGGCGGTGGTTCCACTCCTCGTCCTTCCCCTCGATCTCGATGAAGCCGTTGGCGACAACGTGGACCGGGAAGCGGAAACCGGAGCGAACGACCGCGAGCGTCTGCTTGACGCCATGATGGAGAGCTTGCCGGACACGGTCCCGCGTAGCTGCGTCGAAGAAGCACAAGGCGTCGACCAAGGCATCGCCTCAGGCCACCGCGCCTTCTGCCGCAGCTACTGGAGGAGCACCCCACGTGGGGCCAAGCCGGTCGAGGGAGGTGCGAGCCCGCTCCGCCACCATCGTCTCGTCTTGGAGTTGGTCCAAGAGAGCCTGGTTCGTCCCGCGGAGCTCCTCGACTGTCTTCTCGACCCCTGCACAACGAACAAGGAAGAGTGAAACTGCGGCGTAACAAAAAACTTCGAGACCCGAACAAGGACAAAGTGTAAGCCTCACCATCGCAATGTCGACCCAGTGCGGCGAGGTCGCTGGTAAGGCCCTCAGCGCGCTGCTCGAGCCTGCGCTTCTCGGTCAGCATGAGGAGCCTCTCGGACTTAAGCTCCTCGATCAGCCTGCCCACCTCCGCCAGGGCCAGATCCTTTCGGATCACCTCCTGCCGCGCCGCCCCCTCGGCAGCTCGGGCGGTGGCGGCACCACTCTTGGCATCTTCGGCCTCTTTTCTTGCCGCCTCCGCTGCAGTTCGGGCGGTGGCGGCCTCGCTTCGGGCGTCAGCGGCCTCCTGCTTCGCCGCCTCGGCTTCAGCCCGGGCGGAGGTGGCCTCGCTTCGCGCGTCCGCGGCCTCCTTCCTCGACGCCTTGAGAGCGGCGGTGGCCTCCTCCTTGGATCGAGCGACCTCACCTCGAGCCGCCCGGACCTCCGCCTCCGCCTCCGCCTCGTTGAGCCGGCTCGCCATTTGGGCGTTCCGGCTCAGCTCCGCGCGGAGACCTTGAAGCTCCGCCTCAGCCCGCGCGAGGGCGGCTGACACCTGCGCGGACCGGCCCGCCTCCTCGGAGCAGGACCACTCCGCCTCCGCCATAAGCTCGGCCACCTCTCGGAAGATGGACCGCGCCTCGCGCGGGGCCCCCCGCTGGACCGGTTGCTCGACGGAGACCATGGCGAGGGACGGGCTCGGCGCATCGGGAAACGGCCATATTGGCCGGTCAAGCTCGATGTCGGGCAGATCCTTCTCCGCCCCGAGCTGCCCCGACTGCGGCCCGCCGCCCGACGGCACGAGCCCCGGCTCTTCCCTGGCCGGGCCCTCCGGCGCCTTGTCGGCGCTAGCCGGCGCCTCGGGCGCCTCCACCATCATCGAGCCCGCGGCGAGGAGCGGCCCCTGCTCCAGCTCGTTCAGGAGGTCCTCCACCGTCGGCTCCTCCTCTGCCAACTCCTCTCCCCCCTTTCCCTCCGCCGCAGCCCGGCTCGTGTCGGTCGGGGCCTCGAGGGGCGCAGTCTCCTCAGCCCCAGACACCGGCGGGGTCGTGCTCGCCCCAGGCGCTTCCCCCGGAACAGCCGTCGTGGTGGGGGGAAGGGTGGCGCTCCCAGCTGGCACCATCGCGGGAGGAGGAGGGGGAGGAGGAAGCGCTTCAGCGGATATGGTGGTGGCGGGCTCGATGCCATGAGCTGAGGCCCCTGCAATACGAGATGACGGTGATATCAGAACCAGGAAGAGTACCTCGACCCCTGTGGTCGATGGCGACGGCCTCACCAAAATTCGCGACGATCATCTGGCCTCCTCGAGCCAAGGCAGCTCGGGCCTTCTCCAGCCAAGCGGCCTCTCTAGCGGAGGAAGGTGCCATACCTCGAGGTGCCTGTGCCTCGACGGGGCTCGAGGTCTTGGCCCGCTTGGACGAAGCGAGGTCCACCTCCTGGTAGGAGCGCTTCCCCCTGAGAAAACGGAGATAGCATGCGTCATCAAAAGTAAAGAGGTGAAGCCTCACTACCGACGAGACCCAAGAAAACTACTCACCCGAAGCGGCGGCTGGGCTTCTTCCCGGAATCGCCGGACCCACTCGGGGGCTTCGAGCCCACCCCACGGCTCGAGCCCTGTGCCTGGGCCGTCTCCGCAGGGCTGGGATGGGGGGAGGGCTCCCGACGCCTCCCGTGGCTCGACCTCGAGGGAGAGCCCTCCTTCCGCCCCACATCGCGGGAGGGCGACCGTACCTCCCTCGTGCTGACGTCGTGGCGCCCGCCCCGGCGCAGGCTCCGGGACCTGCTCCGGCGCTCGCGCTGGTGGTCGCGCCCTCCCGCGTCCGCTTCCGTGTCCCGGCGGCGGTGCGGCGATGGACTCCGGGGACGCTCACGCCCCTGGTCACGAGACGCTAGGGGACTCCCTCCCCGACGCTCATGATGGCGCGGGCTCGACGCCTCCTCCTGGCGCCCGCTCCTCCGCGGGCTCGACGGCGCCCTTGACGGCTCGTGGCGGTCGGGCCCGAAACCCTTCTCGACCTGTTGACCGCTTCTCGAAGCCTGACCCCTCTCGAGACCCCCCGTCTGGGCTGACGCGGGGGCGGCCTCCGTTGGTGCTGTGGCGGAGGCGCTCCGGGTCCGGGGCTTCCTTACGACCGGGGGCACATCCGGCGCGGAGCTCGATGGACCTCGGGCCCCCGACGAGGCAGGGATCGGCGCCGCCTTCCGCGGCTGCGTCCCGCGCGACCCCTTTGTCGGTGGGACCTCCAGTGTACCCTCCTGCACAGAGGAGCGGTCAGCCCTGTCATCGACGAGCCCCGCGCGCATCAAGCGCGCATCCATCCCCTCGTCGTCGCCCTCCTCCTCATCACCGCTCTCCTCCTCCGAGCTCGAGGAGCTCAGCTCGGGGGACCCGTCCCCAGGCTGACGGTTACGACGAGCCTTCGCCAGTCTCTGCTCCCGAGCTAAGCGACGCAAGTTTTTGTTTTTCTCTTTCTTCTTTTTGGCATCCTTGCTCTCCTTGTCCTTCTGAGCAGAGAGGCGCCTCACCTGAGAATCCGCGGCGTCCTCCCTCACCGGGGGCCTCGACGCGCGACAAGTAAATGCCCCCTGAAAAAAGAAGAAGCGTGATGAGACAAACCACAAGACGGATGCAAAAGGATCGAAGGAGGAAAAAGGGGGAGGAGGCTCGAGATAGCTCGGCTCGAGGGATGCTTACCAGGTCGAGACACCCCTCGTCGGGTGCCATCGCAACCAGGTTGGAGTATTCAGGGATGAACGGCCCCTGGATCGTGATTGACACCCGGGAGACGCCCTCGTTCCGGGACAGCCTCCCTTCGGCCATCTCGAGCGATTGAGCGCCTCGAGCTGAGCCTGCGGGCCCATCTCGTGCATAAGAAGGGGGCGGTCCGCCAGCGGGAGAACTCTTCGCTGGTGGAACGCCCAAATGACCGCTTGCACGGTCAGCTTCTTCTCGTCCACCAGCGTCTTCATCATCTCCATCAGCGGGGCCAGGTGGCGTTGCCTGTCCGCCGCGACGCCCCAGGTCCACTTCTCCGGGCGTTGAGTGAGGACCCTGCCGGTGTACTGCGGAAAGAGGCCACCTTCGTTCCGCAGATAGAACCAATGGTCGTCCCACCCGGCCTGGTTGGTGGAAAGCTTGTATCGCAGGTACTCGCGGGGGACATTGGCCGACGAGGTCCCCGCCCTCGCGGTAATGGCAAGGGAGCCCATGCGCACGGGCCGCCTCCCGCTGGGCTTTAGGGACTTGATGAAGAGCTCGCCCCGGAAGAGATGGACGAACATCTCCCAGTGCGGCTCCATCTTCAGGTACCCCTCGCACACCGCGGCGAATATGGCGGCGTGCGAGATGGAGTTGGGGGAGAAGTGTTGCAGCTCCACCTCGAAATGGTGGGCCAGCCCTCGCAAGAAGCGGCTCGGCGGGACGCCGAGCCCCATACGGTGGTAGCGCGCGAAGCTCACCACGTACCCTTCCGGCGGGTGCGGCTCCCGGTGCTCCGCCGACGGGATAACCCACCATGCGGGTCCCTCCTCCGGGTTGGGGCGCAGAAGCCCCTGGGCCACCAGCGAGTCCATTTCGCTCTGCGTCACCTTCGACGGGCTCCAGTCTTCGGCCGGCAGCATCTGTGTCTGGGCGGCCATGGCGGTGGCGCGGCGCGGATCCGAGCAGCGGACGGGCGGCCGGAAATCCCCAATCGACTAGCTCGAAGGAGAGGGCGCGTGAAGGCTACGGCGGCGGCGAAGGCAAAGGCAAAGTAAAGGGTTCCTTTTCCCCTCTTTCGATATTTATAGGGGGAAACCCAGACGGGCGGGATCTCCCACGACGTAAAAAGGTAACCGAATGCATTCAATGCGCCCACCTAACCGCGTCTCGAGTCGGATGCAGGGTACACGCGGCACCTCTCCATTCGCTCCACTACCCGGGCCCGCCACGACCGTCGCTCCGGCTTCGCGTCCGCCGCTCTCCCCGACGGTTTCCGCCTAAAAAGGCGTGCCCAACGGGCAGAAGGATTCCCAGACGACGGAGGCTTCTTCACAAAGGTAAAAACGGGCCCCGGCCCTAAGTCTCGAAGCAGCGAAGGCTGGCCCTCGAAAAGGGTTCGACAGCCGGCTTTGAGCACCCGAGTCAGGGACACCAAGGGACGCCATTCACGGCATCACTCGAGGGCCAAGCCCTCGAGGCTCCTCACGTGTATCCAAGGCGGGGAGCTTGACATGCAGTGAGATCCCCTCAGAGGGAGGCATCGAGCCACCGGGTCCTATCGAATGGACCCGACACTCCTGCAGACTGAGCACCCATGCTTTATGAGACCGCCTCCGGGCCACAGTCGACCCCTATCGAACGGGGCACGAGCTCTCACTTGGATTCCCCGTTATCAGCTCACCGGGAACCTCGATACTCGCCCGCTCGTGGTAGTACGAGGCATCCCACCTCGCGTCCGATCGAAAGGACTCGCGGGATGACAAGCCAGGGCAACCGGCGTGCCGGACAGCTCGAAGAGCCGGCCGGTCGGTCCAGCCTGGCACCCCTCGACGAAAGAGGGTCTAAAAACTCGGACAGTTACGACTAATCTCTTTTCTTTGTGTGAACATGAGATTTTCAGGCCTCGGGCGAACGCTCGACCCCCGTCTCGCCTGAGCCCTCGAGACCAGGCCCAGGACGAACGCTCGTTCTCTGTCTCGTCCGAGCCCTCCGAGCCAAGCCTCGGACGGAGTCTCCCACGACAAAGGAAAGGTTACCGCGAACATTTAACACTACTACCGAATCGCATCTCGAGCCTGTTTACAGGTACACATGGCGCCACGATCTCCGCACCCTGACGGTTTCCGCCTAAAAAGGCGCGCCCACTGGGCAGAAGGTTTCCAAGCGACGAAGGCCTCTTCAGGAAGGCAAGACGGGGCCTGAGGTCTCACTTGGATTCCCCATTATCAGCTCACCGGGAACCTCGATACTCACCCGCTCGTGGTAGTACGAGGCATCCCCCCTCGCATCCGATCGAAAGGAATTGCGGGATGACAAGCCAGGGCAACCGGCGTGCCGAACAGCTTGAAGAGCCGGCCGGCCGGTTCAGCCTGGCACCCCTCGACGAAAGAGGGTCTAAAAAGCTCGGGGGCTCGACACCCCTGAACCTAAAAATCGCAACTAAACGCGCAAAAAGCCCACGAGGGAGCTCAAACCACTCCCCCGTGGCCTCGGGGGCTACACCCGCGGGTGTCGCTCGCACGACACCCACGGAACCAGCACGACCAATCCTTCGAGATCCAACACAGCCAACACCCTCGAGATCCCAATCAAGAGCCCCTGCTCGAGTGCAAGCACTCAAACAAGGGCTCGGGGGCTACTATCGGGGGAACGCCAAAGGGGTACCCCCAATCAAGGCAAACAAATAGGTTAAACCTAGAACACAAATCAATAACGGACCAAACTAAGTCTAACCCCCTGAAAGGCCAACCCCTCGAGACCTACAACGCTGGTCCACCGGGCCCTCCAAGCCAAGCCTCGGGCGACCACTCGCTTTCCGTCTCGCCCGAGCCCTCCAAGCCAAGCCTCGGGCGAACACTCGCTTTCCGTCTCGCCCGAGCCCTCCAAGCCAAGCCTCGGGCGAACACTCGCTTTCCGTCTCGCCCGAGCCCTCCAAGCCAAGCCTCGGGCGAACGCTCGCTCTCCGTCTCGCCCGAGCCCTCCGAGCCGAGCCCTCCAAGCCGAGGCGCGTCAGGCCTCGGGCAAGTGCTCCACTGCCCTTCGAGCCCTTCACAGCCGAACATCACACCTCGAGACCCCACGCGGGGACCTCGAGCCCCTCTGGCACAACGGCTTATCCCTCGAGGCGCTCTATGACCCCCTCGAGCGGTGCAGACGTAGGATGCCAGCCCCCTACCGCGCATTTAATACATCCACCTACTCCAGTCACGTCCTCTGCAGCCCGACGTGTACCACAGTAACCAGGGCAAAGTCAAGTCTCGTTTTCACCACAAGCATGGGCAAAAAGGCACCAGCACAACACTGTTCGACCATACCTTGCACTGTGGCACGTCCCGGTCACATCTCGAGACCCGGATTTCCGCTGTACGACCAGGCTCCCCGGAACTCGCCCATACCTGCGGGGACTCGAGCCCCCCGCAGGCGCCATCTCGAGGCCGGCTCCGCGCCCTTCGAGCCCTAACCACTTTCATGCTATTGGAGGACAGGTACCCCAAGACCCGGAGGGACCCCGCCGCGTCCCGTACGTTCCGGGATGGGTGCTGTACGGCTCCCACCTCGTCGCGCCACCACGTCCGCGCCCAGGATGGAAGCCACGCTTCAAGGACGCTTCAACAGCAACGCCCACGTCGGCTACAATGTCTTCGACAAGACAGGGTTCCTACCCTTCTCCGTATGGGGCACCGTACGCCCCGACACCTGTAATACCCTTATGTAACCCTGACCTCCCCTTGCTCTATAAAAGGGGACACCAGGGCCCTCATTCAGGAGGACGGATAGAACTTCGAGAAACAACACACGAGTCCACGCATATACACGAGTCCGGACTCCGGTCCACGCTCACTGAGATTGTATTCGCCCCTGTACAAGCACTTAGGTGCAAGTAATACAAGAACATCCCCCCGCTGGACGTAGGGCCTTCTTTGCCCGAACCAGGATAAATCCTTGTGTCCTCTTGCATCACCATCCAGGAAGAGAAGCACGCGATCATATTACTCGTTGGTGTGGTACCTCCGGGTACGAAACACCGACATATATGGTTTAGATGTACTAAATCAAAGCAAACTACGAACTCAACCTGTAATAAAGGACAAAATGTCATTATTAAGGATAAAAACCCTTGCATGCAATAGATAAGAAATGCAGTAATATATTAAATGGATATTGATGTGAGCTCCTTTAGAAATAACAATGACCTGTAATAAAGGATAAAAAGTCATTATCAAGGCAACAAAGTTTAATAATATACCTGATGTATATTTTGTGTGTACGCCACTTGCATGTGGGGCCATTGGTCTACGGACTCAACCTATCCATGGTTGCTCACACATGATTTTAGTGGGACCAAATAGCTGCTCGTTCAGTCATTCTCATCCATTTGTTATCTCCCGTGTGCTTCTCTATTCTCTCTCCCATCTCCATCTCTCTCGCTCCCATCTCTAGAAGAATCCTCTTCGCCATTGCAGTACGTGCTCGTGCTCTCCATCCCAGGACCGACGGCAGCTAGCGCGATGGCGCTTGACTGCAGCGCCTCGTGTGCTCCTTGGGGCTAAGCGTATTCATGTGGCCTCGCGTAGCATGTGGCATAAGCGTTTTGTGGCGGAGACGGGCAAAAAGCTCGCCACACATCTCACTCGAAAAACTATGGCGAATCCTCCTACCAGCTGTGGCGCGCCTTACTTTAACCATAAACCAAACACCTGCCTAAACGTGTGTGGCGAGCCTAACTCTAGGTGTGGCAAACCGTGGCAGGCATCCAAACAACCCCTATGATTTTATAAACATTTAATTTTATGACTCATATGAAGTTGATAATCATAATAAGAGAGTTTTATCCCTATAAAACTCACTTTCTCTCTATCGCTTCATTAAAACATTATCATGTGATAAAAAAGTATATGTAGCAAACTAATAAATGCAAATAAAGCTCTCATAAAACTTATATTGATACTAAGAGCAACTCCAGCAGTTTGCTAAAATTCACTTGGTATATCTTGTGATTTGGCAAGTTGCTAAATTATATAGCAAGTGGAAAAAATGGTTCTCTCCAATAATTTGCTATTCTGACTTGCTAAAAATAAAAAAAGTAGGCCCACGTAGTAGAAAATGGGCCACTACAAGGCCAAATGGCCGAGCAGCCCAGCCCGACAAAACACTCGTCTCCCTCACGGCCTCACCTAAGCACGCACGGGAGAGACCAGAGTCGCACGCACGGATGGAGGAGCTAGGGGACGCCCCTGGCGGTGGCGGCTCGGCCGGCTCCAACGCTTGCTCGGCCTTGGTGGCGTCCAGCCGAAGGACGCGGCGTGTCCTCGCGATGCCGTGACTCTCTTCGAAGCCTGGAAAAGGGTGCGTTTCCTCCAGTTTTCCCCATTTGAGAAACACAATTTCTTCCGTCTTTTCTCGAATCCACTCGATCTCAGCGATTCGCTCCAATGGAGGTCCTACGGTTGCGCCGGTCTTTGTTTCGTGCGGGGCCGGGGGAGCGACGCGCGAAGCCTTTCGCGCGCGCGGGAGAGGCAACGCCAGCGCGGGAGAGGAGACGGCGGATGATAAATTTTGCGATAGCAAACTTGTCCACGCGCGGACATATAGGCGTGCGAGGCCTCTAGACGGCAAGTTGGTAAAGATAGCAAGCTCTTTTACCAAACTGTTGGATAATCAATTTTGCTTGTTTTGCCAAATTTTCAGGATCACAAGCTCTTTTACCAAACTGCTGGAGATGATTTAACCTTAAAATTATAGTACGTGTTAATTGGATGGATGACAAAGGAAAGATAGGTACGGATTTGTACGCATTAAAGCTATAGTACATAATCTTTTGTTGAGATGTGATCTTGATTTGCGGAAGCTATAGGTATAATACGCAATTGAGATCCGATGTCTTGTGTAGTGGAGATGTGGATTGTATTTCTCGAGGATCACTGAGGCTGATTTGTTTAAATTAAATCAGGTTAGTCAAGGGGACGACAATCGATCTAGGTGAATTAACACGGATGGATTCATACATTGTAGATAATGGTGCCTAGCTTAAAAAAATATAGAACATGAATTTTTAAAAATATAAAAATATTTCATATTTTTTCTGAGTTGAAAATATGTTATGTGATTTTCAGTGATAAATCATTTTTGGTATTTTTAAATCCATATTTATTCTAGAAAATTGTTTGGATAGCTTTTTGAAAAATATTTCTTCAAATTTTTATAGTATTAAGTCAAATTTAATATTTTAAAATGCATATTTATTATAAAAAATATTTTGATATTTTTCAAAAAAATCTATAATTTTCTTTTTTTAAAAGTCCAATTGATCTCCCTTAACTATTATGAAAGATTAATTTACTTTTCTCGTGGCTGATTTAGCGCTATGTAGGACGATAACGTGGCATCACGTCGGCCAAAACTAAACTCTCAAATCTCCCAGAGAGGCACAATTTCAAAAGTTGGAGTCAACTTTCTAATGAAGTGAGACATTATTGTTTAGTTACCACTTAAAATTTGTTCACTCATCATATTAAATATTTGGACCATGCATGACATATTAAATATAAACTAAAAAATAACTAATTACACAGATTACGATAACTTTATGAGATAATTTTTTAAGCCTAATTAGTCCATAATTTGATAATATTGTGCTACAGTAAACATGTGCTAATGATGGATTAATTAATCTTAATAAATTATCTCATGGTTTTCTGATGTAATATATAATTTGTTTTCTTATTAGTCTATTTTTAATAGACTAAATTAGTGTCGGAATATTTGATGTGACATCAAAAAAATTTCACCCATGAACTAAATAAGGTCTTAGGTAATTTGAACTTGTCAATAATCGAGGGATGTCAAATATTTTTTCTCTTTTTCCAATAAAAAACCACAAAATAACCACTTCCATCTAAGTCCGACAGAAGCCACAGAAAATGCTAGGGGGCCTTGGGCTGTGAAATGGCCAGCCAGAACATAGGAAAAGAGAGCTCCATGCTTTTAGCCCATTCTCGACAAACCTACCACTGCCTTGGAAAAAAAAGCAAGAAAACCCTCGGAGAACCTGGTTCTCTCGGTCCAGAGGTTTCTACAGCTTTCCGTGGCCGCGGCGCGGTGCCGCTCGATCGCACTCGCACCCGCCCCGTCGTGGCGGCCCACTGCTCAGTGACCCATTCGGCCGCTGCGGTCACGACCTCATAAAGCCCACCACAAGTCAGAGCCACCTAGCCGCAACTTCCCTTTCCCACCGCCGTCTCCCGAAGCATCCCCTTCCAAAACCCTCGCCGCAGCCGCAGCCGCCCTTGCTTCCGCACGCGAGCGCCCGGGACCAGCCATCCATGGCGGCGTCGCTGCTCCTCCGCGCCGTGCGCCGAAGGGAGCTCGCGTCCCCTCTCGGATCCGTAAGGCCCCTCGTCTCTACTTTCCTCCATCTCCGTGATTCCCTTTCATTCATATTCGGCTAGCAGTTTCGTCGTTTGTAATATAGTGTTGTATTGTTGATCCGGAGTAGGAATTGCTGGGGGGACGAGTGATTGTAAGCTAGATGGGATCTCATGTTCTCGTGGATTTGGCGCGGAGGAGGATAGATTAGTGCTTCCAGATTCGAAGCACTAGAGTTAGATGCTATTAGTGGATTATTAGTTCTGGCATACTGCTGTGAACTGTGGTAGAGCTTTAGTAGACATGGGCTGTTGCGACCTGTGAGCAACTGTTCTTGTGCACGACATGGTGTTATCGTTTCAATTGTGGGTTGCTTACCTGTGCAGGGGTTTCTTAGCATTAATAGTGGTGTTATCACAAATTATCAATACTGCTGTGGAGTTACATATGAACAAATTGTTATTGTGCTATGGCCTGTCAGGTTTTTGTTTTCAGTGGATGTATTCAGTTTTATTTGATTTGATTTATTAGGGCCTGTTGCTAATAGGTGGATAAGTGGTTGGATTGTGAGTGGAAGGTGTATATGAACTATTAGTACCTATCCCGCAACTCCAAATCAGCTAATGGAACTAATAGTTAGCAGCTCCCTAGTTAATAATTAGCAGGTCTGTTTGGATCCACTGTACTAATTTTAGCTGCTAACTTTTAGTGCTAATCGATCCAAACAGGCCCGGAAAGGCTAATTTTAGCTGCTAATTTTTTGTGCCAGTCGATCTACCTATAATGCTGTAAATAAGATGCCAGCTTTTCTGGAGATGAGATAACAGAAAACTGGTATGTTGACATTTATCTCGTACGGAGTACAATGCATCCACTATCAAGAGTATTATCTGGGAATCCAAACAGATAATTTATTTCTATCCAAAACTCAGAATCTCAAAATCTTTATCTACTATCTAAATTATTATAGTCCTAGGATTCAACGGGGCCTAAGTCTCTGAATGTACTTTTTCAGCTGGGCGCTAGCTTACAGTCAACATGTGCTGCCAACGTATGCTCAAAATGGGGAAATTTTGCAAGACCTTTTAGGTAATAATTATTTCCTGCTTTAGTTCTTAACATTTTTATGATTTTAGTAATGCTAACTTGCATGATAACTGCTTTCAGTGCAAAAGCTGCTGGAAATGAGGTTATTGGGATTGATTTGGGGACAACGAACTCATGTGTTTCTGTTATGGAGGGCAAGGTGAGCTTACTCCCAAGGATTTTCACTCTTCATGATCTTTGTCTCTCATTTTTGTTTTTTTTGCTAAATTAAGTAATTATATTAAATTACTGCAGAACCCAAAAGTTATTGAGAATGCTGAAGGTGCGCGAACAACACCATCTGTTGTCGCATTTACTCAGAAGGGTGAAAGACTTGTTGGAACTCCAGCCAAGCGCCAGGCAGTAACCAACCCCCAGAATACTTTCTTTGGAACAAAGAGGTTGATTGGGCGACGCTTTGATGATCCACAGACACAGAAAGAGATGAAGATGGTGCCATTCAAAATCGTGAAGGCTCCAAATGGTGATGCTTGGGTTGAAACAACAGATGGCAAGCAGTACTCACCAAGTCAGGTCGGTGCATTTGTGCTGACCAAGATGAAGGAGACAGCTGAATCTTACCTTGGCAAGTCTGTCTCAAAGGCAGTGATCACTGTTCCAGCTTATTTCAATGATGCTCAGCGTCAGGCCACAAAGGATGCTGGCCGCATTGCTGGCCTTGATGTTGAAAGGATCATCAATGAACCTACAGCAGCCGCTCTGTCTTATGGAATGAACAACAAAGAAGGCTTGATAGCGGTATTTGATCTTGGAGGAGGAACTTTTGATATCTCTATTCTGGAGATCTCAAATGGAGTTTTTGAGGTATTTCTTCATAACCTTCAAGTCAACTCATTGTAGAAACATTTTCTGAATTACACTCTGTTCTGATCTGATTCTATGTATTGCCACTCAGGTCAAAGCAACAAATGGTGATACTTTCTTGGGCGGTGAAGATTTTGACAACACACTACTGGAGTTCTTGGTGAGTGATTTCATGAAAGCTGAGGGCATTGATCTGTCAAAGGATAGATTGGCCCTGCAAAGGCTTCGTGAAGCTGCTGAGAAGGCAAAGGTTGAACTTTCATCGACTTCTCAGACAGAAATCAATCTGCCATTCATAACAGCTGATGCTTCAGGGGCAAAACATTTGAACATCACACTGACAAGGTCGAAATTTGAATCTCTTGTACACAATCTGATTGAGAGGACTAGAGATCCATGCAAGAACTGCTTGAAGGATGCCGGAATATCTACTAAAGAGGTGGATGAAGTACTTCTTGTTGGTGGAATGACTAGGGTTCCAAAGGTGCAGGAGGTAGTCTCTGAAATCTTTGGAAAGAGCCCAAGCAAAGGTGTCAACCCAGATGAAGCTGTGGCCATGGGCGCTGCCATTCAGGGTGGCATTCTCCGCGGAGATGTTAAGGAGCTTCTTCTTCTCGATGTTACTCCCCTGTCACTGGGTATTGAGACGCTCGGTGGTATCTTTACCAGATTGATCAACAGAAACACTACAATCCCTACAAAGAAAAGTCAGGTGAGTTGTCATACCTCTATTCTTTCTGAGCATGCAGTTTCATCTTGTTTGATATATGACACTTATCTAACTTACATGAATGTATATTTTGTTGACATATGGCACTATTTCACATATGTTATTTTGGTATTGTCACAAGATTGCAATTCTATGCTCTGTTTGGCCTCATTCATTGTGTGTTTAATTTCTGATACAGCCCCACATGAAAAGCTTTTTGCATCTTCATTTATGTGAAGTGCTTTATGAGCTTTCTTGCTATTATAGACAATCACTGGCCATTCTGTTATTCTTGTGATTGTTTCCCTAGAAGGTTCAATGTATTCAGATAGGATTTTTCTACTTCGTTTTTGTACTTTTTATCTATTTGATTCATGTAGCACTAGTGGTTTCCCCCTTATTTCTTTGGTGTTGCTTTGATCTGATCTTGGGCTTCAATTTTACAGGTGTTCTCAACTGCTGCTGACAATCAGACCCAAGTGGGTATCCGTGTCTTGCAAGGTGAGCGTGAAATGGCTACAGACAACAAACTTCTTGGTGAATTTGATCTTGTGGGCATTCCGCCTGCCCCAAGAGGCTTGCCTCAGATTGAGGTTACATTCGACATCGACGCCAATGGAATTGTGACCGTCTCAGCCAAAGACAAGGCTACCGGTAAGGAGCAGAACATCACCATCCGATCCTCGGGTGGGCTGTCTGAGGCTGATATCCAGAAGATGGTGCAAGAAGCTGAGCTGCATGCCCAGAAGGATCAGGAACGGAAAGCCCTCATTGACATCAGGAACAATGCCGATACTGCTATCTACAGCATTGAGAAGAGTCTGGCAGAGTACAGGGACAAGATCCCGGCAGAGGTTGCATCTGAGATCGAGGCAGCCATTGCAGATCTCCGCCAGGAGATGGCCTCGGATGACATCGAGAAGATCAAGGCCAAGCTTGAGGCTGCCAACAAGGCTGTCTCGAAGATTGGACAGCACATGTCTGGTGGTGGCTCTGGCGGCTCGCAGTCAGGATCTGGACCTCAGGGTGGCGGTGACCAGGCCCCAGAGGCAGAGTATGAGGAGGTTAAGAAGTGAAGCTGCGGTCGGTGAAGGGAGTTTTAGCGGCTCGTTTAGAAGTAGCTACTCTTTTTTGGGGAACAGATAGTCAGATGAGATGTAACCTGTGTTGTAATAATCTTTGGATTTGCCCCCTCTTGTTTTTTCTTCTGCAGTGATGGTCACACGACATTGTCAGGTAGGTCATGGCTTCGATGCATACGACGCCTTGTTCGGGCCTCTATGCATGCGCACAGCGAAAACCATTGGCGACTTTTTGCTAAGGCATGAATTATATTTGATTCTATGTTGTGACCGTTGGTAATGCTTAAGGGTGTTTAACTTTCAACGTTTGAGGCCACGCTGGGCACATCTGTCAGCTCATTTGGTGTCATTCGCAAGGTGTTCCCATTGGCGACTTTTTGCTAAGGCATGAATTATACTCCTATTTTTTTTTTATCAGATTATACTCCTATTTGATTCTATGTTGTGACGTTGGTGATGCTTATGGGTGTTAACTTTCAACGTTTTGAGGCACGCTGGGCACATCTGGGCATATCTTTTTTGATAGAAACGAACCAGTGGTGTCACGTTTGATAAATTTGTTTTCGGCCGAAACGCCACACTTGCCAACATTCACATGCAATGAAAAATCATGAAAATAGGCATTGAAGTGTTTAGCACGTTTTGCGTATCTCCGAGTAGTCAAACATGATCAAAATCATATCGCTTTAAAAAAAAGGCCCATAATCATATACTCCATATATAGAGAAGATAAAGCCAAAGAGTCAGAGAGGGCATCTCGAACTATCAACTCCTCTATCCTATAAAAAGTGAGTCGCGCTATCCAATAAAAAGTCGCTACAGGATTTATAACATCTATATGTCTAAATAAGTTTATTATAAAAAATATAAAAATTTATATAATAATACTAATTATATAAATATAACAATCTATCTAATAGTACTAATTATATAACATAAATACTATATTTTTAAATATATTTGGTTAAAGCTAAAAATATCTAACTTCTAAAAAATGAGAATGAGAGATATATATATTTTTTTGGGATGAGGAGTATGTTTTTTTTTAAAAAAAACTCGACTCGCAGGGGTAAGACAACTCCTGGACATTGTGCTTAAGAAGATATTATTACGCGGGTTGAGAAAAATCTTGAACCCCTGCCCTACCCTGACACAGGGGCATCGTCACCCTGTGAAACTGGGTCTGTGAAAGGTCCTAAATGGCTAGAGGGGGGAGGGTGAATAGTCTAATAAAAATTCTACAAAACACTTAGAGCAACTAGTTAGACAATTACAAAGCGAAGCTTTTTGCTCTAGCTCTACTAAGTGTTGCAAACCACCTATCCAACAATTCTAGTAACCTATAATTACTATGACACACAAAAGATATGTCACTACTCTCCACAACAATGAGCTAGCAAGTAATAATTACTTCTAATTAGAGAGCTACTTCTAGCAACAAATATCTCTACACAAGTGATAAAGAAAGTAATGCAAAGATAGAGAGAGAGATACCGACACCGGCAAGAGATAATCAATCACAATAAGAATACCAAGAAACTTCGGGAGAAGTCCAAAGAGGAAAGAGACACAAAGATTTTTTCCCGAGGTTCACGTGCTTGCCGGCACGCTACTCCCCGTTGTGTCGACCAACCACTTGGTGGTTCGGCGGCTAATAGGTGTTTCACAAACCTAGCTCAACAAATGAGCGCCGCAAGAACCTACCCACAAATAGAGGTAACTCAATGACACGCGCAATCCACTAGAGTTACCTTTTGGCTCTTCGTCGGGGAAGGCATAATACCCCTCACAATCTCCGGGAGATGGCCACGAACAATCACCACTCGTGTCAAAGCTCCTCCGTTGCTCCAAGCCGTCTAGGTGGCGGCAACCACCAAGAGTAAAGAGAATACCCGCAGCAACAACGATCCCCAAGTGCCACTAGATGCAAACTCACAAGCAAATGCACTTGGAACCACTCGATCTCACTTAGATTCGTGCTATCAAGCAAGAAGATGAGTGGGAGGGAGTATGTCTAGCTCAAGAGGATGTTCAAGAGGTTAGAGAGTCAAGAGAGTCTCCCCAAAGCCGGCCACTTCGTATTTATATGAAGGGGAGCAAACAACACGACGACTACTTCTCTTGAGCGGTACCTCCGATCCTTGACCGGTACTACCGCTCGCAGAGCCGGTACTACCGGTCGACCACCGGTATTTCCGGTCAACCCCTTAGACGCCGTTGGAAGAAACTAGGCACGAAACGCGACTTCCGGAGGTCCGAACGGTACTACCGGCCCCCCGGAGCGGTACTACCGCCTCCCCCCCCCCCCCGGACCGGTACTACCGCCCCCCCCCCCCCCGACCGGTACTACCGCCCGTCCAGCGGTACTTCCGCTACCAGCCTGAGCTCCGCGCTAAAACGGCCATAACTCTTAGCTCCGGACTCCGATTTCGATGATCTTGGACATTTTGGAAAGCTTATTCAGAGGGCTACACAACCCACATAAATACACGATCCAAAACATAAAGGATTAGAACAGATTTCCAATCCAAGATCCATCGCTTCTCTTTTCAAACCAAAGATTTCTCCGAAAACTTCTCCGAGTTGATCCAATTCAACTCCACCACCTTCTCCTTTGCAAATGTGCTAACACCACAAAGTGTACATCATCATGTGCACGTGTGTTAGCATTTTCACAATCATTTTCAAAGGATTAGAGGTTAGCACACTAGGTCCTAATGCATATGCATGTATGAATTCACCTAGTGGCACTTGATAACCGCAATCACCGAGATGTTCCCCTCTTAATAGTACGGCTATCTATCCTAAACACACTCACACCCTCTATGGTGTCTTGAGTGCCAAAACAAAATCCCTATTTATACCTTTGCCTTGATCTCCATAGGGTTTTGCTTTTCTCTTCTTCTCTTTCCAAATGTGGAGCACTTGATCCATCTTTTGGTCATCACCACCAATACCATGGTCATCATCTAGCTCCCGCACTTGGTGTGTACCAACCTAGCTCATAAACACCTCATGACAAAGGTTAGTACCCTAGGTGACATCAATTACCCAAAACCAAACAAGGACTTTCAGTCGGGCTAAGATTTTTTAACCATGACATTGAAACCTGAAATGCTCTCATGAGGAATCGAATTAAGAAGACATTGTCACATAGGTCGAGAAAAATCCCGAACCCCTGCCCCACCCTGACACAGGGGCATCGCCACCCTGTGAAACTAGGTCGGGCTGAGATTTTTTTAACCATGACATCAAAACCTGAAAATTCGCTCTCATGAGGAATCGAACCCACATCACCCTGTGAGACTCGACCGGGGACCGGACCTGGTTTAACAGCCTGTGCTTTGGCTGTGGGACAAACGAAGGGATTTCTTTTAACCACGATGCAGAAACCTAAAAATTCACTACCGTGAAGAATCAAACCCAAAACTTGTGGAGTGTCATGAGGGGCTCTAGCCAGTTGGCCTAGAGGCTCGTTGCCAGAGAGTATGTTTTATATAGTTGTAGTTGCTATGAACCAACTTATAAATATCAAAGAAAGACAAATATCCTGAAATCTTTTTCATCTCCATGGCATGTGGCAGGACCAAAGTTACGACCACTTGGGATAAAACCTCGACCCAACAAGAGACAGGAACAGGGCAAGATATGCCATTATGCCACAACAATGGTCGTCGTCATCAAATGCTTCGGTGCTATGTGTACGCCCCTTTCTGGCTTTAACCTCAGAATCTCTTCATCCAGTGCTTGAGCATCATCCCCATGAAAGCGATTTTTGCACCTTTCAGGAAGCACAATGTACGGACTACACCAATAGGGAACACTTTCTGTTAGAGAGTAGGAGTAGAGATTAACAAACTGGTGCAGTTCCGGCCCGAATCTTCAGAAGATCGAGATGGATAGGTGAGACGTGGCAAATACTTATCCGTTTTAAAATCTAAGTTTTTTTAATTTTTTGAAGAGTCCAATTATCTTAAGTTTGATTAAAATTATAAAAAAATTACAAAGACTTACGACATCAAATAGGTATAGTATAAAAATATAATTAATAAAAAAATAATGATATATATTTTATATCATAACAGTTATTGTTTTATTTATATAAATTTGATCTGATTTGGTATACTCTGATTCTTCAAGAAAGCTATTAGAATGACTATTTTTTTTCCGCTTAAACAATATAAGTTGATTAAATGCATGTTTGGTAGAGCTTTATCTGATTCTGATTCTCTATAGAAGCTGATTCTTTAAGAGAAGTGATTCTGTAGCTGAAAGTAATTCTCTTTGATTCTTTAGTATAAACTCTCAAAAATCATCATGGAGAATAATTTCACAGAATCACTTCACAGAATCAGGTAAAGTTATTTTTTTAGGACCAGTTTCCATCTGATTCTGATTCTCTATAGAAGCTGGTTCTCTGAGAGAAGTGATTCTATGGCTGAAAGTGATTCTCTTTGATTCTTTAGCATAAACTCTTAAAATCAGCATGGAGAATCACTTCACAGAATCAGAGGAAGATACTTTTTCCAGCTCTCAGCCTCTTAGTTCATTTCAGAGAATCACTTCACAGAATCAGCAGAGAATCACTTCTCTGAAAAACTGTTTGGCAGAGCTCCTGCTGGATTCAGCAGAGAATCAGCTCTGGGAGCTCTGTCAAACGGGGCCTTAAGCTCTCAGCCTCTCAGTTCATTTCAAAGAATCACTTAACGAAATCAACAGAGAATCACTTATCTCTGAAAAATTGTTTGACAGAGCTCATGCTGAATTCAGCAGAGAATCAGCTCCAAGAGCTCTGTCAAACAGGGCCTAAGCTGTCACCAATTCACCATGGTTTGTTGAATTTGGTTGAACTTGGCTCATTATATATACTATTAAATCAAAATAATTTCTGAGACCCGAAACAAAAGCTATATGCGATAAAGGTAATAAGGTACAATCTCATATATGAATTGTCAAGAGGTTGATTCAATTTAAATAGATTATTATTGTGTGAATTTGTGATGAGGTTGAGACATACTCACATACAGTATATATAGAAGACGTGCCACATGTGCACGTGCCACTACCGACTCGTGGCGTGTGACACGATGAGGGCACCCTTTACTTCCTCGTGTGCTTCTCGACCGACGTGGTACATGGGAAGAAGTCTTTCAAACGCGGTTAGCAACTATCAAACTACACATACTAGTTTAGTGCTCGTGCTAACACCACGGCTTTATTTTAGAAATATATTTGAATACAATTCAGTGTCCAGAGATTTGACATAGTTTAACTTTTAGATACAATTATAATATCTCTGGTACAATCCATAAAATAATTATTATTAAAAGATAGAAAATAGTTATTTATTGCATAAACTATCTAATTTACATTCTGCCCAAGGCTTTAAGCATATCTTGGAGATCTTTAGTGAAGTTGTCAAAACATTCATTCACACGACTCTTTAAAATATCGGCTAAGAATTTCATTCTTAGTGAAGCTGATTCCTGTGCATGGTAAATAGTAAAATAATAATACATAAGTTATATACTCACAGTGTTGATCAGTGGTAACCTCACACCGTTCCATGAATAAAATATATTGCCTATCTTGAAAATATGGCAGCAGGACCTACAAACAAACACATTTTAAAATATATTTAGAATTTAATGACAATATGTGTTTTAAAAGGGTTGAATATAATGACTTACACTGTTGCAGTCTTTAATATTATAGTCCATATCGGACCAGCATTCAAGTACTTTTGTTTGTTTGTTGCGTTTTATCTTATCACAACACCGCAGATCCCGTCCATACTGAGTCAAGGACTGTTTATTTTTAAATAAATATTAATTATTTAATGAATTATACAAATATTATTAGGTATAAAACAAGGAAATAATTATATGAACTTACTGCAAACTGGAGGTCCATGAAGTGGGTTGCACATTAGCTGGAGTGGAGTCTGGTGCAATATGTCTAATTGTCCTTGTATAGTCCCTCATTTTGTCTAATATTTTTTGTTTTTTTTGAATCTTGCATAGCATTATACCATTTTCTTTTCATCCACCGGTCTTTTGAACAGGAGCTTGATGATAATTCTGTTAGCATGAAAGTATTTTTTTATTAAATTTGGACAATTAAATTGCAACATGTATATATAAGGAAGTATATTTGTAGCTACATTTACAGACTGAGTAGAAATAAAGTTGAACCTCTATTTTTTCACACATGTGAGCACTCCTTCGCACATAGTTGTCATTTCGATGCAACCACTCCGGAGAATCGTGAGACATTTGGTTTTCTAATTGTTGGTAAGCCTGGGCAAAATACCCGCTACCCATTACCCGTACCCGAATTACCCGAACCCGGACCCGAATTACCCGAACTCGAGGTACCCGATCCCAACTTCGGATACTGATTTTGATTACCCGAAATTAGTTTGGGTAATTCGGGTAATATCCCCCGGTACCCGAACTACCCGAACTACCCGAAGTTATATTTTTGTCTTTGTATTTATCATGTTTTGTTAGTTAAATCAATAAATTTATCATTTAATTAGTATACTATTCTCTCCGTTTGAACAAGTGATTGTAATATGTTATTGTTTGTAAATTAATGTTAGAATTCTATACAAGATGTTGCTGAAATTATGTATGAATTTCTACTAAAATTTTGTATAATTTGCTCTTTTTATGAATTCGGGTAAATCGGGTAATACCCGAACCCGAACCCGAATTATCGGGTACCCGAAGTTGCGGGTAGTGTTTTTTCAGGACTAAATTCGGGTAACAATTTTCATTACCCGAACTTTGAATTACCCGAATTACCCGACCCGAAAAAAACGGGTAACCCGAACGCCCAGGCTTAATTGTTGGTATGGAGATGCCTCTGTAATTACTCATGAAGAGCCCGTTGGTAATGGTGAGTGTAGGTCTACTTGATCACATGCCGCAGCAACACTGTTGTTCATCAAAGACATGGCAGTGGCGGGAATGCACTCCGACGCATCTGGAGACACGATGGCCGATGAAGTTAACCTGTATGGTGTTGACGTAGATGCTACTCCGGTTGTGTCAGCACATGGGGACGAGGTTGGTATTGCTAAAACATCGGACATGACACATTTAACAATAATTTTTAAGGCCCGACTTGATAGCATAGATTTTCGGAGCAGTGTATTCTTACCTACCGAAGTTTCTTGTTGATGTGGTTGCTGGCAAACTGTACTTGAACCAGTCTTTCGCAGCGCACAGTAGTCATGTTGCTTTTTATTTCTCACATCCCGCTCAACATCGGTCTCTTAAGTTTGTATCCTCGCTCGGTACTCACGTTGTTTTCTGTTCCTCTCATCCTTCTTTCGTTGTTCTTCTGAAATCACTGTTTTGATGTGGTGTCGTTTACGTGATTAATTTTACATTTGTTGTGGAAATCTGTGTATGACTATATATACCTATAGTTTGGATGTTCGTTACATCGCTGAGTGGTGTGCGACCATCATTTGGTGTTCCCATTTTTGCTTCCCGAGTCTCCCGCTGTGCACCGTGATCAAGGGCCGACGAGCGTACCGCGATTGCTAGCCGACGCGCGCCGCGGTCAAGAGGAGGTTGCAGTCGTCGTCGGATTGGAGCAAACTCTAGTCATCTGGGTTGGAGTGAAACCGATGATGAGCTACTTAAAAATACGATACAATGCGATTTGGGTGAGAGCAATATTTTCTTACTGATAGGATTTTGAAGGATGTATGAGCTCCATCAGTTTGCGTGTGTGAAGGCGACAACCACGTTGATGTCGGTGGACGGCGGCACGCCGCGTGTGTGCGGTGTGGCGGCAGCTCGGCTGATCTCGGTGGACAGCGGCTTGAACGCTGATCTTGGAGGACTGCGGCACGCCGCGTGCGTGCGGTGTGGCAGCAGGTGCGCTGATATCGGTGGACGGCGGCATGCCGCATGCGTGCGGTGTGGCAGTAGCTGCGCTGATATCGGTGGACGGCGGCATGCCGCGGGCGTGCGGTGTGGTGTTCTTGCGGCAGATCAGGTCGTCGGCTTGCTGTGGATGGTGTCACCGGTGTGCGGTGGATGCGGCAGAGGTCACAGGCCTGCGGTGGATCCTGACCGGCGTCGAGGCAGAGGTCTTCCAGGCGGTCTTGCGGCAGAGGTCATCGACGTCGAGGCGGAGATGGTGAATGGCGATTTCTGGCATCGAGGCAGAGGTCATGAATGGTGATTTCTAGCGTCGAGCGGAGGTTTTCTCTTGTTACGTGATTTTTGGAGACAATGTTTTCATCCTTCATCCTTCCGTATATCGAATGTTTTTTAGGAAAGTAATAATCTCCTTCCGTAATAATCGTTCGACATTTTTTTTGTTGCTGGCGTAACGAATGTTTTTATCCTTCCCTAATAATCTCCTCAGTAATAATCCTTCCGCATTTTTTTTTCTGTTGGTGGAGATGTGAGTAAGGAACGAGAGATATACCATACAGATAATCTCGTCCGTTAGATGTGAGTGAGTAAGGAGAGAGAAGGTTACGAATTAAATCTGGATCGTCAATTTTTATAGAGTTGGTTTCCTGGGTACAATTTCGTGTGTAGATTTAGTAAAACCATCTCAGTGGGGGACGTTTTCTGGGTGGACTTCGAATAGATCTATGATGGTGCATTAGTAGGGTAGACTCCCTCTATATTTGAAAAACATGTTGTTCTAAATAAGGATAGACAGAAAAAAATACTCCTCAATTAATCACTCCATGGTGTAAATACCCTATGTCCCAAAATAGATGTCTTTCTCGCCTCCCGAGTATATATATTAAAGAATATTAATATTTATAATATATAATTAGTATCATTAGATAGATCATTAAATATACTTTTATAATAAATTTATTTGGAGATATAAATCTCGCACATATTTTTCAGAAACTTAGTCAAAGTTAAGAAAGTTTGATTGATACACACTTCATAGCATCTTCCGTCTTGTGAGACGGAGGGAGTAATAAGGAGAGGACCCGGGAGTATTGTTCATGAGAAAGAGAGCATTTACACGGCGTCCTCTCCGTACTGCAACAGGCAAAAATGCCGCCAGTGCCTTCATGATTGGTCCTGCTTCAAAGTACTCCCGGGTCTTTTCTCTTTTCCATATGATTAGTATGTTCATCATTAGCATGTCTCATTAGTCAAATGTAAAACTGTAAGATTACACATGGACATGTATAAAAAAATATAATAATTGTAGCATAACAACAAGTTAGATCATTTTAATTTAACCAAATTTATATACAAATTATCAATATTTATTATACCGAAGTATCTAGATTCATCATAAAATACATTTTTATAGTATACATATTTTGCATTATAGATGCTTATATAATTTTCAACAAATCTAGTCACACTTTAGAAAGTTTCACTAAGAATTACATTCTTTTAATTAAGGATAGGGATATTATTTGCCAAAGAGTGAGCATTAGTGAATATTTGCTCCCCAAACAGGCATAGGGTCTAGTTAGAGAAGAATATACTACCTTTTGTCTTGAAAGGGACACAATTCTAGTTATATCCTTAGCCAAACTATCCAAGGTCTTATTTGGCTGCACACAAATACACTCCATCCACAAGGGTTGAAGTAGATTAAAGTGGAATTAGGTACTACGTAGGATTGCATATTTGGCAAGGGGTTACTCTAAAGTGGTTAGGGCCTATTTGGGTGGACTAGGACTAGTGGTTAGATAGCCACGGCTAGAAAACAGCTAGCTAAAAGTTAGTCAACTAGTTGTTAGCCCTTCCTGACTGTTTGGATCTTCAGCTAAAAATTACCTCCTAGACAAAAATACCATTTATCATACCATTTCTCTCTCACCAGGCTAGAGAGAATAGAGGATAGAGATGCCTTTTTTGATATGTGTAGCACTTTTAGCCCTTGTTAATTTAGTTTGAAGGATAAGGACTAGTAAACTAACAACCGTTGATGCTTTGGTTAAAGTTTAGTCCACCTCCATTAGTTCTCCGGCTAAAGTTTAGCAACTACTTTTTTTATTAGCCCATGTGGTCCAAATATACCCTTAATTGGTTTGCATTCTATGACATATTTATGATACTACAAAATAATATTTTGTGCACATTAAAAGTTAACCTCAATCACAATCTGTGTTAGGCGCATCACATTGTACGTCATACAATCCTACAGAATCTGACGTACAGTCATACACGATGCAACTTCTTCGGATGGTATGATTATGATTATTGTTTCAAAGTATATAGAACATACAAAACGTGCTCAACTAAGATTCTATAGTTATATGAAGGGTAAAAGAAAATTGAGTCTCCGCCGCCGTACCTTCACATGGTATGGATCTTTTGAACACATGTATAGCAGATACAATACAAACGTGTATGTGCAATGAAAACTGAAGCTTATACTAGTAGTACTATAGAGATGGAGTCAGAGGATAGAAGAAAAACTTGCATATTAGATCATTTGGGGAACCCGTTTGTTCCTTTTGTTGGCGGATTCTAGTTATTCCAGCTGGCTAAGTGAGTCAAGTACAATTGGCCCGTTTAAACAAATTGGTCACCGTCCATGGTTGTTGGGTCATTGGGTCACATGGGCTTATAAGCTATGACTCGGTGTTAAGTGCGTACCTCATCCGTCCCTTGGAGGCTTGATGGTTTATCCGATGCTATAATAATATTGTTCGATTGATCGTTTTTACGGTTAATTTTGACTGACTGATGTTTAAACAGTATTCTATGAGAAAAAATAAATCAAAGCACGGCATACGCGTGACGCTCCCTGAATTGGCGTGGCGCTCCCTAAATTTATGATTGCGGCCGTGGTGGGGCCCTCGGCGCATAGCAGCGCAAATCACCATGCATGATTCACGAATCCATCACAGCATTAGTGATCAGTCGCCTCAAAAAAGCCTCGGTGTCATCCAGGCCATCGCGGTATGTACTATAATAATAGTTGAGTTGACGAGTGGCGAGGAACGCATGGCTGAATTCGAGTTGAAGATATAATATTATTATCTGATGATGCTTGGCTTGGCGTAGTACGCTAGTAGTCGCTAGAGATGAATATGACCATTCCACGTCGGCCAAACAAGCCGCGCGCACGCACCTCTGAGCCACGTTTGAGCTCTCCACGCTCACTTGTTTATCTTTATAATCTCAGTCAGTGCGATGTACGGTATATGCTTATAAGAGTATAATACAATACTCCCTTCGTATAGGAAAAAGAAATCATTTTAGACAAGGTTTTGATCAAACATTGAAAATATAAATCATAAATAACTTTTAATTTATTAGATTTTAAAATGTAAAAGTTATATATGAATAGATTTGTATTGACAAATATTTTTATAAATATATATATATATATACATACTATTTTTCAATAAATATTTTTTATAAATACAAGAAGTCAAAGTTATACTTTGAAGATTGTGTCGTTGTCTAAAAAGGATTTCCTTTTTCTATACCGTGGGAGCGAGTTAGTACTATGCTAATCCGACCGTCGGTGGACGCACCTTTGAAGAGCTGCCTTGGTGTCGCTCTCGCTCTGGACACGCCAAGCAGAGAAAAGGAGACGTTAAGATATGCCTTGTGGTTGTGGATAGCGCCGTGATGACGGGACGGGACCTGTGGAGCACCGAGCAGTGACACGAGCACTGCAACTCCCGGCCCCGCCCGCCGGCGGCTGGGCCACGCGCGCACGCCCCGAGCCCGAGGTGAGGGTTGGTGATTTGGCCGTCGCGCAGGCACCAATTGTCTGGATGGATGCGTTTGTTTCGGACTATTGCCTCCACTTCCAACACGTACAGTGCACGATGGCGCGCGCGCGGCGGGTCCACGAGGCCACCACCGGGCAAGGCGTCTGCTGCATGCGCTCCGACCTCCGAAGGCGACGCGCACCCGATGGCTCCGAGGACCCAGGGGGGGGTGTGGCGTCACCGCGCACGCACTGCTGCTGCCCCTGTTCCTGCACCGCGCGCGTCAGGCAGTGTGGCAAATGCATGCGTGCGTCGGAACTCGGAAAACGAACCATTACCAAGGCCGGCCGGATCCAGAATTCCGGATTGGAACGCCACGACACGACCACGCACGATCGAGTCCTTTTCTTCTTCTGGTACCACACTGTTCTGTTCGGAACGCCACGACCACGCACTAGGCTGTGTTTCACGTGGCGGAACGTCCGGAACGTTCACGTGTAGTACTAGTACTACTAGTAGAGTGCAAATTTGAATACGGAGTACGTACAAGTACAAGCAATCCGTCACCACCTGCGGCGGCCAAGTGTGCGCGCGGCTGGAAACATCATGTTGGATTCGGATCACACAAAACGCGAGCCCGCCACGCTATTTGTCTGACTCTGATTTCGCGGCCCCTCCCGATTTTTTTCCCGCGCCTGGCAAGCAAGCAGCGAGCAGGCTCGCAAGTCAGAACGATAGGATCAGGCTCTCTCGACGTGTGATTAAGTACGAGTCACGCGACCACGTGTTAGCTTGGTTCGTCCTTCTTCATCCCCAATTAAGTCGCCTGAGCTAGCACTGCAAAAGGCAAACTTTTCAGCTAGCTGCTTGTGCCTGTGGCTGGAGTGGAGTACGTGAGCACGGGTGTGTGTCCACTGCTGCCTGCGTACGTGCGCCATCGATCGACGACGCCAAGTTGCCATGCATGCACGATGCCGGCTGGCTGGCCGCGACATGTTTGGAAAAGGAGGAGAAGTAGTGCACGGCTTTGCCTTTAATTTGTACGCCGACGATCGAGCTAGGCTTTAGTCAGACGCTTGTAGTATACACGACAAAAGTGGTCAGTCCAGAGGCCGTTGCAGCATCCTACTTCGGGTTGGCTTCCGACGGCCGCCCTTTCGTCCCCCTGCTGATCTTTTTGATAGAAAAAGGATCGCAGCCAGATTCATCCAAGCTTTCGGGCGGGGGATAGCGTGTCAATGTGTCATCGACCCACCAGGAATCTGGATTCTGGAAGCAGCAGCATGTAGGCATGGGAAAAAGCTGGACGACCTATCCTCGATCTTTCTCTCCCAGCTTCGTGGTCTGCTCAAGTTTAGCACACCACACGGTCCACGGCCCGTTTTGCTAATAAGTTTCGGTTCATTGAACATGCCCAGGTTTTCACCACGCCCAAAAGTGCACATGTCTGTTTCGTTCCCGGCCTTCACCTGCCACGCTACACAGCTATGGCGTGGCGTTCCCATGCAGTTTCTGGCGAGTTATGGCGGGCATCCAAACGAAACTGGACCAATAATCTGGGTTCATGCATCGTCCGTGACGGCAAAAATTAAAAGGTCCCGAAGGCGAGACTGATGGCTGTAGCATAGTACTGGCATGTGTTTAATTAATTTCAGGGAAAGTCCACTTGGGAACGACGACAGAAGGTGCCTACAACCTACCCAGGCCATTGGCTCGCCGAGCCGGTCTTTGATTCAAAGAAAAAGTCTAAATAACCCCTGAACTATTGACCATGAAACACATAACCACAACCTACGAAACGGTCTAATTTAGACCCTGAACTTTTCAAAACCGTCTATTTTACTCCTGAACAGTTTTCGATGGCGGTTTGCTACAGTAAAACCAGATTTGTATTTTTATTTATTTCCGCTAAATATTTGAAAAATCATAGAAAACATAGAAAAATCCTAAAATAGAAAATCCAACTTTGTTGGACTCCACATGAGTAGATTGACATAGTGAACATATAATATGATATTGTTTAGTACAAAGTCTTTGCTATAAAAAAATTTAGATTTGTAAACTATAAAGCTACAACAAAAAATGCGTACTAAACGTACCATATTATATATTTATTGTGTAGATCTAATCATGTGGATTCCAACAAAATTTAACTTTTTATTTTAAGATTTCTCTATGATTTACTATGATCTTTCAAACATTCTGCGGAAATAAATAAAAAATACAAAACTGGTTTTACTGTAGCAAACCGTCGTCGAATACCGCTCATGTAAAATAGACGATTTTGGAAAGTCCATGGGATAAATTCGACCGTTTCATAGGTTGAGGTTATGTGTTTCAGGGTCAATAGTTTAGGGGGTTATTTAGACTTTTTTCTTGATTCAAATCTAAGAGCAACTACAACAATAGACTTTTCATATTCTTCCTAAATGGTAGGAGTAGAGATTTTGACGGAAAAAATACACTCCAACAGTTTATCTAAATGGTTGTCCAAATATAACCATCTTCTATTCTGGATTTTCGCTAGCCAAAAATAGAAGACGAGAATAGCTCTCTAAACTACATGCGAGGTATAGAAAAGTGTTGGAGATTGCAAAGATATAGAAAATATTTTTATGCAAATGACTCTAAATAATGGTTTAGAGAGTGAGATTTAGAAAGACTCTTGGAGATGCTCTAAAATCTCCGGTCGTGGAGTACTGTGCGAAAAAAACATGCTGATATTTTTAGTTCTCTAGACTGCATGCGAGATATAAAAAATTTGTTAAATATAGAAAATAATTTTTATGCAAATGACTCTCTAAATGATGGTTTAGAGAGTGAGATTTAGAAAGACTATTGGAGATGCTCTAAAATCTCCGGTCGTGGAGTACTGAGAGAAAAACATGCTGATATTTTTAGCTCTCTAAACTGCATACGAGATATAGAAAAGCGGTTGGAGATTGCAAAGATATAGAAAATATTTTTTATGCAAATGACTCTCTAAATGATGGTTTAGAGAGTGAGATTTAGAAAGACTCTTGGAGATGCTCTAAGATCTCTAGTCATGGAGTACTAAGCGAAAAACATGTTGATATTTTTAGCTCTCTAGACTGCATGAGAAATATAGAAAAGCTGTTAAAGATTGCAAAGATATAGAAAATAATTTTTATGCAAATGACTCTCTAAATGATGGTTTAGAAAGTGACATTTAGAAAGATTCTTGGAGATACTCTAAAATCTCCGGTCGTGGAGTAGTGAGTGAAAAACATGCTGATATTTTTTTTGACTCACAAACATGTTGATGTGTGATACTATTTACAAAAGCTAAAAGAAATGTATTTACAAAAGCCAAAACATTTTATAATTTGAAATAAATTATAGAACGTTTTGGTTTTTTTAGATACATTACTGTTACTATATATCTAAGACTCTAAGTGTATAGCAAAAACTATGAATTTTAAAAAGGCATAATGTCTAGGATGGAAATAACAGTATTTAATCCGTAGCTTAGAATTGATTTGATTTTAATTGAACCCGATTTGGCTAGAGATACACACTGCATTAATCAGATTTGGTTGAAGATACACTGCAATAATCAGAACCTGTTTTTACCACTGCATCTAAAAGCTTTCAAAACTAAATCAATTGCAGCATTTTTTTTTTTTGAGAAACAGCCTACCGTTAAAACGCTACACTTGGCATGAAGACAGCATCCCGACGTTACAACCTGTAGCCTCCCTCCTCACCTGACCGTGGAATCGGTCCGATTCATACCCCACCTCCATCCACCGTCCGCTCCTCCGCGCCCGCGGCCGGCGGCTCACAGCCGTCCACCGTCCACGGCACCGAGAGTACCCCAGCCACAGAAGATCCTGGCATCGCCTATAAATTGCTCACCACCTCGTGTTCCCTTCCCCGCACCGCTCTGAACCCATTCCCGAGCCTGATCTCCTGCTCCTCTGCGACGCACGCACGCTCCCATCCCAATGGCCCAGACTATGGCCGCCGCCTCCGAGCTGGCCACCCTGAAGCGCCCGTTCGGCGGCAACGACGGGTTCGGCGACGGCAGCAACGGCACCGTGGCCGACGACGAGAAGCCCAAGGCGCGCCGGCGGGAGGCGGACCCGGCGGCGGCGCTGGCCTCGGCACGGCACGAGTTCGGCGAGCACGGCGGCGTGAACATGTCCATCGAGGCGTCGGCGACGTTCACGGTGATGGAGCCGGACACGATGCGGCGGCTGTTCGCGGGCGAGCTGGGCCCCGACCGCGGCGACATGTACATCTACAGCCGGCACTTCAACCCGACGGTGCTGGCGCTGGGGCGGCAGATGGCGGCGCTGGAGGGCACGGAGGCCGCCTACTGCACGGCGTCCGGGATGTCCGCCATCTCCGCCGTGCTGATGCAGCTGGTGGGCGCCGGCGGCCACGTGGTGGCGTCGCGGTGCCTGTACGGCGGCACCCACGCGCTGCTCTCCCGGTTCCTGCCGCGCACCTCCGGGGTGCGCGCCACCTTCGTGGACGCCGACGACGAGGCCGCCGTGCGCGCCGCGGTGGTCCCGGGGGAGACGCGGGTGGTGTACGTCGAGACCATGTCCAACCCCACGCTGGCCGTCGCCGACATCCCCATGCTGGCGCGGGTGGCGCACGAGGCCGGCGCCAAGCTTGTGGTGGACAACACCTTCACCCCCGTGGTCGTCTCCCCCGCGCGCCTCGGCGCCGACGTCGTCGTCCACAGCGTCTCCAAGTTCATCAGCGGCGGCGCCGACATCATCGCCGGTAAGCACACGTCCTAGCCTAGCTAGCATCCGACTCCGATCCTCCCCCGCGGGCGTCATCGGCGTGTGTGCATGCAACGACAAATTTAGAAACGCCTCACAGATAGTCTGTGGTTGCAATTTACTCCTACTGCTCCTAGCTAGCGCGCTGCGTGTGCGAAACGGACGTTCTACGACGCGCTGGCCGGCGCGGCATTAGCGGGATGCATGCATGAATCCCTTCTTTAGTTTCCCCAACTTTCTACAAATATTTCTAGATTCTCTGTCACATCAATCTTTAGCTACATGCATGGAGCATTAAATGTAGATAAAAAAAATAACTAATTATACTTTTAGTATGTACATGTCGAGACGAATCTTTTGAGTCTAGTTAGTCCATGTTTGGACAAAATTTGTCAAATAATAACGAAAATGCTACCGTGCCAATTCCAAATATTTCCCAAAACTAAACAAGGTCTTACTTTTACAGCACTTGCAAATTGCAGTTAGAAAATTAACTCTTATACCTTTTAAGCGTTGTTGCATAGTACTACGAGATTACGAGTAGATATGTACCAGACGACCACTCGACCCTCTCTTATTATTTGTCCTGTACGGTTACGTGAGTGTGCTCCAGGCCTCCAGTGAAGCTGGGGCCTCAAAAGATTCCTTGGTCACATGGAATCTCTGGAGCCGGACCGGGGTAATAGTAGAAATCAGCAGACCGTAACATCAGTGATTACGACTATGACACATGAGACATGACTTACACGAGTCCATCACTGCATCGCTATCTATATATCCCCCAGTAGCCGTGGAACAATTTGGTAACGGAGGAAGCACGTGCGCTTTTAAGTTGTTCACTTCAAAATTCCTTTCTCAGGGTTTAGCTGGGCTCAGATCACTAGGTTGATCTGCACGTACGCTCTACTAGTCAAATTCTGCTGCGTGCAGTATTTTTTTTAATGTGAATCCTTTTTTATCCGCAAATAGTAGTGGTGGTTGTAGCAACAGGCTGGCCTGTGTTACGTGTACAGTCTACATATAGTTATTCGCAAATATAGACAGAATTCACCAAGTACTTTTAACTGAACTACCAAAAAAAAAAGACAAAATGTTGACGTGCATGTGAGAGCTAGCGGCCAGTGAGCACACACTCACTCATAGCCACTCTCCCTTGTCTTTGAGCATGACAAAACAATGACGTTACAGTCGACCGTGGCTCTCGATCGCCCCATGTGGCGACGACGACGACGAAAGGAGTCGAGGTCCCAAGCGACAAGGTACTGAGTCACCTAGTAGGCTAGTAGGAGTAGCTAGAGAGTCCCCCTGCCCGCTGGAACGTGACGTGGTGACCCACTGCATCTAGCTAAGCTAGCTGCTCCTCTTTCTTTTTTTAAAGATCCGGTTATTCGGTAGAGAGAAAGAGAGTTTATAACATAGTGGCTCTGTTTATTTAAGCTATAATTTAACTTTAATCTGTACAAATCAGTTATAAAACAATATTTTTCTCTCACAATAAATCAGCCGTTTCACCTTATCAACAATTTATAAATCCTGCCGAACAGAGCCAGTAATGCGCAAGGAGCGCAGCCGCTTGCAGCAGACCGCTACAAGGGTTAGGAATACAAAAGCTAATTACTCAGTAAAAATGAGTTACCAACTGTTAGTGGCCTCAGGATCCTTACTCCACGTCTCCACCAGACCACCACGCGCCGTCGACAACGAGCTACTACTCCTGACTCCTCTGTCTGTGCCTGTCACGCTCCATGTGTGGCACGTCAGGTCTGTCCAAGCCAGGTCGGGGCCTCGGCGCCGGCGGGTCCTCCGCATGGGCCGATCCATATCCTCTGCCGATCGCAGACGCCGGCCCGGCCTCGTGTTTGGTTCGCAGTTACTACTACTCAGTACCTAGTAGGAGTACTGTAGGGTGTGATTGGTTGCGTGCGTATCCTTCAGCCAGGCTCACGTACTGTAGGGTGTGATTGATTGCGTGCGTATCCTTCAGCCAGGCTCACGAGATGCGGGTTGCTAATATTTGGTTGCTTGTATGGTGTTCTGGGCCTGGCTCTGCTCATGCAAAAGGCTCTCCTCAGCCTGGCTCACCGGATACGTAGGAATTGAGCGTTTCTCCAGAGCCAGGCTCACCAGATACAAGCGATTACTCAGTTAATGATATTGTTAGCGCATGATTAGCATATATTAATTGATATTAATATATTTTCAAAAATATTAAGAAATAATAATGTAAATTAAGAGCAATGAAAAATAGTTGCACATAATAAATTGTGTAATTATGTTTATTAACCTTAAACAATAATGGTTTATCTCATGCAATGTATTCTTGTGCAAGCAACCAAACACCATCTTAACTCAGCCAGGCTAGTTAGGTGCAAGCAACCAAACATGACATTGTTGCATGCTCTGAGCCTGGCTCTAGAGGGCCTGACTCCTAGATACGAGCCAGGCTAGACTGCTAGAAAAAACTATCAAGATTGATGGTACCAAATTCATATCATTAGATATATCATAGAATATATTTTTATAATATGTCTATTTTATATCATAGATGTTATTATTCTTTTCTATAAAGTTAGTCAAAGTTTAAAAAGTTTGACCAGCACGAATCCTAGGAATTGCTTCTTCTAGGGAGAAAGGGAGTATTTCCCGTCGTCACGCATATAATCATTTTGTCTGCCGCGCCTTTTCTTCGTTGCGTTGCACCCCGCTCCTCAATAATGCATCGGTGTGCGACCCGCAGCAGGAGCACGTAGTGCAGCACCACTGCGCGCGGCTTTTGTCCTGACTCCTGCCCGGCCCTGACACGTACAAACGGCATGCCGCCAAGACCTGACCGTGCTTTGCTTGTCGTCTGGCCAGGCCTCCCTCACGTCCTGCCGCGTGCGTGGGGTCCCCGGTGGTGCACGAGATCGATCCAGGCCAAGCCAAGCCGTCAGCGGCTCAGCGCAAGCGCAACGAACAAACCTGCCACGTAGCGAATTGAATTTGAATCTGATTTGTTTTTTTTTACCTGCATAGAAGTAGAGTAATGTGTACATGCTCGTTCATCTGAACTTGAATTTGATGTGCTAATAAATGGTCTACGTACGACGACGTACGCTCTTTGCATTGCACCGCATGCAGGCGCCATCTGCGGGCCGGCGAGCCTTGTGAACGCGATGATGGACCTGCAGGACGGGGCGCTGATGCTGCTGGGCCCGACGATGAACGCCAAGGTGGCCTTCGAGCTGTCGGAGCGGCTGCCGCACCTGCCGCTGCGGATCCAGGAGCACTCGCGGCGCGCGCTGGCGTTCGCGACGCGGATGCAGCGCCTGGGCCTGCGCGTGCTCTACCCGGGCCTCCCGGGCCACCCGCACCACGCGCGCCTGGCCGCCGTCGCCAACCCGGGCTACGGCTCCGGCGGGATGCTGTGCCTCGACATGGGCACCGAGGAGCGCGCCAACCGCCTCATGCACCACCTCCAGAACACCACCCAGTTCGGCCTCATGGCCGTCAGCCTCGGCTACTACGAGACGCTCATGTCCTGCTCCGGGAGCAGCACCAGCAGCGAGATGCCGCCCGAGGACCGCGCCAGGGCCGGCATCTCCCCGGGCCTCGTCCGCATGTCCGTCGGCTACAACGGCACGCTGGAGCAGCGCTGGGCGCAGTTCGAGCGCGCGCTCGTGCTCATGCAGCCGCAGCCGCCGCACCACCTCAACCTCAAGGCCGCCGCCGACCGCGACCGCGACGGCACCGGCACCGACGCCGGCAACAACCACCGCAAGCACTGACGCCTGCGCTTCCGACTCCGATCCCTAGTGTGCATGCATGCGTGATATGTGCTGTGGACTTGTGTCGTGTTCGTCGTGTATATATACTATTGAAGTAAGGTTAACCGTCTGATCCCTCTGGTTCAGATGGATATGCCGGTGCAGGGCGGCTTGATCTCTGGGGAACTTGGGGAGTGAACATGAATAAATGGGATGCATCTTTAACGTTTTTCTCCATTAACCTCTACTATGAATCTTGTGAGAAGGAATTTCAGAATGACTTGTTGCAGAAACATGCATATACGTACAGCTTCTTGAGATCTGCATACTGCAACGCTATTTAAATCAGTGAGCAGGGTTTGCTGCGAGTGCAAGTCTGGACTCAGCAAAGAAACCGCCCCTCTACTCTCATCTGACACCACTGTTTGGTCATATTTGGTACTGAGATTCAGGATCAAAGTCATCCTGGGTTTGGCATTCAGACTCAGGGTTTCATGATCAGGCAGTCTGGAAGACATTCTGGACCATCTTCTTCGGAGCTGCCATCGCCGCGGACTCGAGCTCTGCGATCTCAGCAGAACTAAGCCTCCAGCCGAGCGCGCCCAAGTTCTCCTCGACATGCCTCGCCGTTTTGACGCCTGGGATAGGAATTGTGCCTTTGCAGATGCACCAGTTGATGGCCACCTGCGTTGGTAGTACCGTGTCATCTTCGGATTACGAAGAACACTTTGATGATCGAGTGCCGTCTAGTTGGTGGCATGCTCAGCAAGCCATTCTGTACTCGGTAAGCACTTACCTGAGACATGGTTTTCCCCTTCTTTTCGGCAATCCTTCTCAGGCAAGACAGCAAAGACTCCAGCCCAGGAAGAATTTGTCGGAACAGCACTGACCTGCATGGCAGAGTACACAGATAAACAGACCCTGAAGACGTGCACTCATCATCTACCAAAACAAGAGTTCAGGAAAAAAAAAACAAAGGCTCTCAAGCCCAGTCGGATCACCTTGGTCCTTTAGGGAGGTTAGAAGCATCATACTTCCCAGTGAGCATTCCTAATCCAAGCGGACTATATGCGATGAGACGAACGCCCAATGAATCACACACGGTTTTCAGTTCCATCTGTTCATCACCCATGCTCAGTAGTGAGAACTGAACCTGTATGACTAAGTGCTTTCAGAATTCAGATGATTTCAATACTGAATTGGGAGTTATATAAAACATACAGAGATAATGGTTTCCTGCAGGCACCTGAGCTGAGCTCAAGGGAACTCCTTTAGAAGCTAGATAGCTGTGGATCTTCAGAAGCTGCTTTGGCCCGTAATTGCTGACACCGACAGCACTTACGAGACCCTAAGAAGCAAAACTTGCAGTCAGAATGTGTGCCTAACTGACCACACAGAATGGAGCTCCGTAATTTCGACAATGACATGGCATGACAAATTCATAATCTGAAGTGGATGTTTCAAAGTTCAGTGACCTTTTCATACATTTCAACTAGTCCATCCCAGAGGGCGCGCTCCTGCAAGGGTGCATAGTTAGCAGTAGACCAATGCAGCTGCCCTATTCCGAGCCGATCAAGTTGTAATCTTTCCAAAGAAGACCTGAAAATAGGCACTCCATGAGTCACATAAACTCTCAAACTAGGTAATCCTCAGTTTTTGCTTAACAATTTGCAAAGCATTCGTGCTAGTCTGCAAGTCCAGATATTTTGAAGAAAATCTGTACTAAACAGAGTGAAATTTAGTTGGTATACATGAAACAAACAAATCGGGAGAATACTTGCAGGCGCCGACAAACTGCCCCGATGTAAGTCGCCAAGGATATGCAGCAAACTTAGTTGCAATGATCACATCATCTGGAGATTTAATTGTCCCTGGCACAGTGTTTAGGAACAAAATTAAAGCAGACTGTAACCGAAAAACTGACAGAAAGAACATTCTTGGTTTCCTGAAACCATTTTGAGTCCTTGTGTTAATCTTACCTTCACACTCAAGGATGAATTTACCGAGTAGCCGTTCGCTTTGTCCATTTAGCCTTCCAGTTCCGTAAGAGTCAGCAGTGTCAAAAAGGTTTATGCCATTCCTTACCGCTAGATTGAAGCAGTCCTGAAGTTCGTTGTCCATGCTTTCTTGATAGCCCCAAAGTAGCTGGTTTCCCCATGCCCATGTTCCAAAACCCATGGGGGAAACGGAAAGGGGACCAACTTTCACCTATATTTATTAACGATAATGTACTATCAGAAGATTCAGGTGAAGAAATAGGAATCGACAACCCATTGAATTATGTGCTAACACTTTTCAGTTAGGCAGATACTGTAGTATGTCGTGGTTTAGACTTCAGACAGAAATGTGAGGTCATAAAAGATACATGGTTTCCTTTTGTTTGGATTAACAGAGGTAATTCGAGCTTTATAGAAGACTGAAACTATAAGAGACCAATTTTGAAAGCTTCACTTGACCTTAAGAAGCCATATACAAATACATAACTCGAAAGTTTGGTTTGCTCAGTCAATATCCTCTGCCTGATTTCATGATTTGCCAGCATATATTGTATGGTGCCACAAACTAAATCATGTCTGTTCAGGTGCAAATTACGCATAAAAGCGAACCAGGTTGTGTCAGGTCTTACGAACACCCACCGTGACATTTTTATTAATAGCAATAGCAATTAAAATAGCAATATCAGGTCTAACCTGTACTGGGAATCAGCAATGGATCAATCCATGATGGACTAACCCAAATGCCATTGTTAGATGCCTTGGTCTTTCTGCTTCTACTATGCAGATTTTTGGGCAGCATGAGTTGAAATCCAAGTCTAAATTTACCATGCACTTCTGTAGGGTTTTGAAAAATAAAATAAAATCTAGATCTGTTTGATGAATGCTGTCAGTTATAGTTATACAAAAGGTAGTAGTTCTGAATCATATTGCTTTTGTAGTATGTCGTGGTTTAGTATCTTTATACACGGTTTCCTTTTTTTTTTGGCTTAACAGAGGTAATCCAAGCTTTATAGAAGAATGAAACTATAAGAGACCGATTTTGTAAGCTTCACTTGACTATAAGAAACCATATACAAATACAGAACTCGAAAGTTTGGTTTGCTCAGGTCAATATCCTCTGTCTGATTTCATGATTTGCCAGCATATATTGTATGGTGCCGTCAAGTAAATCATGTCTGTTCAGGTTCAAATCATCATGTATAAAAGCGAACTAGGTTGTGTCAGGTCTTAGGAACACCCACTGGGACATTTTTAGCAATAGCAGGTCTAACCTGTACTGCGAATTAGCCATGGATCGATCCAAGATGGACTAACCCAGAAATGCCATTTTTAGATGCCTTGGTCTTTCTGCTTCTATTAGCTCTGAATCATGTGCGAACTAGGTTTCGTGCCACAAGTTTGACTCAATTTGTAAAAAAATATATGCAACATTTATATCTCCAAATAATTTTGTTAAAAAACTAGACTTAAAGATCTTTCCGATGATACTAATCACTTAATATAAATATTAATATATTTTAATATATAATTAACGGCAGTGTTTTCTTGGGAAGCGAGAACGACACTTATTCTGGAACAAAGGGAGTAGAGCTTATGATTTATGACTGCTGCGATGTTCCATTTCTCTGAACCTTTTCTTTTGTTCGATGTGGTGTCTATTAGCAGTGCCTGTCCTTAGCAACCTGCACTCAATTCGAGTGGTAATTATTTCATTTGGGCAACCCAATGGTTCATGGGTAACAGATTTTTTTAACGGCTACCCATAATTTTCCTAATGTGTTGTGTGGGTCTGCTACTTGTTGAACCAAACTTCACCCACTTGCATGGCTACATGCTATTGACAAAAAAAAAAATGCTGACAGAGTACCGGAGGAAAAAGGATCAGAGGTATTGTCGTCAGTTCTGTAGAATGGAAGGTAGCATTGCTTCAATACTCTGATTTTAATGCACAGCTATTTTGGGCCTGACAATTTGTATCTTTTTTCATTCATGTTTAATTCTAGCAGGATAACATTCTTGATGGCGTACATTTTATCAAAATTACTGTAACTGAAACATGAACTGCGAGAAAATCATCCATACAATTGACTATTGTGTCCAATGTTTAATGTCTAATTTCTTGATTTGTCAAGCGTATATATATTATCAAAGAAAAGTTACAGATGATAGAGCCCAGTGTAACACCCTGATTTAATTTTTCCCCAATTGAATAAAATAAATTAGAAATTAAATAGGTTGTCTATTTAATTAGAGGAGGAAAATAAAATTTATTTATCATTTTTCATGTTGCATTCATGCCATTGCATATTTTTATGGTGTGGTAAATGATTTATTAAAACCCGTATAGGGCGAATCGGATTTATTCTATTTAGAAAGCAAATAAAAGATTTATGAAAATTTTACAAAATTAAACTCAAATCTTATTTTCAAAACCTAGGGAAAATATTACTAAAATATTTCGAAGTGATTTTGATTTCAAACTGATTTGAATTTGGATTTCAAAATGAATTTGGAAAAAGATTGTAAAGTAAAAACAAAAAGGAAAGAGAATTGGCAACGGGCTCATTTTCTTCCCCTAACCAAGCCCAACCCGTTTTCCCCTCCCTCTCTTCCCAACCGGCCTGCTCGGCGCCCCCTGGCCCAGCGCCGCATCCCGCCTCCCCTCACCGCGGCCCGCGCACGGCCTGCCGCCTCCCTCACCCCCCCGCGAACGCGCGCGTCCCCGGCCTGCACCGCATGGCCCGCATCCGCACACGCCGCTCCGCGCGCACCATCGCGTGCCTTTCTCTCTCTCTGTCGCTGCAAACCGGTCCCCACCTGTCATTGTCCTTTCCCCACCGACGAGTGGAGTCCACCCGTCGTCTCTCCCTCAACCTCCCGCTCCGCCCTTCGCGCTCACCCTCGGAGCCGATCGATCCCAGCCGCCACCACCCTCACCCTGGCCTTATAAGCCCACGCTCACCTCTTTCGCGGACCACCCGCCACCACCCAAATCGCCGTAGGCGCCCCCTTCCCTCTCCAGCTCCTGCACCGACGGACCCGCGTGCCACGTCCGCCTCCGTTGTCGATTCGTCGCCGTCAAGCCATCTTCAGCGTCGAGGACATCTCCATCAGACCCACGGTGAGCTCCGCGATCGATCCCACCTTTCTCCGAGCTCTCTACCACCCCCAGCGAAGTTCCGAGCCGCCCCAGCCATGGCACCACCGCGCCGGAGGCGGGCGCCGCCGTGCCAAACCCCGCCGGCGGTCACCCCACCCCTCGGATCGCCCCTGCACCGTCCGATCTTAGATCTACGGGTTAGATTAGATCAAACCCCGAACCGGTATACACCGGGTGCGCCTGCGCCGTGGACACAGTTCACCCCGTCCACGTCAGCGGTCCACCGTACACGCGGCACGCCGGTCCAGCCCCCGTACGCCATGTGGCACACGTCGGCACCACGCGGCGCACACGCCAGCCGACCGCCCCGATCTAATCCTAGCCTCGGGCGAATCGGAAGGAGGAAGGCCGAGGCTAACCGAGCGCTAGCCTCGGGCGAGTCGGAAGGAGGAAGGCCGAGGCTAATCGAGCGCTAGCCTCGGGCGAGTCGGAGGAGAACCCGCTAGCCTCGGCCGAGGCTAATCGAGCGCTAGCCTCGGGCGAGACGGAGAAGAGCCCGCTAGCCTCGGGCGAGTCGGAGGAGAACCCGCTAGCCTCGACGCGTGGCGCCACGCAGACACCCCGCACGCGCCAGCCGACCAGCCTCGCGATTTTTGCACTTGAGCCCTCCAGATAGGCCAAATAAACCCGCAGTCCATTCTTCCTATTCACCGAGTCTAATTAAACTCGCGTTCTAGCCCTTCCGTTTCCATCAAAATGACCCCCGGTCCTGATGCCATTTAAAACCTGGTTTCTTTTATTTTAAAACCGAAAATGACTTTGATCTATTTACAGTTTTGCCATCCAACTTCAAATGCTTATAACTTTTGCGTTTTAACTCCGATTTGACCCATTCAACTTGCGTTAGATTCATAATTTCGTTCTCTACGCAGTAGAACTATTTGTTTACTGTTTTCATACTGTTTGTTGTACTGTTTCTTATTTTGCTTTGTATGTGCCATGTATGTTGATTGGGCCAGAGAGTGCGGAGTACGAGGACGCTCCCGACCCTTCCTGTGACCCTGCAGATTCGACCCAGCCCGAAGGCAAGTGTCCTTGAACATCTTGCACCTACTTTATTTTACTTTTGGTACTAGAGTAGTTAGATCTTGTAGATGCATGCTTGTCATTAATTTGAATCCCATGATATGGTTTACTAGTTATTGTTATATTATCCTTGTCGCCTGTTTTGGGTTGTTCGGGTAGAAGTCTTGCTTAGCCCTGCAGTCATGTTGGGATGGGTTGATGGTCAAATATATTTAATCCTGATTAATGAACTATGAAACGATGTGGGCATGGTAACTTTTGTAGAAACATGGTTTAGGTAAATCCGGCAGGATGGAACCGTACTGGTGGTTTTGTGCCGTGGGACTCGGCAGCTGCTTTGGTTTTTGGTTCGGGGCTCGTGCTAGACATATCCTGCCTGGATCCCTAGGACCCGGTTCTTGGACAAGTAACCCGGCAATACAGCGCAACCATGAGATCTGGATGGGCTGGACCTGGCTAATTAATTAGTTTTCCTCTAAGTTATGCTACACGGGGTTCGTTTAGTGGCTCAAGAGGGGTCCCTTGGGGTCGTTGACTTATGGACAGGGGAGAAACCTTAGAGTACGTGTAACACAGACTTGGAGGGACTTTGTAAAGGCCTTGCAGTGCAACCTGCTATGCACCTTGGCAGTGTTTAGCGTGACGGGATCTGCACGACTCATGGGTAACGATGTGCAACCTCTGCAGAGTGTAAAACTGATATATCAGCCGTGCTCACGGTCACGAGCGGCTTGGACTTCTTCGAGATTAGTTGGTTACTGGTTGCTGTTTCGGGTCATCTGATGGACTTCAGGTGCGGCTGCCTGATGGACTTCAGGTGTGGGTACTTGGTGTGACTCCAAGAGTTGGTTACTCGGTGCGACTCCGAGTGTGGTCTTGCTCGGTGCGACTCCGAGTGTTGTTACTTTACTACGGAGTCTGTCTATAACCTAGTAAATAGGTGCATAGGAATAATAGGATTAATAGGATGTGTCGCTTTAGGCGCTTGAGTCAAACAAAGTCAGCCTACCTTTGTTATAAGCCTCATAAGCATATATTTCCTACACTTGCGGAGTACATTTCGATGTACTCACCCTTCCTCTTTGTCCCCCTGCTACCCCACCCAGACGCTGGCGATTACGGAGACACTGGTGGCTACGTTCACGAGGAGCCGGAGTATCCAGAGGACGGTGGCTTCGACCCTGACGACCTGTACTAGGATGGCGCTACCCCCGGTCGACCTTCCTGTGGAGATGGAGTCCAGACTTCCGCGACTACTTCAGAGTCTTCATTAGAGTTAGATGTCGAGAGAGTCTGTACTTTTTCTTTCAGACCCGAGGGTCATTTATGTAATAATATTCGATATATTAATAAAAGCATTGTTTTGATATTTACTATGATGTGGATATATGTATGAAAATTGATCCTGGCATACATATATTGTGCTCCAATTTTGTTCTTAAAATTGGGGTGTCACACCCAGGCCAGGAACAACCGCAGGGGCCAGTGTGGTGGCGGCTTGACCGCATGACAAGAAGCTACAGAGGCAAGGTGAGACAACAGGAAATGGTAGATGGAGTAGTTCATTGGCTTATTTAATGCATTCAAAAGAAGCTGGGGAAGTATTTTAGTACTCCCTCCATTCCAAATTATAAGACGTTCCAAGAATCTTGGAGAGTCAAAGTTTTTCCACTTTGACCAAAATTATAGAGAAAAATATAAAGATTTATACCATCAAATATACATATTATGGAAATATAACTAATGGAGAATCTAATTGCACTTAGTTGATATCATAAATATTATTATCTTATTATATAAATTTGGTCAAAGTTGAAAAACTTTGACTCTCCAAGATTCTTGGAATGTCTTGTAATTTGGGATGGAGGGAGTATGAGTTTAACACTCAACGATGAGTGACCTGGAAACAAGAACTCCATCTTAATTTTGATTTCCACTTCTTGTGTAAATAACAATCATGTATCCAGTTAGCACACACGGGATCAGACAAGTTTCATAGCTGATTTTGATTCAAGCTGTTCAGGTAGTCGTTTTCACGGCTGATTTCGGTTGTTTTAATAGTATTATGTGAAAGAGAATAAGCCGAAGTACGGCATGGCTCATAGTAACCGTCGGTAACAACGCCCATGGTGTGTAATTAAACTGGTAAAAATGGTGATCTTTCACAATGGCATGTAATTAAGCTGGTAATAACTGTTCAAAAGAGCAAACAGGCCATGGTTCTTTCCAACGGCAATCACCCAACGTGGAACATTTAGGGTTCTGTGCAGGACTTCCGTAAAGAAGAACGCCAGCATCAGTAACAGTGTAAGCACACAGCAGTAATGCTAGCCATAACCTACTGCAGGTTTGAATTAAAATAGTACATTCGCCGATCGATCCATATGGCTAGACGCTAAAAGGTAGTACTGGTAGAAACACTATTGGTATTGCTAATCTAATCAAGCTCCATGGGTAGTGGCGCCCCTGTGGTCGTCCGTCGGACGGATCCTCGTTGTGGTTTGTGCTTAGGGAGGCAGGAAATCAAGGTTCAGTAAAGCCGCGCACATTCAGACAGAACATCAAGTTCGCGCGGGTGTGTCCCGTTCGTTTGTTTGCCTGGTTCGTAATGGCAACCTGCGCCGCGCATTCACCTCACGTTATGTCACACTCACACACGCGTTGAGCGATGCACAGTCCTAGGAGTAAAAAACTGCATAAAAATTGGCTTTGAATCGCGCACTGGCACTGCATACAAAAAACTGCAGTACCAACGCGAATTCAATTCTCGGTTGTCAGCGCTACAGTATCAGTAACACCCACCGGGCTCCAGCACGGTAGTAGTAATGGCGTGTATCTACGGCGAGTACCAAATGCAATCAGGGTTTACTGCCCCTGCGTGACTTGTACAGTGCAGTACTGAAATGGGAGAGAGAGTTGTTGGACCTTTTCCCACGGCCAGAAGAGCGGCCCGAGCCGCAGGGCCGCGGCAGGAGGAGCAGAGGCCCGCCGGAGGCGGCACGGCTTGGCGGCGAAGGGCGTCGCCGCCCCTGCGGCGGGAGGCAGTGCCATCGGTGGTGTGTGGGGGTGGGTGGGAGCGGCGGCACTGGCTCAGCCGCGCGCGCCCGCTCTCGTCCGTTCGTCCGCCGATAAAATTCCGACCAGTTCCTCTTTGGTTTTGCTCCTGGGCCCCACAGAGTGCCGTGGCCCAGTAGGAGACCAACCCTGGGCTGGCTGTCGCGGCCCAGGCCCAACCAAACGGTGCTGCGAGGCGAGGCAGGGACTTTCGGGTTCGTGCGCGCGCGCGCGCGCGCACACGTGGGCGCGGTGCGACCGGATAGCGAGGAATCTCCTACTACTGCTATGCTAGCACAGTTCCCTATCCCTACAGTTGGCTCTGCTCTGTGCTCCGGCTGACTACTGGTTGGTGAGGGGTGGTAACTCCAGCTTTTACACACAACCACAACCAAGAACGCATTGATGATGATTGATCGGCCGATCGATGACGACGCCCGCAGCAGAGGCCAGGCGGCGGCAGCTTGCGCTGTGCCGTGCTGGTGCGGCAGCCTGCAGCGGCCCCCGTGAGCCGTGGCGGGAGTAATGACAATGTCCGTCCCGGAGGCCGGAGGCCGGAGCCCGGAGGCCGAGCTGCATGCATGCTTGGGATCTCGTAGGTGCCGACGCCGGGCCGGACAGACGGCAGGCCTTGGTGTGCGAGACCTCGCGTCGCCTTCCGTGCGGTGGCAGTGGGACGGCCGCCGCGCGCATGCGGACACGGGCGAGGCGGGCGCGGGAGTGGCCGGCTCGACTCCCGAGCGCGCGCCGGCGCGGGCGCAGGCGGACCGCCGGAATCATTTTGCAATCGATTACCTGAGCCGGCCCCTCCGGGAGCCGGGGACGGTCCTGGCGCCGCTTTCCCGTCTACTCCTAGCGTAGTACTCCCTCCATCCCAAATTATAAGACATTCCAAGAATCTTGGAGAGTCAAAGTTTTTCAACTTTGACCAAATTTATATAATAAGATAATAATATTTATGATATCAACTAAGTGCAATTAGATTCTCCATTAGTTATATTTCCATAATATGTATATTTGATGGTATAGATCTTTATATTTTTCTCTATAATTTTGGTCAAAGTTGAAAAACTTTGACTCTCCAAGATTCTTGGAACGTCTTATAATTTGGAATGGAGGGAGTAGTACCTATCACAGATAGAAGACATTTAGGACAGCGACACAGTCTCCAAAACATAATTTTGACCATTTATTTTCTTTAAAAATATTTATTGTAAAATGGTATATATATACTTTTTATGAAAATACTTTTCAAGATATTTTTTTTATACTCCCTCCATATTGTAAAACTTGACGTTTCAGACAGCGACACGGTCTCCAAAACATCACTTTGACCACTTGTTTCTTTAAAAATATTTATTGGAAAGCGGTATATGTATATTTTTATGAAAGTAATTTTCAAGACAAATTTATTTATATGATTTTTACATCCCTAAACTTAATAATTTAAAAGTTATTTATGATTTATATTCTCAATGTTTGACCCAAACCTTATCTAAAACGTCAACTTTTTTAATATGAAGGGAGTATGATTATTATATTTTTAAACTCAATAATTTAGAAGTTATTTATGATTTATATTCTTAATGTTTGATCGAAAACTTTTCTAAAAGATCTCTATTTACGATACGGAGGGTACGTACAGTACTACTAGCGTGGCGTCGCCTCGTTCTTCTAGACTGGAATCGCAGGCCGGCCGCAGAGCCTTTCGAACGGCCGAACACTCTCCACGGCGTCGGCGCTCTTGCATCTCTTCGAGTGCTTCCGTGTTTCTCTTTTTTCAGGCTTGGTTTCTGTTTCAGCGCCTCTTTTTTCGATGATACTTACTACATGATCAAAGGTAGTTTTTCTTCGTTTCAACTAGTGCATAACAAATGTCTCACGCACGTTTCATCTTTAAGTACTCCATTCTGTCGTAAATATCATTCTGAATATTGATTTCTCAAAAAAATATATCATTCTGAATATTGTTATAACCTATAAAAACTGTTAACCCCTCCTTTGATTGCTATATATACTTATAAGTCATACATACGATATATCTCTATCACTCTCTCTGCCTAATAATAACAAAGCTTTTCTTTTAACCTATTTCTTTTCCATAATATCCTTAGTAATCGTTCGTTCACCGCCATCTATTATTTTCCGGTCGTGCGCTCTGATATCGTTCCTTACAGTGTTAAATTGTACGAACATACTACTGCATACTTGTAAAGGAAATCATTTAGGACAGTGGCACGGTCTCCAAAGTTTAACTTTCTCCTTATTTCTATAAAAATATTTATGTAAAAATGACATATATATATATACTTTTATGAAAGTATTTTTCAAGACGAATATATTCATATAGTTGTCATATTTTCAAACTCAACGACTAAAAATTTATTGATGATTTATATTCCCAATGTTTGACTCAAATCTTGTCCAAAACGACTTCCTTTTCGAGTACGGAGGGAGAACTTGCTAGGAGTTAACATTGATGCAACTCCTCATCCACTAATCGTAAGTCTTAGTCTTTTCCCGAGACGAGCAAATGACAAGCTTGGGGAGCTTGTTAATGGTCGCTAAATGATCAATCTGACACAACAAATTCGTAAAGTGAAGGTACCAACATCATACTAATATTTTGTTTTCAAATAATGTGGTTGCACTCAGTGGCGGACCTAGGATTTTGCTAAGACTAGGGCCAAATTCCAGCGGCGAAACGCCGATAGCTACACAGCGGCGAAACGCCGATATACATAATACATATTTATATATATATATATATATCAATAGAAAAAACATGGAAAAAACATGGATATTACTAAGGAAAGTTCACAAATAAAGTACAATACAGTATAGCACATGATTCTCATGGAAATAACATGGAACATTTGAAAAATAAGTACCTACTGCTTGTCTGCTAGTGATTATTTGGTGCATTTGTATCTTCCACTTCCATGTCCTCAATAATAACTCCTAGTTTCAGAGCAAGGATAGCAAAACATAATTAATCTTAATGATTACTATGCATTTATATCGAAAATGGCTGAACGTAACGTAGCAGAAGTACTAGGTTGATTAGGTTCTTGAAAATAATGTAAGATGTCATCATTTTTAATGGCTACAAATATCTCTCGCTCAACATAAGAAATCATCCTATGATTCAACCAGTCATCCCCCATTTTATTCTGAGACTCAGTTTTGATAACCTTCGTAGCTGAGAAAATCCTTTCTACCGTTGCGGTTGCAACAGGTAGAATCAATGCCAACTCAATGAGGCGATAAACCAATGCAAAAGTTATGTGTCTATCAGTTTGAACCATCTTTATAGCAAGAATACCAAGGTCAATACAAGATGTGAATGAAGGACCAACTCTCACATCACTAATGAAATTATCAAGTTAATTGGCTTCGAGGCTAACCACGATCATATTGGGAGAAATCAACATCATAAATCTCAACAAGTTCAATTAGTTTATCACGATCATAATTTCCAAAGGAATTCTTTGGATCTAGACAAACAATGCATCTCAATAATTGGGTAGACCTTTCATCAAATTGACTATTCAATTCAACAATAACTTGATCATGTACCACATTAAATATCTCATTTTTGAAGTAATGGTAGTAGGTTATCTGCTGCCCTCCATGACCCCTTGAACGACCTCGAACAGTTACTTTCGCCTCCATATCAGGGATAATGATGTGATGGATCACACAGAACTCCTTTACCTCCTCAAATAGCTCATCCCAGCCATGTTGCCTTACATCATTAATTTTTTCCAGTGTGATCCCAATCAACCCAACAACCCGAATAATATTCTAATCTTTTCTTTGCAAACACTATGACAAATCATTTGTTATGCCCAGTAATCTGATCATGAGATGCATTATTGTGAGCATCTAGGCCCCCAGTGGGTTTCGGTGATTGGATGACAACGGTAAATTACTATGACTAACGTATGTTTTGCAGAAACAGTTGAGTTAGGTCATGGTGATGATGATCGTGAGGACACTATGGTATTCATGTCCCCTTATTGATGGAATTCGTTCGGTTTTCAAAGGATGGACGACGAAGACGGTGATAGGATAGTTCTAAGTGTCATTTGGTGTTGAAGGACACTTAGAGTAGCATAGGTCTTTGTTTTACCTTTGGCCGTACTATAAAGAGGGGTTTGAATGGGTAGCTTGACCTAGGTGAGACTTTTGAGTTAGGTGTGGTGCACACTTGTTAACCAAAGCCCTAGGTAGCTTAGCAAGGTCCCTAAGATCATAAGGAAGAAAGTTCGTGAAGGGAGCGTCGCAAACCGAAGTCGTTTTGGACTTCTATTTGCGATCGGACGCTCGAGCCCTAGTGACCGGACGCTGGGGCATGCGTCCAGTCAGTGGGCTGGCTGAGGGGAAAGTCTGGTTGCGACCGGACTCACCCTCAGCAATCGATCGGACGCACCAGGAGGGTGAGTCCGGTCGCGTCCAGAGAGGTTCCAGAGAAGAATTTCGTTGACCGGACGCGTCCGGTCAGTGGTGATGGATGCGTCCGATCAGCGTTTCATACAGGTGTCAGGCCCAACGTCATGTAGCCATTAGGCACTGACCGGACGCGTCCGGTCACCCCGACAGGTGCGTCCGGTCAGTGTATAACTGGCTAGACTTACCCCTTCGTGCATGATTTGAGTTGGGGGGGGGTATAAATATGCCTCCCCCTCATTCATGCTGTAACTCTTGCTCATTTGAAAGGTTGCCAAACACATAGAGATTGCAAGTGAGTGCAAGAGGCCTAGTGAGGTTGAGAGATTTGATAATTGAGTGATCAAACACCTCATTAGTGAATAGAGAGTAGCAAGTGTGCATCCACCCATCTCATTAGCCTTGCGTTGGTCAAGTGAGAGTTCTTGCTTGTTACTCTTGGTGATCGGCATCACCTAGACAGCTTGGTGGCGATCGGAGAGCTTGGTGATCATCCGGAGGCATTGTGGATGATCCAAGCCAAGTTGTGACCAGTAGCGAGCGATTCACCGGGCCGGAGTGGCGAAGAATCAGCTCGTAGTGAGCACTTGATCCTTGCGCGGATCAAGGGGGAGCAATACCCTTGCGCGGGTGCTCCAACGAGGACTAGGGGGGTGTGCCGACACCTCGATACCTCGGCAAAAAGATCGTCGTGTCATCTCTACTCTCTTTACTACGCATTTACCTTTGAGCAATTCAATTCCGCATTTACTTGTTGTTCTTTCATAAGTTGAATTGCCATGCTAGAGTAGAAATGGTTTAGCGATAGTCTTTTGTGCGATTGATTCTTGTCAAACACACTTCTAGGCACTAGGGGGTTAATTGGGGCTTGATAGGTTTTAATTCTTGCGAAAAGTTTTAGAGAAGCCCAATTCACCCCCTTCTCTTGGGCATCTTGATCCTTTCAATAAACACAAACTCAAAATTCTCCATTTGTAACAGCAAGCCTGAAGCTGTTGTTCTCTTATCCACCACACCATCTTGAACAATATTTTCTAATACCTCTAGGACTGAATTCCACATATGGAAAAGACGACATAAGGTTTTGTGATGTGAACCTCATCTTGTATATATCCTCTGCCCTTGCAAGGCTAGTTTCTTGATTTTTCCCTCTTTCACTAAAAATTTGACCCCCCTTTTCTAATTGATTTACAATGTTGCCATGATGGCTTTGGGCCAGCTGATCTCTTCTCTTAAAAGAAACATTGACAGTGTTGACAATTAATGAGGTGATATTAAAGAAATCAAATACTGATCCACAACACTTAGCAACTGAGACAACAACTAATTGCAATTGATGTGCAAAGCAGTGAATATAAAAAGCATATGGATTCTCATCCAATATCCGTCTTTGCAGCCCATGAAATTTCCCTCTCATATTAGATGCCTTGTCATATCCTTGCCCACGAACTCTAGACATAGACAAACCATGGCGAGCAAACATACTATCTAAAGCTTCCTTTAAAGATGATGAAGTTGTATCAGCAACCATCTTCATACCAAGGAACCTCTCAATAACTTCCCCTCGTGCATTGACAAACCTAGAGTCACATAGAGCAACAAAATCAGCAATGGAGTACAAACAACAAATCGGCAATCAAGTGTAAAAAAGAAATCAGCAACAAGAAAAAAAATAAATACCTCAATACACCAGCCATTTGTTCCTTGATAGATGCATCCCGCGCCTCATCAACTAGAACAGCAAAATTCCTATCCCCAATTTCAGCAACAATTGATTTGGAGGTCTGATCTGCACGAGCTTTGCACAAATCCTTTTGCACTTTATGAGAAGTCATTGTGTGGTTCTTACCAGCAGAGTCAAGTAACCTTGCTGCTTTTGCATCTTTTCTCTTATACCAATCTAGCATCTCTAAAAAATTTCTCTTGTTGCTCGAACTAGATGAATCATCATGTCCACGAAAAGCATGTGCTTGCAAAAGAAGAAATCTTACAACTCCCTATATAATAATCAAATGACCTCTATATTCTTCTTCTCCCTTCTAACTTCCCAAGAAATTACATGTGATACACTTTGTCGCTGATTTTTGTAACATTCATAATCTTTTCTTGCCTTATTGTGAGCAATGGAATTAGCATGGTCATCTAATAACTTTGGTCCATCTTTCCAATTAGTAAATCCATTTACTGTGAAGGATTCAACACCAAAATTAAATCCATCTTTCCAACGATTTGTGTACCATTTATCATGAAAACTCCTATTGTGACCATATATTTTCCTTTTGGGATATGCATGACCTTTTGGTTGGCATGGACCTAACAAGACATACTCCCTTTTTGCATCATCCCTAATGTTTGGATGCATTTCTTCAATTGGTTTTTGAAGGGCTGGATCCGCAATAACATCTTCGGGAGCAAGCACGTGATTAGAATTGCCCTCTACAGAATTAGCATTTTCATTGCTAGTTTGTTCTGAAGGAGGTTGGCCCAACTCTACAGTCTCTGCTGCAACAGCAGGCAAAACTAGCCTATTCTAATTCTACTGCACTAGTTTGGGTTCTTACTATCTTTTGTTCTGAACCTGCTTGAGATGGCAGCAGAGGAGGTTGACTGCTTCCTTGCTCTGGACTTGGTGTTGGCGGTGCTGGTGAAGGAGGTTCGATGGTTTGCTGTTGTCCGACTTGTCCCTCAGGAACTCGAGATAAATATGATGCTAAAGTCCAGCTCCTCTTCATCTAATTGGAATTTTAGAATCAAAAGTTAAATGCAAAATTAGGAGTTGAAAATTAAAATCAAAATTAGCAGACATTACTTACTAAAAAGAAAAAAATACGTTCACTTTACAAAATCAGGGTACTTGCTGCTCCGATGCGTAGCCCGTTCGTCGATTCGGCGTGGTGGTGTGGGGCGGACGGGCGGGCGCTGTAAGGAAAATGGACCTTGGGCCATTTAACTTCGGATTTTGGTGTTTGATGAACAACACAACCAAATTGGACTAATGCATTTGCAAGTGTTTGTTTTGTAGTCCAATAGGGTGCAAATGTGACTTGGACAAAGGCTATGTATTGATCCGATGATCAACACCTCAAGCAAGATATTAGAAGCTCAGTAGAAGACCCTCAAGATCAAGCAAAGTCCAAGGCACAAGAATGGAACCAAGACGGCGCAAGAAACCGCGAAGATGAAGGACCGGATTAGCGACCAGAGGGGGGGGTGAATGGGAGCCTCAAATTCAACTCGTGAATAGTATGACCCTTGTCCCAGAAAGTCACCCAAAAGGAAAGACTCGAAACGACCGGAGAGTTCACGACCTACAAGTAGGTGGATACCCTAGGAGATATCCTAGTGGTACAGCGGAACCTCCGGAGAAACCCCAAAATCAGCTGCCAAAACCTCGGAGCAAAACTGCAAAGACTGCAGGTTCACGGACTGTCTGGGGTCAGGATCCCGGACTGTCCGCCCAACGCCGGACTGTCCGACACTGGAAGTCCGGACTGTCCACCGGCAAAAGACGAGAAACATGACTGTTCTGCAGGTCTGCTGGAATGGTCCCGGACTGTCCGCGGGTTTGTACCGCGGACTGTCCGCCGTTCACTCAATAGTGAACAGTCAGGGGTCTGCTCCTGACTGAACCTGAAGAAACCCGATCCGCGGACTGTCCGCCGTCAGGGGCGCGGACTGTCCGCCACCACCCAGAAAACACAATCTTGCTCGGGCTCAAGAACAACTCCAAATCGATCTCAACCAAATCGAGAGGAACTTCGATCAAACTCCTCTCAGATGATCCTCTATGTATTGGGGTGCTAGTCCTAGGAAATCATCGCACCAAACCAAGTCAATCAAGAGAAATTCGTGGATCACTGAGAAAGGGGGAAGAACGAAGAAGAAACACGAAATCAACCCGATCTATGGATTCGTGAGGTTAGAAGAGAATCCCTTCAGTAGAAAGAAGGGGCTCACGACCAAGAATGAATTGATTCAAGTGGAATCAAAAATCATCTCGCGGAGAGGAAGAACGAAGCAAATCTCCGGGAGATGAAAAACCAAAACGTGAAGAACACAAGACACGATTTGATTTCAGGCGAAATTCCTCCACACGAGGAGACAACGAGAATACGGTCTCGTTTCCTCAAAAGATCCAAATACACAGAGGTATGATTCTCGTCTCTGCGGATTGCTTGCAGCGAGGTATGATTAGAACCTAAGCGAGGGCTATAGAGAGAGAGCTCAGGAACAAATGACTGCAAGGATAGAGGGAGAGGAGGGGTGCCTCTCTTATTTATAGCCTAAAACAATAATCCCCTTACTACCCCTAGATACACGAGCGAAGTGGCCAACCCTAGGGGTATCCCGATCCAACTCTGCTGATAGTTGATCTGACGGCCACGCGCCTTCCTCATTCTTAGCTTCGCCTCGACGCAAGCCTCAGGATGCCGCCACGTGCCGCCCAGTCGACCGCCGCGCCTACCTCGTGGATAGCCTCGCCTCCGCGCCAGCCTCTCCACGCCGCCACGTGTCGACCGTCCTTTTTGCGGACCTCCCCCCGGTTTTGAGGCCGAAACTGGGAAACCTGGGCCTTCCCCCGGTTTTGAGGCCGAAACCGGGAAACCTGTCCTCAGGCTGAGTTTTGTGGCCCAAACTCAGAAACCCGCGCGCCCAGGTTTTGAGGCCCAAACCTGGAAACCATCCTCGCCGAGTTTTGAGGCCCAAACTCGGAAACCGGCCACCCCGAGTTTTGAGGCCCAAACTCGGAAACCGTCGAGGGTAGCTTTTCGAGGCTCAGCTACCGAACCCGTGCCGTAGACGGGATGTGGTTCGCACACCCCGAGTTCCAGCACCGATGCCGGAGCATGTCCAGCCTCCACGCCGGGCATCCTCCCGACTCGGCCGATGCACCACACATCCCCATGTACTCTTGCTTGTCAACGCCACGTGCCAGCTACCACAGCTGATCCTCAGGTTTCCTGGTCCATCGGTCCAAGCTCCACGTCCACCCTTCACCGCTCCCGGTCCGTCGGCATGACACGTCCCCACTTGACCTTCACCTCACCTTGGACCACTGCCCGAGCTCCGCATCTGCACATCAACACAGCCAAGAGACATGTTGCCCGTTGATCGATCACTCATCACTCAGGAAGGGAACCACAAGGGCACATATCAACCTTGTGTTCTCAATCTCCCCCTTGATGAGTGCATCGTCAACTCATAGTATCCGTAACCAGAATAGAAGAAAGCAGAATTAGATAGAAAGAGAAAAACTCACTCGAAATGTCCAAAAGCCAGAGAAAGGGCCAAAGAAGAACAATTCGAGATAAGCGAAGCTTGGTCCCCAAAGACATGGGCAACGGTTCGACACAACCAAGCAAAAGATCGGAGCAACAACTCATCAAGAAGCAAAACTCAATCAAAATCAGAGCACAAGACTTGGTCCCAAAGACATGGGCAACGGCTCGACGCAACCAAGTCAGAAGCAAGCTGGTCCTCAAGAAGAGGCAGAAGGGGCTCAACACCACTAGCTGAAAGCTCGAACACCAAATGAAGACTGCATAAGAAGCAGCTACTGCTAGTCCCTCAAGATAGAGGCACAGAGGCTCAACACAACCAGCAGTAAGCCCGATACCAATCAAGAACCACTAAACCAAGATGAAAACAGTTAGTCCCTCAAGACAGAGGCACAAAAGCTCGACGCAACTAGCTGAAAGGATCGATATCAACCAAAAATACTCCCCCTCACTTAAAGAACTCCCCCTCAACAAGTGAAGCATAAATTGCAAATTGTCACCACAACAAGACATTCTCCCCCAATTCTCCCCCTTGGGGGCAATTTGCAATCAAAAAGAGAAGGAAAAGAGCTCAAGTAAGTCAAACGGAGCTAGGTCATGCCTATCGGAGTCAAGCACATGCACATGAGTCAAAAATGCATGTTAGCAGCTTCAGGTATATACTCGAAAGAGTGAAAGAATGCTCTAATGAGTGCTGATCCAACTACATAGCAACATACACAAGTGCTAGCAAAGGCTCAAACTGATCACCGAAAACAAGATATGAATGCATAAGCTCAGTGAACAGTTTTAAGCCATTTAGAAAGGAGTTTCACCATCAAATTAGCACTAAGCATATATAGACAGGAAGTCAAACAAGTGCTAAACATGTATGTGAGGTGAACTACCCCTAGCAAGGTTCAACCATCATGCTATAGAGTGAAACATAAACTTGTGTTTTTAGATTTTATCGGAGATATTTGCAGCAGTTTTTACACAAGTTCAGATTCAGCATGTGATTGCGAGAGGTTGAAAGCTTGTCATTGCCTAACTTTTCAACCGTGCTAAGCCTATGCATATGCAATCAGGAGCTTAAAGCATCGGTTTCGGTCTTACACTACACGGCTCAAGTTTAACTCAAAGTGCTATGAGAAACAGTCTCGATACCGTGATGTGTTGACAAAGCAATTCCATCTCGATCTTTTCAATTCACTAAAACTTGGTTCATTTTAAGCAGAATATGGATAATCCAAGCAAGTGAATGACTCAGAACTAGAGACATAGCAACCTACCATATATGCAATAGCTCAAGGGACCTCAACACATCCTACACATGCTAGTTGCCAATCTCAATGGTGAACATGTATCAAGTTTTAAGTTCATTAGACATGTTCAGCGTTCTGAAAGAAATAGCTTATCTCACAAAATGTAACAGTGATCAAAGAGAGCCTAAGCTACAAGCATCATCAGATATCATCGAAGCATACACTAATCAGAGCATAATTCATTCTAAGGAATATAGACATGAAGCTTGAAATAAAAGATGTATGCATGATGAAGTTAGAATCGGAGCCAAAGCAAAAACAGAAAGACTCAAGACCCAAAAACCAAAGGATCAGAAAGTCAGTTTATTTTACAACAAGCAAAATGTTTCCCCCATCTAAAAGGGGAAACACACACCAAGCTCACCTCTCAACCTAGCAAAAGTTGAGAGATCCAAAGGCTTGGTGAAAATATTCGCAACCTGGTTATGGGTGTCTACATGCCTAAGATCAATGTCGCCTTTCTCATAGTGGTCACGAAGAAAGTGAAAGCGAACATCAATGTGCTTGGTCTTGGAGTGAAGAACAGGGTTCTTTGCTACACTAATGGCAGAAGTGCTATCGCAAAGCAAAGGGACCCGACTGAAATCTAGACCAAAATCACGCAAAGTAGCAACCATCCATAAAAGCTGTGAAGCACAAGAAGCAGCGGCAACATACTCGGCTTCAGTAGTAGACTGGGCTACGTTCGACTGCTTGCGAGAAGACCACGAAACCAAAGAAGAGCCAAGAAACTGACAAGTCCCAGAAGTAGACTTGCACTCAAGCCGACAGCCGACAAAATCCGCATCGGAATAACCATAGAGCGAAAGAGTCGAAGAAGAGGAGTACCAAAGTCCGAACTCAGGAGTGTAACGGAGGTACCTCATGATGCGCTTGACCGCTTGCTTGTGGGAAGTCCGATGGGATGCCTGAAAACGAGCGCACAGACACACAGAAAACTGTATATCTGGCCTCGTTGCCGTCAGGTACAGAAGCGAGCCAATCATGCTTCTGTACTCCTTCTGGTCAACCGGCTCTCCGTCCTGGTCCGCGTCCATTGCCACAGTCGTCGGCATGGGCGTCGTAAGAGGCTTGGCCTCGCCCATGTCAAATTTCTTCAGGATATCCTTCGTGTATTTTCCTTGATGCACAAATGTCCCGTCTTGGGTTTGCTTAATTTGCAACCCGAGGAAGAAAGTCAACTCGTCCATCATACTCATCTCGAACTCCCTGCTCATAGTATCTGCAAACTTGGCAACAAGCGCATGAGAAGAGCCACCAAAGATGATGTCATCCACGTAAATCTGGACTAACAGGGTATCGTTGCCTTGCTTGAGGAGAAACAACGTTCTATCGACTCGTCCCATTTTAAAACCCTTGGAGAGTAAAAAGGTTTTCAAACGATCGTACCATGCTCTCGGGGCTTGTTTCAAACCATACAAAGCTTTTGAAAGTTTATAAACATGGTTTGGAAACTTGGGATCCTCAAAGCCAGGGGGTTGCCTAACATAAACCTCTTCCTCTATATACCCATTCAAGAAGGCACTCTTGACATCCATCTGGTAAAGCTTAAAACCCTTCGAAGCAGCAAAGGCTAGAAGGATTCTAATGGCTTCTAAACGGGCTACAGGGGCAAAGGTTTCCTCATAGTCTATACCCTCTTTTTGGCAAAAACCCTGAGCTACTAGTCTAGCCTTGTTCCTCACTACCATCCCGTCCTCACCCTCTTTGTTCTTGAAAACCCACTTGGTACCTATAGGGTGGCATTGTGGTGGAGGTGGCACTAAGGTCCAAACTTGGTTTCGCTCAAAGTTTTCTAACTCCTCATGCATGGCATTGACCCAGTTAGAATCAGAAAGTGCGTGTCCAACATCTTTGGGCTCAAAAGAAGCAACGAATGCAGAATGAGCAAAGTGAGAGATTTCATACGCTCGCGACCGCGTGACTCGCTGGTCGATGTCGCCGATCATCTGTCGCAGGAGGTGAACTTGCTGAACGCTTCGGGGCGCTTCCCTCGCCGAAGTCGCCTCCCCCTCGCCAGATGCTGTCGCTCCCTCAGGTGCAGCGGGTGCTCGTTGGAGAGGTGGCTCAAGAGGACCCCAGGAAGAAGAAGTCGTGGGATCGGGTCCTCGAGCTGAAGTAGTCGTCGCAGGGTCGACGAGGGCAGCCAGTGGAGTTGGCTCGGGATCACCACAATCGGCATTCTCCTGCTCCTCCTCCACAAAGATGGTCTCTCCCATCTCCTGTTCTCCTGCAACATCAAAAGTAGAAGAAACACAAGGCATAGTTTCATCGAATGTGACCTCGTAGGTCTCCACTATCCGGTTAGTTTCAAGGTTAAGAACTCGATAAGCACGTGAATAAGAGGCATAACCAAGAAACACCCCATCAGCAGAGCGAGATTCAAATTTGTCCAAATTGCCTTGCTTCAGGATAAAGCACTTACACCCAAACACCCGAAAATGAGATACCTTGGGTACCCGTCCAAAACGCAACTCATAAGAAGTCTTTTTCATCAAAGCACGAAGGAAGATGCGATTTGATACATGGCAAGCGGTGTTGATCGCCTCGGCCCAAAAACGCATAGGAGTCCTATGCTCATCGAGCATCGTCCTGGCCATCTCAACAAGGGTCCGGTTCTTGCGCTCAACAACACCATTCTGCTGAGGGACATAAGGAGAAGAAAACTGATGCTCGATTCCATTAGAAGAACAGAAGGAAGCAAACTGAGAGTTTTCAAATTCAGTACCATTATCGCTACGAATAACTCTAATGGTATCAGGTGGAAACTCAGTTTTCAACTTCAGAATAAGATCACGAGCAAACGGAAAAGCTTCATCCTTACCCTCCATAAAGAACACCCAAGAGTACCTCAAAAAATCGTCAACGATCACTAGAACGTACCACTTCCCACCCGCTGAGCAAACCCGAGCTGGAGCAACTGTGTCCATGTGAAAAAGCTCGCCGGGTCGCTTTGTCATCACCTGATTAAGAGGTGGGTGAGAAGCAGCGACCATCTTCCCGTGACGACAAGGATGGCAAATGAGGTCCTTCTGAAACTTAAGCTTGGGCAATCCTTGGATTAGGCCAAGTGAGCTAAGCCTTACAAGCAAGTCAAAACTCAAGTGACCGAGCCTCCTATGCCACTTCCACAAATCAGAAGAAGGACCAGCCATCAAACACCTAGCAGAGCCGAAAGACTGAGAAAAGTCAGCTCTGAAAACATGGCCAAAAGGGACGATCCGACAAACAAGATCTCCCCGAGGGTCTAAAACGCGACTCAAACCCTTCTTAAAGCGCACTTCACAATCATCCTCAAGAAGTTGCGAAACAGAAAGCAAGTTGAAATGCAAATTAGAAACCAAGGCAACATTCTTCAGGACAAAGTTCTCATTGAGCCGGATAGCTCCCTGAGAAACAACCTTACCTCTACTATTATCCCCGAAAGTGATGTACTCCTTGTGCATCACGGGGCTAAGGCTGGAGAACCATTCCTTCTTTTCGGTCATGTGGCGCGAACACCCGGAATCCATGAGCCACATGTCTCCAACCGAAGTTCCTGCATCAATAGAAAGGCAGGAAGTGAGCATATGACACAACACTGGGGTTAGTATACTGAGAAGGATACCAGTGCTGTGTCATAGGCCCAGAAAAAGTGTTAGCAGCAACACCAAACTGTCCTCGTCCCATGGGTGGATAGCGATCACCACCAAACTGAAAGGGTGGTCCGCTATGGAACAGAAAACCTCCAAACTGACCTACCTATCCCATCTGAGAAAAGCGATCACCACCATACTGAAAAGGTGGTCCGCTATGGGACTGAGCAGCAAAACCTCTTACACTCGGCTCACGATCGTACAGAGGACGACCGGAACCACGACGGGCACGACCACCACCCTGTGGTCTAGCTGCCTGGGGCCTAGCAACCTGAGGGGGTGCTCCTCCAGGTCTAGCGCCCTGCCTTTGAACTCCCCGACCTTGCACACCATGGAGAGGGTGGTGACTGGCCTGGTTGTTCAGCTCCAACTCCTTCCTAGCGTCTCTCTTCCTCCGAAAGCAGAACTCAGCTAGGTGACCCTCGCGGTGACAGTACTCGCACTCGAACCTCACCACTCTCTTGGGTTGTTGGTTCCTATTGTTGCGAGGGTTGTTCACTCTGGCTGGCTGCTTGCCTCTCAGAAGGGGATCACTAGAGACGTCAGGAAGGGTGTCAAGTGTGTTCCTAAGATGGTTAGGTTTTGGAACCCACACTTGCTTGCGAGGTGGAGCCTTGGGAGGTTCATCAAGGATGCCATCCTTGGTGATAGGCTTAGGAGGCTCAGGTGGGGTGATCTTGGTAAGCTTAGGGATAGCGGATGGTTTCTCACTCGGGTTCACTCCGCTAAACTCACCGATCTTACCAAAGGTACTAGCGCCCTTCCCACCTGAAGTAAAGCCTACTCCCGAGCAATCAGTTCCTCTCTTGAACTGACTGATCATCATGCCCAACTGTGGCTCACTGCATGACCCAACTCAGGATGGACCGAAGGTATGTGTTTTCCTCCTCGGTTTGCATCCTGTCATGCCGACAGTTGGCAATCTCAAGCTCCATCCCCACGCTTCGCTCACATGGAGCGGACAAGGTGCTAACTGAGCTAGCCTTCAAGGCTTCAGCAAGCTTGGCATTAACTCCTGCCAACTCAGTTCGCAAGCTAGGACAAAGCTTGCACGCACCCAGCAAAGAAGACCTAGCCTTCACTTCCTCCAGCTCTTCCTTCAGGGAGGGACACTCTTTGCAATCACCCACCAAGTCTAGCCTACTCTTCAGCTTATCATACACCTCAATCAAAGAGGCATACTTGGTTTGCAGGGTGGCAAAGTTTGTCATATGCATCGTGCACTCCTCACACTCCTCCACATCGGCTACCTTCACCTCGGACCTAGCGAACACAAGCTCCTTACGCGCCTCTTTCAACTTAGCCTTAAACTCACCGTGCTCTTGGAAAACTTCCGTAAGCCTCTTCTCCAGAACTAGGACTAAATCCGCAAATGTATCCCGCTCCTCAATGAGATGATCGACTTCAGAAGAGTTTGATACCTCAGAAGCGCTGTCGTCGTCGTCGTCGTGGGCGTCATCGTCGTCCTCTGCCTGGTGCTTGCTGTCCTCTTCATCCAAGGCCATGGTGCAAAAGCCCTTGGAGGATTTGCCGAGGAAGCAGAGTCTGTTGAAGCGATCCTCCATCTTGTGCTCGGACTCGTCGTCGCTGGAGTCGCCGTCGAAGGTCTTCTCGCCATCACCGATAGTGGCGAGGAAGGCACGCTTGCCGGCGTCGAAAGCCTTCTCCATGTCCTCCTGGCGGTAGAAGCCATTCTTCTTCATCTTCCCGGCCTTGTTTTCCGGCTTGCCCTTGCGCCTGAAGTTGCGGTTCTTGTCGGGGAAGTTCTTGTCGTTCTTGGGGCAGTTCGCCATGAAGTGGTCTAGATCACCACACTTGTAGCAGCCCTCGCGTGCGCCACCATGCCGGCGATTCAGGCGGTTGTTGTGAAACCGCGAGAACCGAGTGATGGCGAGGGCGAGCTCGTCGTCTCCAAGCGCCTCCAACTGCTCCTCCGTGACTGTATGCAAAGAAGACAAAGCAACAAGAGGAGGTGAAGCGTCAGTAGAGAAAGTCGATCCACCTGTGCCTGAGACCAAAGCCATGGTGTGTGAAGATGGGTTCTTCAGCTTGGCCTGAGTCAGGTGGTCGATCTCAGTGGACTTGAGCTTGCTGAACAGCTCGTCCACGGTGAGGGTGTCGTAAGCAGGAGACTCAATGATGGTCGACACCTTCACCTCCCATACCCTCCGATCCAGGGCGTATAGCAACTTGAGAGCCCTCTCATGATCGTCATAGGGTAGGTTAGCCCGATTGGCACGCATCTTGTTCACGATCGTCTGGAAACGAGCGAACATAGCGTCAATCGTCTCTCCCTCCAACTGAACAAAGTTCTCATACTCTCGCTTGTAGGTCTCAAAGAGTCTGGTCTTGACCTGAGCGGTCCCCTCGTGATAGCTTTGAAGCTTCACCCAGATCTCGCGTGCCGTCTCAAGCTCTGAGATACGTTCGAACTCAGGAAGAGAGAGGCTAGCCAGAAGAGCATTACGAGCCTTGGAGTTGGCCTCGTGTTGGTCAATCTAGATCTGACCCACACGAGCCGCAAGGACTACGTACTCAGCGTTCTCACATATTTCCCAGACAGAAGATCCGATGCTGTTGAGATAAGCACGCATCCGAATCTTCCAATAGGGATAGTTCGTTCCATCGAACCAAGGAGCCTTGCTGTTCCCTCGTTCCATGTCGCCCTTAGGATCCGAAATCGATTAAGGTAGGAGAGATCCTTAACCGGCTCTGATACCAATTGAAGGACCGGATTAGCGACCAGAGGGGGGGGGGGTGAATGGGAGCCTCAAATTCAACTCATGAATAGTATGGCCCTTGTCCCAGAAAGTCACCCAAAATCAAAGACTCAAAACGACCGGAGAGTTCACGACCTACAAGTAGGTGGATACCCTAGGAGATGTCCTAGTGGTACAGCGGAACCTCCGGAGAAACCCCAAAATCAGCTGCCAAAACCTCGGAGCAAAACTGCAAAGACTGCAGGTTCACGGACTGTCCGGGGTCAGGATCCCGGACTGTCCGCCCAACGCCGGACTGTCCGACACTGGAAGTCCGGACTGTCCGCCGGCAAAAGACGAAAAACATGACTGTTCTGCAGGTCTGCTGGAATGGTCCCGGACTGTCCACGGGTTTGTACCACGGACTGTCCGCTGTTCACTCAATAGTGAACAGTCAGGGGTCTGCTCCTGACTGAACCTGAAGAAACCCGATCCGCGGACTGTCCGCCGTCAGGGGCGCGGACTGTCCGCCACCACCCAGAAAACACAATCTTGGTCGGGCTCAAGAACAACTCCAAATCGATCTCAACCAAATCGAGAGGAACTTCGATCAAACTCCTCTCAGATGATCCTCTATGTATTAGGGTGCTAATCCTAGGAAATCATCGCACCAAACCAAGTCAATCAAGAGAAATTCGTGGATCACTGAGAAAGGGGGAAGAACGAAGAACAAACACGAAATCAACCTGATCTATGGATTCGTGAGGTTAGAAGAGAATCCCTTCAGTAGAAAGAAGGGGCTCACGACCAAGAACGAATTGATTCAAGTGGAATCGAAAATCATCTCGCGGAGAGGAAGAACGAAGCAAATCTCCGGGAGATGAAAAACCAAAACGTGAAGAACACAAGACACGATTTGATTTCAGCCAAAATTCCTCCACACGAGGAGACAACGATAATACAATCTCGTTTCCTCAAAAGATCCAAATACACAGAGGTATGATTCCCATCTCTGCGGATCGCTTGCAGCGAGGTATGATTAGAACCTAAGCGAGGGCTAGAGAGAGAGAGCTCAGGAACAAATGACTGCAAGGATAGAGGGAGAGGAGGGGTGCCTCTCTTATTTATAGCCTAAAACAATAATCCCCTTACTACCCCTAGATACACGAGCGAAGCGGCCAACCCTAGGGGTATCCCGATCCAACTCTGCTGATAGTTGATCTGACGGCCACGCGCCTTCCTCATTCTTAGCTTCGCCTCGACGCAAGCCTCAGGATGCCGCCACGTGCTGCCCAGTCGACCGCCGCGCCTACCTCGTGGATAGCCTCGCCTCCGCGCCAGCCTCTCCACGCTGCCACGCGTCGACCGTCCTTTTTGCGGACCTCCCCCCGTTTTGAGGCCGAAACCGGGAAACCTGGGCCTTCCCCTGGTTTTGAGGCCGAAACCGGGAAACCTGTCCTCAGGCTGAGTTTTGTGGCCCAAACTCAGAAACCCGCGCGCCCAGATTTTGAGGCCCAAACCTGGAAACCATCCTCGCCGAGTTTTGAGGCCCAAACTCGGAAATCGGCCACCCCGAGATTTGAGGCCCAAACTCGGAAACCGTCGAGGGTAGCTTTTCGAGGCTCAGCTACCGAACCCGTGCCGTAGACGGGATGTGGTTCGCACACCCCGAGTTCCAGCATCGATGCCGGAGCATGTCCAGCCTCCACGCCGGGCATCCTCCCGACTCGGCCGATGCACCGCACATCCCCATGTACTCTTGCTTGTCAACGCCACGTGCCAGCTACCACAGCTGATCCTCAGGTCTCCTGGTCCGTCGGTCCAAGCTCCACGTCCGCCCTTCACCGCTCCCGGTCCGTCGGCACGACACGTCCCCACTTGACCTTCACCTCACCTTCGACCACTGCCCGAGCTCCGCATCTGCACATCAACACAGCCAAGAGACATGTTGCCCGTTGATCGATCACTCATCACTCAGGAAGGGAACCACAAGGGCACATATCAACCTTGTGTTCTCAGAAGAACTGAAGAAAAAGGAGTGATCGGACGCTGCTTCGCAGTGACCGGACGCTGACCCGGATGCGTCCGGTCAGTACCTCAAGCCGACAGCGCCACGTTCGTGTGACCGGACGCTACGAACGAGTTGCGATCGGATGCGCCGAAGCATCTGTTCCTCAGCAAAACCGTGTGACCAGACGCTATGTATACGATCGGACGCTGAGCCCCAGCTGAGTCCGATCGAATACAGAGAGGTTCCAGAGGCACGAAAACGCGATCGGACGCGTCCGATCGTCTGCGACCGGACTCATGCCAGAGTCCGATCAGTGCCTGTGCTGGCGGCCAACTAGCCGTTGTGAGAGACCGGACGCATCCAGTTAGGACGTGACGAGCGTCCGGTCGATGGCAGAAAAGCCCATCTCTTTGCCCAACGGCTCTATTTGGTTGGGGCTCTATATATACCCCCATGGCCGGCCAAAAACATAAGGTTGGAGCTCAAGGAACTATACCAAGTGCATAGACTCATATTTAGTTGCTCTAGCCACCAAAGTGCTCAAGTGATATACTCGGTGATTAGTGTATGTGCTTTGCGAAGTACTTAAGCTAGTTAGACCACCGCTTTGCGCTTGCTCTAGGTGTTAGGCCTAGTCTTTAGTGAGGTTGAAAACCTCTTATCTACCGGTGCTTGCGTGCACAGTGGTTGTACATCGGCGGGGTTTGTAGTCTTGCGAGACCACACCAACCGAGTTTGTGGTGTGGCCGCCTCCGTGTACCGAAGGGAACAAGGCCCGCGGCGCTTCGGCCGGAAATTTGATAGTGAAGACGGCGGAGAGCATCCGGGAGAGGCTTTGCCACGAGTGGCTTAACCGGAGACCCACTTGCGCGTGGGGAAGACCAGAGCTATCCACGGAGTTACCCGACCGGGAGCTTGGCCCTTGCGAGGGATTCCTTGTGAGGGGCTCCAACGAGGACTAGGGGGAAGCTTGCGCGCTTCTCGATACCTCGGTAAAAATACCGGAGTCGTCAACGGGAGTTTGTATCTCTACCACACCATTTAGCTTCCACATTTATATTGCTACCTTGTTCATATGCTCTACCTTTCCTAGTTTGATATGCTAGTTGATAGGTTTGGAAACTAGGTAGCATAACTCCTTTTGCGGTAGAGATAGCAAACACGTAGCAAAACCTTAGTTGCACATTAGATAGTTTACCTTCTTGCATAGGTTTTGACTAGGTGGAAATTAGAGGCTATACTTTAGAGTAGAAGTTTTAAGTTGCCTAATTCACCCCCCCCTCTTAGGTGTCACGGTCCTTTCAGGCGCCCTTGCCTGGCAGGCTGCAGGCGGTGCCGCGGTGGCCTTAGGCCTTGGCCGAGCGAGGTGGCCGCCTAGCCAAAGCTGGGATCCGGGAGCGCCGGAGCGGGAGCTGGGAGGCAAGAACCAGAGGGCGTGCAGCGGCGCGGAGGGAAGGGAAGAGATCCAAGAGCGCCGGAGCAGGAAGCAAGAACAGCGGGCGGCGGCGCGGAGGGAAGGAAGAGCGCGACCTCGAGCAGAGAAGAACGGCGGGCGGCGACACAGAGGGAAGGGAAGGAGAGCGCGACCGCGAGCAGCCGCGAATCCCCGATACGCGCATGAGTACCTCTGCCCTTGCCCGACCCCTTCCCTTACTGGGCTGTATGTTGCTGGGCCAAAATTGAAGACTTGCTCCTAAAAATTTTGGGCTGCGACTAAGGGCATGGCCCTAGTGGCCCTAGGCCTGGGCCCGCCCCTGGTTGCACTTGTATTCGGAAGGTGTGGCATTTCAAGAACATTCAAACCAAAAGGGAGCAGGAGGCTTACCTAGATGAGCGTCCAACCTGGCTTTGGTGCCAAACAAGCTAGATCCAGGGCACAAGCCAGGAAACACACTTTTGAGAAATATTGCACATTGATTCAATGAAGGTTGATTTGTGGGATGCCAAGTATCACTACAAGGATTGAATGGCCCACGAGCCATGCAAGGAAGCACATTCTCTTGGAATAACCACCTAAGATACTTGTCAACTGATTTGGAGAAACTCTATCAAGCGTAGGATTAAATAGCGCGCGGTGGATTCCACAGTCACCTGACCCCACTAGGCTTGCTATTGCATCTTCTTTCACTACAAGTACCCCCTTGCTCAAGGTCACCATAAATACAAGTGTTGGTGCCACTTTCAAGCAAACCACAAGGAGTTTCTCTAGCTACTCTCTCTCAATTTTAGGTTATATTAGTTGGGAGTTAGAGTCGAGTTGAGCCTTGCTAGGGTTCCTGTAGTCTGGTATGCCTCCTATATATTTCTCTAATTTGTAAGACATTTCAAGTGATCGATATATTACCTTTCTACTTATTTTGGTACTTATTTGAGCACTACTTGCTGTAGTAGTCTTGATCCCTAGTTGGACCATAGTGCTATAATCTTAGATTTGTTTAGAATGATTGTATCTTTAATTGAACGAGTTCTTCATCTCTTAATGAATGCTCAGTCTGATCTTTTGTACGTGGTCCTTATGCTAACCTTAGTTTAATTTGCGTCTTGCCCTATGAATGTGTAGTATCTAGTAGGTGGTGATAATCCTATCTAGCCTAGCTATGTGATCATATTTGGTTTGTTTCTTAAAATGTAGGGCCTCAAGGCGGTCTAGTTTTATCAAGCCTTCTCACCGCTTTCTATTGGTGTTTAGGTCGTGCCCCAAAGTGTATTGAATAAACCAACCTTACTATATTTTGGCTTTATTATATTTCTTTAGTTCTATACTATACTCACTTTTTGTCCTCCCACTAGCTACACCATTTACCTTAGTTATCTTTTTTTGATGTTATACCACCCCTGTTATTGTTGCCCCACGTCTAGAATTTGGTAGTGGGGGGGGGGGGGGTTATATAGTCATTGCAAATCATATTAATCACTATTCTTGGCCATGAACTCTCCCTAAGGATAAAAATATGACACCTTGAATATTCCAGATGAAGTGCTATAACGATATTCTATACGCGCACACAGAATTATCCATCCAAGCATAAAAAATATCAATAGACATTTAGTTTGTGCATAATTAGTGGGAGACATTATTGTAGGCACATAGCTTATGTGGATAGAGCACCGCGGCGACCACTACTACACAAAACGTTTTTAGAGATGAGCATTTTTTATTTCAGAGGCGGGCAAGCCATCCCACCTCCATCCACTCGTCAGACAACCAAAAGCTACAATTTTAATATAAAGTTTGTCTTCGTCAAACTTCACATGGAAAAGTTTAAGAATTATTTTTTTGATGCAACTCTAGTGGTTAGCATTGGTATAAGAATAAATTGTTGTCCTTATACCGGCAAGTTATTAAAATTGATAGAGATACATAGTTCTCTTCCTGTAAGCACAACCCACACGGATGTCTAACATTGCTATGCCACATGTTTGTTATGCCATAGTTTCTTGGAAAGTTGTTTGGTTGACTACCACAACTATGGTGCATCACAATTTCTTAGCACCGTGCCCCACATGTCATAGACTTATTTTCTTGCCAAACTTTTCCACAAGTGTAGCTTTGGTTTGTTTATTACACTTCTATTTTTTGGTTGCCATAGTTTTCCTAAGGTTAAATATGATAATGTCAGGCACTAACTATAGTGAGGCACAAAGCTACATATGTCATTAAGTTACTATAAACTCTCTGTAACTGGTACTAGATAGGGGTTAGGAGCAATTAAGTGGGGACGAGGTGTCTAATGGCATTTTCTCTCAAGTTTAATGTTTTATAAGTCAAATAAGGGGAGGAATTCCCACCTACATATATTGCATTGGAGTGGTGATATAAATTACTCCCTCCGTCCCAAAATAAATGCAAGTCAAAATTTGTTCTAAAATAAATACAATTGTACATATAAGACAAGACAACACTATTTGTCTTTCTTTTACTTTTTTGTTTTTTCAAAACGTAATGATTGCATCTTTATAGGGGTACTTTGATAATTTCAATAGGGTATTGATAACTGTGTCTAATTCTACACTTGCATTTATTTTGGGACGGAGGGAGTACCACTCAAAGAGGATACAATAGAGTATGCACACTTACAACACAACACCACTAACGCACAACACAAGTGACATAGCAAAGGACAACCACAAAACACAAAAATAGGAACAAAAGAACTCCCTTAAGTACACTATTCTTCAGCAACTAAAACCACCACCAAGTGGTCGATTGAACATAGGCAACAACTTCCACTTAGCACAATGATTGTTAAGCTATGAGTTGATTATATTAGATGACAATTGTGGTTACAAAGGGAAGAAACCTCAATGGATGGAGGACTGCCAAAAGAACCGCAAGGATATCCAAGAGAGGTGATCATGGTCTTGTTACCAGCATTTGGCGAGGCAAGGCAATCAAGGATCATGGATAATGGTAGAGCTAGGATACTGATAGCGAAATTTGATGGTTAGAACTTATGTAAAACATTAAAGAAGAGAGAGGAGAGAGGAGAGGGATTGTATACTAAAGGTGGGTTTGAATTGCGTGCAAAGAGGTACAGTTGATCTCCAAAGCAACGCCTCCAAAAAGAGAATGACATCAAAAAATGCCATCATCGCTTGTCTGGGATCATCGGTTTGGGGTTTCACAAGAGACCGAACTTAGCAATATCACAGATGGATGTTCGATGATGCCTCCAAAGAGAAACATGATGCACTCATGCACACATGCGCCATCGTCTCTTGCACCGACTATAAGATGTGCAATACATTCACCTAGAATCCACCACTATAGCCACGCAGTGTAGCGCTCGAATCTCGTGGTAGTGTGTGCGAACGCTATTATGTTGAGCATCCGATTGTGTTCCATGCTGCCAAACTTAGACATATACATAGTGTCCTGCATGCTGACAACACTGTTACAACCTCGAGTACATCCCGCATTTGTGCGACCACAATAAAGCATGATGTTGCCCATAGCAGCACGACATGAACGTTGGTCACCACAACAAACTCTCATACCACAACAACACCGATCGACATGGCCTGAAGCACGTCTCATGCGGGCATGCGAACACATCCAAGATCATGGGCGCTGGTGCTAGGCGTCTCCCTGACCACAACCTCCATAGATCCATCATTCGATCATTCACATAGATCTAGCCGTCCGAGGTCTCGCTAACAGATCCCCGAGCGCCCCCTTCGGGCGACTCGGGGGGGGGGGGGGGTGACCGCGCCGCCGCCAGGGGCTCCCCGCTCGGCCTCCCTTTCCGTCGCTGTCGTCGCCTGGCCTCCGGCGCGCGGTGGCGGCGGCCAGCGGCCTCGTCTGCTCCTCCCCCTCTCTTCCCCTCCATCCCCATCCACCCCCTTCGCCCTTGTGACGGCGGCGCCATCGGCCGACCGGCTAGATCTGGGGCCCGGGGGGCGGAGCTGCGTCCCATGGGGCGGATCTGCCGACCGGGCGCTGCCCCCTCCGCCCCCGTCGACGTGGGCCGGTCCTGGCCGGGCTGGCGGCGCCCAGCAAGCCGGATCCGCCCTCCCCCTTCCTCCTCGACGCCGGCAACCAACGACGTGGGTTGATCTTGGCCAGGCTGGCGGCGTCCGGCGGCCGGTCGGCTGATCCACCGTCCTGGCCGAGCCAGGCCGCGACGTCCGGTGGCTGGCAGGCTGGATCTGGCCCCCATGCCGGTGGCGGGGTGGATCTAGGGCCCAGCTGCTTCGCGTGTGGTGTGCCTGGGTTGCTGCATTGGGTGGCCTGTCCTGGAGGACGAGAATAGTTGGGTGAAAACCTTGCCTGGCCTGTCCAGGGCGGCGGCGATGGTACAGCTGCGCCATTTTCCTTCTTGGAGGCATCACCGAAGCTTTGGTCCACTAGGGTAGGCGGAGGTCGCTTGACCTTGCTCGTCGGCTTCTACCATCGTTGTTGACGTCCGCGGATGTCAAGGTCCTTCTTGAAGGCTTCGTTGGAGCGCTGCTGCAGCCTATCCCCTTCCTCTTGCGTCGAAGTCATTTTTGGGTCTATGCCGGGGTGCCTCATGCTCTTCTTCGCAATGGTTCGTTGGTTCATCAAGTTTGCTTGGTGTCGCCACTGGCGTCATGTCGATTGGTCCCCCTCGTGCAGATGCTTTACTGCCGAGGTTCTGTGGACATTGTCGTTGGTCTCCCCTCGTGCAGATGCTTTGTTGCCGAGGCTAGGTGGACACTGTCGTTGGTCTCCCTTCGTGCAGATGCTTTGCTGCCGAGGCTGGGTGGACCCTCTTCTAGGCGGATGTGTCAGGCCGCCGTGGTCGCGTGGTTTGTTGGCGGATGCTTTGCCGCTTGGTGCGTTGGCGGATATGCTTTGCCGTCGTTTTCGGTGGATGCTTTGCCACCGTGGCTTGACCCGTTATCTTGACGACCATTGCACAGATTTATTTTTGTCTCTTGCAGGCATAGTTGGATGGTGTATGACGGTGGAGGTTTTGCCCCCTCCCCCTATCTTGTTTTCTTGTTTTTTGTTTCTGTGTCTCGGGGATTTCGTGAGTAATCTGTGGATTACTAGCGATTCCTTTGTATCTGGTTACCGGCCCTTCTTCAGGCCCTTCCTCTTAATGAAATACAGGTAAAAGACCCGATCTAGAAAAAAACATAGATCTAGCCATAGGAAGCAAGGCTTCGGCCAGAGCAAAGACAACTCGAGAGATCTCATGCTATTTAGGATTTGAACACAAGACCTCTATGTTGCATGTAGCGATCAATTCAACTAAGTTTAAAATGATGGAAAAGTAGGGCAACTGACTTTATATTTCAACAGAACCAAATCCTAAAACTGAGCCTATACCATTTTGTTTGGATTGAGGAAGGACAAGATCCCCGCCCTCTGTAATTAACACTGCCAGTTCATTTTGCCAGGCCAACTCATTTCAGAGAGAAGCACCTCACCACCCTGTCCAGAACAGCCCTGACTCCCCAAACTGAACGGGCCGCTAGTTTTTTCTTTTACTACAGACCAAAGCCTTTTCTCCATCTATTTTAATTTCTTCAGTGCTATGCATGGAGTAAAGAAAAACAACACGTACATATGATCATTTTGGGTGATGCATAAGAGCTATATATATAGCCTATAGAGTGAAAATCTTTCACTTGCTGACATGCATTGCATAGCAAAAAATTCAGCAGTTCATACAGAACTGAGGGCTTGTTTAGATGCAAAAATTTTGCAAAATTTTTACTGTAACGTTTTCGTTGTGTTATTGTTATTTGACAAACTTTGTCCAAATATGGACTACGTAGACTCCAAAGGTTTCGTCTCTACATGTACATACTAAAAGTACAATTAGTTATTTTTTTACCTATATTTAATGCTCCATGCATACGTCCGAACATTGATGTGGTGGAAAATTTTGGGAAATAGGGGAACTAAACAAGGCCTGAATTTATCCAGATCCGAAATTCCTCCAAAATTATGAGGCACCGATGATGTTGACCTTGACATGTTCTCGAACTGAGAACCATGCTAATATTTTTGACGTAGTCACTATATGCCGCGAAATGCGGACCTGTCCGGCCTGAAGAAAATGTGACCAGCTGCTGATGAAAGATGAATACATCGAACAAGGACGCAGAGTCAGTACGTACTTAGCCGTGCACTATTGAAAATAAAAATCAGAAATAGATTCTCGAGGACTTGTCCGCAGCAAGAGAGAGCGTAGCTAAAAGCCTAAAACTCCTTGTCTTTGAACGTACTTTATATTATCTATCTAGAAAGATCAAGTTGCAGCACAAAATAATAGCGCGTAGGGAGATGGAACTGTTAACACACAGCACGTGTCACACAGACAATAATACCAAGCAGTAGTGGTGTTCATGCATGCGACACAAGTATACGATTTCTCATACAAATGAAGTGCAAGGCAAAGGCACATCAAATAATTTTGCTTCGTAGCCCAAAGATTATATATGCGCAGTAAAATATATAAGGCAGAAATAAAACTCATATCAGGTTACTTCTTATGGGTACGAAGATTCATACCCTCTCATCACTTCAAACATGTTGGAGGCAAAAGATCGACTAATCAAAAACCATTCAAATCTCCTTACAGACGCACATCAAACGAGATCCCCACTGCTCTGTATCAATAGGCAACAGTACACCACATATATCAGATTATCAGAAACGCCTGATGAGAAGAGCAAACACAAACTGGAGGATTTATACATCGATGGGTATCATGTTATTGGCTTTAGGAATTCAGGAGCTCTTGTTGTATATACATCGATGGGTATACATCAACCTCCAGGGGTGGCCAACATAACATGAAGAAAATACACGCAATATATATACTGGATCTTGTCCGGAAGCTCTTCAAACCTTTGAAGTATTAGCAGGTCTGGCACCACAAAAATTACCCTCAAACCTAGAAAAGATATATAACCTAGAAATAGGTACAGATATCTGAAAACAAGAATAGCAAATACGTACAGATATGGGAGTTAGTCTGCACCAACTTTGTGAGTACCATGTTCTGTTCTAGAAAACCATTTGAGCACCGTACCAGCTGAAATCGATATGCAAGCATAGAGACACGGCGGAGAGGAAGAAAAATGGATAGCAGAAGAAACCGAGAGAGAGAGAAACCGGAGAGAGGAGAGAGAAAGCGAAGATTCTCCCAATGAAAAGGTAATGATGAAAACTTTCATCACCTGCCAGATACACAGCGGAAAGAGGAGTCAAAGCAGGCCATCATTACACCAATCTGCTTGCTGCTCCTCGATTCGCAACAAACAAGCAAACAAAAAGGCACAGTGGAGTAATAAGATCCAGAGGAGTGGAAGTGGAAGTACAGTACTTCACACCATGCTATGAACAACCAGCAGGAATCTCACGAGCACTCTAGCAAACAAGTATTTTCAAAATCAAAGAACAAGAACAAATTTATATATAGTACTAGCTCCTAACTCTCTCTGTGATATCATTTGAAGCTATTGCTGAGGGGAATGAAGCCTGGTCCGAGATCTCATAGATTCAAGGAATAAAAACTACATATGCATGGATCATCCTCGAATCGCAAGCGAGACCTTGAACCAGACAACATTCCACTCAGAAGCAAATAGCTTCATATCTTTCCCCATCTGAGATCTCAGGTCCCTCGCTCTCCCGGCCCCCCTCTCATCTTCTCATCTCATTTCTTTGCAAGAAGGTGTGTGAGGAGCATGGGTATGTATAGACGCAAGCACACAGGTGGTGTGGTCCTAGGGCAAGGTCATGATATGTGTAATGATTACTGCTGCCAAGGCCTTGTTTATTTCCCACTGTAAAAACTTTTCACCCAGCATCATATTAAATGTTTGGACATATGCATGAAGTACTAAACGTATAGTAGACTAAAAAAATAACTAATTACACAGATTACGTGTAATTTGTGAGATGATTTTTAAGTCTAATAAGTTTATGTTTTGGCAATGTTGTGCTACAGTAAACATGTGCTAATAACGGATTAATTAGTCATAATAAATTTATCTCACGATTTTCAGGCGGAATATGTAATTTGTTTTCTTATTAGTTTATTTTTAATAGACCAATAAAGAGTATCGAAACATCTGATGTGACAAAAAAAACTTTTCACACCCAGCTAAACAAGGCTTGAATTTTAGAGTCACCAAAATAATAATAAAAAAAGATGCTCGCACATTCGATGCGTTTATCAAACCAGTACTTATCGAGTCACTGATAGGTGGGGCCAACTGAGACTGGAGCCTGCATGTCAATGATGCTGGACACGTAAAGCTAGGCATTGAAACGGCCACGGGCAGAACCACATGGCAAAAAAACAGAAGGCATTAAACAACCATAAAGGCTGGAATGAATGGTGACAAAGAACACGGCGGCAGAGAGCCGGACCTACAGCTGTGGCCGCTGCTGGAGACGCGGGGAGGCGTGGCAGCCGTCCATCTCGATCATGACGGACGCGAGGGGGCGCAGGAGGTGAAACCCTAGCTGTGACGAGGGGGCAGCCGGTAGGGGAGTGGTTGAGTGAAATGCGCGGCCCAAGATTTGGAATTTGGTGTGCCTGTTCTTGTGTTGGCGTATGCCCTAGTGTCCTCCTGCATTATTCAACACCTTCACCATTGCTAGGAGCACCCCACAATGGTTGGGGAAAAAAAATCTCTCCTTAGAGATAGAGAGATATAGCATTGAGTCACTCAACGTTACTTCTTCTGGTTAGAAATGTAATTCCACTAACGTCAATATAAGGTCTCTTTGCATCCACCAACTAAACTTTAGCATGCTAAATTTAGCCGGTCCAAACTGCCTATCCAAAAATCTATTTAAAGTTTAGCTAAGTCTATTAGCTAGAGAATCTAAACACCTCAGCTAAAGTTTAACTTGAGAAACTTTTAGTTGGCTAAAGTCTAGCTTTGAAATTTTAGCTAGCTAAACTTTAGCTGAGTTGATCCAAACAGAGTCATGCATAGTCTCCAATATATATGACAATTTGATTAGACATAGTAGTACTAAAATATATTGGGTCAAATAAAAATATTTATATATTATGAAAATCACACTTCATAAAAATACAGTAATATCATTTATGTTGCTGACATATATAAAACTAAAAATATTGATATAGGAAGATAAAAAATTGACTTATTAGAATATAAATCCAGACAAACTTATACTGTGTTACATGTGATGGGACTTGGGGAGAAGTACTATAATAATGCATTCATGTACTACAGCATATGTGGCGTTTTTAACACTGAACAGTGTCGAATCAACAGGCAAATTTTTACACTAGGGGAAGCGCACGGAGCAGACATGTATATATAATAACACATGCATGCATATGCATTCTTCAGTGTGGCGAGCATGCAGTGCAGCTGACAAATCTCACCTTGTAGTACGTTTCAATCGGCAATAATAGAAAAGATGATCTTTTCTTTCTATACGTTCTCAGATATGTTTGAATAGTGCTCGTGTCTCGTGACGTGCTAGTAGACACGAAACCATTTTATCAGCATATTATTGTCCTATTAGATGTGTGTGGTCGTCTCTGATAGTCTTGCATCAACGAACAATGCAAGACCATGCTTGCTCCTGGTATAGCACTGCTTGTTTAGTGGGGGTGTAGAAAGTTTTTACGTGTCATATCGGATGTTCTGACACTAATTTAGTCTATTAAAAATAGACTAATAAAAAAACAAATTACATATTCCGTTTGAAAACCGTGAGACGAATTTATTAAGACTAACTAATTTATCATTAGCACATGTTTATTGTTTATTACAAATTAGTTTTATAATTAGTATACTTTTAATGGACTAAATTAGAGCCGCAACATCGATGTGACAGGAACTTTAAAAAGTTAGAGAACCAAACATGGTCACTTTTCTTTTTTGAGATTCTTTATTATTCATCTTAAAAAAAATTAATACAAACAGAACGCCCTCGTTTACTGGGAATTAGACACTGTACGTACAACAGTAGTGCTGGACCAGATTTGCTTTGCATCTGCTTTCTGATCATGCATGTGTTGGATTTGTTGTATGCACGCTGACACAACAATACAACTTTATTTAGATTAAAAAGCCGAGAAAAATACTGTGGTGCGTGTCAAGTCCAACAACTATTCAAACCCGCGCCCTTGGCATATGCATGGGTCTGCTTCATAAGCTGTTGTGAGTTTTTTTTGTCAATCACCTTTTTTCAAAACAGCTTCACCCATGAAGCTGTTTTATTCTCCCTCTCATAAAACCATAAGCTGAGATAAAACTGAAAAAATAGCTTTTCACAGCTTACACCCCTATTTCTCTCCCAATCATGCATGAAGTTGTTGGTGAAACTGTTTTGTTAAACATTTTTTTCAAAACAGCTCAGCTTCACCTGGTAAGTTGCTCATGAAGCTATTTTGTAAAAAAACAGCTTCACGTACTGGTCAAGCTGAGCTGTACCAAACGGGGCCTTAACCTTTTGTCCTAATTCAAAGGAGTTGAGATCAGGCTTTTCATGTCATCACCATAGTCATATGTTGCACTGCATGTAGATGCAGATGTACTACCATATGTGCACAAAACTATATCCATTTTGAGGGCCTGTTTGGAACGCCGGATTTTTTTTTCCGTTCCTGCGTTTTTTCTGTGAAATTCCTGCGTGATTCGTGTGAAATTCCTGCGTTCCAAACATGCCCTGAGAGAGGATGAACCTGTTGTCTTGTTAACCAATCATACTTCACATTATTAATAATGGCATGCAGGACCAGTAAATTAAACCACTAGCGTTGTATGGTTACCATGCCAGAAACGAAAACCACTCCTTTTATCCAGCTTCAGCTTCTGAAAAGCGCTAGTACGTAGATCACTCTTATTATACACAGTTGCATACATAAGGCTGTAAGCATCACACACCCGTGATGATATATAAAGAAACCCAAAATCTCATGACAATTCAAACGTTGATTTACCTATGAGACACTATTAGCATGATCGGATAATAATAAATCTTCATTCCTGGCGGGAACACTAATGGGGTGTTTGGTTTGAAGAATGAGGATCTTCTCACTCCTCACTTTTTCTATTTGGTTGGTGGAATGGAATGAGTTGATGTATCACCACCTCATTCCTCATAAGCCAATAATTAGTGTAGGGATGAGGAATGAGTTGGTTACACCAAAATTCATGGGATGAACTCATGATGCATCACCTCATGAAGGATGACTTGATTCCACAAACCAAACACCCTATAAAGGTTCGCATGTGGGTTGGCTCCAGCAAAGCATGTGGTATGCAAGTGTGCTTCACTTAGGCAGCGTTTGGTTGAGACATGGTGGGATGGATGAATCCAACCTAGTTTTTTAGGATGGGATGATTCTTGTTATACGTTTGGTTGAGGAGATGGGATGATCCTTGTTTTTTGTTTGGCCGAAGGGATGAACAAAGATAGGATATGATGGAGTTTTTAACACCGTCATCTACAGCCTGTGGGCCTTATGTGTTAGTGTTTACACCAATTTTTTGATCGAAGGAGATTTTTCATTTTGTGAACACAAGCGGCTGATTTATTAAAGAAAAAATCGGCCAAAATAAAAGAGCTAGTTCGGGTTGAGACACAACCAAGGGATTCGCATGAACCAGACCCGGTGAGCTTAGAAGACGTGTCGGGCTCAGCCAAGGGAGTTCAAGTCCGGATCGTCTTTTATTTATGTTATAATGTATCCTAGTCGTGTTAGAATAGGAGTCTGTCGGGTTATAAATAACTAGAAACCCGATTTTTGTAAAATGAATCAATCAATTAAACAATACTTCGGCCACCGGCCAAAACCCTAGGAGTAGGAGTAAGGTAGAACTCGGCGGAACCTTCAATTAGGCAGGACTGCATCGGCTAGATCGACCTCCGGTTTGCTTATAAGTTTCACCAATGGCTCGTGTTACTGTTTAATAAGGTTGTATTTGGCATCGACCAAACTCTTGTTTAAGCTATGACATGAGTTAGTTATCGGTTTAAGCTTGTCTCTTTGTAAGACTGTCTTGGCCTCGATCAATCTCTTACATTAGTCGATCTTGACTAGTTATCTTGACTAGTTATTGGCTCTATTAGCTTTGGCAGTCTAATAGATTCATTAAGTTATCGATATTGTCCATGCTTCTTATAAATGTTTTCTTTTTGTTTCAACGATATCCTGCCCAATCAAGATTGACAAACTAGCTTAAGCTTAAAAGTTGTTTAGTTTCGGCTATCCAAAGTCTTTGCACGTTCACATCAAGGGAAATAGCCAATCTAAACTCTTCATCGACTAATTTGTCAATCTTGATTGTTACATGCTGTGTGTTCGAGATATCCGTTCAAACTATGAGTAGATTTGGTTTAATATGCTTATTATGGTTGTATTTCCAAACCCCACTGATATGCATGTTAGAGTAAGTTTACTTAATCCTAGGTTAAATCATAGTTCTAACAGATAGATCTTGTTTGTGCTTCATGGACCCTGTATCGGCTAAAATAGCCGATCCAGTTACGCTTTCTTCATAGTGTACATGCTTAGGTAGCTTAAAACTAGTAGATCTGTTAGTCGTATCAGACGTAATCTAGCTTGGTCATCATTATGGCTGCATGGAGACACCCCACTGTTGATGTTCAAGTTATTTTGTTGACCTATTTGTTATTATGGCTGCATGGAGACACCCCATTGTTAACAAGTAGAATTGCCGATACGATTAGCCGATCTATTGGTTTTATGTTGTTTAACGTGTACATAGATCTTCATTTTCTTCATATGTTAAGCTAACCGGCTGGTCTTTTTAGTATATTTTCTTTGCAATCCTTAATATCCGTTTTTACTTCAAATAATGTCAATGTTTTTAATTTTTTCTTCGGAGTTGACTTCGTAGTCAAAATCCTATGATAATGGCTATATCAGAGTCGCACAATTTGGAACTGTCTGGCACCAAACCAACAGGTTCCACGATTTGATATCTTTTTCTTTCTCCTTGTCAACTGTAGGTCAAGTTGGCTGGCACGCCCCGAGGTTGATCTCACCAAGAGTTGGCACCGCTACTTTTTGAAGGTCCAGGAGATCAAGACTCTGCTTCATATGGTGTCTGAGGACCGTGGTCGAGTGTGTTGGCGCTCTGTCAAAATTTCATGTCAACATATTCTTTTGGCATGTCCGGTGGGACCACAGTCGTTTGATCATGACGTTCAGCAATGATGAAGTTTTGAATGTGACAATGGATGAGCTCCCAGATGAGCTCAGACGCTTGTTGGAGAGAAGTGTCGAGCAGTATCAGAACATGTGCTTGCTAAGTTTCAGCAAAACCAGGGAGAAGAAAGTCTTCCAGAAGACTCATCTTCCAAGAGTGATTTTAGAGGGTCAGGTAGATCAGATGATTCAAGTGTAGCATAATGCCATGCAGGAGACATTTGGCAAAACAATGTCTGCTACCCTGCTTGCTCACAACGAGACATTCCTCAATAGTATCTCAAATGTCATCAAAGAAGTGTTAACACCGAGTTTTCGCACTATGACAAGTGGACCGGCACTATGATAATTCGGCGAACGTCGCCGCTTGAAGGATTCGGCAGACGGCGGACGCGGTCGGCTAACTCAATGCATTCGGCAAGGCTGTGAGGGCGACTAGTCAATGGCGAGCGGGTTCGGCAATGAGGCGCTGCGGTCGGTTACCTCGAGCCAAGTCGGTTTGCGACGAATACGGCATGTCAAGAGGATTCAGCGACGGGAATCTCGTTCATTTTAGCGCGTGCCGGTTATTAAAGGAAGCTTGGAGCAAAAGGCATCATGTTTCTGGTAGTTTCCTAGTTTATCGTTGTAGTTGTGTCCTCCTAGGACTCGTAGAACACCAGGGTATAAATATAAACCCTGAGGCTATTGTAAATCTGTTCACAACCAATACAACCAACCCCGGCCCCGTGCCGTCTTCGAGTCCAAGTCGTGTCGTCGTGTTCTTCGAGAGGGGCCATCGATCCGTCGACCTCCGTAAGTTCCGGCAACCTTGCTATCATGTCTAGTATCGTGCGGCGGATTTAGATATGGTGCAAGTAGTCTCGTACGTTAAGCTTAGTATCGTGCGGCGGATTTAAGCTTATGACGGGAGGTCTTTGTTTATGTCTCGTATCGTGCGGCGGATTGAGACATGAGTAAAGATAGTTATCGGCTCTGTTAGATTTGGCAATCTGATAGATTCATTAAGTTACCTTGTGTTATGTGTTTTGTTACGTTTATTTCATCATAACACTTTTGCCCAATCTAGATACCGTCCGGTTCGGCTTCATCTTTATAGACCTGCTCTGTTTCACGTTTATTATTGAAAGGTCTGTTATGCAGTAGATCTACTGTTCGTAATAGCCGAATTGGATCGTATCTGGGTTGCCACGTGGTGAGGGTTCATGCATGTTAAGTGTGTTCGATCTATGACAGGGCTAGGTGTCATGCGGCAGGCGCAGGCTTTGGATTAGCTTAGTCATGCTTAGCTTGTATGTTCAATCTCCATGGATCCCAACTCGGTTGTACAATCGAGATTGGTTAAGTTTTAACTTATACATCATGCAAGTACGATTCTCATGCAAACGTGTTCGGCAACCTGTTATTCACGTAACTCTGTTCATATTGCCGAATAATCTTTAGACCTGTTGGCAGATAGCTTTCATAGCTATATGTCATCGTAAGTGGCTTCAGGGTCGTACATCTTGGAACTGTCTGGTCATACCCGGCACGTTCCAGCTTTGTATTGAACCGTTTATCTCCCTTGTTAGTTGCAGGTCAAACTGACTGGCACGCACCGGACTTCTGAGCACCCGGGCCACGATTGAAGCCAGCTTCTCCGGCTTGCTGTGTGCCTGGCGCAGAACGCCACCTTTTGCGCCAACACACTTTTTGGCACGCCCGGTGGGACACCTGTTTTCCTGCAGCAATGGTCGAAGTCACTGAAGCCGAGGCCAGCAACAAGACGGGGCTCGTGCAGGTGCAGCTCACAGAACTACCCGACGAGTACAGAGAGCAGGTGGAGGATGCTTGTGCCGAATTCCAGGCCAAGTGCCTAGAAGCCTTTTCCAAGAACAAGAGCGGAAAAGTTCGCCGTCTGCACGATCTACCGAAACCCGTCCAGCCCAACCCGAATGATCCCGGGGAAGCAGAGGCAGTGTTGAAAATGTCTCATATGATCAACGAAGCTGTCTCTGGTGCCATCGGTCGCATGCATGGGGCGTTTCTCAACACCTTCCGCACTATCATGATCGCCCAATTCGGCCCCAAGGCCGATGAACTTATGGAGGCCGAGTTTGGCCCTATAGCGGGACCACATCTTTTCAATCTGCCGAATCACCTCAAGGGGGCAGGAACTGCTGGTGAGGAGACCCCGCCTAAGGCTCAGTCGAACGGAATGACCATTCAAGAGAAGCACACGCCAGAAGGCCAGTTGCCGACCATGGGTCAGCTCACGTTCGGCGCTAAGGGTCAGCCGCCAGAGTCAACACGCAAGATCTCCCCGCAAACCTACAGGCTCATAAAGGACTACTATGGAAACGGGTACCATGAGATGCTTGAGCCTCACAACATAGAGGGTGCCCCACATCTAGGATATGGGAAGCCGACGGCCGAGAAAACCGCCGACTCTAATGTCGATGTCATGTTAGAGAGGATGGCAGATATGATGCAGCGCACTTTCGGCCTGAAGCCTAAGGGCACTTATGCTTACAGATCTCCGTTCCCCGAGTGGTTCCACCGTGTGGCTCTACCTCCCAGAGTCAAGGTGCCGACAGACCTGTCCAAGTTCTCCAGCTTAGACGACACTAGCACGGTGGAGCACATCAGTCGCTATCTGCTCCAGCTTGAAGAGGCCAATACCGAGGATGCCTTCAGGGTTCGGTACTTCCCGTCTTCGCTCACTGGGCCGGCGTTCGCTTGGTTCACGTCTCTGCCACCGGGTTCTATTCTCTCTTGGGCAGACTTGGAACAGAAGTTCCATACGCACTTCTACACGGGCACCAAGGAGAAGAAGCTGGTGGACATCATGTATGTGCGTCAGAGGCCGAATGAGGCACTGCAGGACTACCTGCGCAGGTTTAGGGAAGTCAAGAGCCAGTGCTTCGGCATGTACCTGCCGGACGACCAGCTTCCGCCATTGGCCGTGGCGGGCATGCTCCCAAGCATCAGAGACAAGCTCTTCGGCCAGGAGTTCGAGGACCTGGGTCATCTCTCTCGCCGGCTGAATGAAATGACTATCCAGGCGCAAGGCTTCCGGAGGGAAGGGCGCTTCCAGAGGGATAATGTCGCGGCCCAGATGTATCAAGCTTTCCTGGACGAAGCCGATGACTATTCCGATGCCGAAGATGAGGTGGCCGCTGCAGAGTTCAACTGGGACAAAGAACCGACCCAGGCCAACAAGCAGTGGCTGCGCCAGCAGAAAGGGGCATACGACTTTGACGTCACCAAGGCCGACAAACTCTTCGAGTTTCTGATTGCCGAAGGGAGAGTCAGGCTACCCCCGGATCACCCGATGCTACGTCCTGGAGGCGTCAACGACAAGAAATACTGCGGCTTCCACAACACTAATACTCATTCTATTAATGATTGCCGCGTGTTCAGGACCAGGATCCAGAAGGCCATCCAGGATGGGCACATCAAATTCAATGGCAAGATGAAGATCGATGCCAACCCCTTCGCCCAGAACTCCGTGTTCGTCTCAGTGAACATGGTAGCCCCGGAAGATCCCAGAGGCAAGGGCAAGGTCAAAGTCCTCACCTCCGACAAGGCGCGCGAGTCTGGCGCAGTGGATCCCGATCGGCAAATCACTGGTGATGAGCTCCGGCAGCACGCCCAAGTCGCGAATAGCCGATACGAGCACGGAGAGTCGTCTTCCAGGCGCAGGCCTACTCACAGAGATCTCCTTAACAAGTGGCGTTGGCAAAAGGAGAAAGAGCAGATGCGTCTCCAACGCGAAGAGCAGGAATTCACAGAGGAGTACCAGCATGAAGACGATCACGCGGGAGAGCACCGGTATCGTCTGGAGGAGAGGGCTTACCACAAAGAACAGGCCCATCGCTGGGAGCAAGAACGCCGCCAAGAGCGGGAGCAAGCTCACTGGGGCTGTCCGTTCTTCCGCCACTGCTGGAACGAAGGCTTGAAACTGCCTGCCGTCAACAACTGCCCCGAATGCAGCGATCAGTACCAGGGGTATAGGCAGGATCGGGTCAACCGCCGTCCCGTCCATGAAAGGCTGGGAGCCCGCATCCCAATGGACGATCGGCGCCTAAAAATGAGAAGCCCGGGTCGGCAAGCCAAAAGATGTGCCGACCAGGAGTGGGTGCATCACCGGGACGACAACGAGGAGGTACAGCCCCGCCCATATAGGTGGCAAAAGGGGCAATGGTGCCCACCAGGGCTCAGGAAAAGCCAGAAAAGGAGAGTGCAACGCCTCCGGAATAGGGAGTTGGAAGAAGCAGCCGCTGGTGGGAAGAAGCAAGAGTGGCGTCCGAAGGAAAAGCCGAACAACAATGGCAAAGGCGCTGGCGTGGCCATGACTTTCTTCCTTCCCCTGGAATTCATGGCTCCAATCGGCCAGGGGGCACAGGACGAAGCGCGTTCGGACTCCGACGAGGCCGAGCACAACGAGCTCGCGGCACAGCTCGTGTTGTCTCAGAAGGCAGCATTTGACAAGCCAGCTAAGCATCGGCATTTGAAGCCGTTATATGTCAAGGGGTACGTCAACGGAAAGCCGCTAACCAAGATGTTTGTCGATGGCGGTGCAGCGATCAACATCATGCCTTACGCCACCTTCAGAAAGCTGGGCATGAACGATGAAGATCTGCTCAAAACGGACATGATACTCCGTGACTTTGCCGGCAATCCCTCTGATACTCGGGGTGCCGTGCACGTGGAACTGATGATAGGATCCAAGACGCTCATCACGACCTTCTTTGTCATTGACGGCAAGGGGGCATACAGCCTGCTTTTGGGCAGGGATTGGATCCATGCCAACTGTTGCATACCTTCGACCATGCACCAAATACTCATCCAGTGGGTTGGAGATGACATCGAGATTGTCCAAGCTGATGACTCGGTGAGTGTTGCTACCATTGAGCCCACTTACTGGGAATTTGACGGAGTAGATTGCTTCTCCGATCGTGTGTGGGGAGAAGGTCCTGTCAACATCTACGGCAGAGATCAACAGCCGATCCAAGCAGTCGGCTCTCAAAGTTTCTTTTAGATGGACAACCCAACTGACAGCAGCGAGGGCAAACTGGGACGTGGCTTCGCATCGGCCGACCAACTGGAAGAAGTGGATGTTGGCGACACAAGTAAAAGAAGGCCGATGTTCATAAGTTCTAATTTAGACCCTGCTTTCAGAATCCAGCTAGTAGATCTTCTAAAAGAGTTCAGAGATTGTTTCGCTTGGGACTACACAGAGATGCCCGGATTGGATCGGTCCATTGTTGAGCATAAGTTGCCGATCAAGCCTGGATACCGCCCATACAAACAACCTCCGCGCAGGATCTACAAGGAGGAGGTATTGGCCGACGTGAAAAAAGAAGTGGAAAGATTACTAGAAGCTAACTTCATTCGGCCGTGTCGATATGCGGAGTGGATCTCCAATATTGTCCCGGTGTACAAGAAAAACGGGAAGATGAGGGTCTGCATTGACTTCAGGAACCTCAACAAAGCCACTCCTATGGACGGTTATCCAATGCCGGTGGCCGATTTGCTGGTAGATGCTTCGGCCGGTTTTGAAATCATAAGCTTTATGGACGGCAACGCAGGTTACAATCAGATCTTTATGGTCGCAGAGGATGTGGCGAAGACCGCCTTCAGGTGCCCCGGCCATATAGGTTTGTTTGAATGGATGGTCATGACTTTTGGTTTGAAAAATGCCGGTGCCACTTACCAGCGAGCCATGAATTACATATTCCATGAGCTGATCGGCAAGATCGTAGAGATCTACATTGATGATGTGGTGGTCAAATCCAGAAGCAAGGAAGGACACTTAGCCGATTTAAGGAAGACCTTGGAGTGCACGAGGAAACATGGTTTAAAGATGAATCCAACCAAGTGTGCATTTGGGGTGTCGGCTGGTGAGTTTCTGGGATTCCTGGTCCACAAAAAAGGGATCGAAGTCGGTAGGAAGAGCATGGAAGCAATTGATAAGGTAGTGCCACCGACCAATCTCAAAGAACTTCAATCACTGCTCGGCAAAATCAACTTTGTCAGAAGGTTCATATCCAACTTGTCTGAGCGCGTGCTGCCATTTTTTCCACTATTGAAGCTCAAGAAAGATCAGGAGTTCGTGTGGGGTGACGTGCAACAAAAGGCTTTCGATGAGATCAAGGAGTACATGAAGGCACCACCAGTATTGGTTCCTCCACAACTCGACAAGCCTTTCAAGTTGTACGTGGCGGCCGACAACCTAACGATAGGGTCGGCCCTCATGCAAGAATTCGAAGGGAAAGAGAGAGTCGTGGCCTATCTTAGCCGAAAGCTACTGGACCCCGAAACACGGTATTCGGCTACGGAAAAGTTGTGTTTGTGCGTTTTCTATTCCTGTACCAAACTTCGGCACTATCTACTGAATGCCGAATGCGTGGTAGTATCAGAATTTGATGTAATCAAGCACATGTTATTAATGCCGATTTTAAGTGGAAGGATCGGTAAATGGGTTTTGGCCCTTTTCTGAATTTGATTTGCGTTTTGAATCGGCAAAGGCTGTTAAAGGCCAGATTATAGCTGATTTTGTCACTCACCACCGTGATCCTAATGCTAACATGGTAGCCATTATCCCTTGGGCATTGTTTTTTGATGGATCCTCGTGCAGCAAAGGTGGTGGAGTCGGGATAATGTTGATTTCTCCCAAGGGGGCACCCTTCAAGTACTCTATACCGATCGAGTACCCGGTAACTAATAATCAAGCAGAGTACGAAGCACTGCTCCGCGGACTACGGTTGCTTGTGGACATAAAGGCAGACGCCGTGGAGATCTTCGGTGACTCGGAATTAGTGATCAAGCAATTGACCGGCAAATACGAGTGCAAGAACGACACGCTGCAGGAATATCTCGAAGGTTGCCAAGAGCTCCTCAGACAGTTTCGTTCGGCAACCTTGCAACATATTCCTAGGGGGCAAAACGAAGAAGCAAACCAGTTGGCTCAGGCAGCATCCGGGTATAGGGAGAATCAAAACATTTTTGCACTTGAGGGAGAGCAAACAGCCCCAGAAGGTGATCAAGCAGTCCCAAGTGGTGATCAGGCAATTGAAGACTGGAGAGACAACATTGCCGATTACCTCAGGGACCCGTCCAGGAAAGTCTCCCGAAAACTCAGGTACAAGGCTCTTAAGTTCACACTCTTGGACAATCAATTGTACTACAAATCCATAGATGGGGTTTTGCTTAAATGCCTGAACCAAGACGGGGCCAGGAAACTGATGTATGAGGTGCATGAAGGCGTATGTGGTGCACACCAGTCGGCTCACCGTATGAGATGGTTAATCAGGAGGACTGGATATTTTTGGCCGACTATGCTCGAAGATTGCTTTAAGTATTACAGAGGTTGTCAGGATTGTCAGCGATTCGGCAATGTGCAAAGGGCTCCAGCATCGGCCATGAATCCGATCATTAAGCCTTGGCCTTTCAGAGGATGGGGCATTGATTTGATCGGCCAGATTTACCCTCCATCTAGCAAAGGACATAGGTTTGTCCTGTTGGCCACGGATTACTTCACTAAGTGGGTTGAAGCCATCCCGTTGAAGAAGGTGACGTCAGAGAACATGGTGTCTTTCGTCAGGGAGCATATCATTTACCGATTCGGCATTCCTCAGTCCATCACCACCGATCAGGGAACTCAGTTCACTTCCTCGGAGTTTTGTGATTTTGCCGAAGAGATGGGGATTAAACTCTATAATTCTTCTCCTTACTATGCACAGGCCAATGGACAGGCAGAGGCTTCTAACAAAATCATGATTAGAATCGTTCAAAAGAAGATCGAAGAGAAACCTAAAAGGTGGCACTTGGTACTCAATGAAGCTTTGTGGGCATACCGAATGGCTTGTCATGGGTCGACTCAGACGTCGCCATACGAGTTGGTCTACGGGCATCACGCAGTGCTACCATGGGAGTTGCAGTCGGGGTCAAGACGAGTTACATTGCAGAACGATGTGGCTAAAGAAAATTATAAGGATTTGATGATGGATGAGCTAGAGGATTTGCATTTGATTCGTCTCAAGGCCTTGGAAAATATTGAGAAAAATAAGATACGCGTTGCCAAGTACTACAACTCGAAAGTGAGAGAAAAAGAATTTGAAGAGGGAGACTTGGTTTGGAAAATTATCTTGCCAATCGGTACCAAAGACAAGGTATTCGGCAAATGGTCCCCTAACTGGGAAGGGCCATTTCGGATTCTGAGACGTGCTCCGGGTAATGCGTATGTTCTGAAAACCCTCCAAGGAGAAGAGTTTGCTAGGGCAATTAATGGACGTTATCTAAAGAGGTTTCATCCTAGCGTGGAGGTCGGTGCATAACGGAATCAAGGACTAGCGGGCACCGATGGCCGATACAAAATGGTATCGCCCTTAGCACAAAAATGGCTGATAGAGTCTATCGCCCTTAGAGCAAAAAGCAGCCGGCATGGCATGTGTCGCCTCTAGCACAAAAAACGCAGAAATACAGGGCCAAGTGCACGCGATGCTGTGCAATCGGCTAGATAAATCAAACACTCAACAAGCGCAGGACAGGAGAACAGGTAGTGCGTATAAACATAACAAAATAAAACATTGTTCGTAGTGAGGTGCAGATCAGTTATCGAACATCCTGTTGATGACCGTCTGCGGATTGGTGACTGCGGCGAGGGCGCGAGCATGATCCTCGTAGGAGTCCAGAAGATCATCGATCTGCTCGACGTCCTCCGGACCTGCTCCGCCGGGGAAGCCAACCGGCGTCACGGAGAAGTCCTCCTCTGCGCGGACCGTTAGCGCCGACAGCCCCAGCGCCACGCCATGGTGCACACCTTGCAGGGCGACCTGCTCGACGCGGCCGTGTACATTGGCCAGACGCGCCTCGGCGGTGTCGCCCTGGGCGTTCACCCGGTCTGCGACGGCGTTCGCCGCCATCTTCAGGCGCTCCAGCTCTTCAGACAGTGCTATGAACGACGAGTTGAAATGGATCGGTTAAAAGATCAACAAGAACGACCAAAAACCGATCTAGGATTGGGTGTTCATACCTGTGATTGCGTCGCAGAACTGCCGGCGCTGGTCCTCCCACTCCAGCTGATCTATCCCGTACTGCTTCGAGATGGCGGCCAGCTCTTCCCGGGACTCGTCCCGCAGCGCCATGAAGTTCAAGGCGTCGTTGTGGTCGTAAAGGCCGCCGTCGGAATCCCGGTCCGGGCTCGCCTCCCAAGGATGGGAGTGGTAGGAGAGACTGTCGGAGGAGCTTGGCGAATCCGATGGTGGAGCCTCTGGCCTCCCCGACGCTGAAGAAGGCCGGGCATGCCCGCCGGCGGAGGAAATAACGGGGACCCTGTCAGCAAGCAGCAACCGAGCATGAGCGAAATCTTCAAGAAACTGCCACAAAGGACGTAAGCGAAGAGTCCTACCCGCGCCGACGGAGGCGCCGAGCGCGGCTCCCTTCGGCTTCCTCGGTCGCCGGGCGTTTGCCGCGGTCATCATGGCTCGCCATTGCACTCGGAAAGTTAGGGTTTCCTGGGGCGGAACGAACAAGGAAGCCGAGGCGGCGAGAGTACTAAAGGAGTGGATGCAAGATTGGGAGAAGGCAGGCCTCCAGGGACGATTTATGTCGAATATCAACCGACGGATTGGGGTTTTTTCCATTTCCCAAGATGGGCTTCTACAGTAATGGGCTGCGTAGGCCGTCTGAGTGCACGCACGTACGCGTTCGGCAGGGAATAGAGTGCCCGTCTTCGGCAAAACTGCCGATTTAGGTGTTCGAGACAAACACTGGCCAGATTGCCGAACAGGTTCACACGGTGTCATCAGAACGGTAACCGATTGGATGCAAAATGCAGATATGTTACAAATGGCCAAGTACATGGAATAGAGTACGCTCTGATTCCGAAGGATCAGTCACAGATTGATTTCAAGAAAAAGATGAAAGGACTTCTTATCCACATAACAGGAGTCGATTACAAATGAAGGATCAGTTCGTCCATGTCATTCTATTTCTAATCGGAAGATCAGAATCAAAAGAGTCGGCCAAGTCTGTTCCGGCTTCTTTCATATCCTCAACAGAGCGTGCTATCCTAAATTCTAGTCCTCGCTCACAGACGTCAAAATGGCGATAGTCGGCGCCAGAATGGATCCGGACGGCATTGAAAGCAAGTGCTGCGCCGTAGCCCATGCCGGCCCTAGAAATGTCAGGAAGGATCCGCGTGATCTCATTCACCTGCCTTAGAGACACCATGTCTGGCACATTGGCTGAAGTAGCAAGGTCGGCGATAGCAGCTTCAAGGGAGTGGAGCCTAGTCTCCAGAGCTGAATGGAAAAGGGGTCAAGCAGAAGGAAGGGCTAAGAAAAGGACAGTTGAGGGATGCTTACCGATGGCTTGTTCCCGAAAGGTATCGCGCTCCTGAGAGATTTGAATAATCTCCCGATTCTTCTTTCCTAGATCAGACTGGAGATCTGTAACTTTCTGAGCCAGGTCCTCGGTGAGGTCGTCGCCAGTCCTCCTGAAGGGGAAACAAAATGAGGCATAATTATCCAAAGCGAAAAGATCAAAGCAGAAGCAACCTTCTCTTAGAAGTGCTGGTGTCGCCATGCTCGAGACTGTAATGGCTTGCTTGGGAAGACATTTTCCGGTTCAGGGCAAGAGAAGAGAGGGTTTTTCTAGATGAAGAAGCTGAACAGAGGAATTCGGGAAGTTCAGGCCGAAATGGAATAGAGAGGAATTTTTAAGGATCTCGAATGCATTGGAAGGCGAGTCGGCAGCTGTGATGATTAATGACAAAGGAAGTCGGACGCTTCCAGAGACTCTACAGTGGTGCGAAAAGAAGAAGACGAATTTAGGAATAAAACATTTATCCCAAAATTAGGGGGCATGTGTTAACACCGAGTTTTCGCACTATGACAAGTGGACCGGCACTATGATAATTCGGCGAACGCCGCCGCTTGAAGGATTCGGCAGACGGCGGACGCGGTCGGCTAACTCAATGCATTCGGCAAGGCTGTGAGGGCGACTAGTCAATGGCGAGCGGGTTCGGCAATGAGGCGCTGCGGTCGGTTACCTCGAGCCAAGTCGGTTTGCGACGAATACGGCATGTCAAGAGGATTCAGCGACGGGAATCTCGTTCATTTTAGCGCGTGCCGGTTATTAAAGGAAGCTTGGAGCAAAATGCATCATGTTTCTGGTAGTTTCCTAGTTTATCGTTGTAGTTGTGTCCTCCTAGGACTCGTAGAACACCAGGGTATAAATATAAACCCTGAGGCTATTGTAAATCTGTTCACAACCAATACAACCAACCCCGGCCCCGTGCCGTCTTCGAGTCCAAGTCGTGTCGTCGTGTTCTTCGAGAGGGGCCATCGATCCGTCGACCTCCGTAAGTTCCGGCAACCTTGCTATCATGTCTAGTATCGTGCGGCGGATTTAGATATGGTGCAAGTAGTCTCGTACGTTAAGCTTAGTATCGTGCGGCGGATTTAAGCTTATGACGGGAGGTCTTTGTTTATGTCTCGTATCGTGCGGCGGATTGAGACATGAGTAAAGATAGTTATCGGCTCTGTTAGATTTGGCAATCTGATAGATTCATTAAGTTACCTTGTGTTATGTGTTTTGTTACGTTTATTTCATCATAACACTTTTGCCCAATCTAGATACCGTCCGGTTCGGCTTCATCTTTATAGACCTGCTCTGTTTCACGTTTATTATTGAAAGGTCTGTTATGCAGTAGATCTACTGTTCGTAATAGCCGAATTGGATCGTATCTGGGTTGCCACGTGGTGAGGGTTCATGCATGTTAAGTGTGTTCGATCTATGACAAGGCTAGGTGTCGTGCGGCAGGCGCAGGCTTTGGATTAGCTTAGTCATGCTTAGCTTGTATGTTCAATCTCCATGGATCCCAACTCGGTTGTACAATCGAGATTGGTTAAGTTTTAACTTATACATCATGCAAGTACGATTCTCATGCAAACGTGTTCGGCAACCTGTTATTCACGTAACTCTGTTCATATTGCCGAATAATCTTTAGACCTGTTGGCAGATAGCTTTCATAGCTATATGTCGTCGTAAGTGGCTTCAGGGCCGTACATCTTGGAACTGTCTGGTCATACCCGGCACGTTCCAGCTTTGTATTTAACCGTTTATCTCCCTTGTTAGTTGCAGGTCAAACTGACTGGCACGCACCGGACTTCTGAGCACCCGGGCCACGATTGAAGCCAGCTTCTCCGGCTTGCTGTGTGCCTGGCGCAGAACGCCACCTTTTGCGCCAACAAGAAGTTTTCCACTTAGCTGTTGAAAGAAGAGGACCAACGTATACGGTTGGGAACAGTCAAGGAGTTGGAACTTCTGGGGCTCAACAAATGACAAATGGCCCTAATGGCAATGGCAATCAACAGATGATATGTGGCCCTGGTGGTAATGAGGGCATGATGCAGCAACAAGTGCAACAGCCGAATATGGTTAACAACATCCACTCATCGGCTATAAAAATAGCTCCAAATGGGAGGAGGATCACTAGAAACTTCAATGCACCACCTTATCAAGGGAACTTGGCACCTGGTGATATTACTCCTAGTTATCATTATGTGTCAGATTACTATACTTTGGATGCTCATGAAAATCCATGGTATCAGAATAATACTTTTGGGGGCAGAACATCGGCTATTAGGGGCGGGTGAATTAGGTAGATCAATTGATGAATCAGGTGACTGATATGGTTCAGAAACAATTTGGTTTGAAGCCAAAAAATACATTGACTGCCTACAAGAAGCCATACCCGGAGTGGTATGATCAAGTCACTCTTCCTCCAAGATACAGAGTTCCTAATTTCACTAAATTTACAGGAACTGGCACAGTGACGACCATGGAGCATATAACTCAGTTCTTAGTACAACTCGGAGAAATCAGTGATGAGCCAGCGCTCAAGGTCCGGATGTTCCCTCTATCTCTATCTGGTTCAGCCTTTTCATGGTTTTCATCTTTACCACCAAATTCTATTCAAGGATGGGAGGATTTGGAGAACAAATTCCATTAGTACTTCGATTCTGGGGTCCTAGAAAAAGGGATTACAGATTTAGTCGATGTGAAACAAAGGAACAATGAGTTAGGAAACCACTATCTCTACAGGTTCAGGGATATTAAGAATTAATGCTATACTTTAACATTGTCAGATACAGAGGTAGCTAGTATTGCGATTCGAGGGCTAATACTAGCTATCAGGGAAAAAGTTGGCTTCAGTTGTACCAACCTGAATATCGATGCACAAAACAGATACAATCGGGTCTTCAAGCCTAAAAAGCCATCAATGCAGAGAGTTCTTTCTTTTTACGAGAGGATGATGAAACAAGTGATGAAAGTGAAGATGAGGTGGCTGCTGTTGACTGGGCTTGGAAAAATAGTGAATATATGCCTTGGGCAAAGGCTAAGAATACAGAAAAGGAGATAAACAAATACAGTGACATCACGAAAGCCGATAAAATATTTGACTACTTACTAGAGAAAGGTCAAATCAAGTTGACTGGGAATCATAGTATTCCATCGGTTGAGGAGCTTAAAAGTAAAAGGTACCGCAAATTTCATAATTCTAGTACTCACATTACTAATGATTGCAGAGTGTTGAGAGATATGATCCAGAGAGCCATATCTAAAGAAAGAATTGGCTTAGAGAAAGTCAAGGATATGGGCATCGACGACCATCCTTTTCCAGTAAACATGGTAGCTCCTGCACCTCAAAGTGAGATCAAAGTGTTAACTTCTGACAAAGCCAAGGCAGCTGGAACAGTCGATCCGAAGAAACAAATGTCAGCTGAAGAGTATCAGGAGATGAAAGGGAAAAAGAAAACTAATCAGCATGATCATCGTGAGACTTCAAGGGCTGGTGAAACAAGGAGGCGTCCAACTGTCAGAATTCTATTACATAAATGGCAACGTCAGAAGGAAAGAGATCAAATTCATAAACAAAGAGATGAGCAGGAGTACCAAGAGTGGCTTGAAGAGGAAGAATATAGAAGATCCTGAGAAGAAGAAAGACATGTCAAAGATGAAGAGAAAAATTATTGGGATTGTCCTTTCTTCAGGCACTGTTAGAATGAAGGATTAAAACTTCCAACTCTTCGAAATTGTCCAGAGTGCAGCGATCAATATTGGGAGTATAGGCATTCGAGAGACAACCGCCGATCTGTACATGAAAGGTTAAGATTTGAAAGAACAGATCGACACATAAAAAATGAAAATGTTCATGATCGGCTTGGGGTAAGATTAGCTGATCAAGATCATGTTTGGCAAGAAGGACAGTGGTGTCAAGGTGGTTTGACCAAAAGCCAGAAACGCCGGGTTCAAAGGTTAAGGAACGATGAGATTCAAAAGAAGAAACTCAAAGTCTGGCAGGTGAAACAGATAGCCGATAAGAGAGAGCCATCGGCTAATGTGTCCACTTTGTTCATGTTGCCTGCTGAATTCAAGTCTGCTGATCAACAAGAGGAATCAGATAATGAAGCAGTGGCTCAGTGGATCTATCAAGCAGAGGAAGCTACATTCCAAAAGCCTGAAAAGCATTCCCACTTAAAAGCTTTATATTTGAAAGGATTTGTTGATGGAAGGCCTCTGAGTAGAATGTTAGTTGATGGAGGTGCAGCTATTAATTTAATGCCATATGCCACATTCAGGAAACTCGAGAAAACTGTAGAGGACCTAAGCCAAACTGATATAAGGTTAACGGACTTCGCTGGGAAAGTATCGGCTACTAAGGGAGCTGTATGTGTTGAGTTGACAGTTGGCAGCAAGAGTTTGCCTACTATCTTCTTTGTAGTCGATGCAAAGGGCTCATATAGTGTGCTTTTGGGAAGAGATTGGATCCATGCTAATTGTTGTGTTCCATCTACCATGCATCAAAATGTGATACAGTGGATCGGAGACACTGTGGAGGTGGTACCAGCCGATTCGACTGTAAGCATTGCATATTCTGACCCTAATGATTGGAACTTCGACAATGTGGAGTGCTTTTCTGGGAGGGTGCATGAAGGAGGTTTCATCAAGATGTTTGATGATGGCCAACAGTCGATCCAAGCAGTCGGCTTCAAAAAAATTATTTAGTGGATAATTCAGTCAATGAGGACGAAGGCAAGATGGGTAAAGGTTTTACATCGGCCGATGAATTAGTTGCTGTTAATATTGGAGATGGTGATAAACCAAGATTGACATATATTAGTGCTAAGTTAGATCCTAAGTTTAGACAAGAACTTATTGCTTTATTAAAAGAATATAAAGAGTGCTTTGCTTGGGATTATTCTGAGATGCCTGGTCTTGATCTATCATTGGTTGAACTTCGGTTACCCATCAAACATGGGAGTCGACCTGTAAAACAAGCTCCAAGGAGAATCAAAGCGAAGGTCATGGCCGATGTGAAAACAGAAATCACTCGGCTTTATGAAGCTAATTTCATTCGGCAATGTAGATATGCCGAATGGATATCTAGCGTAGTCCCTGTATATAAGAAAAATAGGAAGATGAAGGTTTGCATTGATTTCAGGGATTTGAATAAAGCCACTCTGATGGATGGCTACCCAATGCCAGTAGAAGACATGTTGATCGATGCGGCGGCAGGTCATAAGATAATCAGTTTTATGGATGGCAATGGTGGTTATAACCAAATTTTTATGGCGGAAGAGGACATACATAAAACTACATTTAGGTGTCCAGGTGCCTTAGGCTTATATGAATGGGTAGTCATGACTTTTGGACTTAAAAATGCCGGTGCGACTTATCAAAGAGCTATGAATTATATTTTTCATGAGTTGATCGGCAGAATTGTAGAAATCTACATTGATGATAAGGTTGTAAAATCCAAGGAATATCAGGAGCATCTTAAAGACCTCAGGGATACTCTAGAATGTGCAAGGAAGCATGGATTGAGGATAAATCCTCACAAGTGTGCATTTGGAGTATCAGCTAGGCAATTCTTAGGTTTCATGGTACATGAAAAAGGGATTGAGGTTGGTCAGAAAAGTTGCGATGCAATTGACAAAGCAGTACCACCAACCACAAAGACTCAATTACAATCCTTAATCGGTAAGATCAATTTCATCACAAAGTTTATATCAAATTTGTCAGCCAGGATTTTGCCGTTCTCAGTTCTGTTAAAATTAAAAGACGATCAAGATTTCAAATGGGGTAATGAACAGCAAAAAGCATTTGAGGAGATTAAGGAGTATATGAAGTCTCCACTAATTTTGATCCTTCCTCAAAAAAACTAACCTTTTAAGTTGTACATAGCGGTCGATGATCATACAATTGGATCGGCCCTAAGGCAAGAGTTTGAAGGGAAGGAGAGAGTGGTATTTTATCTAAGCAGGAAACTACTGGATCCATAGACAAGATTCTCTCCTGTTGAAAAGTTATGTTTGTGTTTATACTTTTCATGCACTAAACTTCGACATTACTTATTATCCTCTGAGTGCACGGTAGTGTCAAAGTTTGATGTGATAAAGCACATGTTGTCTATGCCTATTCTAAATGGAAGAATTGGCAAATGGATTCTTGCATTATCAGAATTTGACTTAAGATATGAATCGGCTAAAGCGGTCAAAGGTCGGGTAATAGCTGATTTCATTACTCATCATCACGGGCAGAAAATTGAAACGTTGGATCTAACTGTAGGTATTGGTGTTGACCTTATTTCTCCATAAGGGGCCAGTTTTGAATATGCTTTTCCTATTGATCCAACCTCTACCAACAATCAAGCTGAGTATGAAGCTCTTCTCAAAGGACTTCATCTTCTGTACGAGGTAAGGGCCGAGGCTGTTGAGATTTTTGGTGATTCTCAATTAGTAGTTAATCAATTGCTCGGCCTATATAAATGCAAAGATAACATCTTGAGAAAGCATTATGAAAAATGTCTCGAGCTACTTGATTCTTTCTCTTCTGTTGTCATTAAGCATATTCCTAGGTGTCAGAATCAAGAGGCTAATCGACTAGCTCAAAGTGCTTCTAGGTATCAGCAAACCGTTGAGATATTAGCCGATGAGCTTGCTGATGATGACGATTGGAGAATTAAAATTATTGAATATTTGAAAGATTTGTAGCGGCACGCATCCAGGAAGTTAAGGTATAAGGCTACGAAATTTGTTCTTCTTGATGACCAGCTCTATCATAAAATAGTCGATGGTGTACTCCTTGAGTGTATCAATCAAGAGGAAGCCAAGGTCCAAATGGGAGAAGTCCATGAAGGAGTTTTTGGTGCACATCAATCTGCTTATAAAATGAAATGGATGATTAGGAGAACGGGATATTTTTGGCCAACCATGTTGGAAGATTGTCGTAAATATTATAAAGGGTGTCAAGAGTGCCAAAGGTTCGGTAATGTTAAAAAATCTCCAGCATCAGCTATGAATCCAATTACAAAACTATGGTCATTTAGAGGATGGGGAATAGATCTAATTGGCCAAATATTTTCGTCATCAAGCAAGGAACACAAGTTTATATTAGTGGCAACTGATTATTTCACCAAATGGGTTGAGGCTATTCCTTTGAGGGAAGCTTCATCGGCTACTGTAATTGAGTTTATCAAGGAGCATTTCATCTACAGGTTTGGTGTTCCTCAGAGCATCACTACGGATCAAGGGAAAATGTTTACATCGAAGGAGTTTGAGGATTTTGCTACTACCACAGGTTTCAAACTGATTAATTCGTCTCATATTATGCCCAAGCCAATAGACAAGTCGAGGCCTCTAACCAGATTTTAATCAAGATTATTACGAAAAAGGTTAGAGAACATCCAAGGAAGTGGCATTTGATACTCAGCAAAACTTTGTGATCTTATAGAATGGCTTGTCATGGTGCGACCAAATGTTCACCTTACGAGTTGGTTTATGAACACGAAGTTGTGTTACCTTGGGAAATCAACATAGGATCCAGGAGAGTGTCGCAACAGAACAATTTAAAAGCCGATGAATATAAACATCTTATGATGGATAACCTTGACGACTTAAATTTTCATCGGTTAAAAGCTTTGGAAAATATCAAAGCTCAGAAACTAAGAGTTGCTAAATATTATGATCGTAAGGTCAAAGAGAAGAAATTCAATGAAGGAGACCTAGTTTGGAAAGTCATCTTGCCTATTGGAACTAAGGATAACAAGTATGGCAAATGGTCAACAAATTGGGAGAGGTCTTATCGAATTACAGAGTGTGCTCCTGGTAATGCTTATTTCTCTGAAAATTTAGAGGGAGTCGAATACTTCAGAGCAGTCAATGGAAAATACTTTAAGAAGTATTATCCTAGTATTTGGGTGGATCTACTATGACTTATTTGATTAGTTGATAGTTGTCGGGGGTCCACAAAAGGGGTACCCCCAATCAACGCGAACAAATAGGTTAAACCTAGAACACTGGTAAATAACAAACCTAACGAGACCAACCCCTCGAGGCCCACAACGTTGGCCCGCCAAGCCAGGCCTCGGGCGAGCACTCCACTAAAACCTCGAGTCCTGGCATATAGGGCTCGAGCCCCCCACAGCCGAACGCCGCACCTCGAGACCCCACGCGGGGACCTCGAGCCTCTCTGGCACGACAGCCTATCCCTCGAGACGCTTTTATGCTTCCTTCGAGCGGCGCAGACATCGGACGCCAGCCCTATACCGCGCATTTAATGTCTCCACCTACGCTAGTCATGTCCTCTGCAGCCCGACGTGTACCACAGTAACCAGGGCAGAGTCAAGTCTCGTTTTCACCACAAGCATGGGCAAAAAGGCGTCAATACAGCACTGTTAGGCCAAGCCCTGCACTGACGCACGCTCGAGCCCCATCCCGGAGCCTGGGTTCCCGCTATACGCCCGGGCGTCCCGGGACTTGCCCATACTCGCGGGGGCTTGAGCCCTCCGTAGGCGCCGCCTCGAGGCCGGCTCCGCGCCCCTCGAGCCCTAACCGCTTTCAAGCTATTGGAAGACAGGTACCCCAAGATCCGGAGGGACCCCGCCGTGTCCTGTGCGTGCCGGAATGGGTGATGTACGGCTTCTACATCGTCACGCCATCATGTTCGCACCCGGGATGGAGGCCACGCCCCAAGGACGCCTCAACAGCAACGCTCACATCGGCTCCAGTGGCCCCGACAAGATAGGATTCCTACCCTACACCATATCGAGCGCTGTACATATCTATCCTGTGTAAACCCTGACCTCCTCTTGTTCTATAAAAGGGGACGCCAGGGCCCTTCGCGCGAGGAGGACAAGACGCGAGTCCACGATTACACAACTCCGATAGACAACACACAAGTCCACACACGTACACACTCGAGTCCGGACTCCGGTCCACGCTCATTGAGCTTGTATTCGCCCCTGTACAAGCACTTAGGTGCAAGTAATACGAGAACCTCCTCCCCCGCTGGACGTAGGGCCTTCTTTGCCCGAACCAGGATAAATCCTTGTGTCATCTTGCATCACCATCCAGGAAGAGAGCACGCGATCACATTACTCGTTGGTGTCATACCCCCGGGTTCGAAACACTGACAATAGTTGAAATTACAATATTGCCTTCAGACTAAAAATATAACCGATATATAGTGTGTCGACTTCAGCAGTAGAATAATAGTCGATGCAAAGGAAGCATCGCCTTTAGTACAAAAACATAAAATTGTGAATTTTTGAATTCAAAGACCTCGACGGGTCTGATCACAGATAAGTCATATAGAAGCAGAAGACTTCATTATATTCACAGTAAGTTCCTTACAAGAAGATTGGTCCTACAATCTACTCGAAGACCTTATCTACTATGAATACAGAAGGGATGGCGTCTGCTATCTCCTCGGCTGCTCCATCAACACCATCAAAGTTCACCTCTATGGCGTGACTGATTTCTGGGGTGATCTCGAGATCGCCCAGGTCTCTGCCGGTATAGGCCTGAGCAGCTCCAAGTGTCATGGAGGCACCGTGGCAGACAACATGGAGGGCAACTTCATGCACCCTTGCGGGGATGTTGTTTACCCTCTCAACGACACTGTTGCCAGTGGCGTTCACGGAGGCGACAGCTTCATTCTCTGCATCTTGGAGGGCTTCCAGCCACACGGTCAGATCTAAGAAGATGGACAGAATGATAAGCATCAAGAACGTATTGAAAATTGAAGGTAAGAGCTTTCATAAGAAGGGGCTTTTCATGAAAGAGGAGTTACCAGCGACACGTGTGTCGGATTCAACACGTTGCTGAGCTGCCTAAGAGGCTTTCGCCTCTGCATCTTCCAGCGCCTTCTGGAGCTGGGCGATGTGGTCCTCGAGCAGACAGTTCCTGATGGTCGCCTCAGAATGAAGGTTCCGCATTTCTGTCATTTGACGTTAATGACGGGCGGCCGTCGACTCTGAACTCCCGGAGGAGGGAGTTTCCGATACCAACTCCATTCCTGGGGGAGGTCCCAGCAGAGCAGCGGTGGCGTTAGAGGGGCCCGCGTCGGTCCTAGGTGAAAAGTGGGAGATTAGATCAAATTCAGAAAGTCGATGAGAGAATATCAAGATCGACTAAAATAAAGAAAACCCACCTAGCGCGGCGCTGAGGAGGACGATAGGTGTCCACCTCTTCCTCTGTAGAACGCTTGCCATGGTTAGGATTCGCCATTGGAAGGGAAGAAGAAGGAAGCGATTTTCTTGAGTGAAGAAGGTGAGTTTTTCTTGAGTAGATGGTGAAGACTACAATGGTTGCGCTCCGAGTGCTGTGAAAGATGAAGACATGATTGGAATTTATATTAGAAAATCGAGTCTTCGAAGGCGAAAGGTCGCCAGTTCGTACTATGCGCACAGAGTAATCGAGTAAAGTGTTAAATCATGGTACGGTTCCCAAGAAGGAGTAGTCGTTTCACATTGATCGTCAAGATACCGGCTAATAGGGAATCTTCGATCCGTGATCGTTTGATTAAGATGCCAAAAGGGAACTCAAGATAGTGAAGGAAGGAAGAAAAAGACTCAAATTTTGGGATAAAATAAATTTCATCCCAAAATTGGGGGGCATGTGTTTACACCAATTTTTTGATCCAAGGAGATTTCCATTTTGTGAACACAAGCGGCTGATTTATTAAAAAAAATCGGCCAAAATAAAAGAGCTCATTCGGGTTGAGACACGACCAAGGGATTCGCATGAACTAGGCCCGATGGGCTAAGAAGACGTGTCGGGCTTAGCCAAGGGAGTTCAAGTCCGGATCGTCTTTTATTTATGTTTTAATGTATCCTAGTCGTGTTAGAACAGGAGTCTGTCGGGTTATAAATAGCTAGAAACCCGATTTTTGTAAAAAGAATCAATCAATCAAACAATACTTCGGCCACAGGCCAAAACCCTAGGAGTAGGAGTAAGGTAGAACTCGGCGGAACCTTCAATCAGGCAGGATTGCATCGGCTAGACCGACCTCCGGTTTGCTTGTAAGTTTCACCAATGGCTCGTGTTACTATTTAATAAGGCTGTATTTGGCATCGACCAAACTCTTGTTTAAGCTATGACATGGGTTAGTTATCGGTTTAAGCTCGTCTCTTATAAGATTGTCTTGACCTCGATCAATCTCTTACTTTAGTCTATCTTGACTAGTTATCGGCTCTATTAGCTTTGGCAGTCTAATAGATTCATTAGGTTATCGATATTGTTCATGCTTCTTGAATGTTTTCTTTTCGTTTCAACAATATCCTGCCCAATCAAGATTGACAAACTAGCTTAAGCTTAAAAGCTGTTTAGTTTCAGCTATCCAAAGTCTTTGTACGTTCACATCAAGGGAAATAGCCGATCTAAACTCTTCATCGACTAATTTATCAATCTGGATTGTAACATGTTGTGCGTTGGAGATATCCGTTCAAACTATGGTTTAATCTGAGAATGAGTAGATTTGGTTTAATATGTTTATTATAGCTGTATTTTCGAACCCCATGATATGCATGCTAGAGTAAGTTTACTTAATCCTAGGTTAAATCATAGTTCTGACAGATAGATCTTGTTCGTGCTTCATGGACCCTGTATCGGCTAAAATAGCCGATCCAGTTACGCTTTCTTCATAGTGTACATGCTTAGGTAGCTTAAAACTAGTAGATCTGTTAGTCGTATCAGACGTAATCTAGCTTGGTCATCATTATGGCTACATGAAAACACCCCACTGTTGATGTTCAAGTTATATTGTCGACGAATTTGTTATTATGGCCGCATGGAGACACCCCACTGTTAACTAGTAGAATTGCTAATATGATTAGTCGATCTATTGGTTTTATGATGTTTAACGTGTACATAGATCTTCATTTTCTTCATATGTTAAACTAATCGGCTGGTCTTTTCTTATATTTTCTTTGCAATCCTTAATAGTCATTTTTACTTCAAATAATGTCAAGGTTTTTAATCTTTTCTTGGGAGTTGACTTTGTAGTCAAAATCCTATGATAATGGCTATATCAGAGCCGCATAATTTGGAACTGTCTGGCACCAAACCGGCAGGTTCTGCGATTTGATATCTTTTTCTTTCTCCTTGTAAACTGTAGTTCAAGTTGGCTGGCACGCCCCGAGGTTGTTCTCACCAAGAGTTGGCACTGCTACTTTCTGAAGGTCCAGGAGATCAAGACTCTGCTTCATATGGTTTCTGAGGACCGTGGTCGAGTGTGTTGGTGCTATGTCAAAATTTTGTATCAACAGTCAGCAGTGGGCCCCATGTGTCCAACATTATCTTCTCCTTCCCGAGGTCTGCACTGCCCGACCTCGACAGCCCGGAGGTCGAAGCTCGTCGCCCGACCCTGCTCCACACGAAGCTCACTGGTGGGCGCCGCATGGATCTCGTCGTTGTTGAGGACCTCCACCGAGTAGGGGCGCCATGCTAGGGCCACACAGGAGCCAAGCTCGTGGTGGGGGCGGGGGGCCATGGCCACTTGCCCGTCCAGGTGCCACACCTGGACGCTCTCCCATTCGACCGCCATGCCAGGAGCCATGGTTGAGCTCTCGGTGAGGCTGAGGCCACCACTCGAGTCGTATGGAGGAAGGAGCGCTGCACGAAAGTAGAGAAGAGACGTCACTTGCGTATCCTTGCCCATCCCACTTCGTCCCCTCAATTTTGGAGGACTGGGGCGGCTCCACATCTTGGTGAATATTCCTAGGAGGGACGACCTCGCCCTTGTAATTCACCTGGCTTCCATTAGGATACTCCTTTGCCATATCCTCGTTGGTAGCTAGCCCCTGAGTTCTTCATGAACGATCTTGTAGTTGTAGCGATATTGATAACAGCCTAACTTGAGCACTTTCTTCCTTGATATGGGTCGGGCATTACTGGAGACAGCTACTTTGTCGAGCGCTCGACAAAGCCTCTTCGGCCTTTGGCAAAGGCTTTGTTGAGCACTGCGCTCGGCAAAGCAAGCTCGGCGAAAGTTTCATCGGCAAAGAATCCTTTGCCGAGAGCCATTTATCGAGCTCTCGGCAAAGAGCCCCAGCGGTCCTCGGCAAAGAAAAGGCATCGTTAACGGTCGGCTGTCGTTGACGTCTTCTCTGTCGAGAGCCCAGCTGGATGGCTCTCGACAAAGCGTTTTTATTTTTTTTTTGAATTTTTTTTGCCGAGAGTCTTCCTGGACAGACTCTTGGCAAATACTTTTTTAAAAAAAACTTTGCTGAGAGCCTTCCTGGCCATACTCTCGGCAAACATTTTAAAAAAAATGTGCTGAGAGCCGAGAGCTAGCCAGGCTCTCAACAAACTCTAGCCTGCACTCGACAAAGCTAGGAACATGGTTGTTCTGGCAGCGTGTTTCCCAGCTTTGCCGAGACCCCCTTTGTCGAGAGCTACACTCAGCAAAGTGGGCCAATTTTCTTTTCTTTTATTTTTTTATTTCATTACATATACATATCACATTCACCACATATATATATATATATCATCACATACCACATTCACTGCATATATATCATCACATACCACATTCTCCACACATATAGCACATTGATCACAATATATTAACCAAACATACTAAACCATCATAAGTTAATCATCACAAGTTATTAGTCATTGAAACATGATAAGTTCTCAATCTAAAGTTCACAATCTATGTACTAGAGCCGACAATCTAAACACAATCACGGCCAACCTGGCCCTAGCCACCCTGAAGAAGGAGAAGGAGAGTCGCCTTGACCCCCGGTGTGTTCCATCCAGACGTGTGCGGGTTGTTCGAACCCACCGGCGGAGGCTACAAAAGGTAGATGTCTGTGTCAGACAAGCAAATGTAGAAACAAAACCCTGAGGTCTCCATACTCACAGGAGTAGCTTCCGTGTTCTGAGATGACGGTGGAGGAGCCATGAGCGTTGCGGGCACTTGCATGCCCTGGAAGGCCATGAACGCGATGAGGTACGCCGTTTTCTTAGCATGGGCCTCCATCTAGGACCGCATCTGAGCCTCCATCTGTTGACGCTCCTCCCTTTCTCTTTCTAGGCGAGCCTGCAATAATACAAATGGAATGTTAGAATAATGCAAACATTTAAAGATCAATGTATGACGAGTAAAACAGAAATAACCTTGAGGTCGGCGATCCACGACTGCGAAGGCGATGGGCGTGGGTGTATGAGGACGCTCCCGCTCGTGCTCTGTGCTCTGTGCTCAAAGCTAGGCCAGAGAGGGAGTGGAGGCCAAGTCAATGACGCCGGCGCCAAGCCAGTACCGCACGTGCTTCTTGCCTCCTCCGACCCTCATCACGAGGCTTCCATCCAGGTCTTCGCTGGCCCCATGAACCGTCCTTTACTCAGTGGCCACCTGCCACTATGCAGTATCGTTGAAAGGTCCAAATTGGCTAGAGGGGGGGTGAATAGCCTAATTAAAAATCTACAAAATTAATTAGGCAAACACTATTAGTATAACAAATGGCGAAGCTTGTTGCGCTAGCCTAATAGTGTGTTGCAAGCCACCTATCCAACAGTTCTACCTAATATTTCTATGTCACACAATCAACTAGAGCTAATAATAAATGCGGAATAAAACAATCTAGCTCTAGCACAAATATGATATACAAAGAATGTATATGAAACAAGTGTGTGCACAAGATATACTAAGCAAACTAATCACAACTAACTAAACAAGATATATGACAAAGGAAAAAATATCTATGCAAATGAAATATCTCAAGGTAAATACACAAAGTAAAAGAGCTAGATATAGATGGTTTCACCGAGCCTTCGGGATCGCCTAGTAGAAAGCCAATCACCGGTGAAATCCACTTGTGAAGCCAATCACCGAGAAGAATTCACAATCACAATAAGCACACGGGACACCAAGATTTATCCCGAGGTTCACGTGCTTGCCGGCACGCTACTCCCCGTTGTGTTGACCAACACTAGGTGACCCGGTGGCTAATCGGCGCAAAGCCAAGCTCACAAAGAGCGCCACAAGAATCTACCACTAGTGAGGTAGCTCAATGACACGAGCAATCCACTAAGGATGCCTCTTGCCGCTCCGGCGAGGTGAGGCTCCAAAACCTCTCACAATCACGAACGGTGATGGCCAAGAACAATCACCAATCTTGCCAACAACCACCTCAACGCCTCCAAGCCGTCTAGGCACCGGCAAATGCCAAGAGTAACAAGAAAACTCAATGCCGATGCGAAGAACTAGTGCCACTAGATTGAACTCTTTCAAATCACGCACTAGATCACTCAATCTCACTTGGTTTGATCAAATGAACTTGGGAGATGAGTTGGGCGGCTTGCCAAAGCTCACTAGAGTGCTTAGGAATCAAAATGTGCAAGAGAGACCTCAAGTGAGCCGGCCAAGCCCTTTAAATAGGCCACACAAGTCGGCCTAGCCGTTGGGCTAAAAACGGGGCCATCGGACGCGCCGGTGTCGGGGCCATCAGACGCTGCCCCAGCGTCCGATGCTCCGATGAGCACCACGTGTCCTCCAGATACGAATTCGAGCCATCCGATCCCAACGGTCATATCCTTTCACACCACGGTTAAAGTGACATCGGACGCGCCGATGCCAGGCATCGGTCGCTCCGATGCCAGGCATCGGTCGCTCCGATGCCAGAGCTCAAGTTAGCTCTTTTCTGCGCTACATCGGAGGCTCCGAGACTCTAGCATCGGATGCTCGACCCCAGCATCCGATGACACACCAGAGAGGTTCCAGAGAGGTCCAAAACACATCGGATGCTTCCGATGGTTCTACATCGGATGCAGGCCAGCATCCGATGCTCCCTGGAACGCAAGCTCGCGCCACGTCACCTGCATCGGATTCTGCAACAGTGTTTCCTCAGCGTCCGTTGCGTGCGTCCGATGCTTCTTTGAATTCTGACAGAAGCTAGGGTGAACCATCGGATGCTCGGCCTAGCATCCGATGCTACCGCTTCCAGCATCCGATGCTGATAATCAGCACCATTCGCTTTCTAACTTCTACCCTTGCTTCCATGCGCCAACACCAAAGTGTTTCAACACTTGTGCACGTGTGTTAGCATTTTGCAAAGCATTTTCCAAGGGGTTTGTTAGTCACTCAGTAGGTTTATATCATCGATATGTTAGAGAACACCTAGTGGCACTTGAACACCGCATAAGCCGTGAATAATCTCCTCTTAATAGTACGGCTATGTATCCTAAATGTGATCACACTCGCTAAGTGTCTTGATCACCAAAACAAAGAGCCCTATAGGTTATACCTTTGCCTTCGGGCCTCTTTGCTTTATCTTCTTCATTTCACCAATGGTAGAGCACTTGATCTCTTGAGTGCTTGTGGCCATCACCATCCTCCATGGTTGCCACCTTGCTAGCTCCACCACTTGGCTTGGTCACAATCCTTTCTTATAAGCTACACACATGCTTAGCAATAGGATTAGACCAAATAGGTTTCATCAATTAACCAAAATCAAACTAGGGCTTTCAATCCTGCAAAAAAAACTTGTCATTAAACTCCACTGGCATCTTCTTCAGTGCACCACCAAAGAGCTCTAGTACGTGTAATGCCGCAAAGAACACAAAAATACACTCTCTAGGGTTACCCTCTAGTTGTGCACCACTAGAGAGCTTTGATGAGGTATTTTTATTTTTGGAACTGCATCCCCTTACAATTTTCTAAACTCCAATGCCATCTCTCTAGTGCACTGCACACCTAAAGGCAAGGTTTAACATTTGAAAAATAGATCGATTCAACCATCATTTCGAAGCTCTGATGCACACCAGAGAGCTTCGATGATGTAGAAATACCCCCACCAAGTTTCTATTCTAAAACCTTTTCAAATCAATAACTCCAATAGGTCTTCCACGAGATGACCAACACCTTTAGCCCTGAGTTTTTGCAAACACTTTTCAAAGGTTTTCACTTGAACTCGCCTCGCCAATTGATCCTAATGCATACACAATGTTAAATGATTGAGTAGCACTAGCTAGATAACTGCATTTGTAATCAGCCTTATTACTTTTGTAATCACCTCATGGCCAGTGAAAGGCACAACCTATGCATGTACCTTTGCCTTCACTTTGTCTTTCATCCTCTCACTTCCTTTCTTCACCTTGTTCAACTTAAGCTAGTAAACATTTTGGAGATAGAAAACATATTGTCTTCTCACCAAGAAAATTTTTAAACTCCCATTCATCTCCCTCTAGTTATTAAGGGTGCAAACCTACACAATGTGAATATAACACCAAAAAAAACTAGCAACATGACAATAAGAAAAGGAGTCAATCTTTTATTACAAGTACGAAAACAACATTTATTCCACTCATTCATGTTTCTTATTGCTAATTGTTTTTGGTGAGGATAATTCTTTCTGGATACCACATTTGCATCTTATTTCCAATGACAGTTTTGTTGACAAATTAATAATATTAATTAGAGTACAATTGTCTGTAAGGACTTTTACATTGACTTGGTTTTAAATCACTAGTAGAGGATAGAATTTTGATCCATATCGGGTTTGGGATTTAGTCCTAGTATTTTTTGTGTTCGGGACTAAAGGACTTTTAGTCCCAGGTCAAGTTACAAATGAGACTAAAAGTCAGTTTTTAGTCCCAGTTGGTGATGAGGACATGACACTAAGGATGCAGCCGTTGATTATAAGGTGAGCTCGTTTCTATATTTATATAATGATTTTTGGCATAATTCACTTAGTTCCACATGTACATGTCAATATTTTCTTATAGGTATAAACATGTCTTAAAGTACAAGCTCGTCAAAGTCCAACACTCGGTTCGTTAGCAGCCTAACAATGCTTCAGTGGAAAGACCATAACTCATCCATCTGGAGTGCGGTTGAGGTCAATGAGCACTTGATGGAAGCTTTCAAATAGATCTGGCCCCACCTCAATATCACGTCAACAAAATTTTTAAATCATCATGACAATCTGCTATTATTTCTGTTGGGTGCTACGACGTCGGCATGGGCTTGTCATGCAACCTTGGGACCCTGGCCCAAGTGGGAGCACACCCAACACAAGTGGAGAAGAGAGCACAAGGATGTTCAAGGTTGTCCTCCTCCTTGGCCACCACCTTAGAAGGGAAGCCAAGTCGTCCAACCCAAGTTGGAGGCCCAATCCGTGTCAAGTTTGAGTCCATCTCGGAATCCAGGAGCAACCAGTGGTAAAACGGACGCCCAGGTCACATACAGACTCCATTTTTTTATGATCCACATACGGATGGAAAGATAATTTGATAAGCTAACCAATGGCTTTGGTTTGAGGTCAAAACGCCATCGAAATCAACAGGAATTGTCGAAATAATCTTACGTTCAGAATCTGTCAGGATGTTGTGTCACCGTCTTTTGGTACGTTGGGCCATGTAACGTATGGGCCCATAAGGAGGACGTGAGTAAGGGTGCTTGCACGCCCCATAGACTATATATTCAGTAGCCGCCACCTACGTTAGGGTTTGAATTTTGCTTAGATTATTCTGTTAAAAACAGCTTCGTCGTTTATGCGGTTTGTGAGACCCAACTCGTGAGATTAATCATTCATTTGCAATTTGGTTGCACTCTATCTTGTTCTTGCTTATGTTCTTCGATTCGCAAGCAAGGATTAGCCTTCTTGGTAAGATCAACCGTGCAACGCCGGTTGATATCCAGAGAAGACGTGGAGCTGCGATTGCGGGGTTTCAGATCGTGTTGTTCGGAAACTGGATCAATTGTATCACATCTCTGCCAAATCGATAGTTATGAGAACCTTTCAGAAGATCGAGCACCCTTGGTCACATCAGTTGGTGCCCCCAACCCTGACTAAGGAGTGGCATTTTAGTCTCGATTGGTGTTACGAACCCGGACTAAAGGTCTCACCAGGGACCAAAGGTCCCTCATGAGTGAATTTAAATGGAGAGTGTCCAGAACTGTGTCACATGTGTGTTATGTAGCTGAGTTGGTAAGTAAGTTACACGTGAGGCGAGAGATCCTGACTTCAAATCTCATGAAGCGCAAGAGAGATTTCCGGGGTTTAAATTAAATATTTTTTTTGTCTTGAGGGTGGGCTTTAGTCCCGGTAGTCCTGGTTGGTAAAACAGGGACTAAAGGTTGTAAAGCACCCCTTAGATAATATATACATGCATGAAACTAAACATCGCCCCTTACATACATGATACATATGTACCACTATAAGATCTTCCAAGTACTTTTTTACATTGTCAACCCTTATTTGTCATATTTAGCAATTTATGAGAGCCATTTACTAACTGACTGGTTATTATTTAGGAAATGCTAGTGGTAGATTATTATTTGTGTTTTTTTTTTGCCGTGGGAAACCTTCAGTGAAATCTTAACCATGGGAAACCTTCAGCGAAATCTTTAATTAAATATCAATTGTATATCTAGAGTACATGCAAGAAGCGGTGACGCTGCCTGTACAATGTACAAACTCTCTCCGTCCTAAAATAAATGTAATTACAGGACCAAACATGGTTACCAATACTCTCAATGAAATTACCAAAATACTCATATAAAGTTGTAATCATTACACTTTGAAAAACAAAAAAAAGTAAAAAAAGACGAATAGAGTTGTTTTGTTTTATATGTAGAATTGTATTTATTTTGGCACTTTTCCTATATTTCAGGTGTCTGAAATTTTAGATGATTTCAGGCACCACTCTTATATCACCAACTAGTATGAGTTAATCGTTACTTTTGTGATTTATTATTTGTCTTTGTGTCATTACATATTAATTTTTTCTCTTGTCTTCGTATAGAAATAATTGTTAATTATCTTTGTTCCAACACAAATTAGATTTTTTTTTTAGGTTTTTAGTTTTGTCTAAAGAGTTTTTTATTATCACTACTCAAAATTACAGATTGCGCATACAATAATTGCAACAAACAAAACCTGTAATTTTAGTGAAAAGTATATGCAATAACCATCGCCGGAAAGAAATCTAAATTTCAGGCGACTGGATTTTAGCAAATCCCTTATTTTGGAACAAATTTTGAACTCTAGAATTGCATTTATTGACAGAGAGAGTACTTTCATGAGATAATTTTTTTCTTCATTCATCAATCAACAACTAAAAAGCACCACTACCAGTCTACCGCTGCCTACTATTGTTGCCTACTGTATGGATATAGACAACCGTCGGATGATTGGACAGTACAGCAAGTGCGGCCCCCGGCCGCCACACACCTGTGTGGGTCTTCTTGTATGGGTACGAGTATAGAGTAAGCCCAGACACACATGCGTGGGTCTTCTTGTACGTATGTCCTGGCTGGCCTTTGATCACTCGATTCAGATATGGGCAGGGCAGCCCATAGGCTCTGCCAACCTGCTAACCACCTTTTCCATTTTCAGCACGGCATAGTACATACTACTCCGTCCCATAAAAAGAGTCGTTATGGAATGCGTGTTGGTCAAACTTTCTCAACTTTGACTGAGTTTATACAAAATGTATGCAATATTTTTATCTCCAAATAATGTTATTATTAAAGTATATTCAAAGAACTATCCAATGATACTAATTATGTAACATAAATATTAATATTTTATTATAATAAATATTTAGTCAAAGTTAAAATCTGTTGACTTTTTGGGAAACGAGAATAACTCTTTTTCAGAGACGGAGTTTTAGGGACTGAGGGAAGAGACGGAGTTTTAGGGACTGAGGGAGTAGTACAACTCTTCAAACCTCCGTCGGTTAGTCGAAACACGGGCACACGCACACGGCACATGCAATGTAGCAAGCCGGGCAGCTGCTTCCCGAGAGGCCGAGAGAGAACGATGCCAGATCAGAATGCAAGGAGCTCCCTGGTTCACGCCACGTTAAGTTCCTATAATTTTCTTAAAAAAATAAAATTCTTTGTCACATCGAATCTTTAGACGCATCTATGAAATATGAAATCTAGATAAAAAATAATTAATTATACTTTTAGTATGTAAATGTCGAGACGAATCTTTTGAGCTTAGTTAGTTTATATTTGGACAAAGTTTAATAAATAATAACGAAAATATTACAGTAATAGAACCTAAATTTTTTTGCGAACTGAAGGCCTGGTATTTTTATTATTCCCTCGCTTGATGCAAATTGCGGTAATCTGGGAGCTGCTGCAGTTCGTGCGGTCGGACGGGTACCTCACGCGGAATATTTTGTCGCGCTGCAGCCAGCCCGCCAGCATGAGGCAGATGGCCGCGCGGGACGGACAAGCCCATCGGATATTTTCCTGGGCTGCAACCCGCCCACCAGCATGAGGCCATCAGATGGCCGCGCCGGACGGACAAGCCCACCAGTATGCATGCAACGCCCACCAGCATGTAGTGTCTGTTATTTTTTTAGATCCGCTCGATTTACGTGCAGCGATGTCATGCTTTTCTTCTATACCTAATAATAAATAAATAAAGATATTAATCTATATCTATATCTATATCTATACCTAATAATAATATAATAATAATAATATAATAATATAATAATAATAATATAATAATAATATAATAATAATAATAATAATATAATAAAGAGGCAAAATTTCTTCAGTCTGGCCGATTTTGTCAAGACTATTTATATAGACTAACTAGGATTCCCACAAGATTAGGGGACCGATATGGGACTAATAGCTTGTCTGTTCCCTCTCCCTTTTCGTCTGGTCGACAGCATCGGTTGGAGCAAAAACCGATCCAGTCTGGCTGTTTCGTCTCGGCCCGGACCTCTTTGCAACGAAATTGGCTCGAACTTGAAGGCCCAGTCTCGGTAGCCCACGAGACCTCAGCGGCAGTAGAGCGGAGACGAGCGCTCGTTCAGTTTCGGTCTGGGCGTTTAGCACCACCTCACCACTTGAAGGCGGACGAGCCACGAGCTCACGCTATAAGAATAGCGCCTCGTGCCCCGTTGCTCCATATTTACCTCGACGGGGTCGACGTGAAATCATTAAGGCTCGTAGACCACTACCAAAATTAACAATTTAAACTTTGGTCTTCCATCTCCTTTCACCGCGCCACCTCTCGCCGTCCGACGTGGCGCGCACACTCGCCCGCGGACGGGGCTGTTTTTCCGGATAAAAAAAATGTCTCGTCGTCGATTGCTTGCATTGTATTAATTGACTCCATCTGACGTGAGACGAAGAATTTTGGACGTTCGTTGACAAGAAAAAACATGTTGCGGCGACTCCTTGTTCCTTGGAATGCAATGCCACCTTTTTACGAGCTACTTGGGTCAGTTTTGAAAAATATTTCTCCCGTGAAACAATTTTGACTAAATTTATTATTCTAAAATTTGTAAAATTTGTTTTTGCAGAAACAGATTTTTTGACTGATTTTTTTTTAAAAAAAAATGCGATGCTTAGCGTTTGTGCGGGTGCGTACGTATCTTCTTTCACCCGTCTTCTCATCTCCTCGTGTCGCCTTCGCCTTCATCTTCCTCTGCCCCCAAACAAAATATTTGACTGATTTTTTTTAAAAAAATAAGATGCTTAGCGTATGTGCGGGTGCGTACGTATCTTCTTTCACCCGTCTTCTCCTCTCCTCGTGTCGCCCTCGCCTTCATCTTCCTCTGCCCCACATCATCAGCCGGTCTCGCCGAACTCCCTACCATCAGCGAGACACTTTTTACTCCTCCCCTCCCCCATGGCGCTATGGTGAGCTCTGTCAAATCCACCTGACATCCCCACCCCTCCTTGGATCGGACACCGTTGCTGCCATCAGGGCCCTAGGCTCCATTCAACGGGGGCGCTTTATTATTAGGTATAGATAGATTAACCGGACATTATGATATTATTATCAATGTTAATGTACACTACGAATCCATCATAAAGATAATTATAGCTCAAAAAATTAATAGAAAAGAACAAATAAAAATATTTAGGTATTTAACATTCATGTCTTATTTTGTGTTAATGATCTTGTTTGCTAAAGCTTATGATCAGTCAAAGTTGGTCAATGTTTTTCTATCACAACAAAATAACAACAACCATCATAAATCATGCCGAACAATCCTAATGTATTTTTTCCCGTTACAACGTACGGACATACGTACTATGAAATTAAATTTTGAAATGGATCTACTTACATAACTTTCATATTTTTAAACTAAACTCAAAAGAGTTTATTTATAGGTAGAGTTTAAAAATTTAAACTTCGGATTAAACTTAACCTAAAAGATTTTTAGAGTCTCTTTCTTCTCCCGTTGCAACGCACGGGCATTTGTCCTAGTCTATATCTATACCTAATAATAAAGAGGCAAAATTTCTTCACTGTTTTTGGTCTAGCCGTTTTCGTCAAGCCTATTTATATAGACTAACTAGAATTCCCACAAGATTAGGGGACCGATATGAGACTAATAGCCTGTCCGTTCCAACCGATCCAGTCTGGCTGTTTCGTCTCAGCCCGGACCTCTTTGCAACGAAATCGGCCCGAACTTGAAGGCTCAGTCTCGGTAGCCCACGAGACCTCAGCGGCAGTAGAGCGGAGATGAGCGCTCGTTCGGTTTCGGTCTGGACGTTTAACACCACCTCACCGGCTGAAGGCGGACGAGCCACGAGCTCACACTATAAGAAGAGCGCCTCGTACCCTGTTGCTCCATATTTACCTGGACGGGTTGATGTGAGATCATTAAGCCTCGTGGACCACTGCCAAAATTAACAATTTAAACTTTGGTCTTTCTGCATTTATTTGTTTTCGAGATTGGGTCAGTTTTGACAATAATTTTAACTAAATTTATTATTCTAAAATTTGAAAAAATTGTTTTTGCAGAAACAAATTTTTTGTATTTGAACTAGGACTCGGAAGTCAAAATGCAGCATGCCGCCGGTTTCTCTCTCTGTGCAACTCCATAAAAAAAAATCTTGTTCCGTTTGCTAAACAAAAGAGGTTCCTTCTTCTTTCCGTTTTTCGTTTTTTTGGAAGAATTATTTATTTGACCCTCAAAAAAAGTCTGGTTAGTTATGTGGCCCTTTTCTTTTGAAGTTGTGTATATGACCTTAAAACGAAACTTTGTTACTTATTTGGCCTTCCGTTAGATTTGAGGGCATAACGGTGTTAAGTATTGGATAAAAAGACCATTTTGCCTCTGCGTCTAAAAAAATAAAAAACAGTATATATATAAATAATATATATATGAACAGTATATATAAACAATATATATAAAAACAATATGTATATAAACAGTATGCATATATACTGTTTATAATATATATATATATATACTTTATATAATATATATATACTGTTTTATACACTTTTTTATTTTTTTAGGTGCAGGGGCAAAATGGTCTTTGTACCCAATACTTAACACCGTTATGCCCTCAAATCTAACGGAAGGCTAAATAAGTAACAAAGTTTCGTTTTGAGGCCATATACACAACTTCAAAAGAAAAAGGGCCACATAAATAACTAGAGTTTTTTTTAGGCCAAATAAATAATTCTCCCTTTTTTCCGTTTCCGCTTCCCTGCGTGCTATCTAACTATGCATGACTTTTCCCTATTTTCTTATATAAATAAAAAAAATAACAAATATAGTACTATAAATCTTTAAACTCTTTATCCTTCTATAATCTAATAAATAATCCATGACTTACTTAATTTATCATTGAATCTAATTTATATCTATTCTATATCTACGTTGGAAGCACACCTGTCCAACCTCCGCTGTAGAGCAGGGGTTCGGGGCGAGGGTGAACAACTGTCGAACGTAGGCGAAGAAGCTAACGAAGGTACCCGCAAGCGAAGGTACAGGAAAATAAGTTGGTTGGAGTATTTTTTCTATCTTCCAAAAAAAATCTCTCTCATTTTACACTGTTCATCCCTTGGTATTTATAGGGAACACCAAGGGACACCGGCCAAATTACAAAAGGGTACAAAAAAGATTCCCCGACACTGTACAGGGAAAGGGTAGAACCGTACAAACACGGGCAGAGTGGAAAACCCTAGTCTGCTTTCCTCCTGTCCGCCGCCATCTGGTCTTGCTCGCCTTCGCGGGAAAATGAGGGCTAGACCCTCGGCTCCGCTTGTCACGAGGTCCGCACCCGCTCGCCATTCGCCGAGCCTGACGTCTCCGGCGAAGGAACCTCGGAACGTGCGAGGGTCACCTTTCTGAGTTCTCGGCGTGCCTTTACCTGCAAGAGACACAATGAACTCCAAAGGTCGAGACCGCATCCGAAGGTTAGGAAAACCGACCCGAAGGGTCCAACGAATGGGAAAAAGGAAGGTTTGTGAGGGCGTGCTTGGGTCATTTTTCGGGCCAGCCTGCTTGGCGCCACTGCCGAGGGTCCCTTCCCCCAACAGTAGCCCCTCGTTGCCTTGGATCTAAAGAACAGTATTTAGGCCCAAGCAGCGCTCTTTGATGGTAAACGTAACGAGACCCTTGGCAGCGACGCTCGCGGTTTCTTTGGGCCGGGCCGTTGCATACTTGTTTGCACTGTTTAGGTCCGTTTAGTTTTTTTGCGTCGTGGATTTCGGTTGTCGTGCCGGTTTTTCTCGGGTGGGGTGACTCGTCTTCCGGCCTATAAATAGATGGAGTAGGTGGGGGGCTTGGAGTTGTGCCCTCCTTTTGCTATAGCCATCCTGCTGCTGCGCAATCTTTTTTGCGAAGGTTGTTTTTGTCTAGTTGCGAAGGTTGTGCGTACTGTGTTCCACGAGGGTTTTAGTTTGGAGAGATGGCTAGATCCAAGCAAACCGCTTGTGTTGCTTCTCCCTCCGCTGCGAATGAGGGGATGACTTTTGAGTTTGGTCTTAGCCGAGTCTGCAGTTCGGAGTTGGCAGCTTATGTGAAGCGTGGTTGGATCGAGGATGGAAAGGCGAGGACTAGTGCTGGAGAGACTATTCCGAAGCCGGACGCTGATGAGGTTGTTGTGTTTGAAGAGTTCTTTTTTGCTGGTCTGTGCTTCCCTGCTGCTTCTTTTGTGACCTCGGTTTTACAGAGGTTTAACCTGAAGTTCCATCAGCTGACGCCTTCGTACTTTACGAAGATGTCAGTATATGTCTGGGCATGCCACTCCCAGGACATTGTCCCTCACGTCGAGGGTTTTATTCGCACTCATCGTGTGCATATGCAGCCTCGGAAGATTGTTGATGGCGAAGGTAACACCAGCCTCGGTCAGTTCGCGGTGTATACCTTTTGCCATCGCGCTGGCTCGGAGTTGCCGGTGCAGGCCCAGAAGAACAAGTGGACCAGCAGATGGCAAGAGTTCTGTTTCTACTACAAGCTTGGTGATAATGCCGAGCTTTGTGGCGTGCTTCCGCCACTCGGTGACGTAAGCTCCGAAGCTAAGATGAGCACCGAGGCGCATGCTGCTGTCGACTGTCTGAGGGTTGTCGCGCGCTCTCAGTGTGCTTGCGATTTAGTCGAGGAGTACTGTTGTGCCAAGGTTTGGCCCCTTAGCCGGAAACAGGTGTGGTTTGCAGTTGAGAATGACCCCAAGTACGAGGGTAGAGGTTTGAAGAAACCGAAGGTGGAGCTAAACAGGGTTTGGGAAAATGTTCTCAGGAAGTTTCCCAGGCGTGAGGATGGAGTTGAAGCCATCTACAAGCGTGTTCAGCAGAGGGCGGAGGAACTTGTTGGAAAGCTATCCACATTGGAAGTTAAGGCTATCCACAGCTCGATAGGTAGCGGAGGTCGAGTTAACAGGCTATTCGACATTCTTGAGATCCAGTATGCTGACTGGCCCGCTCCTTCGAGCGAGGATGCGCCAAAGAAAAGGAAGCGTGCTGCTACGGAGGAGAAAGAGATTGTTTCGCGGCCGAAGAGGGTTTGTGGTCGTGGCCGCGGTGGCGCCGGCAGCCGGGTGAAGGCGCTTGCGATGAAAGTCGCTGTTGGTTTGGGTACTGCTGGTACTTCCTCTTCGTCGGCCATTGTTTCAAGCGGCCGAGGTGTTGGTAGGGCTGGTGGACGGGTGCCCCGCATCGGTGGGATTAGTGCTTTGATCCAGATTTCGGACGACGAAGGTGTCTCCGATGATGATGAGAAGGAGGAGGAGAAGGAGGCTGGAAAGGAGACGGACACTGAAGAAGACTCATCCGATCAGATTAGCGACACCTCCAGTGGCGAAGGTAACTCTGATGAGGATGTGTCCATCGAGGATGATTGCGGGAAGGGGATTGCCTCATCTAGCGCTGACGCTGCAGCTGCTCGAAGTATCGATGATATCATTTGAGACTTCGAGCCTGAGAGTCACCCGCGAGGGTCTATTCCGGAGTTTGCGGGGTCACATGTCTGGGTTGACGGGTTCGAGTTTGTTGGAGATCTTGAATCGGAACGGACTCCTGGAAAAAGGCCGTATGGCGAGGCTAGCCGATCAAGCCTTCCTTATTTCGCTAAGAAAATTGGAGTTTGTGATTCGGCGACAGAGCTTTTCACGAGTCCAGACCTTCGAGAGTGTCACCTGCAGTGTGCTCCGGAGGAAAGGCGTTTTCTTGGTCGAGTGTTTAGTCATATTCGTGTGCCGGAAGCGGAGCTTCGACTGGCCAACGAGCCGTTGAACAACCTTCATGATGACATCGATGTCAAGGTGGCTGAGTTGATGCTCCTAAACCGCTCGGCGCGCCGGAGGGCGAGTTATAATCTTCACCAATTGAATGACCAGTTGGTTGAAGTTGAGAAGGATAACAAGGACCTTCGCCGAAGTTTGGAGAATAAAGAAATTGAACTTAAGGCTGCTTTGGAGAAGGTTAAGAAGTCCCGAGAGGAGGCGCAGGAGGTTGCGAATAGTAACGTTGAACTCTTGATGGCTTGCCGTCAGAAAGACAAAGATTTGTCAACAGCAAACAATCGCATAAGTGAGCTGTCGTCGGAGGTAGCTTCGCAGTCGGAGGCGTGGCAGAGGAGTATGGGGAAGATTAAGAGCAAACTTGATATCTGCTTGACCGAAGCCGGAGGTTCTGTCGGGGAATCGATGCCTGCTGCCAATGCGGAGGCCTTCGAAGGTTGGTTGTGTAATGAGCTTGATGTCTTTAGCTCATTGGTTGGTAATGCGGCCGACTTTGGTGGCTATGCTGGAGCTTTGGCGATGGCCAGTACACTACGTCAAGCAGATTGCGAGCACCTTCGCAAGATCAGAAAGCCTAATCATATCTTCCCGACAGTTGACGAAGTGCGCCAAATGAAGATTGATGACGCTGAGGTTCGGAACTGTGCGATGCGATTGCTTCGCAAGTTCTGGATTGCTGGAGGCGGCCGTGCTCTTGCTTTCAACGAAGCTGTCGAGGCTACTCGTCAGGTCTGTGGTACTGGAAAATATTTGGTTTTGGGTTTGTTTCTGTGATGAAGGGGTTAGTATTAATTTTTGAGGACTCGCCCTTATTTTTCCTTGCAGGCTCGGAAGGACGCGATGCCTTCACCGCCTGCGACTGATGACGCTGCTGGTTGTTTCGAATCCGCTCCTGCGCCCAGTTCTGCGGAGGTTCCATCCGTCGAGGTTGTACCCTCGGCTGAGGACGCTCCGATCACTAGAGAAGCTAACGTTGAAGAGGCGGCGACGGTCGAAGCGCTTACTGAGAGTTTGGATGTTGCGACCGGCAAGGGTTTGGAAGCTGCAGCTGGCGAGGTTAGAGCGGATGAGCAAGTGAGAGCCGAGCAGGTGTGAAAACTGAGGATAACTCGACAGAGATGGTCATTTTGTAATATGTTGGGTGGTGGGAAAAAACTTGATGTTACTGAGATACTCTTTTAATGCTGTGAAAATGCAGGTTCCTAATGGAACCATGCTAGAAGTATTTGATGTGACGCCACTGACGCTAAATTATCAAGATGTTTTTATAACTGGTGAATCGTGGGCTCGAGCTAGGCTTAAACACCCTTCGCTGCCTTTTGAACGCTTTTGGTGGTCGAAGTTGCGAATGTATGATTTGAAGAACAGTAGATCGAGTCGTTTTTGGCGCGAGGCAGACTATACTGATCGACAGGCCACACGTTTTTTGTTTGGTTCTTCTTCGTCCGCGCAAGCTGTTATTGATGATGATATCGATGAAAATACGTCTATGGATTACTTGTTTGGGCGAAGCAATCTAGATCTAGGTCCGGACGGATCACTTGTGGTTCCGAAAGAGGAGCCTTCGGAAGTTAGTGATGTAGATCGTAGATATATGTATAGGGCGAGGGTCTTGCCCGGGGAACTGCCGATTGTTCCTGCAGCTCCTTTGTTGTGGGGACCCATAGTTCCGGCGGAAATGGGATTTGAGGAGGCCAGCGAGGGTTTTGATGATTTGATGTTAATTGAGGGATGTGATGGTTCCTTGTAATCTTATATTTCCTATTGATTGTGTACCATACTGTGTTTGATTTGTAAATGATTGCAAAATTATAAGACTTTGATGCGGTTGTGATTCATTTTCGTAATTTGAGGAAAAACATTTGACCCTCGCAGTTAACTTGCGTGGTACGTTTTCGTTTAAGAGAGGTGTTTTAATAAAACAGCGCCGCCCCCTTTTCTTTTTAGCGAGGCTCGCTTTTCGCTGAAGAGAGGCGTTTAATAAAATAGCGACGCTGAAGGGTCGAGATGGCGGACTAGAGGGGGGTGAATAGTCTTTTTTAAAACTTAAACATAATCGGAGCGGCTAACCGAAACAAATGTGGAATTAAAACTATCGGTTTAGCCAAGACTACACCCCTCTACTTATACTCTATGACACCTTACAAAAGATCCTAATCAATGCGAATAAGGTGTCGGGCTAGCTAGAGCTCACCTAACCAATTCTAGAAGCAAGGTCACACAAGCCTATGCAACTAGTACTTCAAGCACGGGGGAACTCTTACACAATCTAGCAAGCAAAGCACAAAACCTAAGCTCACTAGCAATGCTCAATAACAAGGCTACACAAGCCAAATTAGAGAGCTCAACTTAGCTACACAAACTAAGCAATGTGACTAGCAAGACTACAAGTCAACTAGTCACGCAAGAGAGCTACTTCTAGGCTACACAAGCAAAGAAGGTAACTAGCAAGCTACACAAGCTAACTAATTACAAGAGCAACTACACAAGCACAATATATATGAAAGTAATTACAAGCTTGTGTATGGGGAATGCAAACCAACGGGATGAACAAGGTTGACACAGTGATTTTATCACGAGGTTCACTTGGTCACCACCAAGCTAGTCCCCGTTGAGGCAAGCCCAAGGTTGCCGCCGATCCTCTTGCTAGTGGTGACCCTAAGTCACACTCTCCATGATGGAGTGCTCACCAAGAGCTCTAGCTTCGATCCGGCCGGTCCACTTAGCGCTCTTCGCGCCTCTCGCTACTAGAGTTGCTCTTCGCGATCTCCCGCGGGGCGAGCACAATGCCCCTCACAAAGCTTCTCCGGAGCCAAGCACAATCTTCACGCGGGCTTCACGACGGAGACTCGATCACCAAGCCGTCTAGGAGGTGGCAACCTCCAAGAGTAACAAGCACCACCGGCTTGCAACACGATCACCTAGTGCCACTCGATGCTATCTCTCAATGCAACGCACTAGCGATCACTCACTCGCTATCGAATCACACACTAGGAAGCACAAGCGAGTTAGAGGGCTCCCAAGCATACCCCAAGCATGGACACTAAGTCCCAAGGGTGCTCAACCCTGCAGCCCAAGGCCGGCCACCAACGATATATATAGCCCCAAGGGCTAACTAGTCGTTGCCCCTTCACTGGGCAACCTGCGCCACCATTGGACGCTCCGGATCGGGACCATCGGACGCTAAGGCCAGCGTCCGATGCTTGGATGCTCGCCACGTGTCCCCCACGTTCAACTTCGGCCGAGCGATCCCAACGGCTATATCACTTCCCGCGCCAATTAAAGTGGCATCGGACGCGCCGATGCCTAGCATCGGACGCTCCGATGCCTCTGCTCAAAACTGCGCAAACCTGCTCTCACATCGGACACGCCGGACCCTTAGCATTGGACGCTAAGGGCCAGGGTCCGATGTCTATGCAGAGAGCTCCCCGAGAGCTCCATTCTACATCGGACGCGTCAGATGGAACCACATCGGTCGCAGGCCAGCGTCCGATGCTCCCTGAAAGGCTAGCTCGCGCCACGTCACCTGCATCGGACTCTGCAACAGTGATTTCTCAGCGTCCGTTGCCAGCGTCCGATGCTCCTTCAACAACTGACAGAACCTAGGGTTTGCCATCGGACGCTCGACCCAGCGTCCGATGCTCCCCGGACCAGCGTCCGATGCTCCCCGAGCACAACGCTTCTCCTCCGAAAACCGCTGAATCCTTTCAACACAACTTCTTCTCCAACAACTTTCTCCTTTGCAAATGTGCCAACACCACCAAGTGTACATCATCATGTGTATGTGTGTTAGCATTTTCACAATCATTTTCCAAAGGATTTTCACTTGCTCTCACCACGCCACTTGATCCTAGCAACATCGCAAAGTTAGATCGCTCAAGTAGCACTAGATGACCGATATGCAAACAAGTTTGCTCCTCTTGATAGTACGGCCATCTATCCTAAACCCGGTCATAAACTTCTCTACACACCTATGACCGGTGAAATGAAATGCCCTACAATTATACCTTTGCCTTGCGCATTCCATTCCATCTCCTCTGGTGTTGATGCAACACATGCACCAACCTCTTCATCAAATGATATGATCCACTTCATATCATCACATGGCCTCCATGGTCCATCGATCTTGACATCACTTGCTTTTCACCATCGCTTCGGTCCTTCGGCGCCAAGTCTTGCTTAAGCCTCCGGACACTCGGTACCAACGGCTTCAAAGCCTCAACTTGCCCTTCACCTTCGCAACCGGTCCATCAAGCCAAGTCTTGCCTTGATCTTCACCATCTTAGCCACATGACCACATGTCATGTTTCATGTGCCTTAAGCTCCTCCATGATCATTATATGTGTGAGCTTCACATCAAGTCCAAGCCATTCACCTCCATGGCTCAAGTGCTCAGACACATGTACCTGTGGACTAATCACCTGTGTATCACACATAAACACCATTAGTCCACCTAAAGTTGTCACTCAATTACCAAAACCAAACTAGGACCTTTCAGACGTCCCCTTTCCTTTTTAGTGAGGCTCGCTTTTTGCTGAAGAGAGACGTTTAATGAAACAGCGACGACCCCTTTTCTTTTTAGCGAGGCTCGCTTTTCGTTGAAGAGAGGTGTTTAATAAAACAGCGACGCCCCCTTTTGTTTTTAGCGAGGCTCGCTTTTCGTTGAAGAGAGGTGTTTAATAAAACAGCGACGCCCCCTTTTCTTTTTAGCGAGGCTCGCTTTTCGCTGAAGAGAGGCGTTTAATAAAACAGCGACGCCCCCTTTCCTTTTTAGCGAGGCTGGCTTTTCGTTGAAGAGAGGTGTTTAATAAAACAGCGACGCCCCCTTTTCTTTTTAGCGAGGTTCAATTTTCGTCGAAGAGAGGTGTTTAATAAAACAGCGACGCCCCCTTTTCTTTTTAACGAGGCTCGCTTTTCGCTGAAGAGAGGTGGAGGTGAAGTTTGCTTTGTGAACCCCTGGTGTGTTTTGCGAGGGTGCTCGACTTTTTTGTACTTCGCGACTCCCCTTGTCTTAGGTGGAGGTGAAGTTTGCTTTGCGAGCCCCTGGTGTGTTTTGCGAGGGTGCTCGACTTTTTTTTGGACTTCGTGCCTCCCCTTGTCTTTGGTGGAGGTGAAGTTTGCTTTGCGAGCCCCTGGCGTGTTTTGCGAGGGTGCTTGACTTTTTTGGACTTCGCGCCTCCCCTTGTCTTAGGTGGAGGTGAAGTTTGCTTTGTGAGCCCCTGGCGTGTTTTGCGAGGGTGCTCGACTTTTTTGGACTTCGCAACTCCCCTTGTCTTAGGTGGAGGTGAAGTTTGCTTTGCGAGCCCCTGGTGTGTTTTGCGAGGGTGCTCGACTTTTTTTTGGACTTCGCGCCTCCCCTTGTCTTTGGTGGAGGTGAAGTTTGCTTTGCGAGCCCCTGGCGTGTTTTGCGAGGGTGCTCGACTTTTTTGGACTTCACGCCTCCACTTGTCTTAGGTGGAGGTGAAGTTTGCTTTGCGAGCCCCTGACGTGTTTTGCGAGGGTGCTCGACTTTTTTGGACTTCGCGTCTCCCCTTGTCTTAGGTGGAGGTGAAGTTTGCTTTGTGAGCCCCTGGCGTGTTTTGCGAGGGTGCTCGACTTTTTTGGACTTCGCGACTCCCCTTGTCTTAGGTGGAGGTTAAGTTTGCTTTGCGAGCCCCTGGTGTGTTTTGCGAGGGTGCTCGACTTTTTTTTTGGACTTCGCGCCTACCCTTGTCTTTGGTGGAGGTGAAGTTTGCTTTGCGAGCCCCTGGTGTGTTTTGCGAGGGTGCTCGACTTTTTTGGACTTCGTGCCTCCCCTTGTCTTAGGTGGAGGTGAAGTTTGCTTTGCGAGCCCCTGGCGTGTTTTGCGAGGGTGCTCGACTTTTTTTGGACTTCGCGCCTCCCCTTGTCTTAGGTGGAGGTGAAGTTTGCTTTGCGAGCCTCTGGCGTGTTTTGTGAGGGTGCTCGACTTTTTTGGACTTCGCGCCCCCCTTGTCTTAGGTGGAGGTGAAGTTTGCTTTGTGAGCCCCTGGCGTGTTTTGCGAGGGTGCTCGACTTTTCTCCAAGTTTGTTTCGAAAAAGTTTGTTTTTCGAAGCAATCTTCGGGGTGTTTCCATCGATTATAACGCTCTTGAATAAGAACTGCTTTTTTCGATGTGTGTTAGCAAAAGTAACAATTTGGAGTTTTGCTTTTTTGGGGGGTTCTATCCTGTATTAAGGATTTGGATGCTGCCTCGTTAAAAAACCTTACGCCCCTTCGTAAGGAAAAAGAGTGCAGCTCCTCTGTTTTTGTTACAAACATGGAACTGAAAAGAGACATGGTTGAAAAAACAAATTACATGTTGCGAGAGCTCGCTAAGGCTCCGCTATGGATAAAATTTGCGAAGGTCGTCAACATTCCAGGTGTGAGGCAGGGTGTTTCCTTCGTTGTCAGCGAGGTGATATGACCCGGGACGATTACATTCTACTATTATGTATGGTCCCGTCCATTTTGGCTGAAACTTTCCCGCCATGTTGGCGTTTTGCTTGCGAATGAGTTCGAGGTCACCCTTCTTTAATTCTTTGATTCTTACCTTTTTGTCTCTCCATTTTTTTGTTTCTTCCTGATACTTGCGAAGGTTGTGCACTGCGCTGCATCTTGTTTCTTCGAGTAAGTCTTTATCGAGAAGCTGGTTCTGTTCATCTGATTCGAGGGTTCTTCTGAGAGAAACATGCTTTAATTCTTCTGGTAACACAGCTTCTTCCCCAAACAGGAGTCTGAAAGGTGTGAATTTGGTGGCTCTGCATTCCGAGGTGTTATGGGACCAGGTGACCAAGGTTAGTTCTTCCGTCCACTTTCCCTTGGGCCTGCCTTGCAATTTTTTGGATATGGCTTGGAAAATTATTGCATTGGCTCTTTCAACTAAGCCATTGGATTGAGGGTGCCGGACTGAGGCGAAGCACAAGATTGTTCCGATTTGTGCGCATAATTCTTTGAAGACCTCGCTGTCAAACTGAGTGTCGTTGTCGACAGTTAAGTGTTTGGGGACTCCAAACCGATAAACTAATTGCTGCCAGAAAAATTTTGTCACGGCTAGGGAGGTGATGGAAGTCAGTGGTCTAGTTTCAATCCACTTCGTGAAGTATTCCACAGCTACCACTGCATAGCGAAGGTTTCCTGGAGCTGTTGGTAGTGGACCGACGAGGTCCATTGCCCATCTTTGCAAGGGCCATGTTGGGCATATCAGAGTTGTTGGGGCCCCTGGGGCGTTTTGCGTTTTTGCCGTTAGTTGGCAACCCTCGCATCATTTGATGATATCTTCTGCATCTCGTAATGCTGTTGGCCAGTAGAAACCTTGACGGAAAGCTTTCCCAACTAGAGCCCTCGGGCCATTGTGTGAACCGCAGATACCTTCGTGAATAAGCTTGAGAATGTCATTTCCTTCAATCTGTGACACGCATTTCAGCCATGGCGACGTTACTGAGGCTTTGAACAGAACGTTGTCCACTATTTTGTACCCTCGAGCTCTTTGTTTTAGTCTGTTGTCTTCCTCTTTGGACTCGGATTCATGCAGTCCGTTGATATAGGCCATGATGGGTGCTCTCCAGTCCTCGTTCTGGATTGCATTGATTAGCTTGGCATTCTTTTCAGAGGCTTCGAATGCTGATTGAGTTGTTACCTCGTGAAACATGTCAGGCGGCAGCTGTAGTTGTTGAGCTGCTGCTTTAGCTAGGATGTCTGCCTCGTTGTTTTCTGACCTCGGTATTGCTTTCACTGTTATGCTGAGGAAGAATGATTCTAACCTTCGGACATATTGGAAATATTTTTGTAGCTCTGGATCTTTTGCTTTATAATTTTTCTCAATGTGTCCCGCGATGACTTGGGAGTCTGTGTTAATGACTGCCCTTTGGACGGATAATTATCGAAGTCTTGAGAGTGCTAGTATCACGGCTTCGTATTCTGCGGAGTTGTTTGTGCACTTGAAGTCGAGTCTTTTTGCATACCTTAGCTTCGACCCAGATGGCGACACAAGAATGGTTGAGGCTCCTGCTCTAGTTGCTCCCCACGCTCCATCGACATACACTGTCCAAAATGGATCTGGTTGGGCGCCATCGCTGCGAGGGTCTGGGGTCCATTCAGCTATGAAATCTGCTAGTGCCTGAGATTTGATCGCTGTTCTTCCCATGAAGGTTATAGCGTAGCTGTTCAGCTCGACTGCCCATTTTGCTATTCTGCCGACTGCCTCATTGTTCTTGAAAATGTTCTTGAGGGGGTATGCTGAAGGTACTTGGATTTCGTGTGCCTGGAAATAGTGTTTTAGCTTCCTTGAGGCCAAGACCACGGCGTATGCTATCTTCTCGAGCTCTGAGTAGTTTCGTTTGGGACCCTCGAGAGTTTCTGATACATAGTAGATTGGGGTTTGCTTGGTTCTGTTGTTCTCGTGCAACTCTTTAATCAGAACTGCGCTTGTTGCGTGAGGCGAGGCTGCGACATACAGCAGTAGCAAGTCTCCTTTGCTCGGGCTTGTCAGAACGGTCAAGTTGGTGAGATACTTTTTCAAATCCTCAAAGGCTTTCTGCTGCCGAGGTCCCCAATTGAATGGAGCTGTGCTTCTCAATGTTTCGAAGAAAGGTAACTCTCGCTCAGCTGACCTGGAGATGAATCTGCTGAGTGTCGCTAAGCGGCCTGACAAACGCTGAGCTGCTTTTTTGGTTGTCGGGGGTTCCATATTGATGATGGCATCAATTTTCTCGGGATTGGCTTCAATTCCCCTTGCTGAGACGATACAACCTAGCAGTTTTCCTTCGCTCACCCCGAAAACACATTTTTTGGGGTTTAGCTTTAATCTGGCGATCCGAAGGTTGTTGAACACTCTTGCCAAGTCTGATATGTGGTTTTCTTTTAGCTTGCTTTGGATAATCAAATCATCGACGTAGGAAGAGATGGCATGTTCATCTTTGAAGACTTCAGATGTCATGCGAGCGAAGGTTGATCCTGCGTTTCTCAAGCCCTCTGCCATTCTTCGAAAGCAAAAAGTGCCCGAAGGTGTGATGAAGCTTGTTTTTTCCTCATCTTCTTCATTCATCCAGATCTGATGGTACCCCGAGAAACAGTCGAGGAGAGAAAGCAGTTGGCAACCAGCTGCTCTGTCAACTAAGGTGCTTATGTTTGGTAGGGGGAAGTCATCCTTCGGGCAGGCTTTGTTCAAGCACGTGAAATCTGCGCACATTCTCCACTTCTTGTTTTTTTCTGGACTAAGACCACGTTTGAGAGCCATGTTGGGTATTTGACTAGGCGGATGACACCTGCGTCCAAGAGTCTTTTTACCTCAACCCTCGCTGCTTCTTTTCTTTCTTCCGACATTTTGCGAAGCTTTTGCTTAACTAGGCGGTAGCCTGGCTTTATGTTTAGGCTATGCTCTATCAGAGCTCTGTTTACTCCCTTGAGGTCCTCTGCAGACCAAGCGAAGGTGTCGGAGTTTTCCTTGAGGAAAAGGACGAGGTTATTTTCTGACTGGGGGTCTAAGTTGGCTGAGATGAACACCTTTCTTTCGGAGTTGCTCTCAAAGAGTTGGACTTGTTTAGTTTCTTCTTTGGGTGAAGCTTTTACTCGGTCAGTGCATAGCTCACCTTCGGTGTTGAGGTTTGTTGCACGAGGCTTTGACAAATTGTGGACGTTGCGTTGTCCCGGTGCTACTGTTCCCTCAGCTGCCCTTGCAATGTCTTGATCTCCATATACTGCAACGACCCCTTCGGAGCAGGCAGCTTCATGCAGAGGTATGCAGGGTGGATGACTGCATTGAATGCATTGGTAACCCCTCGACCAAATATTGCATTGTAAGGGTAGAACATGTCGACCACGTCGAAGGTTATGTGCTCAGTTCTGCAGTTCACCTGGTCTCCGAAGGTTACGGGCAGAGATATTTTTCCAACAGCTCTTACTTGTTGACCACCGAAACCATATAGTGGGTTGTCAGCGGGTTGCAAGAGGTTTCTGTCAAGCTTCATGTTGTCGAAGGTTGTGGTGAATAGGATGTCTGTCGAGCTTCCTGTGTCGACCAGAACTTTGGTGACTGTCCACCCTGCTAGATTAGTTTCGATCACCATGGCTTCAGTGTGAGGGTAATCCCTTAACTTCATATCACTGGAATCGAAGGTTATAGGGATATGGGACCATCGCCCAAATTTGTGCGGTCCTTCGACGGCTACATGGTGTACTCGTCTAGCGTGTTCCTTCCTTTGCCTCTTGTTGCCATGGTCTTCGTTTGAGCCTCCAGTGATGGCTAGAATCACACTGAAGGTTGATGTTGGGTTGTTGATGGTTGTCTGGTTTTGGGCTTCGGATTTGACAGGTTGGGGTGCTGGCAATGCTGGTATTGGTGGTGGTGGTGGCAGAGTATTGTTCACTTGTTGGTTGGTTTGGGTTTGGGTTTGAGGGGTTGTTGGGAATGTGACGGTATATGGTGCGTTTTGGCGTTGGGGGATGGTGGTTGGCTGATGAAAGTGCATTCGCCCCCAATGTGGGTTTTGGCTAATTAATGATAATCAAATTAGGGACTAACCAGTTTATAAAAGCATGTATGCAGGTGTTAATCCTTTGAAAGATTTGAAACCTTGAAATCTCGTGAACAAAGCACGTAGGATATTTTTGGACAATAAAGATGCCTAGCTCAAGTGGTAGTTTAAAATTTCAATTTTAAACTTGAGTTGTAGGTAAGCCGGACTATGAAGAGGGTCACAAAGTAAGTTGGCTAGATGTGGAGAAAAGTGCTCAAATCGACTAACCTTAGTTCGCTTGAGAGACACCGCACAATCACGAACACGTAGAGGATAATTTCATTGGGTCGGTGGTACCGACCATGGGTGGTCGGTGGTACCGGCCACGGCTTCTCTGCGCAGCGCTCAAACACCCTCTCTGTGTTGGTCAAAAATGACCTGGCGGTAGTACCGCCATAACCTCGGTACTACCGCCCGCGGTGGTACCGACGCAAGGTCGGTAGTAACCTGGTTTTGCAACCCTCTCTGTGTAGAGTTGTATTTGACCTAGCGGTGGTACCGCCATATCCTCGGTACTACCGCCCGCGGTGGTACCGACCCATGGCCGGTAGTTTCCAAGTTTGCAAGGCTCTCTGTTCGCGCTAATTTTGGCCTGGCGGTAGTACCGGTAGTACCGCCATTACCTCGGTAGTACCGCCCCCGGTGCTACCGACCCAAGGCCGGTGGTAACCAAGTTTGCAGAGCTCCCTGTGTAGAATTGAAAATGGCCTAGCGGTAGTACCGCCATAACCTCGGTAGTACCGCCTGCGGTGGTACCGACCGAGGTCGGTAGTATCTTGGTTTCGTGAAGCTCTCTGTGTTGAGTTGTAAATGGCCTGGCGGTGGTACCGCCATAACCTCGGTACCACCGACCTCGGAGGTACCGACCTTTGGGCGGTAGTTTCCGAGGGACCAAGTCCCTTTGTGAGATGCTCTCTGTTCGCGGCCAATTTGGCCTGGCGGTAGTACCGCCATAACCTCGGTACTACCGCCCGCGGTGGTACCGACGTGAGGACGGTGGTTGCTTGTTTGGTCAGATCTGGATTCTTTCGATCGTTGTGAACTGGTCGGTGGTACCGGCCAGGGGTGGTCGGTGGTACCGACCAGTCTCGGGACTGAGGGAGTATAAATGCCTCTCCTCTTCTCTTTCCACGGTTACCCACTGACTCCATACACTTATTGCTGACCTAACTCGAGACAAACACTCTCCAAGCATTGACTCACCCCTCTCTCTCCCCCCTTTGCTCCTAGATTCATTCCCTTGCGAGATTTGAGCTAGGGAAGTGAGATTCGAGAGTGGGAAGCATCAATCTTCGACTTGAGCACTTGGTTTCCATCTTGCCGGCTTGCTTTGTGTCTTTTACTCTTGAGCTCTTTGAGCTCTAGCCGGTTAAGTGTTCTTCGTGGTAGCCCGTATTGATTTACTTGTGAGGGCTCCCCGAAGCGTTTGTATTACCCTGAGATTTCTAGTAGAGATACTCTCGTAGCCTTTGTGGTTGCTTGAGTGAGGCAAGGAGGTGAAATAGACTCCGACCTTTGTGGTCACCTCAACAACGAGGAAGTAGGCACTCCTTAGTGGATTGGCCGAACCTCGGGATAAATCGCGTGTCCCGTGTGCTTGTTGTTGTTGTCCATATTTTCTCTACTTCACTTGTTATTGTGTTCTTCGTGTTCTTCCTATCTCTATCTCTTTCTTAGGTTGGGAAGGCTCGATCTACATCAAGGGGAGCAACCAAGGTTTGGTGAGAGTAGATTTACCACATATCATTCTTAGGAAAGTGGGCCAGAAACTTGTATTATCTTCATAGCTTACATTCATCGGATTTGTAGTTTCTTTTAGGATCCCGGTTGTGCCGTTTGTTTGTGTCGGTAGTACCGGTGTTTCACACCCGGTAGTACCTACCCAAACAAACCGGCCTCTCCGGTAGCTATCTAACTACATCTTATAGTTTGTGAAGTTTCAGATAGTCAAAATCACCTATTCACCCCCCCTCTAGGCTGATTCGGTCCTTTCAGCTGATAAGAGGCTTTGTTGTAGTGAGGGTGGTGTGCGTAGAAAGGTTGATGCGAAGGTAGGCCGTAGTTTATGGGGGTGTAGTGGTATGGAGGATTGGGTGGGTTGAAGTTTGGTTTTCTAGTGTGGTTGATGGTTCGGTTTTCTGCCGAAGCGGCTCTTTTGGATTCCTGGTACTCTTTTCCCTTGGCGAAACATTCGCATTGTTTGGTGGTGTGCCCCTTCCCAGGACCACAAAAATGGCAATACATTTTCGCGGGATCTTTTTGTTGGTTTCGTTGGTCCGGTGGGGGTGGGAACCCTTGTGGATTTTGGTTTCCCGGAGGTTGAGCATCCCTTCTTTGGTCTTCAAAGGGGACTGCCTTGTTGATTGCGCCAATGTTGCTTTGTTCTTGGCGAGTGTTGTTTTCTCTCGCTTGAGGCCTCGGCTGCGGCTTCTGTTGTGACCTTCGAGCATCGGACTTTGCCCTGAAGTCCATGTCTGCTCTACAGTATCTCTCCATTGTTTCATGTAGTTCTTCGATTGTATTTGCCGGCTTCCTGGCGAATTTCGAGGAGCATGGGCCTGGGCGCAGACTGCTGACTGCAGCGAGGATGACAGCCTCGTCAGAGATCCCCGGAGTTCTGGCCCTGATTTGGATGAACCTTCGCCAATAGTCTTGCAGTGGTTCGCGCTCTTCCTGTTTGCAGTTGAACAGCTCAATGGGGTTTGACGGCGCAACTGTGTTACCCTTGAAGTTTGTGCAGAGCCTGTCTCTGAGGTTGACCAACGAATCCACAGTTCTGGCGCGAAGGTTGCTGTACCAAGTCTGCGTGATGTCGCGAAGGATGATTACGAAGGACTTCGCCATTGTTGATTCATCTCCTCCTGCTGCGGCAACTGCCGCTTCATAGCTCATTATGAACTAGCGAGGGTCAGTGAGACCGTCATAACGAGGTAGATTTTGTGGATTGTAGCATGGTGGCCAGGGTTGAGTTTGCAGTATTTGAGAAAGTGGTGATCTTGGGTCGTAGGGCATCTAATGTTGTTGGGCCCTTCGCTGAATGCGAAGATTTGGCTCTCGCTCTTCTGGGTAGAGTTGGCGAAAATTTGGCGGTGGTGGGGGTGGTGGCGGCTGACGAGCGTTGCCCTGTCCCTGCCCAACATTCTCCTCTTGAAGTGGCGGCATATGCCTGTCATTCTAGACTTCGGCTTCGGCCTCAGCTGCTGCGAGGGACTCCTCCATTCGGCGAAGCTGCTCTCTTGCTTCATCCGCCTTTTGCCTGATAAGGCGCAGCCGGTTGTGCCTTTCAAGCTGGTCCAGACATCTCTTCTTCTCCTGCAACTCAGCTTGAAGTCTCTCTAAAGCCTCGAGACCCAACTCCTCATCTCCTTCCCCATCACCTCCAGAGGTGTGCGGGTGTGGTTGTGATACCAGCCGAGTGTGAGGGCCCGGGACCTCTGTCCCTGGAGCAACTTCTTCTGTTTCCGAGGGTTCTACATTCTCTTCCACAGGCTGGACCGTCGCCGTGGCCTCTCTGGTCACGCGAGGGTCTCTGGTTGAGGACGCTCTTCTGTTTCCCGCCATTACGAACTTTCGTATCCCCACGGTCGGCGCCAAACTGTTGGAAGCACACCTGCCCAACCTCCGCTGCAGAGCAGGGGTTCGGGGCGAGGGTGAACAACTGTCGAACGTAGGCGAAGAAGCTAACGAAGGTACCCGCAAGCGAAGGTGCAAGCGAAGGTACAGGAAAATAAGTTGGTTGGAGTATTTTTTCTATCTTCCAAAAAAAATCTCTCTCCTTTTACATTGTTTATCCCTTGGTATTTACAGGGAACACCAAGGGACACCGACCAAATTACAAAAGGGTACAGAAAAGATTTCCTGGCACTGTACAGGGAAAGGGTAGAACCGTACAAACACGGGCAGAGTGGAAAATCCTAGTCTGCCTTCCTCCTGCCCGCCGCCATCTGGTCTTGCTTGCCTTCGCGGGAAAATGAGGGTCAGACCCTCGGCTCCGCTTGTCGCGAGGTCCGCACCCGCTCGCCATTCGCCGAGCCTGGCGTCTCCGGCGAAGGAACCTCGGAACGTGCGAGGGTCATCTTTTTGAGTTCTCGGCGTGCCTTTACCTGCGAGAGACACAATGAACTCCGAAGGTCGAGACCGCATCCGAAGGTTAGGAAAACCGACCCGAAGGGTCCAACGAATGGGAAAAAGGAAGGTTTGTGAGGGCGTGCTTGGGTCATTTTTCGGGCCAGCCTGCTTGGCGCCACTACCGAGAGTCCCTTCCCCCAACAATCTATATCTATATCTATATCTATACCTAATAATAATCTATATCTATACCTAATAATAATCTATATCTATATATATCAAATAATAAAGAGGCAAAATTTCTTCACTGATTTTGGTCTGGTCGTTTTCGTCAAGACTATTTATATAGACTAACTAGGATTCCCACAAGATTAGGGGACCGATATGGGACTAATAGCCTGTTTGTTCCCCCTCCTCTTTCATCTGGTCGACAGCACCAGTTGGAGCAAAAACCGATTCAGTCTGGCTATTTCGTCTCGTCCTGAACCTCTTTGCAACAAAATCGAACCGAACTTGAAGGCACGGTCTCGGTAGCCCACGAGACCTCAGCGGCAGCCCACGAGACCTCAGCGGCAGTAGAGCGGAGACGAGCGCTCGTTCAGTTTTGGTCTGGCCGTTTAGCACCACCTCACCAGCTGAAGGTGGACTAGCTACGAGCTCACGCTATAAGAAGAGTGTCTCGTGCCCCGTTGCTCCATATTTACCTAGACAGGGTCGACATGAGATCATTAAGACTCATGGATCACTGCAAAAATTAACAATTTAAACTTTGGTCTTTCTGCATTTATTTGTTTTCGAGATTGGGTCAGTTTTGACAAATATTTCTCCCGTGAAATAATTTTGACTAAATTTATTATTCTAAAATTTGAAAAATTTGTTTTTGCAGAAACATACTTTTTGACCGATTTTTTTTAAATACGATGCTTAGCATATGTGCGGGTGCGTACGTATCTTCTTTCGCCCGTCTTCTCCTTTCATCGTGTCGCCCTCGCCTTCATCTTTCTCTGCCCCCAAACAAATTTTTTGACTGATTTTTTTTTAAAAAAATGTGATGCTTAGCGTATGTGCAGGTGCGTACGTATCTTTTTTCACCCGTCTTCTCCTCTCCTCGTGTCGCCCTCGCCTTCATCTTCCTCTGCCCCACATCTCATTAGCCGGTCTCGTCGAGCTCCCTACCATCAGCGCGACACTTTTTACTTCATCCCTCCCCCATGGCGCTATGGTGAGCTCCGTCAAATCCACCTGACATCCCCGCCCCTCCTTGGATCGGCCACCGTTGCTGCCATCAAGGCCCTAAGCTCAATCCAACGGGAGCTCTTTATTATTAGGTATACATTAATTGAACATTATAGTATTATTATCAATGTTAACCTACACTACGAATCCATCGTAAAGATAATTATAGCTCAAAAAATTAATAGAAAGGAATAAATATAAATATTTAGGGCTTATGATCAGTCAAAGTTGGTCAATGTTTTTCTATCACAACAAAACAACAACAACCGCCATAAATTATGCAGAACAATCCTAATGTATTTTTATTCCCGTTATAGCGTACGGGGCATATGTACTTTAAAATTAAATTTTGAAATGGATCTACTTACACCACTTTTATATTTTTAAACTAAACTCAAAAGAGCTTATTTATAGTTATAGTTTAAAAATTTAAACTTCGGATTAAACTTAACCTAAAAGATTTTTAGATTTTTAGTCTTTTTCTTCTCATGTTGCAACGCACGGGCATTTGTCCTAGTAATAATAATAAAGACAAAATTTCTCCCCATTCTATTTGGTCTGGTCGCCACTTCCACGGTCCCGGGCGGACCACTTGCCTCGTGCGCGTGCGTAAAAAAAATTCTTCTGGCTGCCGCGAGCCCACGACGCACTCATCCGCGTGCGTGCGCCACCCGGCACCCGGTGCTCGCTGTCGATGGCCTCGCCGTCGCCCCCACCCCGCGGTGGCGCCGCAGCCGTTTGCTGGACCCCGCACACCAGTCTCCCGCTCCGGAGAAACTGGTGTTCACGCGCAGGGCCGCCTCGTCCACCCGGTGGCGCCATCGCCATATTCTTCCAAGAAGGCGACACTGCCGCGGTGGTCGTCGTTCATAAATCATAACTGCGCCGACCCTTCATCATTCGGTTAGCGAATCGAAATCGGAAGTGTGCAAGACACGAACTCGGATCTCGTGAAAAATCAGAATTCAATCAATGTCAAAGGAAACCTAGACACCACCTCCTACAGGATGGGAAGCATTATCGGCTACAGATCCAACTGGTTCTGTGCGTGCGACGACAGTTAGGGTTGTACTGCAGGGCGACGAGGTTGTGCGGGGCAGTCGGACGCGCAGTGGCATCTCCCCGGCGGCTGGGCGCACTGTGGCCTCATCCCGGCGGCTGGACGCACTGTGGCCTCGGGGTCCTATGGAGCTCAAACCGCTAGCCCACCACAACTGTTGTCTCCGGACCGCCAGATTCTATACATTGAGGTATGCCATGGCAAAGCGCCCGTGCTCGGTACTTGATTCCCATTGCAGCAGGAGTTAGTGCCTTTGCACAACACGTCATCTTTCCGATCTTAATGCTCTGCTTGATTATAGGACCATGTCCTCTTTTGTTCAGATACAATACAAGTCATTAGTTGTTCTGGTGCTGAAATTGATGTTGCTTCTTTCAATCTATGCAGCTTCAGTAGGTCTCGGGCCTCCGTTATTTGTTTTGTGCATCACTTTTCAATGGTTCTGGAATATGATTTACTGAGGCTTAATTGTTCAGGTGCTGAATTTATCTTCTAACTGCAGAGTAAAATAGACCTGCTGATAGGCTTACAATGAAACAATTGTGCATCTGTGGTTGGTGCTTTAGTTTATTATAATCAATATAGACACTATTGATTGTCTGAGATACTTAATAGCTGCCATACACAACTTAATATTTATTACCTGCTACAGCCTACAGCACACAAATCTTTGAGTGAACTATGCAAAATAATGTAATTATTCAATTTTGAGCACGCTCCTTTCTACCTAAACACACTTCTTGTTACATATGAGCTTAATTTTAGACAGACGCTGCTATTGAACAAGTGAAATGGGACCCCTCAAAAGTTAAGGATAAGCTTAAGTGTGACATTGAAGCACATGTGGCTTCAGTTCGTGCAGCAAAATTATCTAAACTTTGTGCCAAATATGAGGTTGCTCCCTTCTTCGAAGTCTATTTATGTCATGGTCATAGCACAGACAAATCTTAGAATGTTGTTTCAGGCACAACTTGTGAAAGCTTTAAAGCCCTGCTAGATTCAGCCGGTGAAGATACATGGCCAACCATTACAAAGCTGCTCCAACATGAGACAAAAGCTGCTATTTCAGGTCTTGAATTTGCTCTTTCAGCTTTTAAACACGATGAAAGAACTGAGAAAGAATTGCTTGCAAAAATGGAAAACCATCAAAGCAACATTTCGAATCAAAAGCAAAACAAGAGGCTGGAAGGATCTTGATCGGTATGAAGGATAGGTAAGCTCCACTGCATATCTACAATACAATGAGACATCTTCTGTATAAAGCTACATTGTAAAAGGAAAAACTTGAAGGTTCTCAACTCTATTCAGTCGTGATGCTGACTCAATGCAAAGGGTGTGAACAAGAAAGGAGGACATAAAAGCAATTACTAAAACTGCGCGTTCAGCTCTAAGTCAAATGTCAGTACTATATATAGTCGAAACATAAAAATGGTAATATTAAAAAGGCAAAATTTCTGCCAAACTTTTGGTCCAACCTAGGTGTTTGGTTCTCACCCCCTAAAGTATAGCCACTAAAGTTTAGTGGGGGTGACTTTATTGGTAGTGTTAAAAGTGACTAAAAGTAGAGGTGTTTGGAACTTTAGTGACTATAAAAGTGACTAAACTTTAGTAGCTAAACTCTAGGGGTAGGAACTAAACACCCTCTAAATAAGAGTCCTAAAGTGTCTCGGCCGCCATCTGTTTTTCTTTTTTTTCTATTATATCCGAGTGTTCCTTTTTGATTTCTTTCTTTATTCTCTCTCTGATGGAAACCCATATTCGGTTCGGTTTTGTATGTTTTTTTTTCTGTCTCCACTTTTTTTTATAAATATAAAAAAGTAAAAAAATAAGAAATATAACTTCTCTCCCAACGAGTCTTGGAGAGAGTCGGCTCCCATACAATAACTCTCGTTCCAAATACAATATAAATCTCAAATACGATATAAATCCAAATCAGACTATCTCAAAAAGAAACCAACTCCTCAAATATCTACCTAATAATAAATAATAAATCTCTACTTTAATTAATCTATACCTTTTTAATACTAATTTAATACTAAAGAGGCAAAAATTTCGTCTCTTTTTTACCTATTTTTTGGTATAGTCTTCTCTAACTAACACTGTGAATGTGAAAATTGTTTTATTCATTATCTGTTTACAACCCGCTCTTATAGTATTAAGTAAGGACTATTGAGAAAATAACTAGGAGTTCTAATCTATTTGCAGCTTCGTTGTTGTTGTATTAGACAAAGATTATTGAGAGAATAACACATTATCTATTACGATATTAGATAAGGACCATGGTTTTAAATAGCGAGCTAAAGCTAAAGTGTTTAGCGTTTTATAAACTGTAATTAGCGGACTTTAGCGGCAAAATAGCGGCAGAATTGTGCATGAACGCATATAGCGGCACAATTTTTTTCAAGCTATTTCGGGCTATAGCGGCACAAATAGCGGGCTATTTAATTCCATGATAAGGACTGTTGAGAGAATAACTAGAAGTCATAATCTGTTTACAGCTTTACTGTTGTTGTTGTATTAGGTAAGGACTGTTGAGAGAATAACTAGAAGTCGTAATCTAAATGGATCTTTCGATCTTGAGTAACTTGAATAAAATAGAAATATTAGAAAAGCATAACAATAGATTGTTTTTCTATTTTTGTATCTTTAAGGATAACGATGTATGACTGTTTTAAGTTTTCTTTTTTTCCACATGAATTGGGTAGTTAAATAAATACGGAACCATAAGTCATATAAATGACTATGCAATAAACTATGTACCTGTTGCAACGCACGGGCATTTGTGCTAGTACAAACTAAAAAGTCATAACTGTTAAACTAAACATCCAAATTAAATTTTAATTACACAATCAAGTTTTTTGCAATAAATCCTTCAAAATAAGACCATATGGATATATTTAGATAAAACAATAACAAACATTTGCCTTATGAAGATAAAACATTTTTTAATATTAAGCAGAGACGATGTTATAGGGGGTCATTTCAAACGTATTTTTCAACAAGAAATGATTTTTTGCTGATTATGTGAAGTGATTCTCTGAAATAAACTAGGAGACTGAGAGCTGAAAAAAGTAGCTTCGCCTGATTCTGTGAAGTGATTCTCTGTCCTAATTTTAAGAGTTTAGGCTAAAGAATCAAAGATAATCTACTTTCAGCCACAGAATCACTTCACCAGAGAATCTGGGAGCACAGCTGGAGAATCAGGGAGCACAGTTCTCCCAAACAGACCCTAGGTTAAAATAATAATGTTCTATCTTTGTAAAAAATGTTTTCAATTTAGGTTCATAAAATTGGTATTATAATATACATAAAAATAAATGAATAAATACATAACATATATAAAAAATAATAAAATCTAGAATAAAGTACAAGGAAAAAACATGTAATACAGAAAATTTTAAAAGAATATCATATGGGTCTTTTTCAAACATCTAAAAAATATACTATAGAACATAAATATAACATACTATAAACATCATAAAACATCAAAAAAAACATAATAGAATATCATATGTATACTATATGAACATCATATAATATATCATAAAATAACAATAAATACTACGTGAAATCCACATGTATACTGAACATTACAAAATGCATCATAGAACACCATATCTATACCACATCAATATATAAAAATCATCATTGAAATCACATTTATAGGAATTAAAAATAAAAAAATAATCATAGAACATCAAAAAACCATCACAGAACATGACATTATATACCACATGAACAACACAAAAAACATGACAGAACATCACATCTATGTATTATATAAATATGGCACATCATGGAATACAGGAAATCAAAAATTAAACATGCAATGATAATAATAAGGTAAAATAGAAAATAGGAAAATAATATAAGACGAAAAAACAAACAAAAATTAAAAAAATGAAGAAAGGAATTAAAAAATAAATAAGAACATAAAAAATAAAGAAAATAAAAGATAAATCAAAAACATAAAAAATGAAAACAATAACAAAAAATCATGTAAAACAAAAAAAATATAAATAAAAATGAAGCATACTTCAGTGTAGGTGTACCCGACCCTCTTGGCATACTTCCGCCTCGCCCGAGGGATGCGTTCATCCTCGGGCGCAACTGTGAGCCATGTGGGTCCCCATCACATAGTCTACTCTTGCAAATTCAACGTGCATGACCAGAAACAGTGTATGGAGACATAAGGAACCATGAGGTATGACTTGATACGACTGTGGTCACTCCGCCCATGACCAGGTGCTACGTCGCTACAGCCACGGGGCTGCGTCCACTATGCGACCAACTCCCCTCTCTAAGGGATTGCAAGGATGTGCGCTGCCCATTCCCGGTGTACCGCAGGTACACTGACGAGCACTCTCGTGATGCGCGGCACCATTGGACAGAAACTACAATGGACTCGATGACCATCAACTCCATGCTACAAGGGACTCCCCGAGCCCCCCCCCCCCCTCACCTTTTTTCTTTATTCTTTTTTCTCTTTTAGCTTCTAAACAACTTTTGTAACCTCTGTATTATCCCTCCACATATAAAAAGGGAGCGGGGAGCCTTTTGTAGGGCAAGCCCAATCGAACACAAACCACAACGAAACAAGCACCCGAACACACACCTTCATACACACCCTCGAAACCTACACACCAGAGACTTGGGGAACTTCTCCCTCTCTCGCCTGCTTGTACCCCACTATAGGCATCCCTGATGCAAGGCAATGCGAATCGCATCTCTCACTGGACGTAGGGGGTTTCTGGCCTGAACCAGTATACATCCTAGTGTCCATTTTGCACACCATCCGGTCCTAGACGCACAGATGCAAATTTACTCGTTGGGTGTCTAGATCGTCGTTCCAAACACCGGCATGTATACTGTTTAAACATCATAGAGTAGAAAAAAATAAAAAGTAAGTATAAATGTTTTAAAACGGAAATAGAAAAATAATAAAACAATATACAAATATAAAAGATAAAAACAAAGAAGAAAAGAGAGAGGACAAAGAAACAAAAGAAAACGAAGGAAAATAAAAAAGAATAATAAAACATGAAAAATAAAAAATTAATAAAGAAGATAAACAAGTACAATTATAATAGAAAAAATAAAACAAAGATAAAAATTTAAACAAAGAATAAAAACCATAGAAATAAAAAATAAAGGAAAAAGTCAAACAAACATAAGCAAAAAAGGGAAATGATAAGACAAAGAAAACAAAAATACAAAAAGTAAATGAAGAGAAATAGAAAAGGTAAAATAAATAGAAGAAAAAAAATAAAAATTAAAAACAAAATATAAATAAATAAATAAATAAATAAATACTCTCTCTGTTTCAAATTATAAGTCATTCCAAGAATCTTGGAGAGTTAAAGTTTTTTCAATTGACCAAAATTATAGAGAGAAATACAAAGATTTATGATATCAAATAGTTATATTATAAAAATATAGCTAATAAAGAATTTAATGATACTTAGTTGATATCATAAATGTTATTATTTTATTATATAGATTTGATCAAATTTGAAAAACTTTGACTCTTCAAGATTTTATTGGACCAAGAAGAGAAGGGAAAAGGCCCAAAGGGGGAAAAAAGAAAAGGTGATCGGCTGCACCTCATACCATCGAAGCGGAAAAATACAAGTCAGCCGGTGTGATCCGATCTTTCTACGTGCGTTCCCAATCCCGGAAGCTTTTGCGCGGGAAAAAAATGGGCGAGAACGTGTCAGCTGGTGTGATGCTTCGATGTGCGTTCCGAATAATGAATCCCACGAGGCTTTTACGCTGGAAAAATGGGAGAGAACGCTGTTCGGCGAACATTTTCCCTCCGACCGTTCGGGCGCGAAGAATCGCAGCTGATGCTGCTGATTCCCCCGTGACTGCCAGCCAGTCTGTTGGATTTGTTGGGCCAATGGGCCGTGCTCGCGAACTCCGGCTGAGAAAACGAGCGGGAAGCACCACACTACCGTCTTCGCTCGCGTCGGCCCCTGGCCCTAGCGGACGACCGACGACGGCGTGCGCAGCAGATGCGGATCAATCAAAACCCGAAAGGAGGGCGGTCCGAGCTACCCAAGTGGGCTGCTTTTGGTCTGGGCCCCCCTTCCGTGGCGGCGCGGCCTATAGCCCGCAACACTACCACGGTCCGGCCACAGCCCACAAGGGTTGTCACGTTTTGCGGCCGACAGGCTGGGCTTTGCCCGCTGATTTTGTTCCTCCTTTGTAGATTGTGGTAGTGTTTCGTAGGCAGTGCGTGCGTGGGTTTCTAGCCGTTCACTTGGCGCAAAAGCTGGTACTTTCTTTTTAACCCTTTCGATTCGACTACGTTTTTCAGGTATTGAAAGTGCCTTGTGTCCCTTTCGAAATCATGACATCTTAGCTCTCTCCATACGTTGAGGGTAATGCATTTGCCGGTTACCTAAGTGACAATGTCCTATATTGAATGTCGAGATGGGTTTTTAATAAACTTAAGTAAATTTTTGCTAGCTCAAGCCCGGCATGCAGTGGGCCTGGTTCGTGGATAAACTTAGCCTGGCTTGTATAGGAGCCTGGTTCTGGGTAGCCAGACCCAATACATATAAGAACATGGTGTTTGGTTATCTGTATGCACGAGGCAGGTTGAGTTGAGAAGCTGTTTGGTTGCTCGTATGAGAACGAGTTGCATGAGATAAAAATATGTAAATAATCATCATCATGACATTTATTACGGACAACTATTATCGTATAACACTTAGTTTACCTTATTTCTCCTTAATATACTTCAAAATAAATTAATATCATTTAATATATGCTAATAATATATTAATAACGTCATTAGATGACTAATTACCTGCACCACGCGAGCCTGGCCCGGCAAAAACGGCCGATTTCTGCGTTCCTCCAGAGCCAGGCTGCGGGAGGAATCTTGTACGAGCAAAGCCTGGCCAGACAGATACGCGAACCAAACAAACGCATGTGTTTCGTATCTGTGGAGCCTAGCTGAGGGATGGCTGAGAGATTTAGCCTTAGTCCGTTTAAGAGATGGGTGGAGGCGTATCCGTGGAGCGTAGCTGAGGGATGGCTGAGAGATTTAGCCTTAGTCCGTTTAAGAGATGGGTGGAGGCGTCAGGTACTCAGGTAGGGGTTTGAAGAGATGGGTGGACGCGGTACTCAGGTAGGGTTTTGAACTTTTGATACGTTGGGTGTCACCCTGGGCACGAAATACCGAGAACCGAACCGAAAATACTGAAACCAAAAAAATCGGTTCCTGTTGGGTTCCTATTTCTCAGGAACCGAATTTATCGAGGTAAATACCGAACCGAACCGAATTTACCGAACCGAACCGAATTACCGAATTTAGCTAAAATATGATAAGTTTGAGTGTTGTTATATTATTTATTGTACTATTGTAGACTATTATATTATGTATTTTTGGCACTCACACTTATAGTCATGTGGACTTTTACATGTATATGTATTTTGCACTATTATTATCTACAAAACCATGTCAAAATTAGTTTTTGAACATGCCATTACATCTTATATACGATTAGTTCGGTACTATTCGGTAAATACCGAAACCGAACCAAATTTACCGATACCGAACCGAACCGGTACCGAATTTTTTTAGGAACCGATCGGTACCAATTTCTCAGGAACCGAATTTACCGAGGTACCGAGGAACCGAACCGATCGGTTCGGTATTTACCGAATGCCCAGGGTGAGTTGGGTGCATGTAAAATATTATAAGCCGATCTCAAACTCGATGATTGCACTTGGTTAAAAAACTCGATGAGGTGGTCATGAATTTTTCTACTTTTACCCCTTCAATAGCATAATTGCTAACACTTTCGCTTAGGGCCGTTTAGATCCCTTTATTTTAGAGGATTTAGAACCCACTCAATAAACTAGGTTATATGGCTTGAAATTTAATATTCCACCACTTTCCAAAGTTCTCATATATATAAATCTAACTCAAACTCATAGGATGATAGAGAGAAATAGATTTTATAAATCACCATGCTATATTTCTACTTTGCAACTTATAATACTCTTTTCAATTCACTCCTCTATGGTAGAAATGCAACATGTGAATATCTCTCTCGTATAACTAACAATAATATACAAATATAATCCATATATAACCATATTAGCTTAATTAATATATATCTAAATTATTATTCTTAAAATAAATTCAATTCCAAGAATCCAAACGGACCCTAAGAATAATTTCTAGCTGCACTCCTACCTACATACTACCTCATAAGCTTCCCTTTTTCAATCCTTTTTTTACTAAAATATGGCAGTTTTAGTAAATACGAAGTATGATGTAACAAAAACTAGAATGCTAATGTTACATAAGAAACTACTAGAGTTCAATTTTGGGAACATGCTATATTATTTTTAGAGACGAGCATAAGCATGGCCACCTTCATAAATAGTCAAAACATTTTAAGATGTAGGTGCTTCTATGGATCTCACCTATGTAAAAGGCCATTCCGACCCATCGAAGAGTGGACATGCTATAACCGCCTTTGTAGAAGAGTCATCAATAGGATGGGTAATTAGTTTAAGCCAAGAGTTTTGTTCAAGCATTTAGGATTCCAACAATAAGTAGTCGATCGGTTTATTACATAACTGAAAATCATCTAAGTCCAGTATCGATTTTGTACTTTGCTTTTTTGATTGACGAGGGTGGCCAACGGCCACCATGCTCGTGTCTAAAGATGGCAACGAGTCGGGTTCAGGGCGGGTGGAGCATGTGTGGACCCGCCCCCAAAAGCCGCCAAGAAAACCCACCCCGCACCTGAACCCCGATTCGGGTCAGAATCCGCCCCCGCCACCGAACCCGATGGCGACCCGAAACCCGACGGGGACCCGAACCCCGAGTTTCGACAACACAGTAACATTATAGAATTAAATATTTTCACTATATAAGTACATTTGTGCCATGCACATAGCAATCAGAATACAAGATCAGGAACCCAAAATGTAATTTTAATAGACAGGAATAAGAATCTGAGAGCTGAATACAGTCCTTTGATTAATGAAAATATTGTGCGACCAACATACGACATATAGGATTTTCTTATACGACATAGATGGATTGTTGGGCTGTATGTTGGTATGTTGGACTAATTATCGCCATGTGTTTTGAATGCTTCTACCATTGAGCTGCTAATATACTTAGGGTATGGGCCAGGCTACATGTTGGACTTCTCTTATAGGATTCACAATTTCAGGTCCTCGACGGGCACCCACGGGGGAAATTTAAAACCCGCACCTGCCCCGCCCCGTTTCGAGTCCCTGAACCCGCAAACCCACGGGGCCAAAACTAGACCCGCCCCTGGCCTCACCGGGTCTGAAACCCGTGGGTTTCAAGTCCATACCCGCCCCGCTGCCATGTTTACTCGTGCCATGCGGCTCACCACATCTCCTGCTCGACGCTCGTGTCGCTCACTTCCTTCCTGCTCGCGCCAATTACCGCTTTCCTTGCACGCGTCATACCACCACACCGGACCGCTTTGATGCTTCCTACTCCTAGATGCACCACATGTTGGCCAACACATGTCATGTCGTCATTGCTTGGGATTAGGGTTTGGTGTGCACGTAGGGAATGTGGATTTTGGAACATGGGAGATAGTGTGTGGGAGTTGGATGGGATTGAGTGCCGGTTATTGGGCTATTGTTGGCTGCTCTCTGTGCCTGGACTCGAAGAACGGGGCAGCTAGATGGGGTGATGTACTTGTGTTTAGGGATTCCTTATGTTCTATTTCCTCGATTATTTGGTTCAGTTGTTTTTTTTTGTTGAAAATCTACCCATCCTTAGTCGTCAACTGCCTTCCTCTCCTATCTCTCCTCCACTGAATATCTTCTCTTGTCCTCTCTCTCTTTGGCATCTTTAGATCCGCGCCACCTAAGCACAGCCACCATCTTAGTCGCCTCATGCCCCCACCTCACCCTACATGACTAGATATTCGTTATCTCTTCTCCCACACTAGTAGTGGGATTTTAGCTGTTGCTGCCCCCACCCCACTGAGAAAATGGATTAGAGCACAACAAATGATATTTTTTGGGTTGTGAAATACAACATGGAAGACCTGACCACACGCCGCCATTGGGCCTCCCATGTCAGCCAAAAGAAGCCCGAGGTGAAGCCATCAGTGTCTCTGCCCCCTCTTTGGCAGTTTATGGAGTCTAGGGCATGGAGCAGGTGTGGCATTGAGGTTTGTGGTGGTCGACACGGTGCAGTGCCTAGAGTTCTAGTGGCGAGGTCCATGGATCTAGAAATGGGTGTGGACACAGCCGTTTTGGACCTTGGCTTGACTCATTCATGCAGGTGATCCTGCAACAACTCCATCTTCTCTCCTTACATTTTCAAGATGTTATGGTTTTCTCTATTGATTGTGTTGTTGGCCGGACTCATGAAAAATTAAACCAGATCCATGCTACGGTGGGGTTAGTGTGGCAGTGAAGGAGGCTAGAACCATGTAATATGGGAGGCTATATCCATTTACAGAGACCTAGACTAATCTCCACAACGCCAACATGATGGACTCTGGATAGGGCTTAGGAGTGGCTCTAGAGTGTGATCGTTAGTGGCCTTAGAGGAACCTATGACGAGCATTGCCTTTTTTCCTTATTAATAGAGGGAGACACTATAGCTCACCTTTGCCTTCCTAGGTCAATAGAGACCTAGAAGTATAGGCAGATAGTATTAGCCCTATATTAATGGTTTTTTGCCGCCTAAGAAAATCTTTTTGTGCTAGTGAAACCTTTTATTTTTAAACACAAAGTTAGATCCAATTTGAATCTTAGAACTTAAGGTTGGATTAAGGAATATACAACACTCACTTCCTCGATGCTCTAGCTAACAAATTAACAATTTTAGGTTTTGGAAATTTGGCTCATCGGGCATATGAAAACCATATATAGAACTAGTTTTGGTGCAACTGTCCAAAGGTAAGCCATGGTCATTCATCTCCGATGTAAAGAAATTCAACCAAGAACACTAGTAGAACTCAGTACTAACTCTCAATCTTGATTTTTTGGCTTGAATGGCTCTCCAGAGGATAAGGGTTTGTTAGTTGCTCACCAGACTCTAATGCATCGATATATTAGAGAACACCTAGTAGCACTTGAACACCACACAAACCATGATTTATCTCCTCTTCATAGTACGGCTATCTATCCTAAATGTGATCACACTCTCTAAGGGTATTGATCACTAAAACAAAGTCCTATAGGTTATAGCTTTGTCTTCAAGCTTCTTTTGTTTTTCTCTTTCTTCTTTTCTTCTTTTCTTCTCTTCCTTTCTTCAAATGATGAGCACTTGATCACTTGTGGACTTCACCATCTCCACCATGGTTAGCCACCTTGCTAGCTCCATCACTTGTTTTGTATTATTAATTCTTCCATAGCTATACCCATGCTTAGCATAGGATTAGTCCAATAGGTTTCATCAATTAGCCAAAATAAAACTAGAGGCAGGGATAGAGTTCAGACTTCAAAGCCCCTCCTACAAGTACATCTACCATCTATGGTCGAAAATTCATAGAGAAGCTTAGGGCGGCTTCAAAGGATCTCTGCTCCACTGCTAGATACGTTTCTGATTGAAGGCCTTGTTTAGTTCCCACCGTAAAAACTTTTCACCTATCACATCGAATGTTTGAACACATGCATGAAGCACTAAACATAAACTAAAAAATAACTAATTACACAAATTGTGTGTAAATTGCAAGACGATTTTTTTAAGTCCAATAAGTTTATGGTTTGACAATGTTATGCTACAGTAAATATGTGCTAATGACGGATAAATTAGTCTTAATAAATTCGTCTAATAGTTTATAGACAAAATATGTAATTTGTTTTTTATTAGTTTATTTTTAATAGATTAAATGAATATCAGAACATTCGATGTGACACGTAAAAACTTTTCACGCTCTAACTAAACAAGGCAAATAGTGGAGTAGAGTAGAGGACCGAGCCTAGGTCGGTTGGTCCGTTCGCCAGGTGAGCGAGCGGTCGGGCGTGGGTTCGATCCCTGGGATCGACGCCTACGCGCCTCACCGGAGGATTTTCGCTAGGGTACATACGCGTGCGCGTTTAGTGGTATTGCGTGTTTCTCGTGCACTGGAGGCGGTAGCCTTCCAATCACTCTCTGGTGTGTGATTAAGGACGCACACGCGTGTGTGTGCATGTGGTGTGACTGTAGTGTGTGTGCATGTGGTGTGAGTGTAGTGTGTGTGAGTCGTGGCATCCTCGTTGTATATCATCTAAAAAAAAATAGTGGAGTAGAGTAGACCAAAGCAGATACGGCATATGCATGCCCGCTATTGTCCGTCCGCTAATGGACAAGCATTTACGGCAATTTCTTCTTCACTTAGCAAGCAATAGGGAATTTCCAGCAATAGTGCCTCAACCATGTAGCCGCTGGTCCGTTACCGCTTTCTACGGTTGCATGATGCCGCGTCGCTCAAAGGCTTGGGAGGGGAGGGGGAGAAACCTGGAGCGCCAAGCCAAATCCGTAGGCGCCTACAGGCTACAGCTCAATGGTGCGCCGAAGATACGCCCTAGCCAACTCTCCCGCCGGCTCCTCCCGTCCGGCCACTCGTCTCCACACTTGCCGATCGGACCGGCCGGTTTCTGCTGCAAAAGCCGGTCGTCGATCCCCTGTCTCCTTCCCGGCCGGCCCCTAGGCAGCCCTAGGTTCAGAAAGAGCCAGTCTCGCGCGCACACGCAGGCAGCCTCGCCCGGCCAATGAGCCCCGCCTGTCGTGCCGCGGCACGACGACATGCCTCGCGTCCAGCTTTCACCTCATGTCCCTCGCTCGCCGCGGCCCCCGCCCTCCTGGCCCGCCAGCGCTAGCTGCTGCTGCTTATCCTTGCTCGATCGCAAAGGAGGAACTGACATTGACGGCCCCCGCGCGCGACCGAAAAGGAGAGCCACCACTTCCGCGCGCGTTATCTCCCCGCCTCTTTTCCGCGCGGATCGGATAGAACCATAGCCAGCGTCGCACTTGGATTAGAAAATGGGCCTCGCCACATTCGTATCCGGCTCCCTCGATCGTCTTTTCCGCAAAGCGAAATGCCTGCTGCCCCTGCCCCTGCATATGTAATTGTATTGTTGATCTGTCGTGCTGCACGCCTGCACCTGCAGTCCTGCACCCGATCCGCGCAGATCGATCGGATCGCTCCATGATCGATAGCTTGATACTGCTGGATGCATGCCGCATGCAGCTGGTCGTTCATCAGTCTCTGGATCGAAACTGGAGATGCACGCGGCCGGCCGGGCCGGATCTGTCGTATCGTAGTACAGTTGTTTATAGTAATTAATTGCAAAATCACATTGCTTTTTTTTTCCACAAAGGTGGTGGAACGCCCGCGCGCATATATGCATGATACAGGTAGAGGTCACTGGCGGCGAATGATATTGATGGGACGATCGATCCTACTACTAGTTCGGTCGACAAGCTTTATGTGACAATAATGATCAGGATCATGGGATGCATTTGTATATACAGGCCTATAGCAACTTGCGCTTCCGGCCACTGACCGCAAAGCAGAGCCGCGCACAGAGGCATAGTGTAGTACAGTAGTGTACTAATGCTATACAGCACGCGACGATTGGCCTGGTGAGAAAGATGCTGCTCATCCGCAGCTCCCTCCGCACGATCGAACGAACTGAGTGGAACAGCTGCTACTGAGCGCGACGGCTCCATCGGGGACACGATGGAATGCGGCGCGTCTGCATGCGCGCTAGCTACTATGCTACACTGCTATTCTGCTAATCGATCGATCTCAGCCAGCTCCAGGCTCCAGCTGGGGACGGACGAACAAACGAGACGGACCCGGTGGTGCCGTTGTTCCCAGACGAGCTGATCCTGTCGACCGATCGAGGACGGGCCGGGCGTGCATCATATCGTCATCGCGCACTTGAAATACGGATCGAGTAATGCACAGCTGAGCTGGGGGATTGGATCATCATATCATCAGGCGAGAGATCAGTGCCGAGGTCAGAATAGCGACTGGCTGTGGCTGGTGGATAGCTGCGTACTTTAAACTTCGGAGGAACAGCAAATTGATCGAAAGGGGACGACATACATGATTGCCCTTTTGACGGGGTTGTCAGGGTCTCTGTTGCGCCCAGATTTGGAAATATACGTGGCATGCATGTCGGATAGCTCATCGCCTCATCGGATTGCTACTATAGTAGCTAGGTGAATTCGAGAGATCAAATGCAAAAAAGGGGGCTTCTCAGTGTCCGGAACAGATTGGTTTACAGAGTTCCTTGCAGCAAAGTTGTACGCAAATTCTACATAGTAAGTATATATAGGCCTTGGCGTTCGGTCATGACCCAACCGATCGGTTCGGTTCTTCGGTCATCTCAGAAATTTGGTCATCTAAAAATAGAGACCAATGTGTTAGTTTCGGAACTCAAGACCGAGCAAGTTTAGTCTCGATTAGTTCGGTTCGGTCTCAGTCATGGCCGAACTAACTGGACTATACCAAAACATCTACTAATTTATACAATTTGTAGCAAATTTGAGCAATATTTTTTTCTATTTCGTGGCAAAAATAATAATATAATCTATAGATTAAATAAAGTGATAAGAGTGATGGTTGATATAAACCTACTAGAATAAATGTTATATCACTAATAATAGTCTAAAGTACATATTATATTAACAAAAACTAAATATTCGGTTAGTTTTGTTACCCGAGGCAAATAACCGAACTAACCGTAAAAACTTTCACTACTAGAGAACAGGCCTTTGGACGATCCACCAACCGAGCTTTAGTCCCGGAAAAAATTTGCGTCCGGGACTAAAGACTTTTAGTCCCGGTTGGTATTACCAACCGGGGCTAAAGGTGAATCTTTAGCCCCGGTTGGTATTATCAACCGGAACTAAAGGTCCTGGACCTTTAGTCCCGGTTGGTAATACCAACCGGGGCTAAAGGGTCACCCTTTAGCCCCGGTTGGTGGTACCAACCGGGGCTAAAGGTCCTTTTAGCCCCGGTTGGTGTTACCAACCGGGGCTAAAAGTCCTTCCCGAGTGGATTCAAAAGGAAAACGTCTAGAACTACATCACGTGGGTTGCGTAGCTCAGTTGGTAGACGTGCCTGAGGCGAGATGTGCTGAGTTCGAATCTCACACAACACACATTTATTTTTTCCTCTCTGGACCTTTAGCCCCGGTTGAAAGCAACCGGGACTAAAGGCCGGGACCTTTAGTCCCGGATTCTTAGCCCCGGTTGACATACCCGGGGCTAAAGGCCCATTTCAACCGGGGCTAAAGGCCCTTTCTCTACTAGTGTTTGGTTAGTGTGATCTCGAGACCAAACTAGTGACCGAAAACTTCGGTCTCAATAACCTCGGTTCGATTTTTGGTCTTCGGTCAATTATGCCCAGGGTCAAGTAAGTAGTTGTGCACACGCATGAAAGGGTTTCCGTTACATGTATGATGACCCTATAAGTTTGTTTAGGGTCTCTGATTAGGGCCAGGGCCGTGTCGTCCTAAACTGGTGGTACCTGATTCACGTTGTTGATGGATGCTTCACTTCCTCATATAAAGATGTCCACCGGAAAAGAAGTCAAGCACTAGTTGATGATGCTTATGTCCCCCACACCTATATCCCCACATGTTTTCTTTTTCCTAAGGGGAACAGTATCAGTTCTTTTCTTCACAAATAACACTGTGCACACAGCCCCGCACACTCAGTCCTGCACGTGTGCCTAAAACCCTATTCCTATGAGCACATTCAAAAGATTAAACTAGAATATCTCTCGAGATTGATAAAATCAAGGGAGAATTAGCTCTGGGACATTCCGAAAGGCCTAAATTGGCCGGTGCACACATCCACTTTGAATATTTGCCAGAAGACACTATGGTTTCGTGTAATCGGGCCAATAGACATCGACCCTCATCTAATATTTTTATAAAATAGATATAAAATTATATAAGTGCCAAAAAAATATAATATCATTTTTTCGACACTCTACGTGATAAGAACTACATACTAAAAATATTATTTTGCACTAAAATGATCATTTTGCCTCTCTTCATGAATAGACAAAGATAACCATGGTTAATTTGCTTATATGATTGTAGGTCACTACAAATCTTGGGACAAATCATAGAATGCGTACATCAACAAATCTTGACAATGCTAAAAATATTAGCTCAAAATAATAAAGTTTATAGTGACATATTTAGCATGACTGAATTATAGATTTATCTCTTGTGGAGCTTAATTGATATATTAAACTTTGTTATTTTGATATGATATTTTTATGATAGACAAGATTTGGTGATGTATGCATTCTGTGATTTTGTCAGTATTTTTAATATATTACAAATAAATTAACTAATTAATCATGGTTATCTTTGTCTATTCATGAAGAGAGGCAAAATTATCATTTTAGTGCAAAATAATATTTTTAGTATGTAGTTCTTATCATGTAGAGTGTCGAAAAAATTATATTATAATTTTTTGGCACTTATATAATTTTATATCTATTTTATAAACATATTGGATGAGGGTCGATGTTTATTGGCCCAATTACACGAAACCATAGTGTCTTCTGGCAAATATTCAAAGTGGATGTGTGCACCGGCCAATTTAGGCCTTTCGAAATGTCCCAGAGCTAATTCTCCCTAAAATCAATGTAGACATTTCATTGTCGACACATCATCTGTCAGTAAAATAATAACATCATCTTAAAAAAAATGCAAACACTCGCGTCAAGTGAAGAATTTGAATCTAGTTAGGCTGGTTCCACCACAAGAGCCACAGTTCCCAACAATATTATTATATTAGTGCTCATCGTCATACAGTGACAAATTTTACTCTGCATTACCGGCTACTACATACGTACTTACTAGCTAGCAGTAAGCCAGTAATATCTTTCTGAAAAGCAGACTAGAAAGATATGCGAGATCATCATGTCCTAATTAAGCAGCCATTGATATTCTACTATACATTAGCTTGTGATGCAAGTTGGCAGTTGGATCAGCTATATTATTGTTCCACCATACCAGCAAACCGTCTCAGCGTCACATCAAATGTACTTACTACTTCCCCTCTCCCCGGGCGCCTGCTTAGCTGCTTAGCTTTCCAACTTCCGCAGCTCGATGGGCCGCCACCACTATATAACACGCACCACAGCCGCAGTGCCGCCAGCAGCCAGCTCGTCATCACTTTCATTTCTATATCAAGCCAAGCCATAGTGCCGTGCCGGCGCGTCTCTGAATTCCAATCCCCGGCCGAATGGCTCGAGAAGCTGCATCATGCTACACCGCCGTCGTCTCCACGGCGCTCCCCGCGCGCGTGCTGCTAGTTCTCGCGGCCACCCTTGCCGGTAAGTATATACTGCATGGCACACATGCAGCAAAGACGACGCGAGCTTGCACAGTTGCATGTTTGCTAGTACTGTAGTATGCAGCTCAGAGTGGCGACTGACGCTAGCTGATCCGCGCGGTGGTTTGTATGCAGTGGCGGTGGTTGTTCTGCCGGCGACGGCGCGGGCGGCGTGGGTGGACTACCCGTCGGGGGTGCCGTGCGGGGTGACCATCCCCGTGGAGCAGTGCGACCCCGGGGACGCGGCGGCGAACAGCGCGTGCATGGACATGTGCCACTACGGCGGGTGCCGGCGCGGCGGCCAGTGCGTGTCGCTGGGGCTCGCCAGGGGCAGGGGATGCTACTGCAAGTGCTAGCTAGGCTAGCTGGCCGGCCGAGCTGCTGTGTTGGCAGGGCAGGATCATGCTCATGCAGCGGCCAGCGACAGAGGAGATTTGGTGGTGCACTTTTATATACACTAGCCGACTAGTCGTCGTATGGCATGGGAACACGATCAAAGGAGGGGCTGATCTCTTCTTCTACCTCTATTTCTTTATTTTTTCTTCTTTTCTTCACTATTTTTTCTCTAATTATCTCTAATTTTATATTGATGTAATAGCTTTAGGGGGGGCTGGAGCCCACCCAGCCCCCCTTGTAGATCCGCCCCTGATGGTATGGTATGGTATGGTAGGTGACGGGGCCGGGACACGCTGAGTTAGTATCACTTTCTTTTGTATAAGTTTTGTTTGTTCTTATTCTGCCTTTAGTTGGTGTGCACAGCCTACAAATGAGTTTTTGAGAGAGATGTTATGTAGAGAAACAGAGGAGATAGAGAATCGTCAGATGCTTTTCGATCGCTAGCCTTCTGTCTTTGGCTTTTTATTTTACCAAAAAAGGTGATGCTAGTTGATGGCTGAGGCGTAGTAGTACGTTAAGCTTACTTATTGTGGATCAATCGAGTTGATGTTTCTATAACACTTTTATCAGTACGATGTTCTTGGCACGTCAAAATCTGGTGACAGATAGCTTCTTCTTCCAAACAGCAGCGGGATGGACCCCGAGCTCTCTGAAGCTCTGAACGCCGCTCGTATTAACCAGCTCGACACACAACTATAGTCTGCAGACAAATATTTAGACTTGCTATACATACTAGTACTACTATATATAGAGGCAGCATATATATATATATATATATATATATATATATATATATATATGTATATGTATATGTATATATATGTGTATATATATATGTATATATATATATATGACAACCTCTTATTATACAGAAAGATCACAGATTTAATACCATCCCCCAGTCCAAATAATTTCTTAGTACGACATAATTTAAAAAAGAATATATGCATGTCATTAATTATACTCTGTCTGTCCCTAAATAAATAGATTCCTAGAATCCGTGCCGTTGGCCAACTTTATAGAAAAGAGTAAAAATATCTATGATATAAAATGAATATATTATAAAAATATATTCTATGATGTATCTAATGATACTAGTTTAATATTATAAATCTTGACGTATTATTCTGAAAATTCGGTCAAAGTTTAAAAAATTTGACTTAAGACAACACTAGAAATCTATTTATTCAGGGACGGAGGGAGTAGTTACCAATTACATTGAGTCATTATTGGCAAGATCATGCTTAAAAGACATGTATGGATGGGGTTTAAAAGGCAAGCACACATGGTAGGATTGAATAGTCTAAAATCTAAAATACTTTATAATTTAGAATAAATTTTGAGTCTTCCATACCCTGTGTTCCGGGGCTGAGGGAGGAGTATTATATGCATTACACCAGAAATGGAACGTAATTAACGTGATGTACTCCATTTAGTAAATAGAATAATCGGGTGATACACATATCTTTAAAAAATCCGTCATTAGCAGTCAGTAATCGGTAGTGATACATACGTATCTTGAAAAAAAAGCAGGCCTGCTGTGATACGCGCGTCCTAATTAACCAGCCAATTAATTGATACTACATACAATTAATTAATTGACAGTCTAGCAGTGTAGTGCGTACTCACTCCGTATGGTAAATAAAAGTTTTGGAAAAAGGTTTCGGTCAAACATTGGAAATATAAATCATAAATAACTTTTAAATTATTGAGTTTAAAAATATAAAAATTATATAAATAAATTTATCTTGAAAAGTATTTTCATAAAAGTATATATATATATATCACTTTACAATAAATATTTTTAAAGAAATAAATGATCAAAGTTATGTTTTGGGGACCGCGTCACTGTCCTAAACGTCTTCTATTTGTGACACTGCTATACTCCCTCCGTCCCAAAAAAAGAGTCATTCTTGCTTCCCAAAAAGTCAACAGATATCAACTTTGACCAAATATATAAAATAAAGTATTAATATTTATGTTACATAATTAGTATCATTGGATAGATCTTTGAATGTACTTTTATAATAAAATTATTTGGAGATAAAAATATTGCACACATTTTGTATAAATTCAGTCAAAGTTAAGAAAGTTTGACTAGCGCGCATCCCATATCGACTCTTTTTTTTTTTTTTTTTTTTTTGGGTGGGGGGGACGGAGGGAGTACGTACTTGCCCCGCCCCCAGTCCGTCCCCACCACCGTGCCTTGGCCGCGCGCCGCTTTCCAAATCCTCCGTGGCGGCAGTACCCGTGAGGCCGTGACCACCGCCCCCTACTATATTCGTAGCGCACACCGAGTGCCACAGGGCCGCCGCCACCGCCAGCCAGACGATCGGCATTGTTGTCGCCGCCTCGCGTCACAGGCTCCCCAGCGCGCCAGAGCAGAGGATCAACAGAGATCGACATGGCGCGCGTCCTCGTGGCCACGCTCACCGGTAAGCCCGTCGTCGTGCGAGAGCGCGCCGGTGCCGTCTCGCGCTCGCGTCGTGCCGCGGCATGCATGCACGCACGCACGCACTCAATCACCCGATGATCCGATCGATCCGTGTATCTGATCCGCGCGCGCTGGCTTTGCATGCAGCGGTGGTGCTCCTCGCGGCGGCGGCGGCTCCTCCGGCGAGGGCGGCGTGGGTGGAGTCGGACTACCCGTCGAGCGTGCCGTGCGGGGTGACCATCCCCGTGGAGCAGTGCGACCCGGCGGTCCCCGAGGCGAACGCCGCGTGCCGGGACATGTGCCACTACGGGGGCCGGCGGGGTGGGCGGTGCGTGTCCCCTGGGCGGCTCTCGCTAGTGCAGGGATGCCATTGCAGGTGCTAGCTGCTCGCCGACCGCCCGCCACCGTGACGGTGACGGGCCTCGGGCGGCGGCCGGGGGACGCAATGTCTCTCGACCCTGTGGGAAGGGAATAACAAGCCTCCATGACGGTGTGCAGATAGCGGTGACCTAATCGTATCTGTATCTATAGCTATAGCCTATAGCTCTGTTTTGTTGATGCTGTGTGGTACAGCACGCAATGTGCCGCTTTGTCCTGCGCATTCGGTTGTTCTTCTCTTCTTTAGCAAAATTGCATGCTCCGGCTGCTCTGCCAGTGCCAAGCAGTATTAACATGCACCGGTTATTTGCTAGTGCGTCGACTGCGTAATAGATCAAGCCGAATAGCTTATATATTTACGTCGAAGTCCCACTTAGCGAACACTGTTTCACACAGTTCACCAGCGACTCCAAGGAAACAGACTAATAAGTAACAGAGGCAACTTTGCATCAGCGACTTTCGTAGGAATGCTACTAGCCCGCGCTTCCATCACGCCGAGCAGTACTGGAGAGCTCTAAGTTGACAACGGCCGCCTTGCCAAGTGTCCAACCAACCATTTTACCTGGTTCCCAAAGTCCTTATCTGTCTGGAGAGTGCTTGCTGAATAAAAGTCTGTTCTCTGATCATCACTGATACACTGTGTAGCCTTAACGAGTGAGGATATCACTGTGTAGCCTTGTGCTGGCAAGTTTTTGCTTGCATGCTTGACATAGCCGCAGGCCATGCAAGGTCTAGGGCTCCAGGCAAGCCAGGTACTACATGAACAGCTACCGCAATCTTTCTCACAACCCAGGCCAGGACACGAATAGCTGCCCCAAAAGAAATGATCCACAGCTCTCATGCGTGTTCAAGTTTTTTTTTTAAAAAAAAAACAGTTGCCGCAATCTTTCTCACAGCCCCATCCGAAAATTTGCCTGATGGGTAAGCTGTTCCTAGCACGAGCACTGCTTGCTGGCAGCATATAAAAAGAGGGCGCCTCCCTGACGCTACGCTGCTCATTCCCCAGCAGAGAATACATCTCAGAAACAATCGTATGGCAGGCAAGGTTTACAAATTACACAGCTCATACATCATCACAATTCACCAAGAACAAGAAACACTCGTGAAAAAGAGGCACATCACCACAAAATATCGTCCATCCCTTTCTGCTGAAACCCTACGCTGTACTGGGAATCCAACAGTCCTATAGTCTTATTCACACTTTGCAAACACAACAAACTGATGAAGGACGCGGCACTGGTGTGTTGTCCCTATAATAGGAGGTAATGAGTATATCAAGTGGCCGGCATCAGGGACCTCCAAACACACCCGGGGGTGGAGGTGGACACTATGTTCTGGAGCAAGTACACTCATCAGGATGGTTGTATGGTAGATGTATTCTATCAGACGAGAAAAAGGCAAAAGCAAGAGGTACGCAACAAGCTGCTGTCTGAAATAGGCTTTGGCTTTACATCTGGATAAATAGCACCCACCCAGCACCTCCTGCTCATCAACCACAAATGTACATTTCTGGAGCTGAGTGTCAGCTAGGCTGTTCTGACTTCTTCTGAATATAATTACTGATATGTGGATGCGGACAAAATTCCGCGGTTAACCGCTTGTACAGGTGCAAGATTCTGGGCTGACCTCAGAGCTGCAGACAGTCCAGAGTGGTGTATTTACAGCTACTGTACAGGGTTTTTCACTGGCCTGCCCATCAGTTGACATTGTTGAGGCAACAAACTACAGCGAACTTGCCCCTTGACATGGAGTAGTTCACCATCAATACCACATCCATCATGTGTATTTGGGCCTGCCTTGAGCCTCACAGACTTCACCTGAATTTAGTGCAGCAATAAAATGACGAGTTAAAAAAAAAATCACATGACAAATTCCGAAAGAATGATAAACACATAAATCATTAACAATGGCAATGTCCAATGGTTGACATTTGCATGAAATGCCATGGAAATAAATTCCGTGACAGTAATCATAAAGAACATGCATGACAGAAAGCATGGCATTCATCAAGCCAAAATCAAAGCAACACTATCATGTATAGAGTAGTGGAAGTAAGTTTCAACACTTGGCACAGAGAAGCAGCCATAGCATACCTTTACATATTCTACATTTGGAAGAGAGATGTGCTTTCCAAACTGCAAAAGCACCAAAAATCTCAGTAATCTCAGTCTTCCACTTCCACCAACTAACAGCAGGTCCAAACAATTGTCATCATATTCAGCCTTGGGAGCAACAACCTGAGAGCTCAGACTCTGCACAGTCTTGCATGAATGATTGCACACCAGTACACCAAGATAGCATCCTTTCCTAACTGTCCATCTTTCATCTAAGCTAGGTACCAGCTCCTTAGTCAGACCAAGCTCAATGTCCTCGCGAGGACTATGGAGCTCGATTGAAGTCTCAGGTTCCCAGTTAGGTTGATTATCCCATTTAGGTTCATCATCCCACTTTGGTCCTGAATCCCATACAGCCACAGGTCCAGGATCAGAAATTGTGGACGATGTGTCCTCTTTGTCTGTGTTAACCTTAGAGGATTTTGCATCATTTGTAGCAGACAAGCCTGGCCTTGCCTTTTCAGTCCTTGATTTTGACTTAGATCTACGCCAGTTGGGAGTAGATGTACCATGGGAGTGGGGATGAAGCACTTCTTCTGGTTCTTTAAATGTACTCGCTCTCCCTAATGATAAGCGCTTTGATTTCGGGTCAAGTGCACGAACAACCTCAGAAGGTTCGTTATTTGCACGGGGACTACAAACCTCCAGATCTGCCCCGGACATAATGCCTGCAGACATTATTGAATCAATGCTAGACAAACTTGAGGCGCGTGGTAAACATTCTGCTCTTGATCTCCGAACTACATCATCATATAGATCAGATGCATCGACCTTTTCTTGTCCTACCAAAATTTTATGCTCAGAGCCATTGACATCTGACACTGGAAGATATTCCAATTCAAAATTGTACTTTGGCAAACACAGGAATTTGAGAAAACCAGCTACAAAGTATCGTAAAGGACCAAAATGCTTCTGATATTTCTCTGAGAGCTCAAGAACTGCAAGAGATGATGGAATGTCACTTTTTTAATTGCGGAAAAACTAAAAAGTGACCTAAGGCTAGCTCAAAGGCTAATTTAAGAGGACAGGTAAATAAGTCTGACGTGTTGAATATTTACCATCGCTAACAAAACCAAAATATGATACAGTTGTGCCATAATGCACAGTCCCACTTTGAATCCATTCAACAGAAAATACATCAATAGGTGTAAGACCTCCCTGCAACCAACAGGTGGTTCAATAAATATTAACATAGATCCATACATATCAAACTGTTTCAAGCTAAAACTTTAAAAAGTAGTACTAAGGAACATCTATTGATTAAATTATGCAATCAAATGTACAAACAGTAGACAGATGACATACCATATTTTTACCTATTCAAAAGCTTTAACTTGCAACAATTAAACTTGCTTCATCAACTATTTTTCAATCTTCTAAGGTAGTATTAACAAAGAAAAAGCATGCTTAAGGAAGACTGGATGAATCAAACAGCATTATAATAAGTCTATAATTTCATGTAAGCATGTTTCCCTTTTTGCCTTTCCTAATATATAATTTCAGAAGCACAGTTGCTCCAAGTAGACATTATGACAGGAGTTATGGCGGTTTATAGTCAATTCAGAATACATCAGACTTGCAGTTTCAGTACTAGAAAGTTAAAAGGACTTTCTGACACTGACTGTAACCCTACATGAGACGACAATGTTTTAACAACTCTACTCTCTAGGATGCCTCAAAGCACTGGAGAAACAACATAGCCAGCAAGGATAGAGCTACAGAAGAAAACTTGAGCTACTTATATCCTACATCAAGATCACAGGTGTCATGTGGGGCCGACACTATAGCCGCCGGCCTTGGACACGAGGTACAGCTCGTGCTGGAGAGCACGGCCTGCAAAGCCAAGGAGGCTGAGGCGGCTGGAGTTTAAGGCCAGCACTGGGCTCAAGAAGAAGAAGAGAAGGCAGGAATTAATTAGCCGGCTGTAGTTAATGGTTGGCTTGAGTATCTAGGAGCCCAGCTTTATGACTGGCATTAGTATCTAGGAGCTCAGCTCCTATAAGATGTATGCAGCTACCTCATTATGAATTAAGCAATGAAGTTATCAGTCCTAATTCCTCATCCCTGCTTCTCTAATCTCATCCCCTTTCTACCAGGCGCCAGAGCACTGGCGCCACCATCCCCTTCTTCCAGCTACAGCCTACGCAGTCAGGGACCTCCCGAGTTTGGGATTGAGGACCTTGACAACTTGGTATCGGCAGTCCGTCGATCCTCCGACCACCACTCCACCCTCTCCTACCCTCTCCACCGGATCCTCTGTTTCCGCCATGTCCGAACCCTCCATTGGCGACCTGAGTAAGGCAATCGCCGAGCTCACCAAGGGCATGGCCGCCATGCAGCAGCAGCTCCTCACTCTGCAACAAAGCCAGCCGCCGCCGTCCTCCAGTTCGGGCGCCGGGTTCGGCGAGCATCGGTGCGACCGGCCACCCAGATTCCAGAAATTGGATTTCCCCAAGTTCGACGGGAAGACCAACCCTCTCGCATCCATCAATCGATGCGAGTCCTACTTCGTCCAGCAGCGCATTGTCGCCGAGGAACAAGTTTGGATGGCATCCTACAACCTCGAAGGCGGCGCTCAGATGTGGTACATTCAAGTGCAGCAGTCCGAGGGAACTCCATCCTGGCGGCGGTTCGTAGAGCTGTTGAACCTCCGCTTCGGTCCTCCACTCCGCTCCAATCCGATGGGGGAACTCATGGCGTGCCGGCGCACGGGGCCCGTGGCGGAATACCAGGATCGGTTTGAAGCCCTGCTGCCCCGCGTCGGGCCCCTGGAGGAGGCGCAGCGCGTCCAGGCGTTCACCGCGGGATTGGGACCGCCGCTCTCCCACGACGTCGAGCTGCAGAACCCCCACACGCTCATCGTGGCCATGAGCCTAGCCAGGAAGCTGGAGCAGCGGGAGCAGAGTGCGGCCGCCATCGCCGCCCAATCCGCGCCGCCCAATCCGCGCCGCCCCCCAGGTTGGCGGGCCGCGGCCTCCTAGCGGGACCAAGCCAGCCCCTGGCGCTTCCAGCTCCGCCTACCGCTGGCCGCCCGACATCTTCGACCGGGGCGGGGGACCGCCAGGTCCGGAGGCTCACCAACACCGAGTTGGATGACCGCCGCAAGCAGGGCCTGTGCTTCAATTGCAACGAAAAGTATTCGCGCGGTCACAATCGGGTGTGCTAGCGCCTCTTCTTGGAGCTCACCGAGGAGGACGAGCCAGAGGACTCTGCGCCCCTCATCAACTTCGGCAACCCCATGATTTCTCTACTCGCCATCGCCAGGGTGCGCACGGGGGACACGATGCAGCTGCGCATCCAGCTGGGGGGTGTTTCACTCTGGGCCCTCCGGGAGTCGGGGTCGACCCACAATTTCGTTGCGGCTGAGGTCGCGGCTCGGTCTTCTCTCCGTCTCCAGCTCCACGACGGCATGAAGGTCACCGTCGCGAACGGTGAACGGGTCCCTTGCCCAGGCGTCTACCGGGGCGCCACCTTCTCCATCGACGGCGTCACATTCGCTGCTGACTTCTTCGCGCTGCCCCTCGCCGGCTACGACGTCGTACTAGGAACGCAATGGCTAGCCACGCTGGGTCCCATTCTCTGGGATTTTGGCACGCTGTCCATGACGATCCAACACCAGGGATCGTCAAGTCTGTTGGAAGGGCATCGCGGGTCCGTCCAGCCCGCGCCTCAAGGCCTGCCACGACTCCGACCAGCACTCCTGGATGTGTTCTCCGCCATCTTCGCTGAGCCCACCGGCATGCCCCCGCCGTGATCCCGGGACCACGTCATCAATCTTCTCCGGGGGTCTGCACTGGTGGCTGTCCGGCCATACCGTTACCCAGCTGCACACAAGGATGAACTGGAGCGGCAGTGCGCGGCAATGCTCCAGCAAGAGCTGATCAGGCGCAGCGCCTCGGCCTTCTCCTCCCCAGTTCTGCTTGTCAAGAAGGCAGACGGCGCTTGGCGTTTCTACGTCGATTATCGGGCGCTGAACTCCATCACGGTCAAGGACGCATTTCCCATTCCCGTCGTCAACGAGCTTCTGGATGAATTGCACGGCACCCGTTACTTCTCCAAATTGGACCTTCGCTCGGGATACCAAGTCCGGATGCGACCCGGCGACATCGAGAAGACAGCGTTCCGGACTCACGAGGGGCTCTATGAGTTCCTGGTCATGCCCTTTGGCCTTTGCAACGCTCCAGCAACCTTCCAAGCTTTGATGGATGACATCTTGAGGCCGTTTCTGCGCCGGTTCATCCTCGTATTCTTCAACGACATCTTGATTTACAGCAGGTCCATGGCAGAGCACCTCAGCCACATCCGCGCTGTCCTCACCCTGCTCAAGCAGCACCGGTTGTTCGTCAAGAAGTCCAAGTGCGCGTTTGGCTCCACCCCCATCGCGTACTTGGGCCATGTGATCTCCGCCGAGGGCGTGGCCATGGATCCCGCCAAGATTCAAGCTGTGGCGGACTGGCCAGCACCCTGGTCTGCTCGCGCCGCGCGGGTTCCTAGGCTTAGCGGGTTATTACCGCAAGTTCGTGCAGAACTTTGGAACAATCGCTGCGCCCCTCACCGCCCTCCTCAAGAAAGACGGCTTCCAGTGGACAGAAGCCACCGCGGCCGCGTTCGCTGCCCTCAAGACGGCAGTCACTTCAGCGCCAGTACTAGCACTGCCGGACTTCGCGTTGCCATTCATCGTGGAGTGTGATGCCTCCACCTACGGGTTTGGCGCGGTGCTGCTCCAAGGCCAGCACCCCGTCGCCTTCTTCAGCCGGCCGACGGCACCACGACATCAGTTCCTGGCAGCCTACGAGCGCGAGTTGATTGGTCTCGTTTTGGCCATTCGACATTGGAGACCTTACCTATGGGGGCGTCGCTTTTTGGTACACACTGATCACTATAGCTTGAAATTTTTGCTTGATCAGCGCCTTGCCACCATACCGCAGCACCATTGGGTGGGGAAACTCCTCGTTTTCGACTTCACAGTGGATTACAAGGCGGGCTGTTCCAATACCGTCGCTGATGCTCTGTCCCGCCGCGACACCGAGGAGCTCACGGTGATGGCCATATCGGCACCCAACTTCGACTTCATCACCCGTCTACGCCAAGCCACTGCACAAGACCCGGCCCTGCTCACTCTCCACGACGAGATCAGCAGCAGCCGCCGCACCACGCCATGATCCGTCATCGACGGGCTTGTGGCGTTCCAGGGGGCGCCTCTACATCCCGCCTAGCGCCCCTCTCCACGACGAGATCAGCAGCGGCCGCCGCACCGCGCCATGGTCCGTCATCGACGGGCTTGTGGCGTTCCAGGGGCACCTCTACATCCCGCCTAGCGCCCCCCTGCTCCATGAGATTCTGACGGTCGTCCATGAAGAAGGTCACGAAGGTGTACAGCGTACGCTCCATCGCCTCCGGCGGGACTTTCACTCCCCCAACCTCCGTGCTGTGGTACAGGATTTCGTGCAGGCCTGTACGACCTGCCAGCGCCACAAATCTGAACACCTGCACCCAGCAGGCCTCTTGCTGCCCCTCCCTGTTCCCACGGCGGTTTGGGCAGATATTGGCATTGACTTCGTGGAGGCGCTGCCAAAGGTTGGAGGCAAGTCGGTCATCTTGACAGTGGTGGACAGATTCAGCAAATATTGCCACTTCATCGCTCTTGCTCACCCATACTCGGCTGAATCCGTGGCACAAGTTTTATTCTCCGACATTGTGAGACTCCACGGTATTCCGCAGTCCATTGTCTCGGACAGAGACACGGTGTTCACCTCCCTCTTTTGGCAAGAACTCATGCGCCTATCGGGGGTCAAGCTGCGGATGACAACTGCTTTCCACCCGCAATCAGACGGCAAAACTGAAGCTGCCAACAAGGTGATCGTGATGTATCTCCACTGCATGACGGGAGATCGGCCACGGCAGTGGCTTCGCTGGCTGCCGTGGGCTGAATTTGTCTACAATACAGCCGTCCAGACGTCCCCCAAGTCCACACCATTCGCGATCGTCTACGGCCGCGACCCCCCGTCCGTCGGTTCCTATGAACCAGGGGAAACAAGGATGGCTGTCGTGGCCAAAAGCATGGCCGCTCGCGATGAAGTGCTCGCAGATGCCCGCGCGCGCCTGGAGCAGGCTCAGGAGCTGTACAAACGCGCCTATGACAAGCATCACCGGGCTGTCAGCTACGCAGTGGGCGATTGGGTTTGGCTCCGCCTCCGCCATCGCCATCCAGCCTCGCTGCAGGGGGTCGCCAAGGGCAAGCTTCGACCCCGCTACTACGGGCCTTACCGGGTCAGCACCATCATCAACGAAGTGGCCGTCCGCCTGGAGCTGCCGCCTGGGGCCAAGCTGCACGACGTGTTCCACGTGGGTCTCCTCAAACGGTTTGTGGGCACGCCGCCATCAGCAACCCCAGCCCTGCCTTCAACGCATCACAGCGCTACTCAGCCAACTCCAGAGCGCGCCACGCGCACCAGGCTGGCCCGCGGCGTCCGACAAGTTCTCATCCAATGGCAGGGTGAACCAGCGGCCTCCGCGACATGGGAAGACTTGGAGAGCTTTCAGGACCGCTATCTCTCCTTCCAGCTCAAGGACGAGCTGCTCGTCGAGGGAGGCAGAGATGTCATGTGGGGCCGACACTATAGCCGCCGGCCTCGGACACGAGGTACAGCTCGTGCTGGAGAGCACGGCCTGCAAAGCCAAGGAGAGGCTGAGGCGGCTGGAGTTTAAGGCCAGCACTGGGCTCAAGAAGAAGAAGAGAAGGCAGGAGTTAATTAGCCGGCTGTAGTTAATGGTTGGCTTGAGTATCTAGGAGCCCAGCTTTATGACTGGCATTAGTATCTAGGAGCTCAGCTCCTATAAGATGTATGCGGCTACCTCATTATGAATTAAGCAATGAAGTTATCAGTCCTAATTCCTCATCCCCTGCTTCTCTAATCTCATCCCCTTTCTACCAGGCGCCAGAGCACTAGCGCCACCATCCCCTTCTTCCAGCTACAACCTACGCAATCAGGGACCTCCCGAGTTTGGGATTGAGGACCTTGACAACAGGAAAACCTAATTAGTGAGCAGCTAGCATGGAGAAACATGGGTGGTGCTGACACCACGATGGCAATACACAGCCACTGGAATGCAGGCTTTAACATGGATATGTAGTGTGTCAACAGCAGGGTAACATTACATGGCCAAGTGAATGTAGGGGATAGATGGTAACTTGGACAAGCAGAAGATTGTGCATGTAAAGAAGTTAGCTTGTTCAACATACAAATAGTGAGAAAAAGAGAGATGATATGAAGACAGGTAGATTCGGGTTGCATGGACAACAAAGTGACATTGTAGGATGGCAATTGTGGGAATAAAGGGGCAGAAATAAAATCCAAGATTAGATATGCTTATATCTTCATAATTCAAAATCACCATTAATCACAAACAAAACATGTAGCTCATTTTAACCTAGCTCATAATAGAATATTTTACAGCAGGGAAATGAATAGCCACAGTTGTCAGTTACATGCAAATACCAAATAGGAGCACAAAGACACAGAAGATGAAGTAGAATCGAAACAAAACAAAGTGTTCTTTACCCTGACAATTGACAATGCTGCAGAAATTGGATCCTTGACACCCAAGACTGTCCAAATAAGTGAGTTATCAGACCCAGCAGGTATTATACCTATAGGAACAGAGGCGGCCATATTTTGATCATCTCTGCATAGAAGACCATTGAGAACCTACACAATGGATTGAATACTACATCAGAACCTGTAGTTGACATACAAATTACTATTTCTGTGACATGCAAGGAAAGGATGGCTTCAGAGAACTAGCAAACATACAAGGACCTGGTGTTTCAGGAGGTATGGTAATGTAGCAAACAAATAGGTCCCTCAAAACTTAGAACCACGGTGACTAATACATCTGAACACGATTTAGAATTCCTATGGATTAAATAAATCTAAAAACTTGGCATGGGAAAAAAATCATATATGATGTACAGAATTTCTTGTGTGCTCCTACATAAGATACCCTGAAGGAAAACACTAACATGTTACATGCACTCAAGGACCCATGTGGGTAACACACAGTGACCTGCTTACACTTGTATCTTTGCTTCATGAAAAAAGGTTGACCAGGTTAGTGTTCAGGCCAAGAGGTATCATATGCTAGTGTGACTCAGTTTAAGAAACCAATGCAAGTCAATCACCCCACAATTACTAAACTTGAGACATGTTGATAACGTTCAGTCAAGACCCTAGAAGATAAGATTGAGAGCAGGTAGTTCCCGAAAGAGTAGTCAAGTTGGGGAGCTACTAGGCCAGTTAGATAATTGTTCTGGTTTATTGATGGCAAAAGCCACACAAGGTGTGGATGTCAGAAATGAGGATGATAAGACTGTCATTACAATCACCTTTTTTCTGGCAGGTTAAAAAAACATTGTAGACACCTCGAAATCAGCAAAAAGAAATACATGCATGGATAAAACTAATAAGTACTAACCTCGTTTACAATTCCATCACCACCCACACATACAATACCTAGCAAATACAGGGAAAAAGTGAGGCAGATGATGAATGTAAAACACTCATCTAAGATGTGAAATTGTATATACCATCAGGACAGGTAGTAAAATCAATAGTTGATACAAGAGATTTTGCATGACCAGCATGTGTAGTTTTTACCACTTCCATCTTGAAACCTGCAAGCTGTGGTTAGCACTTATTATTAAACCATACCAAAGTTCCTGAGATACTGAAAAAACGCAGAATGTATTAACAACAAAAGTATGATACTAAGATGGCATATATTTCTTTATATATAAAAAAGGTTAATAACATCAGCATTCTATGACTGGCACCACAGGTCAAGAACAGTCCTAAAAGGCACGATCATGAAGCAAGAAAATGCCAGTAAGGCAGCAGAGACGAAACTATCTGAACATATAACAAGGGGTCAAGGGCTAAGTAGAGTTGGATCAGACATCAATATAATGGCATCAAAGTCTTGATTCATTTTGAAACCATGCTTTCTCAACAAGTTAGTCTACTAGGGTTACAGTTCCCTATGAAACACGGATACTTCCAGGAAGGCACGTATCGCGTATCCGATACGTATCGGATACCGATACGCCTCCGTTACGCCTTCGATACGTATCCGAGGAGTATCTAGAAAAAAAGAAAAAAGAAAAAATTGGATACGCCATTCGATACGTATCCTAGGACGTATCCTAGGAGTATCCTAGGAACAGCGGCTGGCAGTTAGTGCCGTGGGGAAGGAACCGTTAGAGTCTGGCGGCGACGGGCACGGAAGGGAGAGAAGCGTTTGCGGCTGCGTGAAGGGTGTGTGCGGCTGGGAAGGATATGTGGATGGATAAGGATAAGGTGCTGCTGGTTCTTTTTTTTTTTGCGAGGAAGGTGTTGCTGGCTATGTGTATGAAAGGGTTAGAAGGAGTATTGACTATTGACAAGATGAGTTGGATTCTTTTGATAGGCTTTTCTTCTGACTAGAGGTTCACTAGTGTACTAGTTCTCTTTTTATATTATATACATATGAATATACACTATCCTTTAAAAAACATATGAATATACACTATTTATTTTATTAAAAAATATAAAACGTATCAGCGTATCGGGTTTTTTGGAAAAATGACATATCCGCGTATCCGTATCTGTGCAACTTAGACAGTTCCAATAGAATCTTGGGCAAAAACTATAATTAGGAGCACGGAGCAGCTTTCCAAAGTTTCAATTACCATTTTCCCAAAACATATGAACAATAACTAGATGGCTTGCTAACTATACATGACTTAGCCAGAGAACCTTTATAATGAGTCCTGGTAAGATATGGAAAACATGGTTCTTTGACAGCCACTGCCTACTAGATGCATGCTGATGCTTCTAAAGCACAGCATAATTCCCAGCTCGAATTTAACATAAAGAATATCCCAGTGAGATAATTAAAGTATTAAACCATAAAATTGAGATTGTCTATTATAAAAATATACACTGAATGCTCTAAGCAGGCTGGACCAATGAATTATACATAATTCTTCACCTACCTATCCATAAATATACACTGTCAACGTTTGTATTTGACTAGATAATGTTGGTATGACTGGGAACTTTGTAATTCATTGTTTTTCAGTTAAAACAGATATCTTAACACAATCACGAAACATGTCACACAAGCAGAGCATGAAATTTAGTTGAATGAAGATTGCCCTAACATTCGTCTTTGAGTGTGAGACACCTGACTAAATATGATCTTGAGCTCACCATTCCTTTAGTTAAAGTCAATAGGAGCCTACCCTCGATAAAGAGCCTATTTCTGGCCATTCAGATCTGATTGGCAATCCATACGGTCAATCATCCCAAAATAATGATTTTGAGGAAAGCGTGACTATAAGTTGACTAGATTCTCTTCGTTAATCTTCCTAGTAGAAGCGACAGCACAGATCCAATATTGAGATAAGATGCATGCTTTTACTCAGCCAGACATACCTTAAATATGGGTTCCACTTTTCCATGAAAAACTTTGCTAGATCTACCATGTCCAGATCGAGGATTCAAGATGACAAGTATCTTTGGTGGAGACCGACATTTAACATAAGGATCAAACATGGCATCAAACTGAATGAGTTCAGAAGAATGCTTCTTGCTAGATGCCATAGGGTGAGGCAACAGGTTTACGTAGCATTGCTGGTCCGCAAAACTATTAACCCACCGAAAGGCCTCGTGCAGAGAAGTGGATACGAACTTCAAGTCCTTTTGGGTTCTTCTAGGCTTCATAAAGCAGGAGAGTCCAGTGGATCTTTTTTCAAGAGGACACGCATGCACGGTGAAATGCCGGAGACCAGAATTATACGATACCTGCATGGTCATTTGATATATATTAAATTGATTCCAAAAGTTGTGGACACACAGTAGAAGTGAAAAATATAGATGCAAGTTTTGCAAGTCAATGAGATAACTTACAGATACAATATCCTCAAGCTTAAGGATGTTAGAACCCCATACAAGGGCTTCAGTGCTGAGCCTAGCATCAAAGCAATTGCTACTAGACCCGGATCCAGACTGTTCACTGGATGAACTTTTTGCTTTGTTATCTAATGTAAGCTTCCCAGAATAAACTTCATATCCTAGCAAATCAGATTTCTCATCTTCAATTCTGATAGTATGTGTGCTCGGCTTTTCAGAATCCTTGATGGCATCATCAGCATCCTTTTGCTTTGAGAATATTGATGAGTTGCTTGTTTCTGGAGATACAGGAGAAGGTTGTTGATCAGCTGCAGTGGGAGAACGCCTGCTATTTGTACGACGAAGTATCTTATGAATTAACCCTCTTGGTGAAGTTAGCTTCTGCTCATGATGATCAGACTTCTGCATCTCTGACTTCTAAGGATATATCCAGTACATGGATAACATCGGAAGATGTTACATGTTAGAAAACATATGAAGCATCACTTAGGGAAGCTCATGAGAAGGCCACTCATGACTGAACCTGCAAAATGTGACTGGGCATCAGCTTGACAAAAAGATGTTCTAAATTATTAAACAATTAAACAAATGCTATAAACATATAATCTAATCTGACTAAAATATTATAGTTTTTAAAAGATAAAAATGAATGTTCTTAGATGTACATGTACCTGAATAGCTCAGAAAGTTTAGGATTTCTAATGTCATGAAGTTTAAGTCATCATGAAAAAAAATCTTACACATTACACAAACAATATAATATATACAGGTAGTGCTTGAGGCATATCGACTAGGGCAGGGGCCAGGGGCGGATCTAGTAAAGGGACATGGGCGTACACATGTACACCCAATAATTTTTGCAACAAGTTAGAAGTTAGTAGGCATCAAATAGGCAAATAGTTTGAGGTTAAAGTTTGAGAACTCAATTTTTTTATTAAAAAAATCGAGAACTCAGTTTCGCACAGCAGACAGGAAAGAGAAATGGGGTGGGAATACCTGGTGGGCGCTCATCGCCGGTGAAGAGGTAGGCAAAAACCTCACCACCTGGGGTAGGGCGGCGGGGCGGTAGCCCACCCAGTCGCCGCAGATGGAGGGGGAGGGAGGGAGAGAGCGAGCGCACGCGGTGTCGACGGCGAACGGGAGAAGCAATGCGAGGAGGGAAGCGTGGGAGGTGGAGGAAGGTTGTTGGGGAGGACAGGGGGAGACCGAGCCAGGGAAGCGGTGCTCGCGACGCGGCGCGAGGAAGGCACTCTCGGCAGCGAGGAGCGCGACGGAGGGAGGAGGCGAAGCCTGGGGCGGGACCGCGGGACGGGAGGACCGAGTAGGTCGAGTTCTCGACTCGAGTCACGGACTCGTCGCCGCGGAGTTCTGGAGTGCGAGAGGCAGCGCCGGCAGGAGGGAACGAGTGGGGGTGGGGATGGAAACTAGGGTTTCTGGTCTTCTAATCCAGTACTTCCTTCCTATCTATATTAGTTGTGGTTTAAACAAGATTTAAATTAAATTCCCTTAAAACAAAAAAAACGAGATTTAAATTAAATATTGAAAATATAAATCATCGATAACTATTAAGGTGTTTTGTTCGGCACTTTTGCTCCGTCATCTGTTTACGGTATGTGTTGCTTCGTATTTGGTTCCACCTGTCCGTAATCGATCACATAGTAAACGATTATCGTTTGTATACAATCTCGATCTCGCTCACAAGCGAGCGTTATCCAATCCCGTTGATCGCTCATCCGCTCCCTTCTCCCTGACGATTTGCGAGGTCACACATAAAGGGGCTCCTCTGGATTCTCTTTACCCAGTGCCACACAGAAAGCAATCGTGACTTCGTGAGCCAACTGAAATGTCGCAAGTCGCACCCGCTGCCGCCGCCTCCGCCGCTGTCGCACATCTTCGCTTCCTCCGTTGACCTACAGCATCGATGACGCTCTAGCTCTCTTCCTGCCGCTTTCCTCTAGCGAAGTCAGGCGAGGGGCTGCTCAAGTTCGAGTTTCTATTCATCAACGGTGAGTCCTCACAAGCATTGTCGTTGCGACTGACGAAATATTGACAGGCGACTGGATCAGGCCCTTAGAGCCTTCTACCTAGTGTGTTGCTGCTGCAACATCGGTGATAGTGTGTCTGTGGGAGTAGTAGCAGGCCAACAGCAGTCACGATGATTGCAGAGTGTGGCCCGGTTCATCAATAGTTGAGTCTCTAATGATAGCCAACAAGGTCCTAGGGACGACTATTCTTGGAGGGAGACCTCTTTCATTTCTTATTGTCTGTCAAACGGAATCAAATAGATCGCGTTATTAGTTCCACTGTAACAGGTAGCACTGGTACCTGATTACATTTACGTTACAGCTGCTAGTGTCGAACCAAACAATCTCTAAATTTTTAAGTTTGTAAATATAAAAATTATATGAATAAATTTGTCTTAAAAAATACTTTCATAAAAGTATACGTATATCAATTTTTCATAAATATTTTTATAAAAATAAGAGGTTAAAGTTGTGTTTTGAAGACCGTGTCACTGTCCTAAACGACAACTAATATGAGTATGGAGGGAGTACCTTTGTCCCTAATTAACTATCGTTGTTGATGTAGGTGTCACAAGTTTGACTCAATTTGTAGTAAATACATGCAATGTTTGTATCTCCAACTAATTTTGTTATTAAAAGATCTTTCCAATGATATTAATTATATATGTCCAATACTAATATTTTTAATATATATTTTGTTAAAGATATTTTTTGGAAAGTGAAAATGACAGTTAATTAGTTAATTAGGGACGAAGAGAGTATATTTGGTTGGTTGTGACCCCACCTGTCAGGTACTAAGACGGGTTTGCGGATACGGATAGGCTGTTTTTTACCCGTTAAAGAATATATGTTGGGTTTATACCTCTGTCCGCGTCCGTGTGAAGTGTCGAGATGACGGACTAGAGGGGGGTAAATAATCCTTTTAAAAATTAAACGTACCGACTAACTAAAACAAATACGGAATTAAAACTATCGGCTTAGCCAAGACTATACCCCTCTATTTATACTCTATGACACCTTACAAAAGATCCTAAGCAAATAAGGTGTTGGGCTAGCTAAAGCTTACCTAATCAATCTAGCTTGCAAGGTCACACAAACCTATGCAACTAGTACTCTAATCAAACCGGGGGGCTCCTAACAATCTAGTGATGCAAAGCCACAAAGCCTAAGCTCACTAGCAATGTTCAATAACAAGGCTACACAAGCCAAATTAGAGAGCTCAACTTAGCTACACAAACTAAGCAACTAAACACTAGCATAAGAGTGGGTATTGAAACACAAGCTAGTGAAGGAACGAGGCAGCCAGTACTACTGGGCTGCTAGGCTGGTACTATTGGGTGACCGGTACTACCGACTTATATAAACACTACCGGGCACCTGCAGAAAGCTACAAAATTGAAGAGGGTGAGATGTAATTTCAGATCTAGCAATTACCCCACTTCCCTAAGTTGTAGATGACGATTGTAGCTTCCCCAAGTCTTGCTTCCTTGCCAAAAGGTAGATCGAGTCTCCCCAACCTAAGAAAGAGTGAAGGAGAGAGGAAGAACACGAAGAACATAAGAACAAGCGTAATATGCAAGGAAGTAAGAACAACAAGAGAAGGGGACACAAGATTTTATCTCTAGGTTCACTTGGTTGCCACCAAGCTAGTCCTCATTGAGGCAAGCCCAAGGTTGCTGCCGATCCTCTTGCTAGTGGTGACCCTAAGTCACGCTCTCCACGATGGAGTGCTCACGAAGAGCTCTAGCTTTCGATCCGGCCGGACCACTTAGGCGCTCTTCGCGCCTCTCTCCACTAGAGTTGCTCTTCGCAATCTCCTGCGGGGCGAGCACAATGCCCTCGCAAAGCTTCTCTGGAGCCACGCACAATCTTCAGCGGGCTTCACGACAGAGACAACCACCAAGTCGTCTAGGAGGTGGCAACCTCCAAGAGTAATAAGCACCGTCTTGCAACTCGAACACCTAGTGCCAACTCTTGCAATCTCTCATGCACCGCGCTAGAATCGCTCTCTCACACAATCGGATAAGCACTAATAAGCATACGTGAGTTAGAGGGCTCCAAAGCACTTCCCAACCATAGACACAAAGTCCCTAGGGTGCTCAACCCCTTCTAAGGGCCGGCCACCCCTCTATTTATAGAGGAGAGCCACCAACTAGCCATTATCCCCTTTTGCTGAGCTCACACGACTACAGTCGGTACTACCGACAAGAGGGCCAGTACTACCGGCGGTCAATATGACCGTTAGGATAGCCTTCCTAACGCAGTCGGTAGTAGGTTCGGTACTACCGGTAGACCAAAACTTCCCTACATAGAACGCCTCCAAACTCCCTTCAAACGTCGGTACTACCGACCACTAGGGCTAGTACTACCGGGGGCCAGTACTACCGGCCTTATGGCGATATTACCGGTAGGCCAAAACTCCCCCCGAACGGAGAGCTTGCGCGCAGCCCTCTTAGGTCGGTAATACTGACCACCAGCCTGAGCTCCGCGCTAAAACGACCATAACTCTTAGCTCCGAACTCCGATTTTGATGATCTTAGACATTTTAGAAAGTTTATTCAGAGGGCTACACAGTCCTCATGAACACATGATCCAAAGAACAAAGGATCAATACAGTTTTCCAATCCAAGAGCCATCACTTCTCTTTTTCAACCAAAGCTTTCTTCAAAAACTTCTCCAACTTCTTCTCCTTTGGAAATGTGCCAACACCACCAAGTGTACACCATAATGTGCATGTGTGTTAGCATTTTCACAATCATTTTTTAAAGGATTAGCACTTGCATTTACCACGTCACTCGATCCTAGTAACAACGCAATGTTAGATCGCTCAAGTGGCACTAGATGACCGATATGCAAACAAGTTTGCTCCTCTTGATAGTACGGCCATCTATCATAAACCCGGTCATCAACTTCCCTACTCACCTATGACCGGTGAAATGAAATACCCTACAAATATACCTTTGCCTTGTGCATTTCATTCCATCTCCTTCGGTGTTGATGCAACACATGCACCAACCTATCATCAAATGATATAATCCACTTCATATCATCACATGGCCTCCATGGTCCATCGATCTTGACCTCACTTGCTCTTCACCATTGCTTCGGTCCTTCGGCACTAAGTCTTTGCTCAAGCCTCCCGATATTCGGTACCAACAGCTTCAAAGCCTCCAACTTGCCCTTCACCTTCGCAACCGGTCCATCAAGCCAAGTCTTGCCTTGATCTTCACCATCTTAGCCACATGACTTCATGTCATGTTTCATGTGCATTAAGCTCCTCCATGATCATCACATGTGTGAGCTTCACATCAAGTCCAAGTCATTCACCTCCATGGCTCAAGTGCTCACACACATGTACCTGTGGACTAATGCATGTGTATCTCACATAAACACAATTAGTCCACCTGAGGTTGTCACTCAATTACCAAAATCAAACTAGGACCTTTCACCGTGACTGCAGATGCACTTTTGCGCTTGTATCCATACCCGCGAGTATGTGGGTATTTTATGCATGTTGTCATTATTACTCCCAACTAAATAAAAGTGTTTCAAAGTAGATTCATAGGTCTATAATTTGTGTAATACATGTTCAAGTTTTTTGTATTGCTACGGGTAAATAATATAAGATGGTAATAATTAGGTAACCGATTTTCTAAACTCCAGGCAATCGTTCCTGGTTCCTGTTCTATAATTACTCATACAATGGTTAGAGTAGTCATCATTGTATACCTTGTGAGCCTTCAGAAATCCTATGCAAAGAACAATCCAAATATTTGCATGTTTGTTGTTATGAGCAATACAAATATATTTTGAGATAATTTGGTAGCTTCTCAATAAATTTAAATAAATGAAACACAAATTTAGAATTATTTTTTATTTTTTGCCAATTATCTATATCTATCATCTTTGTTGTTCTGTTTTGCCAGGCATGCAATTTCATAGTGACAAATGAAATTGTTCCTTTACTGTTGTCAATATGGTTCTACCTAACAACACTCATATGGTAAACACTAAACACCATGTGCTTTGAAGTAAATAATTGTATCACTGTCTTACTGATGGGGATAGTTTTCACAAGAAATTATTTCATATTTTTATTTAGAATGAATTGATTCCTCGTACCATCTCATCTTAGGATGTGTTGAAGGCTTTAACAAATTTATGTGCCACTCTGTAGAAGCACTCTCAACTGTTTGTCGGTCATCTATTGCTACAAATAGGCAAACTTTGGAGTATCTGGTGAACTCTGCTCAGGGCATTTCTATACTAATGTCCACATAAAGAGGAACTGAGCAAAACACTGAGAAACCAATAACTATCTGATAACCAACTTCTGAATAACACAACCCCGTTAGAGATCATATGTTGACAAGACTGATCCGAAGGAGAAAGCAATAGATAAAAAACACATGGATCAACTTCTGAAGGCCTTGCGAGAAACCTCATGCTCAACCTTAATTGTCTTTTATCTTAATTCCAGCACAAGCCACTTTATAAAAAAAAGTCATAACTTTTAACTTTGAACTCAAATTTCAATAATCTTGCACTTCCCAGTCTAATAAGAGCTAATCATCACGACTGAAAACAAGCTCTAAGACCAACAAGTGAAAGTGTTGTGGCATGTGTTTATCTTATGTTAGCACTCGGATTTTATTGGTTTGAGCACTTGAGACTTTTAAATTATTCATATTGCATCCCTCTTAATAATACAAAGTACATATACTCAACATAAAAAAGACATGTATACTTCCATCACTTGAGTCTTTAATATTTCATATGTCAATTCTTCTCAATATATCTTCATAATGGTTTGCAACAATCTTTGTCTCATTCTTCTTGAGAAAATTCACCTTAAGCTTATAACTTAAACCATTTCAACACATTTGAGTTTAATCCAATGGTTTTGAGCCACTTCACTTATGATATAGCATTTGATGTTTCACCAAGAATGACTTGACATATGAAACTTTTTCAAACATAAATGTTGAGCTATCTAATAAAATTAAGAAACTTGAGGCTAGTGCACGCACATGTGATAGCACAAGTAATAATTAGCAACTTGTTAAGAAAAATGAAAAACTAAAAGCAAAGTTAGCTAGCACACAAGATGCTTACAAAAGTTTGCTTGCTAAAATAGAATTCATGTGCAAACATTGTGATGAGCTAACTAACAAAGTTGCTAATCTTAAAACCATCGGAGCAAACCCCACCAAGGCACCTAAAATTGAGAAATCAATCTTTGATATGCCTAAAAAGGATGCCTCTATTCCTTGTATTGATTTACTTGATTTAGACTCACCCATGTGCAAGCAAGCTTGTGTTGAGGATGTGATTATAGAGACATGTACACAAGAAGTTGCAATGGAGAATGAGCAACTAAGGCAAGAAGTGGCCCGCCTCACCATGGACTTGACTCAAGCAAAAGGCAAGACAAAGCAAACCCAAACTCATCAAGATAACACCATCAAGGGAGTGAAGAAGCTTGATGAGGAGCAAACCGTGGTTTGTTATGTGTGCCACAAGAAAGGCCACAAGTCCTATGAGTGCAAGGTAAAGCATGGGGGAGAAAAGAAGAAAGAGAAAAACAAAAATCAAACAAGCAAGCTCTCCAACACCTACACCAACAAGGTGAACAAGAAGGCCTCCACACCTTATCTTTTGAAGAAGAAGAAGAATGACAAGGTGGTGGCCGTCAAAGCAAACAAGCAAGCCAACAATGGGGCCAAACGCATTTGGGTGCCGAAGGACATTATCTCAACTGAGCACCACAAAGGTTTGGGTACCGAAAGGGAAGTGAGTAGTCAAGTGGACAACAGGGAATTTGGAGACTTGGCAAAGTTTTGGGTGCATATCATGAGGTGCATCACATTGGAACATGTCATTGCCAAGTATGTTAGTAGCTACTATGGACCCAAATTCCCCTACCCATGTGAGGTAACTTGATTTAAATTCTTGCAAATCCGTTTTAGCATCTAGTTCCTTCCATTGCCTAGATTTGCATTTGCTTTTTTAATTCTTTGTCATGCATACACTAGGCTTATCATATGGTAGTTTTGCTCGATATCATGTCTTATCTTTGGAGCAAACCTACATGGTTTAATTTGTTTAGGAGCACGACACATAGCTTCTTTTACTTTGTATTTATCTTATATGTGCCATAGTCCAAATAGTAGATAAACTACCTCGATTACCATCTTCAATTGGTGTCACATTTTTTGTGATGTCATATTGCAAAATGGTAGTTTGACCTTACAAGTCAATGTGCATGTCTCCTACAAGTATTTCAAACTTCCATGCACACTTTTAGGGGGAGTTTATTCTAAAATTTGGAAGCTTTGAGACTAACACTATTTTCAAGTTTACCATGTGTGTAGTAGTCTCATTGCAAGGAAAATGGAGTTCCTGGAGACAAGCATCGTGTGTGGCAATAAGTCATTTGGTATCTACATGTGGTATTTCTAATCGATATCATTATGTTGATTTCATTTTAACACTCTTATATGCTTTCTCCGTGCCTTATATAAGTTAAACTCCTTTGTGCATTAATTTGCCGGTTATGCATATGCTTTGCCTTACACCATATGTATGCATACACTTAGGGGGAGTTTAGTTTATATAATGTAAGAGTCAAGTTTTGTGATCTATTCCACTCCACATAAAAAGGATCACAAAATTTGACCCTCCCTTGTGCTTCTAATGTCTTCCTTTTCGTGTTTGATTCTAAAGGGGGAGAATTTGAAGGACCAAAAGCAAGCTCAAACTAAAACAAACAAAATAACCAAAATAAAAAATTCAAAATCCTTCTATGGTTTCTTATGGGATGGTCCGAGAAAGGGAGAAAGTGGATTATGGACTTAGGGGGAGGCTTAAATCCGTAATACCACAAAGGGACTCTATGGCAAGGACAAGATATGTTTTTAGTTTTGTTTCAATTTGATATCTTTTAGCATCATATGATCTTGTCTTTGCATTGCATCCTAGCAAGTAGATTGCATTTTAAATTTTGCATCTATTATTTGCTTGCTTTGGTCGTGTTGTCATCAATCACCAAAAAGGGGGAGATTGTAAGGAAAATGGACCTCGACCCATTTGACTTTGGATTTTGGTGTTTGATGATCAACACAACCATATTGGACTAATGTGTTTTGCAAGTGTTTGTTTTGTAGTTCAATAGGGTGCAAATGTGACTTGGACTAAGACAACATGGTGATCTGATGATCAACACCTCAAGCAAGACATTTGAAGCTCAGTAGAAGACTCACAAAGATCAAACAAAGTCCAAGGCACAAGACTGGAACCAAAATGGCGCAAGAAATCGTGAAGAATCAAAGAGAAAGGGACATCGGACGCTGGCTTCGCAAGCGTCAGACGCACCGATGGCAAACCCTATTTCGGGTTGGCGTCAGCAGAAGCATCGAACACGCCGATGCTGCCACATCAGACGCTACAGTAACACTGTACATCGTGCACAGCATTACATCGGACACTCAGGACCCTACGTTCGATGCCCATGCAGAGAGGTTCTAGAGAGGCTCTGAAGACATCAGACACGTCAGATGGTTTAGCATCGGATGCTGAAGGATCCATTGTGACTCAGTGCCAGGCTGACAACTAGCCGTTCATGGAGCATCAGACGCGCGTCTGATGGTCACGACTCCAGCGTCCGATGCTATGCTGAGAAGTCCAAGTCATTCCCCAACGACTCTATTTGGTTGGGGCTCTATATATACCCCCATGGCCGGCCAAAAACATATGGTTGGAGCTTAAGGAAGTGTACCAAGTGCTTAGACACATATTTAGTTGCTCTAGCCACCAAGTGCTCAAGTGATGTACTAGGTTATTAGTGTAGGTGCTTTGCGAAGTGCTTAGGCTAGTTAGACCATTGCTTTGCGCTTGCTCTAGGTGTTAGGCCTAGTGTTTAGTGAGGTTTGAACACCTCTTATCTACCGGTGCTTGCGTGCACCGTTGCTGTACTCGGAGGGGCTTGTAGTCTTGCGAGATCACACCAACTGCGTTTGTGGTGTGGTTGCCACCGTGTACCGAAGGGAACAAGGCCCGCGGCAGTTCGGTCGGAAGCTTGATAGTGAAAACGGCGGGGAGCATCCAGAAGAGGCTTTGCCACGGGTGGCTTAACCGGAGACCCACTTGCGCGTGGGGAAGGCCCAGGGCTATCCACGGAGTTACCTGACTAGGAGCTTGGTCCTTGCGAGGGATTCCTTGCGAGGGGCTCCAACGAGGACTAGGGGGGAGCTTGCGCCCTTCTCGATACCTCGGTAAAAATACCGGAGTCGTCGACGAGAGTTTGCATCTCTACCACACTCTTTAGCTTCTGCATTTAGTTGCTACCTTTTGTTGTGTGCTTTACCTTTCCTAGCTTAGTTGATAGGCTAGTTGGTAGGTGTCGATTACATGGAAAAGGGGTACCCCAAAACCTCACTTCGAAAACTAATCCACATCAAGACCCCACACAACCAGCCTTCACCCGCAATACCAAAATCGGCCCAAGCACCAATCCAAGGTGGGTCGGCCCACAAACAAACCTCAGCGATCCGTTTAAGCCACCCAGAGATCGCTCAAGGTACGCTACGGCGACGGAAATCCCCAGGGCGAACAGAGCGGGCCTCGACCACCTCATCATATGTCCCCGACACTCCTCGAGCTCCCCCTGGGAAGACCTCGACCGCCTCTCCAAGCAGGCCTCGACTGCTGAACCTTCCGAACGAAGGAAGCCTACCTCGACCGCCCCGTACCTACCCCATGTACGACTGCAGAGGCATTTAATGCGCCCCGTCTGCTCCCGTCTCACTCGTATGGACGCAGCATATGCGGCAGGGGATCGTACCCCGGTCAAGTCACTTTATCCGCCCATACCCGGGAAACGAGCACGACGCACAATGCAGTGGCTCCATGCCGCATGCTATGTCCCGTCGCACGCCTGCCTCGAGGCACATTTGTCAAACACCTTTCCCGTGCCTTCCGGAGCACGTTCCGCCAGCAAAGGTCTCGACCGCCTTATGCCTCTTCGAGGCACCCCTCGAGCGCCCCCTGTGCAGCTCCGGGAGCATTTAATGTGACCACCTACTCCTGTCCGAGCCGCATGGGCACAACGCGGAGCCGCAATAGTTCGTACCATAGTTAAATCAACTTTGACCGCCCATCCCCGAGAAAGGAGGCCGCTCGTACAACGCTGATGTTCCATACCATGCACTATACCTCTCGAGGCATACACCCTGCGCGGCCCGAGGCTTGACCCTATCTGTTTAGGCCTCGACCACGGCAACACCAGCTTCGACCCTATCCGTGCAGGCCTCGACCTCGCCCTCGAGCATGACGTCTTCAAGACCGGTCAGCACTCCAACAACTCCTGACACGACGTCTCGGTACACGCTCACGCATGGGCGTTGTCCTTCATCATCTTCATCAGGCGTATCGACTCCAAGCCGGACGCACCCCCGCAGCGGCGCCGACATGACCGGCGTCGTCATCACCCACATCATCGTCGAACGTCATCATCTACGATAGCCCTAAACCATGTAACCCTGAGCCTCCCCTTCGCCTATAAAAGGGGATGCTAGGGCTAAGCAAAGGGCAGGCCGACATCCACACAAGCATAGGGACACAAAAACACATCAGCTCTCAACCATAGCCAGGAACTCCGAAACCTAGTTCCCTAGTTCTAGCTTCCTCCTCAACACCCCCCGTTTCCTCTCATGCTTGTAAATGCCCCTACACAAGCACTTCAGCGCAAGATAATACAAACTCTCCCCCCGCTGGACGTAGGGCCTTCTTTTGCCCGAACCAGGATAAACCATTGTGTTCTTCTTGCATCACCATCTGGATAGGGAGCACACACATACGAATTCACTCGTTGGTGTAGACCCCAGGTTTCGAACACCAACAATAGGTTTGGATCATAGGTTGCAAAACCCTTTTGCGGTAGAGATAGCAAAACACCTAGCAAAACCTTAGTTGCACATTGGATAGTTTACTTTCTTGCATAAGTTTTTGACTAGGTGGAAATTAGAGGCCATAGTTTAGAGTAGAAGTTTTTAGTTGCCTAATTCACACCCCACTTAGGCGTCACGGTCCGTTCACTTTCCCAGTCTAGTTTCTCCGCCACATATTTCTCCGCTTCCTCGCACCTTCCTCCCATAGCCGTCCTTCAATTTAGAAAAACAGTGTGAATCCGCATCTATGAAAAGCATTCTCTTCTCGAGAAAATTGCTTCGTAAAAATAACCCTTTAAATGTTGCACTCTTGATTTGCATGACATTATGTGTATTTGCATCTCTTTTCTAGTATGTATACATGTATTTAGCATGTGAATAGACATTTTTGCCGTGTGGTCTTACGTACATGTGTGCTGCTATAGATATTAAATTTCCACAAAATAAATAAAAATTCACGGAAGGACGATGCTTTTATATCACAGCCGGTCCGCGCGGCCAATCCCCAGGAGACCGGACGGCCAGGCCAGAGGCGATCAACAACCCTTAGAGCAACTCCAACGGTTTTGCATTTTTTGTTTGACAAAATATGATATTTGCCAACTCTCAAATTAATATGGCAAAGCTAAAAAGAGTCAATCTCCAACGGTTTTGCATTTAGACTTGACAAAACTAAAAAATTATGCGCGCGCGAGAGAAATATCTCACGAAAGTAGTACGCGAGGGCGATTGCCAAGCGAACTGCGGCTTGACATATATGCCAAATATCACCCGGTGTTTGCCAAGTTGCTAAAATGCCAAGCCCATTTGCCAAACCGTTGGATATGAGATTTTTAGATTTTTTTTGCAAAAACAAGAATGCAAAGCTCATTTGCAAAAACCGTTGGAGATGCTGGCACCGTTCGTTTAGTGGCAGAACCGGCTGGAACGGGGATTATCCCAGATGGAATGGAGGAACCTGGTTTAAAAACTGGAGTATTTTGAACTGGATCCAAATCTGGTAACAGCTGCCGAACGAGCCCTTAAGGATCCGGCGGTGGCGGTGTTCAAGCGGGCAACAGCGTGAAGAAGAAACGATAGATGAAAAACCAAACGTGGGGCTCATGTGTAAGGCGATCAAAAGAGCAAAAGAGTCGGTTTAGGTGGGAAATACATGTATTTGCAATAAAATTGAGATACAAATACACATAATGTAGAGTGTAACGTTTGGAGAATTAACTTTAGAAAGTAGATGTTTGGAATTCTAAATCTACGAAGCGTATTGTTTGGAGTTCTAGATATGTAATTTTCTCCTTCTGTATAAGAGCGAACCTTATCCAGATGTTCTCTGAATAAGCAATCCTAAAATCAACCCAACCCAATACAACTCTGAAGCCAAACATATGCTTAAAAAAATTATGTTAAGTTTGGACCTTACATGAGAAAACCTAAGATGTAAGTGTAGGTAGTCTTGGAGAGCTATAACTAATGGTCAAGTTTTTTGTCCATATTATTCTTCTCTCTTCAAAGAAAAATGAAAACAAACACAAACTGACTTCATTATTCGTTTAACTTTAGGCAATGGCATAAGTGATGTCAGGGTACGTGGCATACCAGAATAGATCAGGATATGGATGCCTCGGACCCCAAAAAAAAGATAGGAAACCGAAATCCAACACAAAATAGACAGGGGGAGCGGAAAAAATTGGATGGATGTTGTTCAATCTCAATACGAATAAGGAATTGAGGACAACGATGGAGCACCAGAATTTCCCCAAACTTTCTGAGCAAAAGATGTTTGCAGCTTCCAAAGCCCGGACCTTTTTCGGTCACATGGACACGCTCGCGCGCTCATCTGCTTCAGAGTATACGCTAGCAAACAGTACAGTAATTATTTTCCTGACAAACCGCAGATTGATCTAGATGATGCCGCATGAGTTGCTTGAGATGCAACTTTCAGCTCACACATCCCAACTACTTGCTGTTAATTCAAACCAACTAGTGAACCACACCACACTTGTGATCTCTCCTCCTAGCTGTATCTCTGCATCACAGTAACCAAACTTTTGCACAAACGTCTCAACAATGATTGATGAGAGGAGAGAACATATTCTACAGGCCCCATAACAGAATTATTTGCGAAGACGATATCTAGACACATGGCATTGCCTTGCTGCACTCGCTTCAAGCCCACTACAACAAGATATTCTTTCCTGAAGCTTGGAGTACCATTCACCTACACTTACAAGTCAGAAACCTATATTATTCCCTCGCTATTTTACTGTAAAAAAGCTAATTAGAAAGCTGTGCGTATCATCAGCGGTGAGCAACAATCCTGTCGCCATCCTCCACGTGCAATGGTCTTGACACTGTCATCTGGAATTAAAAAATTCAAACCATCCGAATGAATATTTAAAGACACGATTCAAAACTAATTAATTGTAAATTTATAAATGGGGGGAGTAACTGCTGGTTTCGTAACGGAAAAAAAAGGCAAGTGAAATTTGAAATGGAATGGCGTGGGGTTAACAACTGCAAGGAGAGGCAGCCACCCGTCCCCCACCGTCCATCCCTAAAACATCGCCACGTCCCGCCTGCGCCACCCCCCAATGTCCGTGGCCACCGGCGGCGGCGGCGTCCACTACAGAGTCCAATGCCCAAGCCCCACTACGCCGCTTCCTCACCTCCGCATCCGCCGCCGCAGCAGCCGCCGCTCCTCCTGCTCGCGCTCGTCCCGCCGCGGCAGTGTCCGCTTGCCGCCGCCCTGCTGGCGCTGCTCTCGTTGCTGCTCGCCACCGCGCTCTGGCTCCTCCTCGTGCTCTCCCCGTCCCAGGGGGCTACCCCCGCCGCCTCTGAGCACTCGGCGCTGTCGGATGCGGGCGCCGCGGCCGCGGCCCCCGGCGCGGCCTCGCCTCTCTCGCTCGGCCACATCGTCTTCGGCATCGCGGGGTCGGCGCATCTCTGGCCGCGCCGCCGCGAGTACGTCCGCCTGTGGTGGGACCCCGCCGCGATGCGCGGCAACGTCTGGCTCGACGCGGGCGCGCCCGCTGCGCCGGGGCCTAGCGCCCCCTGGGAGGGCTCCCTCCCGCCGATCCGGGTGTCCGAGGACACCTCTCGGTTCAGGTACACCAACCCCACGGGCCACCCGTCGGGGCTCCGGATCGCACGCATCGCCGCTGAGGCCGTGCGGCTCGTCGGCGCAGGGGCGGGCGCGCGGTGGGTCGTGCTTGTCGACGACGACACCGTGCTGTGCGCGGACAACCTGGTCGCCGTGCTCAGTAAGTACGACTGGAGAGAGATGGTGTACGTCGGGGCGCCGTCCGAGAGTCACTCTGCCAACACTTACTTCAGCCATAGCATGGCTTTCGGAGGTGGCGGCGTCGCGCTCAGCTTCCCACTCGCTGCTGCACTTGCGCAGACGCTCGACGTATGCATTGAGAGGTACCCCAAGCTGTATGGAAGCGACGATCGTCTCCATGCCTGCATTACCGAGCTCGGCGTGCCCCTATTCCGCGAATACGGATTCCACCAGGTATCTAGCTTACCCTTCAACATTTTACCGGGATTGAATTGTAAAGCTGGTGCCTACTGCCTATAACTCTGATCGCCTGACCAGTTAGTATTGCTTTTACTATTGTGCTACGTGGGACTTCCTCATAAACTAGTTCTCAGCCACAGCCACATTCTATGTGTAAACACCCCCAAAAAGATGTTTGGAGTCTTCATGAATCATTCCCGATGTAGAGGTTGGTCTAGATGTTGGATGCCTCTGTTAATGTTTCAAACTTTACCATATCATTAGTCATACTTAGTTTCATTAAGGCATAAAGGAAGGTAATGCTTTCTCCTGTTGCCCCATCTGAGCTGGTCAATATATCATTGATTGTGTTTCAACAAAAGTAGGGCATTGCCAGAGTGGTTGTGATAGTGAGAGAAAAGTTTGGTAGGACTTGAAGGTTACTTTTGTTCGGACTCTTTTCTTCCTTGGACACCTTTGCCAGGATTCACTTGGTTATTCTACAGTACTGTCTCTCAAATCTCAATGCCACTCTGTGAATATCGGCAGTGGATGTGCTTGAGAATGATAATAGCTTATATTACTAAAAAATGTTTTGCTTTCTGCTATCATAATAAAAAATAAAAAAATAGATTGATTTTCTGCTTCTTTAGTCTGAGTATATAGGCTGATAAATCCATCCATCCTTCTAATGTTGTTTTTTCTTGTCACATATCAGTGGGATATCAGAGGCAATGCTCATGGGCTATTGGCGTCTCATCCAATTGCTCCTTTCATCAGTATCCACCATATAGAGCTTGTAGACCCCATATATCCTGGATTGAACTCTCTTGAGAGTCTGGAGCTGTTTACGAAGGCTATGAAAATGGAACCCATGAGCTTCCTGCAGCGTTCAATTTGTTACGATCAAAGCCAAAAGCTTACGTTTGCTATCTCGTTAGGCTATGTTGTTGAAGTATACCCCAATGTTCTTCTTCCTCGTGATCTGGAGCGATCACAACGTACTTACATTGCTTATAATAGGATGAGTCAGAGAAATGAATTTGATTTTGACACTAGAGATGTTCAGAAGTCTTTGTGCAAGAAGCCAATCTTATTTTTCTTGAAGGATGTCTGGAAGGATGGAAACATAACTAGGGGATCTTACGCACGATCAAGTGCTAGGGATGACCTCAAAAGAAAGGTGTTTTGCTTCCGGTCACCCCCTTTACCTGAAATAGATGAGATCCAAGTTTCTTCATCTCCATTAAGCAAGCGCTGGCATCTGGTTTGTACTATTATTCCTTAACAGTACCTCATTGCCTCTTAATTATTTACAAGTTCTAAGTTACCATTCTGCTGATATAGGCACCAAGAAGGTTGTGCAGTGCACTTAAAGGATCTATTGATGGTACTCTGTTTATGTTTGTTCGCCAATGTGAACGTGGGACTTTTGGTTCAGCTTCTGATTCCTTATGACTGATGGGAAACAGAGATGTATATTTTCTGTCCAGATGATACCTGGAAGATGTAGTTACCACCCTACATTCTTTGAGTCAAGTGTCATTGGGGCTCTTTTTCTGCCTCAAACGCTTGGCAGTAGCCAGCTGCTTGTTATAATTGGTAGTTACTGAAGGTAGTTTCTGTATCCTCTCTTAGTGGATTACATTTAAAAATAGCATGTTAGTGTTAAGCATGTGAAGTACCTGTCCTATAAGGCACTTTATAGCATAAAACATTAAGGCGGTTCTCAGTCTAATACAATTTGCTGTTCCATTATTGTTGACCAATCATGTGCTTGATGCAATCATTTTATTGTTTCTTGCCACCTTGTTACCTACAGGGCATCTACTGCCAAGAACAGATTAAGTGAGCCATCATTCGTGGGGTAATATTTTAACAGCTTCAAGTTCAACATGAATGAGATATGGAAATGCTATGTAATAAAGTTAACAACTATATCATTTTTACTTGGGACAAGCCTTGTGTGCTGCACCCTGGTTACTGGAGTTCCAAACTAATTTCATTTGCACATAGTTAATTTAATGACCATAATTGTCCTTGTTCTATTTTCATACCTTGCTTTCAGAATTATACACACTTTTTACACAGTTGCCTTCTGTTGGCTAATTCAACATGATACAAAAGGAATACCTCTCTCATATTAGTTATGCCAATAGGCACCTCTAATAAATTTCCATAATAACTAAAGCTTTTTACTATTTTGCTGATTTTCTGAAAGATGGTGCTGTTATTTTTAATGTTTATGGACAAAGACATTCTGTTTGTACAATTGTTTCCGTAACTATCCTTGAACTGGACTCTTGCTCTTGGTATGAACAGGATAGCCCTTCTTTGCCAATTTTCTGACTTTCCTTCACCAGCGATACTGGTCTACTTGTTTTTTTTTTGGGGTGGGGTGGGGGTGGGGTGGGGGGGGGGGGGGTGGGGGGTTACAAACTAATTCATCCTTTTATTTGGAAGGGTAAAACTTCTTTGATTTAAACGATGGAGTCTAGTTGAAGCCTCATTTTTCCTTTAGACGAACTAAGATTCTAGAGGGATATAGATGTGCATGTTGCTAAAAAGGTGGAAGGTAACAGAAAAGAACAGTATGCTTGCTGATTGGACAAAAGGGATTCATTCTGTCCTCGGAATAACTTTCTGACTTTTATAATTCCTCTGGTGTCTTAAACTAGGTTAGTGTATTGTAGTGCTGTAGGGTTATAGAAGGCTGAGTCACCGTGGGAGCAATTCCAGAAGGGCCCTTAGTTGAGCCCTCATAGCTCAGGCCAAAACCACAACTCCAGCAGGCCCTTACTAGAGCCCTCAAATTTGGGTGGGCACCCAAATCCTCCCTCTGGTCCTCATTCTTGGGGGTCTGCCCCCAGCTCTCAAATGACGGTTGCGGCCGTTCTCCTTCCCGCACGCTCGTGGAAGGATGCCAAACCATCGTTGTCGACGTCGCCTGAGGCTAACACCTCCTCCTCAACCCCCAGCCTCCTCGTTGAAGGCCTCCTTGGTCTCCGAGGCAGGTGGCAGCTAGCGTGGGTAGGAGCGGCGCGGCTCCTCCTAGAGGCATCTAGTCTCCCATAGTGACGACAACGAGGGACACGAGCGACGCATGTGGATGAGGAGAGGAGCCGAGGAGGAGCAGCGCGGTTCCTACCAGCAACGTCCGGTCTCCTCCCTCGATGGAAGTCGCACCTCGTGCGGCGGTAGGCAGACGACTTTGCCTTCGCTCGTGTAGATGCTGATGAGACTGAGGATGGGAAGAACAAAGAATGACAAATGGTCCCTTTGTGTTAGTGTCCATAAATAGTATTTGTGGGCTCCTGCTGGAGCCGATGTAAAAGCTTGACCCCACTCGACCTGCACGCGCGGGGTGTGTGTGTGTGGGGGGGGGGGGGAGGGTGTTAAGAAAAGACAACTTTCTCACGCAGGTTGAGAAAACCCTCTAACCCTGCCCCATTCATACACAGTGGCACCGCACCCCATGTGAGAATGACCACGACTGGGGCCGAGCCTTAGATCTGTGTTTTGGCATGGGACAGACAAGCGATTTTTTTTTTAACTCCAGCCTGAAAATTCTCTCCCATGGAGAGTCGATCTCACGACTTGACGTGTGCTACTCGAGCCACCTAACCAACTCAACTAGAAGCCCTTTCGCTGCTGGAGCAGATGCAAAAAATCAAGCTCTCAAAAATGAGGGGGAACCTTCAAATCAAAAGTAGGGGCCCTGCATTGAGGGCTCTTGCTGGAGTTGCTCTGATAGAGTAAATGATTGCTTTGCATGGATCTAGTCGAATCCATGCATTTGCTCCTCCAAAGCTGATCACCGGTCTAGTTAACAGTCATATTGATGATCAACATGTTTCCTGGGCAGAATTAGGGGAAAATGTTTGTATTAATTCAATCATTTTGGTCATAAATATTCCTGTTAGCGGAAAAATGATTTAACCTGAAAGTGCAGCACTGAAGTTCATCTTCTTCTCTAGTGTATGTCCTCAATATTGTAGTCTGCACAAGATTCCTTTTCTTAAGCTCAACAACTAAACTATAAACCTATAGAAGCAACTAGAGATAAAAACATAAAAGTCCAATTATGGGGCTAGTTCCTTGGTTAGAAGGTTGCAAGTCAATTTTCTGTTATCAGGTGTATATTTTTTTCAAATACTGTGCTTGCTGGAAAGTGTTCACAATCACAGCAGTGCATGGAATCTGAATCATAACTTATTTTAGAAATCTTATATGCCTGCTAGGTCAAGATTTGTTTTCCTATTCTATTTTGGTTTTCTAAAGATTTCCATCTTATTATAATTTGTAAAAGAAATAAAGATCTTTTCAAGCAAATCTGCATCATTGGCCGAAAAAATTCAAAAGAAAAGTCCAAATGCTGCATTAACATTAGTTACATAATTGAGATTAATTATTTGGAAACTTATTTCCCTTCTGTAATAAGATCTTTCAAGGTTTGTGTGTGCATGTGTTGGTGCTAACTGTTTCTCGTAAATGTTTTTTTTTTCCATTCATGTTTCCACGTAATACTTGCCATAGTAAGTGCTTAATGCTGTACTTGTATATACATGCCAATCTGTTAGCAAAGTTGTGTGTTGGCTTTGTTGATTTTAATGGAAAACTCAGTCTAAATATGCTAGAAGTGTACAGTTTGCCAAATTGACTTGAACTTTGTGAAATTGCCTTTTGTAGCAGTTGCTGACAGAAGAAACTTTGCAGAAAAGACTTGCTGGAGATTTTTGCTTTGGAATCTCTATGTGGCTGGTGTCTGATACTTGGAGACTGATGAAGAGGCCTTTAACTAAAGCTGCCGTAGGCTGAGAACTAACTGTCTGGTTTCATTCTCGAGACCAGTTTCTTGCCTTCGTGGATTCTCCATGAAGTGTGTGAAATCAGGTAAGAATAGTAATATGTTAATCGTGGGTTTTAGTGCTAATCCTGTGACCCTTCTTCATAGTTCATACACTAGTCAGGTTGTGAAACAGTGTAAAGCACGACAGCCGTGAGGGATAACTCATTCAATCTATTCTTTCCTGTTACGTTTCAAAAACCTTCCTGTCCTGTGCCTTCTCCTGTGAAAGGGAGCATTAACCAAAGAGTCGCTGTGGATTTTAGTCAGGATCCAGTATGATATTTGAGCAATTGACTTTAGAATTTGGACTTATCTAGTCCTAGATTAATCCACACCTGTTGGAACTCAGGGGTAAAGTTTTCAGATTTCCGAATCGAATCATTTCTTCATTTTTACTGTGAAATTTCAACGAGCTGAACAGAACAGGCCCTGAAGTTTACTCTTTCCTTCAGTTGCGTTCGATTTCATCTTGTGTATTTTTTAATAATAATAAATCATTTTGTGTTGAAGTCACTTTATTGCGGTATATGTCTAATGTTTGTGTTTAAATGAACATGGACCTAACTCAATTTCCAATACCTTGATCTAGTTGTTAGTTTGCTTGCTATATACTCTAGCCGGTTTGTGTGAGGACTCAGGTTTCTTCCAGTCTCTCGTCATGGTGGGAATGCTGATTGTCAAGCATAAACCTCCATTAAATTATCCTTTGAGCAATTTATATTTATGCTCTCCAATATCCAGTATTTAATCAGAATTTTTTTTTGCAGTGTTATTTTCAGTAGTGAACAAATGAACATGTTCTCTGGGCCTGATGTATCCACGGCCCCAAAATCTCATCCTAGTAGAATGGCTTCAGGCCCATCGTAGGTCCATAGAGTTTTGTTACCCATCTCAGCTCCATATATCACTTGAAAGGCTATTGCTGTTTTTTGGGTATTGAAAAGGCTGCACCAACCCTAAAAAAAGGCTTTCCTGGCCGGATAACTGGAATTGAGATTTCGGGAGTAGTTGGAATGCTCGGACAGAAGCCTCAACTCAGTACTTCCCCATCTGTCCTTAAAAAAGAGTTATTCTTGCTTCTTAAAAAGTTAACTGTCTTTAGCCTTGACTAAATATATTAACAAAATATTAATATTTATGGTATATAATAATTAGTATTATTAAATAGATCTTTGAATAAATTTCATAATAGATTTATTTGGAGATATAAATGTTGCACGTATTTTCTACAGACCGGTCAAAGTTGAGAATTGACTTTCATGTATCCTATAACGACTTTTTTTAAGGTGGGAGTAACAAATATGAGTAACTTGACGTTTCTTCTCATGGTTTGGAGAACAGATGAGCCCTGAATTTGCCTCCCTACCAAAAACCCCCCGTGTCCCGCGATCACCACCCATTCGCGCGTGATCCTTCTCGCTGCGGGCAACACCCACCTGATCCTGGATCAGAAAGACCACATGAACATGACACGGAAGTTTCTGTGTGAAAAACTCCTTTCCTTTTTGCTGCAGTGCCGCCATGCATGCTGTCCATTGTCCGGTAAACTTTATTCCACACTGCACATGCTTTGTTAGTTCCCTTGCCTAACTAGCTACCGACACTTTGCAGTAGCACAGGTATTGTGCTCTATACCTCTCTCTCGTCACCCTAGTAGCCAAATTTCGCCCCAGTCAGTAGCTATAGGTAACCAATTATTCCAGTGTAATGTAAAAAAAGACAGGTGACGGTGGCATCTTGCATTCTTGCGTTGCGACTTGCGTGCAGCCAGGGAACTACAACTAGCTATAGGTGGTGATGCTGCCGTCCACGCCGGCGATTGCAAGCAGTAGTAGAATTTGGTTTGGACACACGAGTGGTCGTACACGACGACGAGTCTTTGACTGATGGTGACGTTCTAATTCACTTTTGAAGGGTCGGTCTTGCATCTGTGGAAGTTGGTAGGAAACCTAACCGGGAACCACCCCAATAAGATCGATGATTGGCCATACCAGACACGACGTCGAATCTTCACACCCGTTTCCAACGCGGTAATTGGTAGATAAGGAATAGAGCTGTGTCCTGACATCCTATATATATACGTACAGTATATACCAATTAAAATTCGAACGGAGCGGAATAACAAAAATATAAGGGAGCAGCAAAATGAGCAATGCCTCGCCTGCACTACAGTACTACACAGCAGTTACGATCAGACCAGGCGAGTGGCAGATGAACAGAGACAGAGAAAGTGAGAAACAACGGTCTGGTCGCCCAGCCGCCCAACAAGCAGTTTTTTTGCGTGGAGACAGAGGGGCGCGGTTGGGATGGGATTATGGGAACTGCCAGCGCAGCCAAGAGACGCATCCACCAGTCACCAACCAACCAACCGTCCAGATGCGTGCGTGCCGCAACGGAGGAGCACCGCGCCGCGCCTGCTAGCCGGCGCGGCGCCTCGTCTCGTCGTCTCTCCTGTTCCGCGCCTGGCCCCGGCCCCCCAGCACGGGCCGCGACGCGAGAAGCCGTGGACCTACTACTCGTCGCTATGAGATGCGTGCTGGTCAAACTTTCTCAACTTTGATTGAGTTTATACAAAATATGTGCAATATTTTTATCTCCAAATAATTTAATTATAAAAATATATTCAAAGATCTATCCAATGATACTAATTATGTAACATAAATATCAATACTTTATTATATATATTTGGTCAAAGTTGAAATCTGTTGACTTTTGAGAAAGCGAGAATGACTTTTTTTTTTTTTTTTTTGACGGAGGGAGTACCTTGCAGCTGCACGCACGGACGTGTGAAGCTGAATGAAACCGCCGGAGCGACCGTTCCCTGTCCAGTGCATTGCAGTTGCAGTTGCAGTGGCCGTACGTACGTACCCTCACACGCACCGTACCGGTACTCTGGTAGTAGTAGCTTTATCAGCTTCGATGAAAATAGGAGTTCACCACGACGCGCGCTGCAGATCGGGTCGTCCATGGAGAATGAATGTGGCCGTGGTACTACAGTAGTGGATGTGTGGATGCAAATTAATTTTATCGACCGGCCGAAAAATCGTTAGGTGGTGTTAATACCGTGCCGTTGAGAGTTGAGACACTGCAGAGTTACTACCGAAGACCACGCGCCGCTGTTGCATGCGGCGCACGATAATTGGAGCTCTGATGATAGTGACTGCTGCCTGGATCGGTATATATCACCACCGGCTGCAGCTTCGGTTGCGAGAGTCGTGCGTACGTGTATGGCCCGATGGCCCGGAGAATATTTACAGGTTTTATCTTGAAAGCATCTATCGCCTACAGTGCTAGCTAGTGGTGGGCTGTCAAACTAGCTGGCTCTTTTTTTTTTTTTTTTTGAGATTATAGTCAAACTAGCTGGCTGACCACACGGTAAGAAAACACTTGTCGATATATGCGCGACAGCGAAACGGATCGGATCAATCTGTATGTGTAGCCAGATGGAACTCTCGAGAGGTAGGTATATACAGGTAACAAGGCAAGTGGTACTTTTATTACTAAACGACCACCAAACGAGCGCGCGGGCTGAAATCGACAGTTAGACTTAGACCTGGATCGTTAGGCCGGGAAGATTAAAACACACGTTTAATTGACGGGTCACCATCGGGATGTCAAATTATCGGCAGGCAATAAGCTTGCTGCTGCGGTGAGAACATGTTCATGCATGCACGCTGTCAAATTGCGCACTCCTATCACCAGCGCGCATAAAGTTTATTGTTTTTGGTCCTCCAATGATTGTGCCATTGTGCACCTTACTGTACACATAGGTTGCGTACGTGCCATACCAACCTTTGTTTGATATGATAGTATAGCAAAGTTTACCACGGTCGTAAATTAGTTATTCGTAGCAATCACGACACTGGAGAGAGAGAGAGAGAGAGAGAGAGAGAGAGAGAGAGCTGTTCATCTTTGACTCTCAACACCCTCACCAGCCGGTGTTTGTTTCCCACCGGTGACCGTCCCCAAACAAGTTAACTGCGGTTAAAACTAACTCTGACGGTCTGACCACACCACACCACCTCGCTTACGTGAAGAACCGAAACATATTTCAGGCGAATCGATCGATGAGAACGAAATCTGAACGCAGCTCCGATATACTGTATAGCGGCAGGCGCGCGCACTACGGACGGGCGCTGACGCTTACGTGGCGGCGCCGGCGCCGGCGCCGACGTACGCGGTCCCCGTGTGTGTCCTTGCTCCGGCGGCACTTATTACTACTACCGGCCGGCCGTGCACTGTTACAACTGTGGAGCGGCAGGGAGGTGAACAGCCGCGATCGAGGGCGTACCGTACGCGGCAGTCCGTATATCTGACGACTGACTCTCGCTGACTTCCCTTCACACGTGAGTTGTGTACAGTACAGGTCTGTACTGCTGCCTTTCGTCTGGACTGGTGAGTGAAGGCCGGAGATGCAGATGCTCGATCAAAAGATTGCCGGTTGATGAGGCCGTTCAGTTCGCGAAATTTAACACTTTGGTTGTTATTTTGACAAACTTTGTTTAAATATGGACTAACTAGGCTCAAAAGATTCGTCTCGATATAAACAGACTAAAAGTACAATTAATTATTTTTTATCTACATTTATGTTTCATGCATGCGTCTAAAGATTCGATGTGATGAGTAGTATGTAATTTTTTTTTTTGGGGGAATTTAGAGAACTGAACCTAGGCTGAATCGTACCTGCCTGCCTGACTGGCTGGCTTGCTGCCTGGCTTTTTGTTTCAGCCATGCGCGGGTGTTTTCAGAAATCGATCAGAACCGATATCGTTCCCAGTGGAGTCGCATCAGTCTGTTCTCAGTGGATGGTTAGATAGGGTGTTGAGAGCCGTGTAAACTTCTCAGATACTGTATCGGTTGCAGCCTTTGCAGGATCTCTCTCGGTTGCATGCATGCAGCCGTAGAATCTCTACAGTTTTACAGATGGGTACTGTACTTGCTGTGCTGCTGTTTGCACTGTATGGCAGGCAGATTGGCAGCCTGGCCCTGGCTTGCTCTTCTGAACTGAACTACTGAAGTGAAGAGCAGCAATTCCCGTGCCTGGCACCGGGGACGATGAACGCCGTGACAAGAGGATCGGAAGAGCAAGCACGCAGGTGCAGTGCAGGTGGTGGAGTCCCTGTCCGGTGTCCGTTGGGGGCATCGTGTCTGCACCTTGACGGGGAAACGCCGTTGTTTTCCACCGCCCGTCCGGCGGGCCGCCCCCGCTCGGCCGCTGCGTCCACGATCTGCGACTGCGACCACGACCTCGATAGCTATCTGTAGCCTGCCTGTAGGGGATCGAGAACGAGACGATGGATGTGGAATTTGGCTTTTCGTGATGCGTGTGACCGCCGACCGCGTGATGGCTGGCGCAACCGCAGCCACCAGTGTGTGGCTGGTCAAGCCGGCCGGCCGGCCGCTTGTTGTTAGCTAGCCATGCCAGGCAGCCGCCGCCGCTGCTGCTGCTGTGAAGGTGGCCAACAGTGACGCCACTAGCTACCACCATGCTGCTGACTGAATGACAGCGAGATGCTTTCACTTCAGCTCGCTCTTGTCTTGGCTCTTTCATTCTCCTCCAACTCTCTCCACTCCAAGGAAGGCATCGTTTGCTGGGGCTAAAAAGAGCCGGGGTGACTGTGACCTTCATGCTTAGCATGATTTTACTTTTACCTTGCAATAATTGCCTAGTAGCTGTTCATTATTGCGCATCTCATCATCATAATAAAAAAGGTAAATTGTGTCGCTTTTAACTCTTTATTAACGGTGGCCAATTTGCGCCGCAACTCTGACTGGTGACTCCGCCTGGAATTAATCTTCTTTTAGTCAACTCGATCCATCAAGTTTTAGGATGGCTAATACAAATACTACATGTATATATATATAGCTAGTCCACCATATGGGAAAACTGACTTGCGCGCTTAATTTCCAAGTAATAAGATCTAGTAGAACTGAATACTCAGAATGACTTTTACTTTTATACTGATGAAGAGCAACCCACACCACACATTAGTACGTCCACGGCAGATTAAGCCGGAGCAAGGCAATTATTCAGATTTATGCGGCCGGCCGGACTCACAGTATCGAACACGCATCAAGCAGGTGCCTTTCCTGGAGAACGCGCAGCATCTTAGATCGGAAGCTGACAAGAACCAGGTCAAACCAAAACGATGATATAGGAACCGGTCAGCGCGCACACTCCGGTCAAACATCGTGGAAAATTGAAGAAACAACCGCGAGGCTAGCCGCTCTCTGTCTGCACGCACGCGCGCGAAACCGTGTTCTTCTTGTTCACCGGCCGCCGCATTATATTTTCACAGCGGCCAGGCAGCCAGCTACCATACATGCATGCATGTCGGCCTCTCGCGCTCGATCGCTTGTTGCCATCCAGTTTCCGCCTGCCGATCCCGATTGACGTTTTGACAGCACCGATGATGGGATGGGATGTAATGCTGCGACGGCTGCTTCACCGCTTCAACGACGATGGTAAAACGAGAGAAGAGACCAATTCTCCCTCGGTTTCCTTCCCTAGCTTGTACTGTACTCCGTAGCTACGAGTAATAAGAGAGTAGTAAAAGGCAAGGCCTTCTTGTTGTCGCCATTAGCATTGGCAGCGGCAGCGGTAACTGTCAGCCACCCGCTCGGTCGCCGGCATGCACGGATCCGATCGGACCAACACTAGTGCAATTTGACTTCAAATGCATGAACGAGCCACGAGCCGGCCGTCCGGATAATATTAGCTCGATCGTTCAGACTAGTCATGGATGATGGGTCGTTAGCGTCATCGCTAATTTTTTTTTTTAATCGGGAATATAGCCCGTTTTTCATTAAGCAGAGGAGAATGGTCAATAGACCTACACATAGTTGATACAAGAGATCCGCTAGTAATCCCAAAGATTACCGACGAAATTCCGACACAGACAGACATCAAGAAAACATGAGTGGAAGGTCACCACGTCCGACACCAACCAACCAACCAACTAAACTATGCCTGCAACAAGAGATACATCCGCGCAAAGGTGACCAATCGATGGGGTCAAGCCGCGGTAGCAAAGCATTCACCAGAGCCTCAAGCGACCAGGCAGTCGTGAGGTGAAACCGCCAGTGCCCAGGTAGACACTGCGAAGGAGACGTCGAACACGAACCTCTAACGACCAGGAAGTCGCGAGGTAGACCTCCAACGACCAGGTAGCCACGAGGCAACCGCCAATGACCAGGAAGCCACTGCGAAGGGAACGTCAAACCGCCAGTGGCCAGGTATCCACTGCGAAAGGTGCGGCGACACCAACACCCAAACTGGTCAACCCAAAGCGACGAGGAGATGAAGCACAGACAGGCATATCACCGGCGAAGGTGGCAAGTGGCAGGCTGCGGCAGTGCTCCAACGTAGCCTTCAAGAAGGGTCTTGACGTCCACAGACACCAACAACGTTGGTACGCACCGAGTCAGTCACGACCCAGCCTACCCAGACGGACACGAGCTTCGACGACGCCTCCAAGAAGGAATATGACACACACTGCGCCACCGCTGCCAGCCCGGGTGAGCCGGGCTAGGTTTTCACCCAGCTTTATCATGTCCTCCGGAGAACGGCAAAGGACCACAGCAACCACCATACCACCAAGGCAGGCAAGAACCGAGCACAGAGTAGCAAGCTGGCACACAAGCACCAGAACCAGCCACGGGCAGAGCTCCGCATCCGCGCCACCACGTTAGCCTGCAACAAGCCCCGCACGGCGACAGCAGCTGGCCGCGCGCGAGCGGCGTCGCCCGAGCCCCCGCGCCCTGCGCAGGCAGCTACGTGCAACCTGGCCCGCATGGGAGCCGAGCGCCGGAGTGAGGCTGTCGTAGGAACCCCAGATCCGGCCGTCGGGAGACAGGATCCGGCCACGGGGAGCCCGGATCCGGCCGCAGGGAGCCCGGAACGCGACCGCCGGCGCCCGAGCTGGGTTGCAGGCGGGAAACCCTAGGGCCGCCGCCAGCCGGCGCCACCACCGCCCCGGTCACGAAGCCACCCGGCCCAGCCGCGGGGGTCCGGCCGGGGGAGCTCAGATCGTGCCGCCGGCGCCGGAGTTGAAGGGGAGGAGGTGGGGAAGTGGAGGGGAGAAGAGGGAGGAAGAGGAGAACGCGAGGGAGAGCGCGGGGAGGAAGCAAGGAAGCCCCTGCTGGCCGCCGCCGCCGGCGAGGAGGAGGCACGGCGGCGGCGGCCGGAGTCGGCGGGGAGGGGCGCTGTGGGGCGGCAGGGGAGGGAACCCTCGAGTCGCCCCCGCGTCGTCGCTAATCATGGCCGCCGGCCGTACGTACGATCGGTCGGAACCGGTGAGTACTGTGGCGTGTAGGACTAGTAAGCAGTACTAGCATAGCAGCAGGGACAGAGTTCGCCGTCAGCCCAAATATGAAATATCTCACCGCCTCCCAGGTCCCAGGTGTGGGAACTGTACGTCATCGCGTCTCGAAAGCGTATTCATCGGCTCTGACATTATTCTCGTATCTTCAACCATGTGCAATACTAACATACTGAGTACCATACAGTGCAAGTAGGGCACACGATCGAGGCCGCGACTGGCGCACGTGGGAGCTACCGGTGCCGCGCACTTCGTTTTATTTATTTATTATTCTTGTCACGCACGCACGTGCTGTTGCGTATGCGTACTCCTTTCTACGTGAATCGTAAAAGGTGCACTTTTCAACTACATTTCTACCTTCGGTTCGACCAAATTCTTATAAAGTTATACTAATATTTATATGATATTAAATAGTAATAGACGATTAGATTTATTATATGAAATATATTTTCATATTATGTCTTTGGAATAATAATTGTTGATATTATGTTTTATAAATATCTAAAATAGTTTTATAAGTATGTGCGAGCAAGGAAACCTGACGTGATCAAGCTAAGCTTTCAAGAAATGGACAGTTAATTTATTGCACCCAACAAAACCCTATATATAGATGCAAGTTATCTATAGTGGTGAAGTTAGAGCAAACTGAAGAGGGGTGTGTTCTTACTTTATAAGTATCTACACTTGTTTCAAATAAAGTGCATATATTGTAGAGTTTTAATCATAGTAACTGTTTTTGAAGTAGCTTCTCGCCCCTTGTGAACAAATAATTCAGTGGCATACAACATCGAGTTTCATATCCATCTTCGCTATCATCAGATGAGTTGAATCCATAATTAGTACGAGAGGATCACATGTAAAAGGAACAAAATCTTATCATTCTTAATAGAATATTTAGTCAACGATTCAACAAACTCTGATCATGATTGATAAACTAATACTAATCGGAGGGTCCAATGTTAACACTCAACTGACCCTCTAGAAAAATCATAGAAAATTCTAAAAAAAACGCCATTCTAAATTTGTCCTAAGCTAAACTTAGTCAAATAAGTATTATTAGATTAATCATGAAACATATTATCATGACCCAAGAACCTCATCTTGTTTATACTTTTTGCTAATGTTGTTGTTAAGCTTGATCAACCGTCTCTTTGACCTTCACCCCCTCTAGCTAGCCATGAAAACGACCATGTTTAGCAGGAATGGTGATGATACCGAGGCCCCAAAACCCAAGGGGTGACCCTGTTCAATGAGAAACTCTGGTGTGATCATAAGGCCAAGTCAAGATAGGACGCAATACTAAGATGAAGTTGATGGATATTGACAACAAGCACCTTGACATCTTGGATTCCTAATACCAGGAGAAGACTATCGATAGTACTCACCTGTAGACCCAGGGCACCAAAACGATCCCACATGTCGTGAAGGGTTCACCTTACCATCGACCAATGATCGTGAGATCCTACCATGCTTTGACAACCATCATGAGCCTTGGAAAAGCCCAACGAAGCCAAGGAAGTATCATAGTATCGTAGGACTAACCCTACTGTAGTGGTGTCTAAAAGTCCTCGTTTCGGTGCCCCTTGGTGTCCTCGCAGACTGTTCATGGGTATGCCATGTTAGGCAGTGGCTCCAACAACTATCTGAGTTCTCGAGGTTATGACAGACCATCTGCTAGAACACCAGTTGTTGGGGCGGCACCCAGACCGCAGGCGCCTCCGGCCCGCAGTACCAAAGGATGACGGAGCTTTCGCGCGAGAGGTACCGTTCGCGCGATAGCAGGCGCCTCTGACCCGCAATACCGAACGACGACGGAGCCTTCGTGCGAAAGGTAGCATTCACGGAGAAGCGCTCCTTTCGGTTCGCGGGCCAGGGGAAGACGACGCCTTCGCGCGAGAGGAGGCATTCGCGCGAAAGCGCGCCGACGCCTTTCGGCTCGCCGGCCACGAAATGGCGGCGCTTTCGCGCGGAAGGGAGCTTTTTGGCTCGCGGGCCAAGGAAAGGCGGCGCCTTCGCGCGGAAGCGCGCCTTTTCGGCCCGCGGCCTGAAGCAAGACGGAGACTTCATGCGGAAGGGATCATTCGCGTGAGATGGACCCGACGTCTCCCGCGGGAGATTTCGTCTCTCATGACTTTGGCTTTTCGTGAGTTTTCGCAGGTCGCCAGAAGCTTGGGTCAAGGGGAGCGGGCCCACCGGTCAGGAAAAAGAGCCGGGGGACGCTGGGCCCATCAGAGAACGAAGTTACGATGATGCCCCTTGCGCCGGAAGAGGCGGTGTACGGCTGCGGGGTAGTTGAGTAGGGCATCATTGTAATTATAACAGAGTGGTTGGAAGGGCAATATTGTACTTTCAAGTTGATCCAGATTAATATAAAAAGCCCCCGATCTCCCGTAGGGAGGGGGGAGAACACTATTCACTTCAACCACTTCCCTACTTTCCCATTCGTTTCACGCTTTCACTCTGTGCTTTCGTTCGTGCGACAACCCGCTGTTTCGGGGCCTCGGACCCAAAACAACATTGGCGCCCACCGTGGTTGTCGCCCGAGCTTACCGTGCCACCGAGGAAGGCGCCGAAGACGGTCGACAATCCCAAAACGGTTGCCGCGAACAAGGATGGCCAAGGCGCACTCGCAGCATCCGTCTTAGCTACACAAATACCACCGAATGCATCCCAAAACACCCAAGCTTTCGGCGGCACGCTCCCGACCGAAACCCAGATACCGCCGATAGCAACCTCAAGCCGTGACCCACCGCCTTTCGGCAGAGATGGCACGCCGGAAGGGGACGTCCAAGATGAGCCCGGTGACGAAGAAGACGACGATGCCGAAGTTACCAGGCATGCTCAAGCAATCAGAATGCTGACAAAGCAGCAAGAAGAAATCGAAAGGTTGATTCAGCAAAGAGATCAGTTGCAGCGGCAACTCGCGGCAAAAGCAAGGGAGGATGAAACTCGTAACGCCTTTCGTCAGGCGGAGGCGCAGAGGAGGCAACTGGAAAAGGAGATTCAGGAACTGCGAAAGGCTGGAGGAGGCCCGATCCCAATAATTCAAGAAAATGTGTTCGAGCCAAGGCGAGAGCAGCCACCAGTTTTCGACAATGCAATCGACGAAACCTCGCCACTCTCAAGAGAATTACAAGCTCATCCGTGGCCGCTCAACTACAAGCCTCGCATTCTGACTTTCGACGGAAAGGCGAATCCGCACAAATTCTTAGCGAGCTACGAGACAGCCGTGTTTTCGGCAGGCGGGGACAATCAGGCCCTGGCGAAATCACTCATTCTGGCAGTCGAAGACGTGGCTCACGATTGGTACACCACGCTCAGGCCATTATCCATCTATTCGTGGGCTCAGTTGAAGGCCGAATTGCTCGCCACTTTCCAAGGATTCCGGCCGGATGTCAAGACCACACGAGACCTCATGAATTGCAACCAGCAAGACGACGAACCTTTGTCCGAGTACCTCAAACGCTTCATCCAGCTGAAAGCTCAGGCTCCGAATGTGCCGGAAGCCGCGGTAATTGCAGCAGCCACCGAGGGCTTGGGAACCGGACAGTGCGCCGCTCACTTGTCCAGAGAACCGCCGAAAACTGTCAAGGAATTGTTCGATGTGATGAACTCATATGCAAGGTCGGATGACGACTTTCGACGGCGCAAAGCCGCTCGATTGACGCAAAGGCAAGTGGCGAAAGCAAGTCGACCACCGCCAGTGCCGAATCAAAGAATGGTTAGACCCTACCGGTCAATCAACACTTTGCAGGAAGAACCAGCGCAATCAGAGATGGGCATGGAGAGGCCGGACATGACCAACTTCCAGCCGCAAAGGGGTTTTGATCAATCCTTTCACGGAGGACGTGGCGGAAGGACAGCACGTGGCGGTCGAGACGGTAGAGGCCGCGCAAGAGGAGCCAGGCCTCCGTATTGCGTCATCTGCGACGACAATTTCGGCCACACCACCCGAGATTGTAAATATAGCAAGATGGCGAAAGAGCTAAAAGACAAGGATCAAGCATCAGCTTCTGCCGAAACCTCCAAGCACGTTTTTCACAATTCGCAAGACCCGGCAGCAGGGGCAGTAGCGTACGACAACTACGCAAGCACTCCTATGCATCCCCCGCAGTACATGCCTCCCCAGAATTTACATTGGTACAATCCGGCATATCAGGGTTACCAGTTCCCGGTCTTTGAGCCCCAGTCGGTGGCAGTTTCGTCACCCACGCACTATCAGCGCCAGCCAACACCGCCACCAGCGCTTCCGGCTCAAGCCCAACCCCAGGGGCAGCAAGCACAACCCAGCTACCAGCAGGGGCAGGAGATAGAAAACGAAACCAGCGCAATCAACAACATCCTCCCGTCAAGAGGCCACATTTTTGCCATCACGGGCGGATCCAACCTGGAGCACGAAAGTAAAAGGGCGAGAAAGGACTATCATCGAAGAGTCCAGACGGTATCGCCAAGGCTTCCGCTGAACAGGCCAACTTGGTCACTAGCGCCGATATGTTTCGATGAGTCAGATTTCAAAGTTCGCGACTTTCCGCATTGCGATGCTTTCGTCGCCACGACAAATGTGGCCGGTTTCACCTTGCATAACATCTTGATTGACACCGGAAGCTCAGCAGACATTTTGTTCATCAAGGCTTTCGAAGTGATGGGAATGGACAGGCGCAGTTTGGACCCTGCCGGTAATTCCTTGTACGGATTTGGGGGAAGAAAGATCGACGCTATCGGCAAGAAACAAATCCCGGTATCTTTCGCCGAGGAAGAAAGAGTACGCACCGAGATGGTGACATTCGATATAGTGAACATGGATTACCCATACACCGCCATTTTCGGCAGAGGTTTCACCAACAAGTTTAATGTCGTCATCAAGCAAAGTTACTTGTGCATGAAGATGCCATCTCCTTTCGGCATTATCACTGTACACGGAGATTAGCAAGCCTCTAGAAGAATTGAGGGAAGACCAACCCCAGGCTACAGCCTCATAAATGAGGTAGCAAATAAAGATGAAATGCAAGCAATCACCGAAGAGCACACTATCGTTAGCTCGTCGGAGTACAAGGTCGGGGCAGCTGAGGAGACGATAAGGATCCCACTCGTGGTTTCCAGGCCTGAAAGAACTGTGCACATCGGGTCAAGCATGCCGAAAGAAGAAAGGAACGCTTTGGCATCCTTCCTCGCGAACAACGATGACATTTTCGCTTGGTTAGCAAACGACTTGCAGGGAGTCAGCAGAGATCTCGCCCAGCACAGTTTGAACGTCGCAAGCGGCGCTAAGCCCAGAAAGCAAAAACTAAGAAAGATGTCAAACGAAAGGGCAGACGCGGCGAAAGCCGAAGTGTAGCGGTTACTCGACGCGGGAGTAATCCGACCAGTTCAGTACCCCGAATGGCTGGCGAATGTTGTCCTGGTGAAAAAGAAAAATGGAAAGTGGTGAATGTGCGTCGATTTCACCAACCTCAACAAATGCTGCCCGAAGGATCCGTATCCTTTGCCTCGCATCGACAAACTCGTCGATATAGCAGCTGGCTGTGAAATAATGAGTTTGCTAGATTATTTTTCAGGTTATCACCAGATATGGCTCCATCCCAACAATGAGGAGAAAACTAGTTTCATCACCCCAACAGGCACATTTTGCTATCGGCGGATGCCGGAAGGGTTGCGGAACGCAGGCCCAACATTCTCGCGGATGACTGACAAGGTTTTCGAAAGCCAGAAGCAAAAGAAGAACTTGCTGGCTTATGTTGACGATATAGTGGTCAAGAGTGACAGGCAAGAAGACCATTAGGAAGACTTACTCGAGACTTTTGGCAACCTCCGGAAAAGCGGCTTGAAGCTAAACCCTGACAAGTGCATTTTTGGCATCAAGAAAGGCAAGCTCCTTGGTTGCCTGGTATCGGCAAGGGGAATTGAGGCCAATCCCGACAAAATAGCGGCAATCATTAACATGCAACCGCCCTCAAGCCGAAAGCAAGTTCAGAAATTGACAGGAAGACTGGCTTCTTTAAACAGATTTATTGCAAGGTCCGTCGAAAAAGGGCTGCCTTTTTTCAGAACTCTGCGTAGCTCCGACCCTTTCGATTGGGGGGGGAACAACAGCGGCAGGCTTTCCAGCAGCTAAAGGAGTACCTGACGAAGCTAACCACGTTATCTAGACCATCGCCGGAAGCGACGCTCTTGTTGTATCTCGCATCATCTCACACCACCGTAAGCGCAGTACTGGTGGAAGAGAAGGAACACGAAAACAAGATGGCGCAGTTCCCGATCTACTTCGTCTCCGAGGCTCTTTCGGGAGCAAAACTGAACTACTCAGAGCTAGAGAAGATAGCTTATACAGTGGTAATGGCTTCTAGAAAGCTAAAGCACTACTTTTAGTCTCACCACATCATAGTCCTATCGGCTCAGCCATTGGAAGCCTTGTTCGGCAACAACGAAGCTATCGACCGAATTGGCAAGTGAGCGGCGGAGCTAAACGAATACGTGATCGATTTCCAACACCGGTCCGCAATCAAGTCGCAGGCGTTGGCGGATTTCATAGCAGCCTAGACTCCCGCCTCTTTCGACACAGCTCTCGAATTTGAGGAGCCCGTGTGGACAGTAAATTGTGATGGCGCATGGGGAATGGCTGGAGCCGGTATCTCGGCGATCCTGACACCACCAAGAGGACCGAAGGTCAGATTTGCCGCAAGGCTGCAATTCCTCACAACTAACAACACCGCCGAATATGAAGCCGTGCTATTGGGATTACGAAAGATCCGAGCAATCGGAGCGAGAAGATGCGTAGTCAAGTCAGATTCCCAAGTCATTGTTGGTCACGCCGAAAAGGATTTTACAGCAAGAGAACCAGAGCTAGCCAAGTATCTGGCAGCAATAAGAAGAATGGAGAAGTATTTCACTGGTTTCACCTTACGTCACATTCCAAGGGCCGAAAACACAGAGGCAGACGAACTCGCCAAAGCCGCAGCACAAAATCTGTCTTTACCACCAAACGTGTTCTACCAAGTCCTTTCGGCCAAAGCTGTGAAAGAAGAGGAAGATCATCCAAGTTCGGTGCATGCTATCGCCAGTGATGACTGGAGGCCGCAGATATTCGCTTACCTAGCTGGAACATATGAGCTGGAGTCTAGAAAGGACACCGAAAGGATGGCCAGCAGAGCGAAAGGTTACTCAATCATCGGAGAGCAGCTGTTCAAAAACGGGATAGCAGCCCCCCTTCTGAAATGCATAAGTAAGCGTGAGGGCATTCAGCTACTCGAAGAAATGCACGCCGGAATGTGCGGAGCGCACAGAGGGCCTCACGAGATAGCGCACAGAGCAATGAGGCAGTGATTTTACTGGCCTTCTGCCACGTCAAACGCCAGGGAGCTGGTCAAATGCTGCAAAGGTTGCCAGATGTTCGCCAAAAACCAGAAAGCCCCAGCAAATGAAACTATGCCGATAGTACCGACCTGGCCTCTACAGAGATGGGGCATTGACATAGTCGGCCCGCTACCGGCAGCCCCGGGCAATCTGCGTTTCGCAGCAGTCGCTCTTGAGTATTTCACCAAGTGGGTGGAAGCGAAGGCCCTTGCTAGCATAACTTCCACCTCTTTAACCAAGTTCGTCTGGCAAAGGATAATCTGTCGCTTCGGTGTCCCGTCCTTCATCACTTGTGACAATGGGAAGCAGTTCGATTGCGCCGAATTCAGGCGTTTCTGTGACGAACTCAGCATAAAGCTTAACTTCGCCTCGGTAAATTACCCGCAAGCAAACGGGGCTGTCGAGAGAGCGAATGGCCTAATCTTCTCGGCAATTTCAAAAACCTTGTACGACTCGCCGAAAGGCAAGTGGGCCAACACCCTAACAATGGCTGTATGGGGACACAACATCTCACGATCCAGAGCTACTGGCTTCACCCCGTTCAGGTTACTTTACGGCGAGGAAGCAGTCACCCCGGAAGAGGTAAAGCTGGGCTCCTTCCGAACCGAAATGGCCCCAGCTACTCAAGAGCAAAGACACCTCGAACTCGACACTATCAAAGAAGTAAGACTGCAAGCTATAGATAACCTCAAGAAGTATCATGCCGAAACGAAGCATCACAGGGACAAAACGATAGTCCGAAAGGATATCAAGCCTGGAGACATGGTCACCATTCGGCAGCTAGACAAGCAAGGTAAGCTGCAATCGCAATGGCAAGGCCCCTTCATCGTGGCAAGCATGGCAGCACCCGGTGTATTCCGGTTGTTGGACGACAAGGGCGAAGAATCAGCCCACACATGGAACGCGAGCAATCTGCGCCATTTCTACCCGTAACTTATCTTTTTGAACTTTGCTGTAAATTTCCTTTCCCTCTTTCACCATTTTTGTAATCAAAGGTCGGTTGCACTCTTTTTCCTCACCGGGGAAGCCCTTCATCGGGGTGCGAGGTTTTTTAACGAGGCAGCCGAATGTAACCGCTACATTGCGAAAGTGAACGTAATCCCCCCAAAAAATAATAATATCGCGTGGCTCGGTAAAAGACGAAGTCAACCAAACATAAGGTTGAGACATTCGTCATTAAAATGTGATGAAAAGAGAATGTCGGGGAAGTAGGGCGAAAGAGACCCTTCACTTCCACTGACAATCTCGAAAGCCTGCGGGCTATGTGAAAACCGACCCTCCGATAAAATGCGAGGGCGGAACGAAAGCCTGCGGGCTATGTGAAAACCGACCCTCTGACAAAACGCGAGGGCGGAACGAAAGCCTGCGGGCTATGTGAAAACCAACCCTCCGACAAAACGCGAGGGCGGAACAAAAGCCTGCGGGCTATGTGAAAACCGACCCTCCGACAAAACACGAGGGCGGAACGAAAGCCTGCGGGTTATGTGAAAACCGACCCTCCGACAAAACGCGAGGGCGGAACGAAAGCCTGTGGGCTATGTGAAAACCGACCCTTCGACAAAACGCGAGGGCAGAACGAAAGCCTGCGGGCTATGTGAAAACCGACCCTCCGACAAAACGCGAGGGCGGAACGAAAGCCTGAGGGGCTATGTGAAAACCGACCCTCCGACAAAACGCGAGGGCGGAACGAAAGCCTGCGGGCTATGTGAAAACCGACCCTCCGACCGAACGAGAGGGCAGAATGAAAGCCAGCGAGCAAGTCGAGTAGCCCTTGCCAGGCGACAAGGACAGCTGGCGGGCCCCAGTAGCCGCAAAGAGCATAAATGCCGTACTAACCTTTCACCTACCAAACGCCCACAAGTACAGCCAAGGGAGTAAATGCAGTCCTCCCGCAACAAGGGTAAGACAACATAAATAGACGCCAGGGTGCAAACCTCCCAACCATCCAAAACTGCCGAGTCTCTGCAAAATGTTAGTCCCAGGCAGTCGGCTCATTAGCAAAAATGCGAATAGGAAGCGTCAGGAGTTACGCTTTCGCTTTGATGATTGTGTCATCGGCATCGCGTCCGCCTATCGTCACCAATCCAGTAACTATAGGTGAAGTCCTTTTGAATGGCAATCCCATCTCAAACTACGGTTAGGAGATGAACCAGGCCGTGCACGCTGCCGGATGACAATAAGAGCAATGTCGTAGTTACAGCCGGTTGTAAACCCCCCCCTCAGCACTATATAAAGGCACTTTCGTCAATCGATTTCTCCAACTTCAACAGACCACTAACACCCGATCTCGCGGCCTATCGGCCGAGGGGCTCGCACCGAAAGCTCCCTCGCACGAATGCTACCGCCCCTCGTCTAAGTGTTTGGGGGCGGGCGCGTCTAAACTATCGGCCGAGGGGCTCGCACCGAAAGCTTCCTCGCGCGAATGCTAACGCCCCTCGTCTAAGTGTTTGGGGGCGGGCGCGTCTAAACTATCGGCCGAGGGGCTCGCACCGAAAGCTCCCTCGCGCGAATGCTACCGCCCCTCGTCTAAGTGTTTGGGGGCGGGCGCGTCTAAACTATCGGCCGAGGGGCTCACACCGAAAGCTCCCTCGCGCGAAAGCTACCGCCCCTCGTCCAAGTGTGTGGGGGCGGGCGCGTCTTTAATATCGGCCAAGGGGCTCGCACCGAAAGCTCCCTCGCGCGAATGCTACCGCCCCTCGTCTAAGTGTTTGGGGGCGGGCGCGTCTAAACTATCGGCCGAGGGGCTCGCACCGAAAGCTCCCTCACGCGAAAGCTACCGCCCCTCGTCCAAGTGTGTGGGGGCGGGCGCGTCTTTAATATCGGCCAAGGGGCTCGCAACGAAAGCTCCCTCGCGTGAATGCTACCGCCCCTCGTCTAAGTGTTTGGGGGCGGGCGCGTCTAAACTATCGGCCGTGGGGCTCACACCGAAAGCTCCCTCGCGCGAATGCTAACGCCCCTCGTCTAAGTGTTTGGGGGCGGGCGCGTCTAAACTATCGGCCGAGGGCTCGCATCGAAAGCTCCCTCGCGCGAATCCTACCGCCCCTCGTCTAAGTGTGTGGAGGCGGGCGCGTCTTTACTATTGTCCGAGGGGCTCGCAACGAAAGCACCCTCGCGCGAAAGCTACCGTCCCTCGTCTAAGTGTGGGGGCGGGCGCGTCTTTACTATCGGCCGAGGGGCTCGCAACGAAAGCGCCCTCGCACGAAAGCTACCGCCCCTCGTCTAAGTGTGTGGGGGCGGGCGCGTCTTTACTATCGGCCGAGGGGCTAGCAACGAAAACGCCCTCAAGCAAAAGCTAGCGCCCCTCGTCTAAGTATGTGGGGCCGGGCGTTTCTGTACTATCGACCAAGGGACTCGCAACGAAAGCTCATTCGCCCGAAAGCTACCGCCCCTCGTCTAAGTGTGCACGGTCGGGCACGTCTTCGTTTTTGGTCGAGGGGCTCAAAGACGTAACAACCTTTACACGAATACTACAGCAGCCAAAAGAACATTCGCGCCAAGTCTAGACGAACGTAAGAACATGGTTCGCTTCTTCAAAATATACGTATATGCATATATAACAATGACAACACCGAAAGACAAAGTCACAGTAACCCGTTTTCTTTACATTCAATCTATAAGCAAATTCATACAGTGCATTCGAGCTCGCTAACTACTCCAGCGAACGAAGCAAAATGCTATATCGCCTAGCATCCGGCGAAAGCACGGCGTCTTCGGGCTCCACCTTAACAAACGGGGAGCTTTCGGAGCTTGGCGGTGCACGCGAAGCCTCGCGCCTTTCCCGCCTCGTCTCGAGTTCGCGTCGGTCAAAGCTCTCGTAAAAATCACGCAAATGCTCTTCCGTGCGCTTAAGTTTTTTGGCGCGTTTATTCAGGTAAGACGAAAGCGATACCGCCGGAAACCTATCTCGAAAACTCCGCCACAAGTCACCTCCAACAAAAAGATCGCCAGATCTAATCATTAGCGGGCAAATGTCGAGAACGTCCGGCGTTCCCGCATCGGCATCCTGTTCAATACAACATTCCATTTTAAGTTCAAAATCACACGCAACAACAAGTCTGGCGAATGCAACCGACACATAAAAAGCCCTATTTCATTCATCTACCGCATCCTGGGGAGCATCCGCGTCGCGGGAAGCAGCGACGGTTGAGCTCTCGGGGACCTCCTCGTTCGGTTGGGGCGGGCTCGCTTCGTCTTCCGGCTCGGCTTCACGCGCTCGCCTTTCGGAGATGAAGTCCGAAAACACCTTTCAGATGTGCGCTTTTTCTTTCGGAGTCTGCACAAAGAGCGATGGCTCAGATAAAGCATCACTTACGCCACAAAAAGCGACAGAAGAAGCGATAGCTGGCAGAGTAGTAAAGTGAAAGCATAAGCAATCGACAGAAGATACCTTTCCGCGAGCCACAACGGACTGCATAAGTGACATATCGTTCCCGCCGGCCAACCAGAACTCATCAAAGAATCTCTTGCCTAGGACTTTCGTCGCTTCGGGGGTGCGCCAATAGTAGTCCACCTCCTTGACCGAAAGGTCCGCGATATGGGAGCAGCCGGCGTCCACAAGGCTATGACCGATCGCCTTGATGCCAGTAACGGCGGCGTAGTCTCAGCCGAGGGCCATGTGTCCTTCCAGCGACTCCATCATCAGAGAAATCCGCGGGTCTCTACAGCAGTAGGAGGGGGCCCCAATACCCGTCCTTGTCAGAAAAAGCTTCGAAAGAAGTTGCACTGCAGAGCGGGTTCATCCCGATTGCCATCCACTCTTCAACTAAATCTCGGCTGATCTAAAATCGTGCAGTGAGTGCGAATGCGTCCCCACAGCGAATTGCCTCCTTGTCACCCAGCACGACGGGCGAAAGGTGCCTCCCGGGGCATTTTTCCAAAACGGATACAAGCGGAGAGCCCTTCTTCTCCCCCTTACTTAGCTCAGTGGCGACGGTTTCGTCTGAGCATACGCGGTAGTAAAACCAAAAACGATTCCAATCCGACCACTTGTTTCGATACGTGAGCGAAATGGAGACACTGCCCCGAGTCTTCCGCGGAACGAAATTGATACACCCAATTTCGCTGGGTAGCTCGTTTCCCAGGTAGGGGTCGTCTACTTTCGTCGGGCGACGGTGAATATCATAAAATCGCACAAAAACGTCTGCCCGCGGCGTGCAATCTAACATCTTCATCGCGTGAGCGAAAACGCTGAGTCTGACAAACGCATTCGGTGTCAACTGGTGGAGCTGTATCTCGAACCCTGAAAGAACATCCGAGACGAACTCTTCAAGAGGAAAATCTAGCCCAACAACGAAGTAATCGCGAAAGACGATGGCTTCGTTAGGCCGCGGAATGGGCACCTCCTCGTCTCCAGAGACGCGGCAATTCGCAAGGTGATCTCTCCTTAGAGGCCCCTTTTCGACCATTGTTTGCAAGATGGCGGCCGTCATTCGCGATGCGCCCAGGTAAAAAGAACAATCGGTAGGGACCGAAACCAAGCCAGACTCCCCATCGTTAGACAAACTTCTGCTGTGGCTGGAACTCGCGGAGCACTTCCAGATCCAATGGACACTTCAGTGCTATGATTGCGGTGAGATGACTCGGAAGCGCCAGTACTTTCGCTAGATGAGCCCGAGGTCGACGTCGAGCTGGAAGACGCCATCTAACATGGCGCGAAAGACAAATAAACAAACAATGTACGCGAAAGGAAGAAAGAAAAGGGGGAGCAAAGACATGCAACCAAACAAACTTAAACAACCAATTTGCAGGACATAAGACGAAAAGAAACAAAAACAAGAGAAGAGAACTACGCACCACACTTATCGCCCAGCGAATGATCGAAGAAGACACCAGCAACTTTCGCCGAAAGCGAATGGCGTGAGGCTTTGCGCGTGAGAGGCAACGGGAGCAGGGACGCGTCAACAGGCTAGGTAGCCTCCCCACCCCAAAGCCCGTCGTTTATATACGAGCGGCCAGGACACGGTTTCCGAGGAAAACAAAAAGACGTTTGGGCACGGAGTTCTAAGCGTCACAAAGGCATCCCATCATGACACACGGTTTTCGAGGAAGACGAAAAGACACCCGAGCACGGACAACGGAGCATCAAAATGGCTTGACAGGCGTAACACGATGTTAAGGGTGACAAAACGCCCCTCTGTTAAAAAAAAACTCGACTTCGAAACGAAACAGAGGTTTTTTGGGCGGGCGTAGGCGCCTAGCGAAAGGACACAGTCGAACTTCGCAAGCTTAAAGATTCGGCCGTAAGGGGCTATTGTTGGGGCGGCACCCAGACCGCAGGCGCCTCTGGCCCGCAGTACCAAAGGATGACGGAGCTTTCGCGCGAGAGGTACCGTTAGCGCGATAGCAGGCGCCTCTGACCCGCAATACCGAACGACGACGGAGCCTTCGTGCGAAAGGTAGCATTCGCGCAGAAGCGCTCCTTTCGGTTCGCGGGCCAGGGGAAGACGACGCCTTCGCGCGAGAGGAGGCATTCGCGCGAAAGCGCGCCTTTCGGCTCGCCGGCCACGAAAAGGCGGCGCTTTCGCGCGGAAGAGAGCTTTTTGGCTCGCGGGCCAAGGAAAGGCGGCGCCTTCGCGCGAAGGGAAGCATTCGCGCGGAAGCGCGCCTTTTCGGGCCGCGGCCTGAAGCAAGACAGAGACTTCATGCGGAAGGGATCATTCGCGTGAGATGGACCCGACGTCTCCCGCGGGAGATTTCGTCTCTCATGACTTTGGCTTTTCGTGAGTTTTCGCAGGTCGCCGGAAGCTTGGGTCAAGGGGAGCGGGCCCACCGGTCAGGAAAAAGAGCCGGGGGACGCTGGGCCCGTTAGAGAACGAAGTTACGATGATGCCCCTTGCGCCGGAAGAGGCGGTGTACGGCTGCGGGGTAGTTGAGTTGGACATCATTGTAATTATAACAGAGTGGTTGGAAGGGCAATATTGTACTTTCAAGTTGATCCAGATTAATATAAAAAGCCCCCGATCTCCCGTGAGGAGGGGGGAGAACAATGTTCACTTCAACCACTTCCCTACTTTCCCATTCGTTTCATGCTTTCACTCTGTGCTTTCGTTCGTGCGACAACCCGCTGTTTTGGGGCCTCAGACCCGAAACAACACCAGTGATCCAATAGATTACATGTGTTGTGTTGTCCATCTCGCCTAACCTCTACGACCGCATGTTAGCACAACTAGAATAACATTCTACTCATCCACTATCTCACACTCTCCTTCCTCACTCTGTAGAACCCAATAAGAGGAAGGAAGCAAGAAGGAAAGATAATGAAATGTAGAAGAGAGGAGCAACACAAGGCATTGGTGAAGCTGAAGACTTGATCCCCAAATATCCACATATCCTTTATGATAGTGTGAGCTCATGACCTAGGTAAAATCTCTCCCTTGATCTCTCTAATATGTGGTGAATTCCCTTCTCTTGTGCATGAATGGATGAAGGCTCTATCTGTCAAGATCATCACCATCATCTTTAATAGGTTCCTCTCTCATGGGTGTGGGGGCTCCATGAGAGGTGAGGGTGAGCTTGAGCAGAGAATGCATGCTTGTATCTATATGTCCCCACAAGTAAGTACTTTAACCTCTATGTCTTCATGCCATTATTAGCTCAAGTAATTCAGATCCTCCACCTAAGCACTTGATCACCTAATAGAAACCTAAACTTTGAAGCCCCTTATGTTGCATTAGTTGGCTACCTACATACCCTAGAAACCCTAGATAACCTTAATGACCCACTTAGTCAAGAACCCAAAATATATATTTTACTCCCTGAGATGTCATAGATACATGTAGCTAAAGCACCAACATGCATCGATAAACCATCCCCTAGCACATTAAGGACCATTGACCCAAGCACCCACTTAGCACTAAAGCACTGACTGTCCTCACACATCGTCTAAGCAGTTGGCATGGACCATCCATCAAATCACACACAGAATATATAGGTTCCATCCACCGGCTTATGACTGGCTAGACTGTCCTCCAAGTGTTGACAGACTATTTCTTTGACCTTGCAACCATCACATAGAATCACTCTAAACATTGATAAGTTCGAGTGGACCATTCACCGTGTTCAAATGGACTGTCTATCAGCCCCATGAGAGATACCTAAGCCTGTACTAGCCTTGGACTATCATGATGGATCATCCACTACGTCATCAAGGACCATCCTCTAGCACCAATGGAAAATAACCAAAGGAGATTTTGTTCTGATTGGATGAGCCGTCCATCCTGCACCCACAAATCATTTATGGAAAACTACAATACTAAATTATCTCAATAAAGCCACACCTAATAAGTCCATGAACCCTAGAATAGTGTTGGTAGTGACGAGACAATATGAACCTACAACCTACACCCACTCACCAACCTCACTAAGTCTTATGACACTTTATAGAGAAGTGTCACTAATCAATGATATGTTACTTTGTGGCCATAGAAAATACGTTATAGAAGGCTAGTTTTTTTGTGGTGATTGGATGGGGTGCATGAAAATTGAACATTACCACAAAATGTAATAACCTTTAGGGCAAAAACCTCTCAAGGAAACCAGAAAATCAGAAAGAAAATTATTCCTAGTGAGCAACCCTCAAGGAAGGACAACCAAGAGCAATGAACAAGGGAAATTCAATTGCCTTGGAGGATGACCACCAAAATGATTTATTTGGGGATTTAGTTGCCAAGGAAATAAAGAAGAGATTGATTTTTTTCACTATGCCAAGGAGATATGACAATCCCAATGATATATTTTTTTCTTAAGGGCTGCCCCACAAGTTTTTTTACCAACCACCAAGACTGTAGAGCCAGGGAAATTCAATTGCCTTGGAGGATGACCACCACAAATTATTTCCTTGAGGATTTAGCTGCCAAGGAAACAAAGATGAGATTAATTTTTATTGCATCAAGGAAATATGGAAAGTGCCAATGAAATATATTTTCTTAAGAGATGATGACCCCCCAAATATACTAACTGTCAGGGGTATATATATAGGAAAAAACTATCAAGATAAACACACACAATTTTCATGAATGCAATGTGAATTGAACTGATAACCTAGGGCTTCCGGTGAATCCACCTCTCAGTACACCTGTCACTTGTGACTAAGTAAATGCTTCTTTCCTTTCGTATCTTGTAATGATGAGTACTTGAGACCCTTTAATGATTTCAAATAAAGAACTTTGAATTGAAAAGTTTATATTTCATCGAGTATTACAACTTTTGTTTAGATTGTATCTCCATTTGAGTCCGTTTGAAAAATTCAAAACATTTGAATTTTAAAACTTCGAGAACTTAAAATATAATTTTAGGGCTCTAAATGATTTCAAATAAAAAAGTTATCAACTATAAAGTTGTGGATCTCTCCAAGCTCTACAACTTTGACTTAAAATTATTCTTCATCAAATATTAGTTTGTTGCATGCTAGCTTTAAAACTAACTAGATATCTCAAGCTAAGTGCCAATACGTATTCTCTAATGCATAACAACTCAAATTTGTACCATTTGTTAGATTATTATACTAAAAAAACGTATTTCATTCTCCTAACATGTTGCAGGAGTATTTGTTCTGTAAAATTCAATGTCTAACTAACAAGCCCACAATGAGTCCATTATATTGATGGTTATTAAGAGGAATGCCTAGAAAATGAAAATTTTTGTTAGCATCTACAACAATTTACTTGGTGGTTTCCAATTACACCAAAGGAAATGTGCATTTTCCTTGGCGAGATGTAGAATAACATCCATGAAGTGTTCAATCACCTTGGTGGTTTGTAATAACACTCAAGGAAATATGTAATTACTTTAACGGTTTCGAATAGCACAAAAATGTAAAATTACCTTAGCAGTTTATAATAACACTCAAACAAATAAGAAATTACCTTGGCTATTTCAAGTAAAACATAAGGAAGGCAATTTGGGATGTCACTCAAGGAATATGCATTTTCTAGGAGGTTTTATACCATCGCCAAATTAAAGATATATTCTTGAGTGTTCAATTTTGTTCCTCAAGAAAATTATTACCTGCCAAGGATATTATATTTTCTGGTAGCGCTTAGTGTTCCATGTCTAGAGCTCTAAGCTTGCAATCTATACTAAAATTCATTGCACCAATGATGCCATTTCTCTTAAAAAGCAATAGGCACATGCTCATAAGCACACCACACCACACACGTACACCTATGAACGCTGACGAGGGACTACACCAACTCATCATGAAAATTGACGATGTCACCCTATGTATATATAACTTCCATTGAATGAATGAATATATATCAAAAAATACGAGCGCCGGTGATGAGTCTAGGACTCAAACCCTAGGTATAGATGGCCATGAGACACGAGGCACGAAGGTCCGACCCAAGCACGGTAGCTGGCGAGTCTGGGCCGCCCCGACCCATCCCTAGGGCCGTGCCTGGGCCTTGCCCTCGACACGGCGGGTCGCCCCGACCCGACCCAATATATATATATATATCTATTTAAAGGCTAGATCTGGCGACGGGCTTAATGGGCCGGCCCGAGCCTTGTTTGGGCCGGGCTTGGACTGATGGCGCGACACAAGACCTGGTCTCGGCCCGGCCCGCCGTGCCTTGATCGGCCCGGGCTGGCCCTATGGCCATATATAACCACCCTAGGTGAGCGTACCAAGAACATATATAACCACTATAGCACTAGTTTAGTGACGTGTTGACATGAACTACAAAACATGACGGGAGCTAATTCACCGGAATCATCAGATAGGGAATCTCACACCTTGCCTTGTTATCATTGCTTGTGCGGTTAAAACTATGGGAAAATCAATCTTTGCCGAGTGCCAATTTTCGGGCACTGGGCAAAGAGCCTCTTTGCCGAGAGCCGGCCACGTGGCACTCGGCAAAGCGCAAACACAAGGCAAAGGATGCTTTGCCAAGTGCCAGATGTCGACACTCGGCAAAGATCCCCTCTTTGCCGAGTGCCAGCCACGTGACACTCGGCAAAGCATGTAGCCCCGAACTGTGCCACGTGGTCGGGTCTTTGGCGAGTGCCACGTGGCTGACACTCGGCAAAACATGTGGCCCCGAACTATGCCACGTGGTCGGCTCTTTGCCGAGTGCCGCCAGGCTGACACTCGACAAAGAGGGGCTCTTTGCCGAGTGTCAGCCACGTGGCACTCGGCAAAGAGCTCTTTGCCTAGTGTTTTTTTTGACACTCGGCAAAGCCAGTTTTTAAATTACATTTTGAAGCAGTAAATTAATCTAAATGAAAAAGTTTTTAACTACAAAGTTGGTTAACTTATCAAGATGAACAATTTTTGTTTTGGTGATTTCTTCATTTGACAAACATAAAATAAATTCGTTCACAAATCTTATATATCTCTCCGGTAGTTTATAAAACTATAAGAGTGATATATAATGTTTGTGAATAATATTAGAACCACAATGTCGGATGCACAAATGGTCAAACAACCAAAATAAACTTTGTAGATCTTGACAAGTTATGAAAGTTTGTAGTTGATAACTTTTTAATTTGAAGTCATCTAGTTATGCAAAACTGCGTTCGAATTTGAAAAATTTAAAATTCGAATTTTTTAAAATACCTCGGATGGAGAAATAACCAAAATGAAAGTTGTAGATCTCAAAAAGTTATGAAACTTTGGTGTTGACAACTTTTTTATTTGAAATCATCTTGTCAACGAAAACTACGTTTTAAATTGTCAAATTTGAAATTCAAATTTTTATAAACGACCTCAGATGGAAAAACTATCAAAATAAAAGTTGTAGATCTCGAAAAGTTAGAAACCTTTGTAGTTGACAACTATTTGATTTGAATTCGTTTAGGGCCTCAAATAAGCTAGTTACACACGGTTTAGTATAATATATGAGTAATCGAAACGGAGGTGGAACGTATATGAGTGTGTAGTGCAGTGGTAGAGGAGGCTCGCGTGAGAGAAAATTGCGTGAAAAATAGGAGAACTTGCGATTTCAAAGAAGACGAGTGGGCGCTGACCAGTGAGCCTCTCCCTCAATTAAATAAAAAATTTCCCTATTTTTTCGGGGTTTTTTTGTTTTTTTCTTTGCCGAGTGCCACGTCAGCAGGCACTCGGCAAAGGCTTCACCGAGTGCCCGGTATTTGGCACTCGGCAAAGAGCCCTTTGCCGACATTTTCTTTGCCGAGTGCTCTTTACCGAGTACGGCACTCGGCAAAGCCTTCGCCGAGTGCAAAAGGCTTTTTGCCGAGTGCTGTCAGCACTCGGCAAAGAATGAATGTTGTAGTGTGATGTGCCGGTTTTGATGAAACATTGCGACGATAGTCAAAAAGTTGGCCACGAAAGTAAACAGATACGTAGACACAATTATTGTATGATCCATACGTTGGCGCGTGTGCAGCATGCCGTGGGCGTGGACAATTCGCAAACTGAAAAGTGACCTGACTGATGAGCCTCTAGTTGTTCCAAAATAAATAAATACTCCATGCATACAGCAGTTAACGTTGCCATTTGTAACCTGTTCAGGTAGCTGCTGCAAAATCTTGGACAAGCAGCTGCATACAAAATTTCACTGGCGCCCTCATGTACAACCTGATGCCGGAACAGGAGAAATGTTTATGTTTACAAAGGTTTTTGTTTGTGTAAACGACAGAATGTATGGAGCTGTCTCCAAATGTGAAAGGACTGGAAAGACGACAGGTGAGGCGCGGACGGGTGGATGATTCTTGCACTGTGCGCATTAATTTTATTGAGAGTTGATTTGAGTGCGCGCTTTCTTTGATGTGAAATCCTCTGTCGTTTAACCGAATTAAACAACGGTCGCCATTTGGAAGGGTTTTGGGACAAGGACGTGTGCTTTAGTTATGAATTGATCAAACTGAACTCAACAAGTAATGCACTGTGGTTAACATGTGCTCCCTCCGTCCAACAAAACATTCAATTCTAGCACAGTAGCACGTTTTAATATCTTAAGTTTAAACAATTATAAATAAAAATATATTAATATTTATGATATCAAATAACATCATTAGATTAATTACGAAATGTATTTTCATAGTAAATTTGTTTGGATTTAATAAATATTAATACTATTTGCTAGAAATGTAGTCAAACGTAAAGTACTTTTGTGGACACGGAAACTATAGTTGCATGTTTTTAATGGATGGAGGGAGTACTACTATATATATATATAATAACAGTATTTGGCATAAGCCAAAGTGATCATTAACATAAAAAATGCAATCACCAAACGGTCAATGCGTAAGAACATATACATGTTCCAAAGTCGAGGTAGTTATGTATATATATAATTCTCCATCGGACGGCTAAGAAACACGCGGCGGACAAAATAAGATAAATTTAGTGTAAACCTTTTTAAAATTAATGTAAACTTATCTCCCGTCGGTTAATATAAGACATACTCCGTATCCTGGTAAGAGAAAAATACTTCGACTATAGATTTCGAATTTTGATTTCTTGGATATTTAGACAAATTCAGTTATATTTTAATCCAAAGAAACATAAAGATATTTATAATAGGCACGTACATGTCTGATTTTTTTTTATCTCGGTAAGCATAATAATAAGATTAACGCAAACACATCAATCGTATGAACAAAGAGTCAATCATGATGAAGTTTGTTCGACGGAGTTAAAGATATGAAAGCTAGTTTAGTTTTGGCTAATTGATGAAATATATTTATACTTGTTAGAGTGCGTAGTAGAATTCGACACATCTCGCTATATCCACGAGCCAGTGGCCCTTGAGTACAGGTCCACCGGAGCCCACACCCTATCTAGGCATTGGGCCTAACTCAACCCAAAAGACTAGTTTCATAGGTGAGGGCTGCCCCCACCTTATATGCCGTGCTCCCCACTATCAGTTACCAATGTGAGACTAAACCTAACAATCTCTCTGTCACACATCGGACCTAACTCTTTAGATCACACAACCTTATATGATCTCCGAAGAAGTTCTCCAGACCCTGAGTCCAACGTTACATATCACACACAACCTGTGACCTCTGAGAACTTAACAGACTCCCTCTGTCAATGCGACCCTAGGCCTCGAGTCCAACGTCCATATCACACACAGCCTGTGTGACCTCTGAGACGTTAACAGACTCCCCCGTTACATGTGACCCCTGAGATTTTTTAGGTTTTTTCGACCATGAGCACCGATACCACTTGTTAGAGTGCGCAGCGGAATTCGACCCAAATCGCTATATAAGCCGGTGCCCCTTGAGCCCAGGTCCACCGGAGTCCACAACATATCCAAACATTGGGCCTAACTCAACCCAAAAGACTAGTCTGATAGGTAAGGGCTGCCCCGCCCTCGTACTCCCCCCACCATCAATTACCGATGTGGAACTAAACCTAACAGGACTAACCTTATACTCCCTCCATCCATTTATCGGAGTCATCTTACCAAAAAAAATTTCTCCAAGAATCGGAGTCGTCTAAGCCAAGGGCCACAATTTTCATGTCATTCTAGGCGCATGTGGCTCCTCTCGCTGGTCCAATTAATTCAACCGTTTGCATGCAACTCTTCTTACTGGTCGAATTAGTTTAACCATCCCCCTCCTTGTCACTACGCATGACCCTAAATGACTCCGATAAATGGATGTAGGGAGTACAATAACTGTGTAGATAAGATATGTTAGTCTAAGTCTAAAGTCGGGCTAGATAGCACTCAAGGTGATAGAGGTGGTCACACGTGATGATCAAATGCTTTACTATGAAAAAGAAAAAGAGAAAAAACAGAATGGGTCTCAAACACTAGTAAAAAAAAATATTCTTTGGGACACCATCTATTTCATAAAAAAGATTTTTTTAGCAAACCGTTTCTAACTAGCTTCATAGCACTGCATCTTATAAACCACCCCTACAAATACATTTTTAGAGGTAGTTCTGTTAAATAATCTGTCACTAAAAATAGTTCTATTTTTAAGGACAGTCGGGTTAAGAGAGCCACTTCTAGAAATATGATTTTCTTGAGTAGTTCCTTATGTCAACAACCTCTAAAAATAGGTGATTTTTACAGACGAGTGACTTAAGTCATCCGCCCTTAAAAATAAATGCAGCCCAAATAAATTTATAACTTTTAAAAATGAAGCCGGATGAGGACAGATTTATATCAAAATTATAGAGCTCGGCGAGATCTAAAATTTTGTAGTTGACAATTTTTTTATTTAAGATTGTTTGAATGTTCAAATTTTGAATTTTCAAATGACCTTGGATGGAGACATGTCCTATATCAAAGTTGTACTACTCGATTGACGAGATATAAAACTTTGTATTGAAAACTTTTTTTATTTAATATTATTTACAATTCAAAATATTCTTTATAAGATTCATACATATTAGTACAAATAGATAACATTGTACAACTAATTACAAGTGACTATGTGGTGTAATGGTTGTGGGACAATGCGCGAGTCGAGATTTTGGGCTAGGAACAGCGGAAATTAAATCTTGCAAGTGGCTGGTTGGACCCCTTTGTAGCTTCTGGTGACCCTATTTTCTTCTTGTTTTACATATTGTTGACACCAGATTTTCGCACGCACAAGAATATGACAAGTGGACCCAGCCAGCAGAGAAGAAAGGATTCAGCAAGCAATCGGGTAACTATTTGGTCCTTAGAGTTTCGGTGAATGCTTGTGCGGTCGGCTATTCTACAAGGCGGTGGCTCCATTCGGGAGATGGATGTTGCAAGCAAAGCCGGCTTGCACGAGAAGATACGTGACAATGGAGGACTCCAAAAGGATTAGGAAGTAGAATTTGTATCTTTCCATATTTTATTATATAAATCGTAATGGTTTAGGACTCGTATTTCGTCCAGGGTATAAATATGAACCCTCGACCATTGTAAAACTGTTCACAACCATATCAATACAAATCGGCCCGTGCCATCTTTGAGTCCCTAGTCGTGTCGTCGAGTTCGTCGAGAGGAATCATCGATCCATCGACCTCCGTAAGTCCCGGTAACCTTGCTATCATGTCTAGTATCATGCAGTGGATTTAGATATGATGCAAGTAGTCTCGTATGTTAAGCTTAGTATAGTGCGGCGGATTTAAGCTTATGACAGGAAGTTTTTGCTTGTGCCTTGTATCATGCGGCGGATTAAGTCATGAGTAAAAATAGTTATCGGCTCTATTAGATTTGGCAGATCTGATAGATTCATTAAGTTATCATGTGTTATATGTTTTATTTATTTAATTCTTGTAACACTCTTTTGCCCAATCTAGATTGATCTTTGTTCGGCCTTGTTCCACAAGTTTGTTTGTGCTTTTTGCTAGTCATAATATCATGATGGCCGGATCAACTTTCAATCCAGATTGTTACATGTTGCGGGTTCATGCACGTTATTTACGATTAGGCTTTGATAAAACTAGGTATCGTGCGACAGATGCAGGTTTTAGATTAGTCTGATCGTGCTTGCTTGTTTGTTCCTTCTTCATGGACCCCAATTCGGCTGGTTTGCCGATTTTGGTTATGCTTACATGAGTAACAAACTTTAATAGATCTGTTCAAATATATGCATGTTTTTAGCTTGTTATAATTAGATTGTATCATGCGGTGGATTAATCTAATTATAAGAAGTGGTGTAGACTTATAGCAAGTGGTATCATGCGGTGGATTAGCTTCGCTTGAGTTTATGCCTGATGGGTTTATGAAGACTAAACGTGCGGCAGATTAGTTGGATTAGCCTATGCATGTGTTATTTGAATAGATCTATTTTTGCAAGTTACCTGTTTATAACATCTTTAATTCGTTCAAAGTATGTCTCTTTTTACATACGCATTCGACAGTTAAATATGCTTTACACACTCTGTTTTCATATTCGCCGAATGATTTTACAAACATGCTTTGACAGATAGCTTCTATAGCTGTGTGCCGTTGTGATTGGCTTTCAAAGCCGTACATATGGAACTGTCCGGTCTCACCCGACATGTTCCAGAGGTATTCTCACGTTTTTATCCCTTGTTGGTTTTCAGGTCAAACCGACTGGCACGTCTCCGGAATCAACATACTCCGGGCACCAGATTGAAGCCAGCTTTTCGGCTTGCTGTGTGCTTGGCGCGAGGTGTCACTTTTTGCGCCAACACACTTTTTGGCACGCCCGGTGGGACCAATTCGTTTCAAGATGCCTGAGATCAGCGATGATCAAATTCTGGATGTGATCATGGATGACTTGCCGCCAGAGTTGAAAAGTTTAGTACAGCATGCCTGTGATGAATTCCAGCGCAAGTGCTTGGCGTCTTTCTCCAAGAACAAGAGCGGCAAAGTCTTCCAGAAGCAAGAATTCCCAAAGATCATTCCTCATCACCAATCCGAGCCGTCTGACAATGATGAAGAGGAAGCTATTCGGAAGATGACCGAATTAGTGTACAAAGCTGTATCGGAAGCCATGACCAATCATCAGGCAGCTTTCTTGAATACTTTTCGTGCTGTCATGGTTAACATTTTTGGTCCAGCAGCGGATAAACGCTTTGAAGAAACTGTTGGTCCAATGCAAGGACCGCTATTGTTCCCGGTGCCTCAACGTCGAAAGGTTGCCGAAGAGGGCAGAGCTGGCCCAAGCATAGGTGGGGTGGCTCCTCATGAGACGCAACAACCTCCCAAGACTTATGGCCAGTTCACATTCAACACGACAGGGAATGTCCCGCAATCTACTTCTAAAGTGTCTCCTGCAGCAAACAGGATACAGAGGAATATGTTTGGAGATGGATATCAAGAATTCATCGATTATAGCTCAATTAATGCCCTTCCAAATCCAGGCTACAAGAGTTCAGCAGGACTACATCCTAGGGGGCAAGCACAAGCAACTCCTGATTCAAATATTGACCTCATCATGCATAGGATGGCTGATATGATGCAGAATCAATTCGGCCTAAAGCCAAAAAATCAGTCATATGCTTACAAATCCCCTTACCCGGAGTGGTACAATCGGGTAGCACTTCCTCCAAGGGTGAAGCCTCCCACTAATTTTACCAAGTTTTCAGGCCAGGATGACACTAGCACTATAGAGCACATTGGCCGCTATTTGATGAAGCTTGGGGAGGCATCTACGGATGAAGCTTGGAGGATTCGGTACTTCCCATTGTCATTGACAGGACCAGCCTTCTCGTGGTTTGCTTCTCTGCCAGCAAATTCTATCAATACCTGGGCAGAGCTAGAACAGAAATTCCACTCATATTTCTTTACAGGTACCAGCGAGAAGAAGTTGGTTGATCTCATGAGCTTGAGGATGAAACCCGGCGAGACGCCACAAGAATATCTGCGCCGGTTCAGGGAAACCAAGAATCTTTGCTATTCTCTAAATTTGTCGGATGACCAATTGCCGGGGATAGCCATAACTGGTATGTTGCCGAGTATCAAAGAGAAACTATTCGGCATGGAGTTTGATGACCTCGGGCAATTATCACAGAGGTTGGCAACGATGAGTAGTCAAGCCCAGGGATTCAAAAGGAATAATCAATTCCAGAAAGGTGATGTGGCTGCCGAAATGTATCAGGCTTTCCTGGAAGAAGCAACTGAGTACGATGATGAAGATGAAATAGCTGCAGCCGAGATAGTCTGGGTCAAAGAGCCGACTCAAGTCAACCAGCGATGGCTAAGGCAACAAAAAGGTACTTATGACTTTGATGTTTCCAAGTCAGATAAATTATTTGAGTACTTGTTGAAGGAAGGACGCATCAAGTTACCATAAGGTCACCCTATGCTGCATCCCGAAGGAGTCAAGGACAAGAAGTATTGTGGTTTCCATAATACTAGATCCCACTCCATAAATGATTGTCGAGTGTTCAGAGTGCAGATCCAGAAAGCTATTCATGATGGGCATCTGAGGTTTGATGGAAAGATAAAGGTTGATGATAGCTCTTTTGGACAAAACACTGTGTCCTTCTCTGTTAATATGGTCAATGCAGCTGATCCCAGAGGTAAGAGCAAAATGAAAGTGTTAAGCTCTGATAGAGCGAGGGAAACTGGTGCTGTTGACCCTGATCGGCAGATTACAAATAAAGAGCTTCAGCAAAGGGTTCGGTTCCAAATTGGTCGAGCTGAGACGGGTGAAACTTCCAGACCCAGGGTTACGACGCGTATTCTGTTGAATAAATGGCGTCGGGAACAGGAATAGTACTAGAAGCAGAGATTTTATGAAGAACAGAAGTTCCTAGAAAAACAACGAAGGTACGAAGAAGAAATGTACCAAGAAGAACGAGAAGATATGAGGGAGCAAGAACAATCTCATTGGGAGTGCTCGTTCTTCCAGTATTGTTGGAACGAAGGCTTGAAGCTGCCTGTTAAGGACAACTGCCCTGAGTGCAGTGATCAATACTCTGAGTATAGGCAGTCTCGAGTCAACCGCCGTTCTGTCCATGAAAGGCTTGGGGCACGAGTCCCTGAGGGCGATCGGTGTTTAAAAATAAATAACTCTGAAGATTGGCAGGGAAGAGGATTTGCCAATCATAGTTGGGCTCGCACTGGAGAAGAGGAATATCGTGAGTATGTCTGGCAGAGAGGACAGTGGTGTCCACCAGGATTGAGGAGAAGCCAGAAGAGAAGGGTGCAGCGCCTAAGAAACAGAGAGTTAGAACAAGCAGGTGCCAAGATAAAGCGAGTTTGGCGACCTAAAGGAAAGCCGGATGGAGGTGATCGTTCGGCTGATGCATGCATGGCTTTCTTTCTGCCATCGGAATTTATAGCTCCCGAAGATCAGGACGTCCGAGACGAGGTGTATTCAGACTTTGATGAAGATGAATTCCAGGAGTTATTGGCTCATCTTGTTTTAGCTCAACGAGCAGTATTCGATAAACCAGCTAAGCATCGACACTTGAAGCCATTGTATATGAGAGGCTATGTTAATGGCAAGCCATTGACCAAGATGTTCATTGATGGGGGGGCTGCTATAAATATTATGCCTTATACCACATTCAGGAAACTTGGGATGGCAAGTGAAGACTTATTGAAGACCGACATGGTGTTGAGAGACTTTGCTGGTAATTCCTCTGATACTCGGGGAACAGTCCATGTTGAGTTGACGATCGGATCCAAGACTTTGATTACTACCTTCTTCGTCATTGATGGCAAGGGGGCATACAGTTTGCTATTGGGAAGAGATTGGATACATGCAAACTGCTGTGTGCCGTCGACTATGCACCAATTCCTCATCCAGTGGATTGGAGATGACATCGAGATTGTCCATGCTGATGATTCGGTGAATATTGCTAACACAGAGCCCATCTACTGGGAATATGGTGGCGTCGAATGCTTCTCCGAGAGAGCTTGGGAAGTAGGTCCTGTGAACGTTTTCGACAAGGACCAACAGCCGATTCAAACGATCGGCTCTTAGAGTAATTTTTAAATAATCCAGCTGATGGTAATGGAGAAGAGTTGAGACCAAGTTTCATGTCGGCTGACAAGAAATAAAGTATTGATGATGAAGCCGAGATAGGACCGATGTATACCAAGTTTGGGTCTCGAGCGTTTAAAAAGTTCTGGTTATTTCTCCGTTATTGAAGCCCAAAGAAGGTCGAGAGTTTACACGAAGTGACGTACAACGAAGAGTCTTGGTGAAATTGAATAGTATATGAAGGCATTTCCTCAACTTGGTGATCGTTTCAAGTTGTACGTGGCGGCCGATAACCTTACAGCAGGATCGGCCCTTATTTTAAGTTTAAAGGGAAAAGATAAGTAGCAGCTAGCTTTAGCCGAAAATGTTAAACCCGGAGAAGGGTATTCGGTTGTAGAGAAATTTTGTTCATATATGCGTCACTCGTCGATTAAATCTTCAGCACTATTTGTTGAAAGCCGAATGCGTGGAAATTGTATTTGGAGTGGATTCAAGGATACTTATATACAGCCGATGTGAAAGAACATCACCTTTAGCAGAAAAAATGTTCCAAGAAGTTTAAGTTATAGCCGATATTATTTATATCGCCTTTAGTGCAAGAGTGTTCATGACCCGGTAATCCTAGCGTTTTTTGAGTGGTAGGTTTATTGGGGAAAGAGAAAGGTGAAGTGCAGTAAATAAGATGCCGAGTGACGTGACACATCAGGAACGAGATCTAGTCGGCTAAGATGACGTCATGCATTCGGGAAATATTTTCTCTGAAGAAATGTTGCAATCGGAAGAATCACTGAGATAGTCGAAGATGCAGATAGACATTATTCAGAGGGGAACAAGTCTCATGTGTTACAAGCTTCACTCACAGATTTATCCTAATACAAACTACCCTTGAAATAATTTGTTCACAATGGATTGCGAGTCAGTAATCTCGACAATAGCAGCGACATGATTATCATATATTTCAAGGTCTTCAAATTCATCCGGATCCCCGCTTGCGAAGCCAACTGGTAGGAAGGAGTAATCTTCTTTGGTCTAAGAACTCATTGTTGATAGCCCAAGGGAAACCCCGGCGTGCACACCTTGGATGATGGCCTGATCTATGCGACCATCCACGGCGTCAAGACGAGCTTCAGCTGAATCTCCACAAGCATTCACCTTAAGGGCAACTCTGTTTGCTGCTGCTTTCAAGCAGTCATTCTCTGCAGATAGGGCTGACGAAAAAAGGGGTATATTAGGCGGAGGCAGAATCGGGAGAAGGAGAAGAACCGAGATTCTGCTAACCTGTGATGATACTGCAAAACTGTTTCCGTTGGTCTGCCCATTCAGCTTCCTTAATGCCATGCTTCTTGAATACATCTTCCAGTTCCTTCTAGACTTTATCCTCTTCCTCGCAGCACCGAGGAGTGTCCAAACAGGTCTGCTAGAGTGAATCATCAAACTCAGAATTTGGTGGCTTGGGAAAAGGTTGAAAGAAATCATTGGAGCTACCGTTTCTGGAGGAAGAACCCAAGCTCGACTGGGGGAGGGTCCCGCTCTAGAGAGAAAACGGATAGTGAATCAGAGATAGACAAGCAAGGAAGCTACCGCAAGGGGGCAGGGAGTTCGTTTTTACCCATGATGCCGGTGAGTTGATGCTCGGCTTCCTCCTATTTCGTCTCCAACGTAATGACTGTCGTGGTCACCATTCCCTGCCATTGATGGAAACACAAGCGGAAGATTTTCTCTCTGGTTTGTGCCGAAGCTGAGGAGTGGAAGTTTTCTGCGAGTCAAGCTGTTTGGCTGAAGTCAAGAGTGGCGGCTTGTGTAGGGTCATATTTATAGAACCATGGCTTGCATACTGAAGGACCAAGCATCGGAGTAGGGTTTTCACGGCTTATGGGCCGTTATTGGGCCAGGCCAGGTTTTTAATGGTTGGAAGAGGTTATGACCCCAGAATTAGAAGGCCGATAGGATTCGGCTAAGAGTTGTTTAGTTTTAACTAGTAGTTTGGGAACTCATGTTACCGATTGACACTGAGAGCAGAGAGCTGAAGATCGAAAAATCCTTTAAGAGATACTACCTTGGTGTCATCATGGATCGGAAAGCTAAGAGAAAGCCGGAACTTTGAATCTAAAATGACCGATTACAAAAGTTGTCCGCAAGGCGAAGGTATTTGATGCTATTGTCAGCAATAGCCGAGGTAGTAAACATCGCCGCTATAATGAAGATAAAATTAATGGCTGGTGCACGAAGCAAAACACGCATTGATCTCGAAAGATCAGTCACAGATTGGTTTCGAAGGAGCGAGCAAAAGGACTTCTCATTTACAAAAGACAGGATGCAAGATTACAATAAGGGAGATCAGTTCGTCCACTCCATCCTACGCCTAATCGGGAGAAAATGATCAAAAGTGTCGGCCAGATCTGTTCCAGTTTCCTTCATGTCATCCACAAAATGTTCTACTTTATCTTCCAGCTCTAGCTCGCAGACATCAAATCTGCGGTAATCGGTGCCAGAATGGATCCTCACGGCGTTGAGAGCGAGCGCTGCGCCATACCCCATACCGGCCCTAGAGATGACAGGGAGAATTCGGTTATCCTCATTCACCCGCTTCAGGGGCGTCGTACCCGTTACATTAGCCGTGATGGCGAGCTTCGTGATGGCAGCTTCAAGGGCATGGAGTTTGGCTGCCAAAACTGAAAGGAGAAAGAGTGAATAAAGGCAAAAAAGGAGAATAGAAAAAGAAATGATGAGAAAATGCTTACCGATGGCTCGTTCCCGAGCGATGTCGCGCTCCCGAGAGATTTGGGTGATCTCCCGATCCTTCCCCTCCAGGTCGAGTTGAAGATCTACGATTTTTTGAGTTAAGTCCTCGGAGAGGTCGTCGCCGGTCTTCCTAAACAAGAGCAGCAATATGAGAACGACTGTTTCATTTTTGGGACAAAAAGCGATAAGGACAAAACCTTTTCCTAGAGGTGCTGGAAGCTCCGAACTCAGAGCTATGGCAGCTCGCCTCAGAAGACATTTTCTAGTTGATTGGAAGATAACGGGAGAAAGGAGGGTTTTCTGGTTTTGAGAATGGAGCAGAGGAGTTCGGAAAACACAAACCGATACAGAGTGAAAGGAGACTTTAAAGAATCCCAAAGGTGCATCGGGAGATGGATCGGCAAGTGTCGCAATTATGACGTATGAAGGTGGATGCTTTCGGAGACTTCACGTCAATATGCAAGAAAAAGGAATTTTGGAATAAATATTTATCCCAAAATTAGGGGGCATGTGTTGACACCAGATTTTCGCACGCACAAGAATATGACAAGTGGACCCAGCCAGCAGAGAGGAAAGGATTCGGCAAGCAATCGGGTGACTATTTGGTCCTCAGGGTTTCTGTGAATGCTTGTGCGGTCGGCTATTCTACAAGGCGGTGGCTCCATTCGGGAGATGGATGTTGCAAGCAAAGCCGGCTTGCACGAGAAGACACGTGACAATGGAGGACGCCAAAAGGATTAGGAAGTAGAATTTGTATCTTTCCATATTTTATTATATAAATCGTAATCGTTTAGGACTCGTATTTCGTCCAAGGTATAAATATGAACCCTCAACCATTGTAAAACTGTTCACAACCATATCAATACAAATCCGCCCCGTGCCATCTTCGAGTCCCTAGTCGTGTCGTCGAGTTCTTCAAGAGGAATCATCGATCCGTCCACCTCCGTAAGTACCGGCAACCTTGCTATCATGTCTAGTATCATGCGTTGGATTTAGATATGATGCAAGTAGTCTCGTATGTTAAGCTTAGTATCGTGCGGCGAATTTAAGCTTATGACGGGAAGTTTTTGCTTATGCCTTGTATCGTGCGGTGCATTAAGTCATGAGTAAAAATAGTTATCGGCTCTATTAGATTTGGCAGATCTAATAGATTCATTAAGTTATCATGTGTTATATGTTTTATTTATTTAATTCTTGTGACACCATTTTGCCCAATCTAGATTGATCTTTGTTCGGCCTTGTCGCACGAGTTTGCTTGTGCTCTCTTTTAATCATAAGATCATGATGGCCGAATCAACTTTCGATCTAGATTGTCACGTGCTGTGGGTTCATGCATGTCAGTCATGGTTAGGCTTTGATGAAACTAGGTATCGTGCGGCAGATGCAGGTTTTAGATTAGTTTAATCGTGCTTGCTTGTTTGTTCCTTCTTCAAGGACCCCAATTCGGCTGGTTTGCCGATTTTGGTTAAGCTTACACGAGTAATGAGCCTTTATAGATCTGTTCAAATATATGCATGTTTTAGGTTGTTATAATTAGATTGTATCATGCGGTGGATTAATCTAATTATAAGAAGTGGTGTAGACTTACAACAAGTGGTATCATGCGGTGGATTAGCTTTGCTTGAGTTTATACCTGACCGGTTTATGAAGACTAAACGTGCGGCAGATTAGTTGGATTAGCCTATGCATGTGTTGTTTGAATAGATCTATATTTGCAAGTTACCTGTTTATAATATCTTTAATTTGTTCAAACATGTCTTTCTTTACATATGCATTCGACAGTTAATATGCTCTACATACTCTGTTCTCATACTAACCGAATGACTTTGTAAACTTGTTCTGACAGACAGCTTCTATAGCTGTATGCCGTCGTGATTGGCTTTCAAAGCCGTACATATGGAACTATCTAGTTTTATCCGGCATGTTCCAAAGGTATTCTCATAGTTTTTTCTTCCTTGTTGGTTTTCAGGTCAAACCGACTGGCACGTCTCCGGGTTTAGCACATCCCGGGCACCCGATTGAAGCTAGCTTTTCGGCTTGTTGTGTGCTTGGCGTGAGGTGTCACATTTTGCGTCAACACATATTTTAAATGTTTTTTTAAAATCTAAAAATAACTTTTAGAAATGGTTAACTTAAGTTAACCCGAACACAAGGTTGATATGTGTCATGGTGGTTCATCCTTATAATGAGTGATTGATCAACAAGCTCATAGGTTGGCTTGAGTGCGATATGTCTCTTTGTTGTGTTGGTATGCAAGTGTGGAGCTCGTAGGCAATGGTCGATGGCAACACTACTGCACAAAGTTTAACCGCAGCCGGCATTTTGGCTTTACCGCAGCGGGCAACAACGTCTGCTGCGGTGCTAAGGCCACGGTTAATCGTGACCATTACCGCAGCGGGCGCTGTTGCCCGCTGCGGTAAAACGCTTAACCACAGCGGGCAACATAAGCAATCCGCTGCGGTTAATCACATTTACCACAGCGGGCAACCTAAAGCGCCCGCTACGGTAAACAATTTACTGCAACAGTCAACTTAGGTTGCCCGCTGCGGTAAATGTGATTAACCATAGCGGGTTGCTTATGTTGCCTGCCACAGTTATTAATTTTGGATTAAAAATAAATAAATAATGCAGCCAGCAGGTTATGAATTTAAATCAATTGCAGTTTTCAAATCAATTCCAGATTTCAAATATATATATATATATATATATATATATATATATATGCACATATAAACCATCCAGACATAACATACAAAGTCACTTAGTTGTTCTTGTCATCATATACACATTGACTAAGTTGATTTCAATTTGAAATTACAATTCATAGTTCAACTTGATGAGCGTAATCTCTGGGACGAAGCATCGTGTTCTATTTTTAGAGCTTCTCGTATTGGGGTAGCAACGCCAGCTCGGAGTCGTTGTCGAAAAACGTTTCTCCTTCGAGAATGCATTTCTCCATTACAAACTTACATATGTCTGCCTTGACTTGTTTAAAGTGCATCCTGTGGCTCTGCTGCTCTCCCCAATACTTGACACCTTCCTTGAGCCTCTTCCAGCTGTTGGTGTACTCCTTGCTTTCCCTTAGAAACTCACATGTGTATAAGCCACATGTCTTTGATCCTAGTGGCTGTTTGGCGCACTGCACGATTGATACACAAGCATTAGAACTCATATGTATGAAACATGAATTGAACCTTTGAAATGCGTACCGGGAGATCTCGTTGGATTTTGAGGTGGTACCCATGCTTGTTCTTGAACTTTTGAGTTCTTTGATCCCAGAATCCGGGCACCTTTTGGTATTCCTTATAAGCAATGTACGAAATATAATAGTTTTAGCCACAATTTAAAAACGTATGGTAACTGTAAATGATGAAAAAGCTGGATGACTTACTTTTTCAGACAATCTTCGAATGCCTTGTACCCTTGCTTGTTTGGTACGCTCAAGGAGTCAAACACACAGGCCCTGACATCTTGAGGGTATATGATAAAAGCGACCCAGTGGCCACCGACGAGGCCCTAGCTGCACCATTACAACAAAATAGAGTTTATGACAACGAGAACGCATGATATGCTAGCCACTTATGTGTACGTACATGTATTTGACTTACCAAAGTGATAGGCAACCATTATACACTCTGGCCCGCCCGGCTTGATCTTCTTCATGCATTGTAGTATGTAATTTTTCAACTTAGTCTTCTCGGCTTTCATATTTTCTTCATATTTCTTCTCTCGCTGTCGAACTGTTATCTCCGGAAGATTGATCTCAAAACCCTTGATGACTCTTTCAGCAATATGTGCAAGAGAGAGGTAGAGTACATGACGTGTCTTTTTATTACTTATAGTGACCGTCATCCTGCACGGACAAGTCATCATGACATAATAAGTATAGAGCTATGGAAAATGTGAATGTAGTGATCTGTGGAAGTTGCATTCATCGCTTACAATGTGAATAGGGTGATTTGAACGATGTCCAAGTCTTCTTCCCGCATCAGGTTGTACATGTCGCTAAAGTCGACGGGTAGGTGCATTTCATTACCAGCGGGCAAGTGGAAGTACTCCGGGGGAATCTTGATGTTAAAACTTGACATCCCGGCTTTTGCAGCTTCCATGTACCATAGATGGAACCTCCTTGTATCCCACTTTTCCTCATCGATGAGCTGGGCCTTGGGAATCATGAACTTCCCGCACTCATAGTGGCCAGGGCAGTCTTCGACCTCATCAAATAGTTGACGGGTAGTTTCAGGCCTGGCAAATGATGGATAGGAATGTTAGTAGCATATATACTATGGATGTGCTATTATGCTCGATGTTACCATACCTTTCAAACATGAGCGTGTACGGGAGCTTGTCGGCGGACGTTCTTGGATTCTTGCTAGGCGGGGGAGTGTTGACGGTAGATAACTCCTATTTTAAACCATCAACTAATCTCATAAATGACCCGCAATGATCCAAAGAGTATAGCTATAGGGTTTGATTCTAACGAGTTCCACGAGTTGTGTAGTTCTCACTTGTTTTGCAGGATATTCAATATTTCATCATAAGAAAGTATCTCAAGTGAAGAATTAGAGCACACCAGTGAGACGAGCTCGTCGAGATGATCGCAACGGATATGCCACTTGCCATATTTGGAGTCCCGAAGCAAGTCCTCGATGAATAAGACCAGGAAGACTCTAGAACCTTCTAGAAGCCTTATCCATATGAAGATCAGGGGTGTAACAGACAAGATTCCAACAGCTACAGAATACCAGAGATATCCAGGGACCAGACAGAAAGAATACGCCAAGGAATCCTTCCACGCCAAGACTTGTTGCTCAAACTTACCGAACAAGGACTCAAGACAAACAAGGAGGGTGTTAGAAGACTTGCGGACGAAGGAGGAGGTAGGCGGTGAGAGGGGGGAGGCCGGCTGGCCTGGGCCCACATGGAAGCCCCTCCGTCTTCGTGCGGCGTGACCTAACCGACCTCTACTTTGTATCTTGGCCGTTGTTCAACGTCGGTTTAATCCGAGGGCTGCGGTTCATCCCACCGGGCTATATAAGAAACCCGAGACCCCCTCTTGTATCAATCAAGCATCAAATTCATATCTCATAGAATAGATCAATCAATTAGAGGAGAGGTAGCCTAGACAACCAGGAGCTCCATCATCCAAGGGCGTAGCTAGAATAGAATTAGAAGAGTCGAGGAAGCTCAGATTCCAGATCTAGTCAAGAGGAGCTTGTTAATTAGCCTTGTCTTCTCTCTTGTATCAACATTGTTCTTCTAATTGTCTAATTGTCTTCTAGTTCATTATAATTGTGTTCTAATCTCTCTAGTTCATCTCTGTGTTCTAATCTAGTTCTATTTACCTCTCTAGTTGATCTCTGTGTTCTAATCTACTTCTAATTGTTCATCTAGTTCTTATTCTTCTTCTAAGTTCTTGTTCTAGTTGATACATGCCATGACTTGTTACTATTTCATGTTCATAATTATAATGTTCATCGTCTACTTTGATTATATGTCTAGCATAGCTAGGGTATCTTTATGTTTATGCTCTTGTTCGTATAGCGCTCATTCTGTCGATCGCGGGGTGAGTGGTCAACATTGTGTAAGTATGGTGCTTATACGTTGTTTACCTGCGAATGCACCCTATATTCTGGGCAAGCAAGTGGTAGATTGTGAGGGTGACTTTTATAGCCTTGTTGAGTCCTTTGTAGTACACTCTCCGAATATAGGGCAAGTAAGACCTGGTCACCCGGAGGTGATAGACTGTGGATCTGATCCTCCATGCGTGATGTCTCCTGTGTATAAATATAAGTTATTCTAACCATGATTGCTAAACATAATTGCACTGTTGACACTCCTTAATGGAATCACTCTAAGAATGAACATTAGAAACAATAACCTAGTGAAGGCACTAAGAAGCGTACGAGACACTACTAACTTCACTTAAGGAGTTGAATAGATCGCCCATGAGGTGTTTTTGTCTTTGTTGGCATAGAACCATTGTTTCGCTTTTCCCAAAAGTGAAGATGGGAACAAGCGGAGTAGAATGGCGTCTCTTTCGACTCCCTTGATGGTGAAAGTGCTACAAATCTATAGAAAGTGCTGGAGATGAGCGCTTGCGTCTTCATGTGCCTTTCCGCAAAACTGATTAGCTTTGGGAAAACCAGATAAGAACGCAATGTGATTATATCAAAGCACATGAAGACGCAATGTGACTATATCAAAGCACTGGTGTAAATATTTATCTGCACATGAAGACGCAATGTGATTATATCAAAGCACTGGATCTAAAGATAAATATTTACCCGCAAGCGCACAGATAAATACACCCGTTGTAGAAGCATTTCACCCAAGCTAGTCTCAGGTATCGTTATTTATATTTAGCCTAGAGACTAATCAATTCAAAGTATGATGGTACTAAACTGATGAGGACTTAACAACAATTAAAGTGGTACACACTTATGATAAAGACTGATAACACACTCATTACTCTAAACAGAAATCAGATAGTAAAGTAATGATAATGATAATGATAAATGGTAATAGAGAGCATATCAATCAAAGATAATCCTAGAACAGTACTACCTAGTAATTGATGATTAGAACATACATTAATAAGAAACTTTCCTAAGTTATTCTAATTACAAGTCATGACATACATTGATTAGTGCAAACATATCTGGCAATCATAGGCAAGGTCATATCATATTTATAATCAAGAGGCAACTCCATAGTAAAGGTGCCAAACAAAGTAACCCCTAAACCATGAGTTAACTGAGCCATACTAAACACTATATTCGGGAGGTGGAATACAAAGGACTCAACAGGAATGTCACACCCGCGATCTACCACTCTATCCGGAACATAGGACGCATTCGCAGATAAATAGTGTATAAATACCACGCCTACACAGCATCTATCACCCACCCAATGATCATTAAGATGAGTGCTATACTAACATGAGTATAAACATAATGGTGAACTATCTATGCCAAATATATAATCAAAGCATACTATAAGCAATATAATTAAGAATATAATGGTTGATGTCTTAGTCATATCAGTTGTATTGCTATCTAGAACATAGAGATGAACAATAAGGTGAATTAGATCATCGAGAAGAACTATAGTACGAACTAGAACATGAACTAGAACTGGATTATGAATTAGAAGATGAACTAGCCGATGAACTAGAACTAGACGATGAACTAGAACATAAACAATGATGAACAATGACGAACTAGAAGAGCAATTATGAATTAGATCCATAATCTTAATACAAGAGAAAATATCTTGGGTTTACCAAGCCTTCTCGTGACTAGATCTGGAATCCAAGCGAAGCTTGCCTCCTCTAATCCTATTCTATCTAACTATTCTAGGTGGATGTAGTCCTAGGGCTACCGATTGATCTCCTTCTCTGGTGATGGCTTGATCTGATTGTGATGAATGAGATGTTGATCTGATGATGCTCTGGAGAGGGGGGTTTAGGGCTACTTATATAGCCCTGGGCGAGGAACCGTGGCTGTTGGATCAAACCGACCTTAGGTACGGCTGAGATGCATCCTCGTAGGCGGTGGAGGAAGGTTCAAGAAGACGGAGTCCAGCGGGCCCAGGGGCCGACTGTCGACGAAATATGGTCGATAGTCTACCGAGGGGTATGCCTAAGGTAGTAGATTGAGCGGCGGAGGCGTGCGAGACGTCTGCAAGGCGTAGACACAGGGACGAGAGTCGGCGATTTAGACAGGTTCGGGCCGGCAAGTCGCCGTAATACCCTACGTCCTGTGTTCTGGTGGTTGGTTTGTATTGATGGATTAGAATATGGCGTGTCTTTGGAGGGGATCCCTGCTCGCCTTATATAGCCGGGGAGCAGGGTTACAACTTGCCGAATCCTAACAGATTACAAACGGGTTCCTTTTGGCAAGGAATCCGGGTCTATCTATTCAAATCTTCCTTGTCGAGCAAGTCATCAGGAGAGTCCTTGGCGGCCACGATAGCCTGGTCGCGGGCCGCAAGGCCTTCTGGTTGGGCCGTATCTGCAGGAGAGCCCAAGTCGTGCCATGGGGGTATACGGGTGTAATATCCCCACACCGACCGACCGGTCTAGTGTTGGGACCGGTCGGTCCCACCTGGCCGCCTCTCGGGGTGCCCGACCTCCTAGTGTCTTCTGGTGTCCTCTAGATCCTTCTAAAATATTCTTGATGCGTCGGTTCGGTTATCTCCCGTCGGTTTCCTTCTAGGGGAAGCAATCTGTGTTGATTTCCTGGTTTAGTCCCTGCAGAATCACAGTTCACCAAAACTCGTGGAATATTGTCAATTAAAACCTTAAACCTTTGTTGATGATTGAATTCATGCCCTTTTCATATTTATTTATACTTTAATTGTGATAGATAACCAGTGTCAACAACTCCCCCAAGCTTACCTTTTGCTAGTCCCTTAGCAAATAGTCATGATGAATCAAGAATTGCTACTATGCTTTCACACCTCAAAGGTACATATGTTCAAACAAAAATCTTCCCTTGGATTAGAGTTAACTATTCTGACTTTCTCATATTACCTTTAACTATGGAGCTTTTGCCTTCACCTGGGTCTTAAACAATTGAAAGATAGAACAATCAAGCTAAGTACTGTATCTCTAACTCTTCGATCAACCTTGATTCTGGAGTTTTTTATATATATTTTCAAAATAAAAATCAGAGATTCTACTGTATGACACTCTCAAATCGCTCTTTTATATTTTATGATTCCTCACTAATGCATTTTCCTTATTTTCTATGAATATATATCTGGAGCTTTTTAAGAAGTTAAAAGCATATCTTACCAAGTCAAAGTTCAAAGTTAGGGAGAAAGATGTCATACTCATAGATCAAGAACTTAGAACCTTTGAAATTTTGTCATCTCTTGCTGGCATACTGTAATTAGAGGGACCATGGGCTATCATTCTTTTTTTTCTTTCATATTTTTATCATAATTCTTTTTTCTTTTGAGGTAGTCAGGCACTTGTCCCTTTTTATTTCCTCCTTTTATATTTTTGCATAGTCCCATGCCTCTAACACAATACTACTTCGGAAGAGTGAATCTTTTAATAAAACGTTCTTGATCTCTAAGGCATGATAAATTTCTCAACCATAACTAAAAACTTAGAACAAAGCAAGTAGCCTTATCTTAAGATCATATTAATGGCTCTAGGTAGGAATTCATGTTATGTTATACAGGATCTCATCATGTGCTTTTAATCTTTTCAAAGTGTAAATCTCCAGAACTCTAGTATCTCTAGGAATTAGATAAACAGCAGCTCAAACCTTTTTATATCATATCCCACAATTATCTAGACTTTAGATTAAGCATTTGCAATCCACAGGTTTCAGGTTCAGAGTTTATTTAGAAGAGCTTTGTGTAAAACTCAATAAAATTTAAGGTTGAACACTAGGTACTTAAAGGAAAACACGACAGAGCAATTGTTCATCATTTTCATCATGAGCAACATTAAGTTTATATCCACCTAGACATTTATTCATTATATAATATCTTTATTTAGTTTTCTAATAGTTATTTATCTTTTTATGAATTTCTATGTTTATTGACCTGATCTAACTAAACCGAACTAATAATAGAAATAACCATAGTATGATATTTATCCTGATAACTGAGGGTGCTTTCCCCCAAGCTGGATCTTGACGCAGTCTTTTCCCCAGAAGATGAGTGGACTATTAGCGGGTTTTTGAGTCCTTCTCTTCTTCTCTTCCTGCTGAATTCAAAGATAGACAACACAACTAGTGGAACTTGATTAAGCGTCAGTGATAAATATTCCTCTCATTTGTCTAGTTGTCTTGAAGCTCTTAAGATTATTTATGTTCTTCTTTTCCACTAAGCAGAGTTTCAGCAGTGTTTCATAGTGTCTTTTTTTTGGATTTTTGTTTTTATGGATGAATGCAATGCAGAAGTAAATATGCAAATGTATTTTTATGCCTCCATAGAAAGTATAATACTCTCATGGGGCTTAGATATTTTTATTTTGTTTTCTAATGCAGATTTGATTGCTAAGAAGTAAATATGATACTAATAGTAAAATGATTATGCTAAATCTACTAATTATGTAATGATGAATGTTGATGGTTCTTAAAACACTTGTTCTGCCATCAACATTTTACCCAAAAATTCACCAAAAAGGCATGAAAAGTAGTCAAATAGGTTTCAAACTAACCAAATTCCACATGTCCATAGATTTTTATTTGAATGCAGGATTTGAACCAAATTTGGAGAATGGACCCACCAGGGGCCGAGCCCACTCACCAGGGCCCATTTGGGCCCTAGTGGGGTGGCGCCCGCCACCCCTAGGTGGCGCCCGCCACCAGGGAGAGGCCCAAACTTCCCCCTGCCACGTCACTGATCCGTGTGACCACCCCAGGGCCAAATCTTAGCCCTTGGTCACTAGGTCAGTGGCATCAGAAGGCTCAGGAGGGGAGTGGCGTGGATCATGACCTAATGACGGTTATCTGGACATGCAACCGCCTTGGAGGAGTCCCTGGAGACCGTAGGATCAATGACGGTGCATCCAGGGCCAAGAGGGTGGCGGCCGCCACCTAGGGCTGGTGCCCGCCACTAGGGTTTGCCCTAGGTCGGTTGGCTGCCCCTATAAGTACCCCCTCACTCACTTGGGCTATAAATACCCCTCTGGAGGCATCACTTCATTTCAAGCAAGGAAGGAAAGCAAGGAAAGCAAGGCTAGAGCCAGAGAGCTAATAGCTTAGGATTTAGCCAACCTTAGGCAAGTAGGTAGCTAGTAGAGCAAGACATCCTTGCCTCATTGCCCTCGCGGAAGCGCTGCTCAAGGCTTAGCTCAAGAGTAGAAGCGCGCGAGTGATCGGTCCTGGAGTTGGGAAGAGTCTTCCTTCATCTCCAGTTCAGGTTTTGCTCTTGTTACTCAAGTACTTTAGCATATTCTAGTTCATCATTTCAAGTATTACTTTATTCTACTTACCAGTATTGAGTAGTATACTTGATTGATTGTTTGAGTACCTAGCTATCCTACAGTTCAATTCACTTAGCCATAGTAGTTAATCTCTAGTGTGCTTAGTGTTTGATATTTGCCAATAGGTTACTTAGTTAGTTTAGTGTTTATCTTATTAAGTCAAGTATTTGCTCTAACGTTCGCAAGGGTGTCTCTATTCTAGGCCAGGGTAGAGATAGTTAGAATATAATTAGGCGTGGTGCTTAGTTATAGACTTACCTTCAGATACGGCTAGACCCCCAGATAGCTGTGGTAGCAAGCAGGTGGTGACAGCCCTGTGCGCCTTGAATTCCACCACGTAGTTGGTCTAGTTTAACAGTAAGGCTCGTTGTGCTAGCGTTCAACCTAAGTCAGTGGTAAAGGCTAGTACGCCTCGGTACTTGACAAGATAGGAATAAAACTATACTTAACTTGGTTGCTTATTTGGCATTTGCCTATCTTGCTTCGTAGTTATCTTGGAGTAGTTATTAGTTATTAGTTAGCTATATTAGTTATCCTTAGTTATCTTTTCCCCCTATCTACCTATCCATCCACGTTACCTTAACCATTCATTTCATCCTTACCTATCCACTCATAAATTCTTTCTAGCCTTTCATCTCATCTCTCCTCTCCTTTTCCCTTTCTTATTCTTTGACTCTCATCCCCTCCTTGACTCGACTCATACACCACCCTAGCCTTCCTTTGGGATCAAATAAATCGACACCTGGTACTCCCAGGCGAAGTGCTACTACGATAATTCTGTGCGCTTGCAGAATCTCCTCTAGGTAGATTGCAATCTCTCTAGCTAGCTCCTACTAGTGTCAGGATTGACAACCCCATTTGACATTAGTAGATAGCTGCTTTAGCTTCACTCCTTTAGGTATAGTGACTGGACTTGCTACAAGCATTTCTGGCGCCGTTGCCAGGGATAGATTCCATAGTCTACTCCTAGTAACGACGTTAGCAAGTCTCAACAAGCATTTCTGGGCCGTTACCGGGGATAGTTGCCTAGCTCTATCTTTAGTGAAGTTAAGAACTACCAACAATGAATTTAATGCTAATGAATATGGATAACTACTGAGTTACCATTCGGCGAGGATTTGATGTTTATAGTCTATCGAACAAGACTCCTTGTACGCTCTTCATTCTTCCTTGGGTGCATCAGCAGATCCTGAGGAGGACCTCGATGATTGCACGTCAGTAGAACTCTCTTTCTTCTTCCACACTTGCTTGACTGGTGGACTTGTCTCCTTTACTTTATCGCCCTTCATTTCCTTTAGTGGGATGTCTTCACTCCTGGTGACTTCTCCTTCATAGTGAGCCCATCCATCCTTGATTGATCGGTTCTTATTGCGTTGGGATGTGCGGCGCCTCCTCCTCGAGTGGTTCTTCTTTTCCTGTTCATTAGTGGCATAGCTATTAAAGTAACAGCGTACCTTCTCTCTTGGGAGCTGGAAGTGGATCTCTCCAGATCTCATGTAGATGTTGGCGCCAGTGGTGTTGAGGAAGGGTCTTCCTAGGATGATGTGGATATTGTCTTCTCTTCCCATGTCTAGTACCATGAAGTCGGTGGGAACACAGTAGTCTTCAATTTGGATCATTACGTCCTTTACTACTCCCTCCGGAAATCGATATGTTTGGTCCGCCAGCTGCAGCTGCACATGTGTCTGATACATAGGTATATTTTTATATAAGTACTCATACGCTAACTTAGACATTATGTTAACACTTGAGCCGATGTCGCAGAACGTCTTGTGGAATGTACTTCCCTCGATCTTGCAATCGATGGTGGGTACACCTGGGTCGTCTCTCTTGGCGAGGTATGGTGATGGAAGAAGGTGGTCACTCTCTGTTCGGACAGAGTTGACCATCCACACTGTGTCTTGATGTGGTTGTGTCGCCTTGTTCTTCCTCCTTCTGTTCCTATTTTTCTTCATTGATGATATAGCGTTTGCATCCTCGTAGGGCTTCTGAGGGTGGACTCGAGTAATGAGTGTACGTCTCTTGAAACAGAATCTTTCTTTGTTGCCTGTGATTGTGATGTGATTGTGAAACAGATCTTGGCGCTATCTGCATAGATGATGGCTTTGGTTGAGCTTAAGAACGAGCGTCCAAGAATGATGGGTGCTCTATCGTCTCCACCTGTTTCAATGATCACAAAGTCTACACACACATACGAGTGTCCCACTCGAATACAGACATCTTCTAGAATTCCCAATGGGTAGCACAGTGTCTGATCTGCAAGCTGCAAACACATATTTGTATATAACAGAGGTGCACCATGAATTTGTTCGTAAATTACCCTTGGCATAATGTTGACGCTTGCTCCAAGGTCGCAGACTACTTCTTCAAAACTGTCAGGTCCAATGTGAATTGGAATGACAGGTCTTCCTGGATCTCCTTTCTTCGGGGCAATGGAGTCATCCTTCCACTCCCTCAATGGTCTAGTTGTGAGTTGCCCTGCATTATAAATATCTACAAGATTTGCAGTCTCTAGCTCTTCTGGACTTCCGAGAATCTTACCTTTTTCAGCCATAGAGACTGAAGATGCTAACTGAGATAACTCAGATTCTATCATCTTATTAAAGCTATGTTGATTCTTTATGGTAGTATTAATATTTTCAAGCAGTTTATCATTGGAAGCTATCTTCTTAGACATATTATCAATAATCTTGTTTTGATTAGATATCATCTCTCTCAAAGGTGGTTGGTTGAATGTATTACCTTGGTAGTTACCTGAGTAATTAGGCCTTGATTGTTGGTTCCATCCTTAAGCTTGTTGAGGACGATAGTTGGTGTTGTTGTTGATGTACTTTGCATCCTCTTGAATCTCAGGGCAGTTGTTCCGTGAATGACCAGTGCCTCCACACTCTTCACATGTCATGCGAGATTCGTAGATGTGAATGACGTCTTCTTTCTTAGGAGTGTGTTCATCAAACTTCTTCATGAGTAGGTCAAGTTTGGCAGACAACATGTCTACTTCTTTCAGTTGATGTATTCCTCCCCTCTTGCGTGGGTGAGAGCGTTCCTCGTTCCATCCTTGGTTAGAGGCTATCTTCTCAATAAGTGTAGTAGCATTGTTGATAGTGAGTGACAAGAATGATCCTCCAGCAGCGGCATCCACATTCTCATGGGTACTTGAAGTGAGCCCGTGGTAGAAGGTCTGCATGAGTAGCCAATTCTCCATCCCATGGTGAGGGCATTTTGATATGTAATCTTGACAGCGTTCCCATGCCTCTGGGATTGATTCGTCCTATTGTTGCTGGAAAGTTGAAATCTTGGCACGGAGGGCATTTTTCTTGCCCACTGGAAAGAACTTTGCTAGGAAGGCAGTTGAACAGATCGCCCATGAGGTGTTTTTGTCTTTGTTGGCGTAGAACCATTGTTTCGCTTTTCCCAAAAGTGAAAATGGGAACAAGCGGAGTAGAATGGCGTCTCTTTCGACTCCCTTGATGGTGAAAGTGCTACAAATCTCCAGAAAGTGTTGGAGATGAGCGCTTGCATCTTCATGTGCCTTTCCGTAAAACTGATTAGCTTGCACCATGTTGATCAAAGCTGGCTTGAGTTCAAATCCGTTGTCTCCCACATTGATTGTTGGTCCAGTCCTGATGTTGGCAGTGGTTGGTGTAGAGAACTCACGGAGTATCTTGTCAGCCATGGTGTTCAACACTGGTGTTAAGCTTCTTCTTATCTGGTTAACTTCAGGAAGTGGTAGTGAGGGTCTCTTGAGTTTGCGTGTTGTCTTCTTCAGTAAAGCTTCGAGATCCTCAACGTAGTTATTTGGAAGTTGGAAACCAGTTATACATCACACCCTGCATAAGATAAAAGATAAACAAAGTCAGGGTAAGTCTGTTTGAGTAGAGATAAACAATTAGTGCATTATTACATGTGTGTAAATTAAATAATATGTTCTAGCTACCATTTTAATGCTGCTAATGCAATGTCCTAACAGTGTTCATAAAGATTTTAATGAATAACCCTAGGTACCATCCCTAATTGAATTGATGTGTTCCCCGGCAACGGCGCCAGAAATGCTTGTTGACACTCCTTAATGGAATCACTCTAAGAATGAACCTCATAAACAATAACCTAGTGAAGGCACTAAGAAGCATACGGGACACTACTAACTTCACTTAACGTCAAGTTGTCATCCCCAACATGAAGCTAGCAATGTGATTATATCCGAGCACTGGATCTAAAGATAAATATTTACTCGCAAGCGCACAGATAAATACACCCGTTGTAGAAGCATTTCACCCAAGCTAGTCTCAGGTATCGTTATTTATATTTGGCCTAGAGACTAATCAATTCAAAGTATGATGGTACTAAACTGATGAGGACTTAACAACAATTAATGTGGTACACACTTATGATAAAGACTGATAACACACTCATTACTCTAAACAGAGATCAGATAGTAAAGTAATGATAAATGGTAACAGAGAGCAGATCAATCAAAGATAATCCTAGAATAGTACTACCTAGTAAGTAATGATTAGAACATACATTAATAAGAAACATTCCTAAATTATTCTAATTACAAGTCATGGCATACATTGATTAGTGCAAACATATCTGACAATCATAGGCTAGGTCATATCATATTTATAATCAAGAGGCAACTCTATAGTAAAGGTGCCAAACAGAGTAACCCCTAAACCATGAGTTAACTGAGCCATACTAAACACTACATTCGGGAGGTGGAATACAAAGGACTCAACAGGAATGTCACACCCACGATCTACCACTCTATCCGAAACATAGGACACATTCGCAGATAAATAGTGTGTAGGCACCACGCCTACACAACATCTATCACCCACCCAATGATCATTAAGATGAGTGCTATACGAACATGAGTATAAACATAATGGTGAATTATCTATGCCAAATATATAATCAAAGCATACTATAAGCAATATAATTAAGAATATAATGGTTGATGTCTTAGTCATATCAATTGTATTGCTATCTAGAACATAGAGATGAACAATAAGATGAATTAGATCATCGAGAAGAACTATAGTACGAACTAGAACTAGATTATGAACTAGAAGATGAACTAGCCGATGAACTAGAACTAGACGACGAACTAGAACATAAACAATGATGAACAATGATGAACTAGAAGAGCAATTATGAATTAGATCCATAATGTTAATACAAGAGAGAAGTTCTTGGGTTTACCGAGCCTTCTCGTGACTAGATCTGGAATCCAAGCGAAGCTTGCCTCCTCTAATCCTATTCTATCTAACTATTCTAGGTGGATGTAGTCCTAGGTCTTCCGATTGATCTCCTTCTCTGGTGATGGCTTGATCTGATTGTGATGAATGAGATATTGATCTAATGATGCTCTGGAGAGGGGGGTCTGGGCTGCTTATATAGCCCTGGGTGAGGAACCGTGGTCGTTGGATCAAACCGACCTTAGGTACGGCTGAGATGCATCCTCGTAGGCGGTGGAGGAAGGTTCCAGAAGACAGAGTCCAGCGGGCCCAGGGGCCGACCGACCGGTCTAGTGGTGGGACCGGTCGGTCCCATTTGGCTGCCTCTCGGGGTGCCCGGCCTCCTGGTGTCTTCTGGTGTCCTCTAAATCCTTCTAGAGTATTCTTGATGCGTCGGTTCGGTTATCTCCCGTCGGTTTCCTTCTAGAGGAAGCAATCTGTGTTGATTTCCTGGTTTAGTCCCTGCAGAATCACAGTTCACCAAAACTCGTGGAATATTGTCAATTAAAACCTTAAACCTTTGCGAACTGAGCGTAGCTCAGCTGGTTGGGTTCCTTGTGGTGGAACCTGTCCACCCGGGTTCAAGTCCTCGACTTGACATGGGTGTTCGCATTTTCCTGGATTTATTCCAGGATTTAACGGCGCTATTCTTTCAGTGGTAGGTGACGTGCCCGTCGACAGCGAGGCGTCTGTGGTGACTTTGTCAATCTCGAGATTTGCCGGTCCAACTCGGTTCTTCAGAGGTGCTCATAGGGGTAGGGTGTGCGTGCGTGCGTTCATACTAGGGGTAGGGTGAATGCGTGCTCGTGTTTGTGAGCGTCTGCGTCTGTAACCGGGTCTCGCAAAAAAAACCTTAAACCTTTGTTGATGATTGAATTCATGCCCTTTTCATATTTATTTATACTTTAATTGTGATAGATAACCAGTGTCAACAACTCCCCCAAGCTTACCTTTTGCTAGTCCCTTAGCAAATAGTCACGATGAATCAGGAATTGCTACTATGCTTTCACACCTCAAAGGTACATATGTTCAAACAAAAATCTTCCCTTGGATTAGAGTTAACTATTCTGACTTTCTCATATTACCTTTAACTATGGAGCTTTTGCCTTCATCTGGGTCTTAAACAATTGAAAGATAGAACAATCAAGTTAAGTACTGTATCTCTAACTCTTCGATCAACCTTGATTCTGAGGTTTTTTTATATATATTTTCAAAATAAAAATCAGAGATTCTACTGTATGACACTCTCAAATCGCTCTTTTATATTTTATGATTCCTCACTAATGCATTTTCCTTCTTTTCTATGAATATATATCTGGAGCTTTTTAAGAAGTTAAAAGCATATCTTACCAAGTCAAAGTTCAAAGTTAGGGAGAAAGATGTCATACTCATAGATCAAGAACTTAGAACCTTTGAAATTTTGTCATCTCTTGCTGGCATATTTTAATTAGATGGACCATGGGCTATCATTCTTTTTTTCTCTTTCATATTTTTATCATAATTCCTGCGTATAAATATAAGTTATTCTAACCATGATTGCTAAACATAATTGCACTAATTGATGTAGTCTATGACCTATAGTTAGAACCATGTTAGGAAGTTAATCTATCTCTTTCTAGTTTTGGCTACGATCCGACCTTGGGTGAGAATGCTCTGTTGGAACTCTTTTATATGGTTTACTCTGTTCTATTATATTTATCTTATTTATCATTCTTGATTGATTCCTGTGTTGAGTATAGATCTAGTGGAACTCTTATCATAATCATACATGTGTGTGTCATAGTTGTAGATGTTTATCTCTTGTCACTCGTTAACTAACGATATGCATTGCTCCATTATAAATGAACGATACCTTGGAAACTCTTTCCATGGTGAAATGCTACAACAGATGTATTTTATCTGTGCGCTTGCGGATAATCTCATTTCATATTTTATAAGGGCGAGATCATAAATATCATCCACGTCTCTAGTGTTGCTGCTAGTGGTGATAGCCTAGCATTAAAGGTAATGTTGTTAGATTTGACTGTCAGCATTTCTAGCGCCGTTATCTGAAGTGATGCTAAGAGATGTCAACAAGCATTTCTGGCGCCATTGCCGGGAACCAAATGTGTGATTCCAAAGCACATTCCCTGATGTTTGGGAAATCCCTTAAGGAAATCCCATTGCCGGAGCCAATCGTTAAGATATACGAGTTTTCTAAGTTAGGTTCAGGAGATAATAGGATATAAGTTGAATACATAGGAACAACTGTACACACATGTTTATGATAATCGAGCCACACTATTGATCTTTACTCGAACAGGCTCACCCTGTCTTTTGCCTATTTCTTGAATATCTTATTGCAGGGTGATGTATGTCTAGATTTGATCGACCGGAAAACTACGTTGACAATCCTGAAGTTTTGATCCGAAAAGCCAAAGCCAACGCCAAGCTCAGGAAACCACCAACCACGTTGACCGAAGACACTCAGGCAAGAAGCTCAACACTAGTGTTAGAAGACATGGCTGACAAGACTCTCTGCGATTTCTCTACGCCAACCACTGCCAACATCAGGACTGGACCAACAGTCAATATCGAAACCGAGGGATTCGAACTCAAGCCATCTCTGATCAACATGGTGCAAGCCAGCCAGTTTTGTGGGAAAGCACATGAAGATGCAAGTGCCCATCTCCAACACTTCCTGGAGATATGCAGCACCTTCACTATCGAGGGAGTCACTAAAGACGCCATCTACCTCCGCCTATTCCCATTCTCACTTTTGGGAAGAGCGAAGCAATGGTTCTACTACAACAGGGACAAAAACACTACATGGGAGACCTGCTCCACTGCTTTCCTAGCAAAGTTCTTCCCCGTAGGCAAGACGAATGCCCTACGAGTGAAGATCTCAACTTTTCAGCAGCAATATGATGAATCTGTCCCTGAGGCATGGGAAAGCTTTCAAGACAACATATCAGAATGCCCACACCACGGGATGGAGAATTGGTTACTTATGCAAACATTCTACCATGGGCTCACTTCGAGTGCCCGTGATAATATCGATGCAGCTGTTGGAGGATCGTTCTTGTCACTCACTATAAAAGAGGCCACAACTCTCGTTAAGAAGATAGCTTCCAACCAAGGATGGAACGAAGAACGCACTCAACCGAAGAAGAGAGGAGGAATGCATCAACTCAAGGAAGTAGACATGATGTTTGCTCAGATAGACCTACTGATGAAGAAGCTCGACGAACGACACCAAGAGAAGAAGGAAGTCATGCACATCCACGATTCTCGCATGACTTGTGAAGAGTGTGGAGGCACTGGCCACTCAGGAAGCAACTGTCCTAAAGTCCAAGAGGATGTGAACTACAACAACAACAACAACAACAACAACAACAACAACAACAACAACAACAACTATCGTCCTCAACAGAATCAAGGATGGAATCAGCAACAGAGGCCCAACTACCAAGGTAATCACTCAGGTAACTACCAAGGTAACAACTTCAACCAACCGCCTTTAAGAGAAATGATTGTTAATCAAAATAAAGTTATTGATAATATGTCCAGAAAGATAGGTTCCAATGATAAAATACTAGAGACCATTAATAATAGAATGGAAAGCTTTACTTCTGCTATTAAGAATCAGCTTAGCTTTAATAAGATAGAATCACAAATTTCTCAGCTAGCCGCTTCTGTACCTGTAAGTGCAATCAAGCCCTAATTGTGGGTTTTGGTGGTAATGACCACATGATTGAAGAACTAATGAAATTTACCAAGATGACAAGCAGGTTGATAATGAGAAAGGATGGTGCACGTGTGTTGGTGGACCCTTCATACTTTATTTCATCGGTTCCGGACTCAAAGTGATACAACAAGCTTTTTCATATGAATTGAGTTATAGGATTGCCGTACTATCAAGGGGCAATGCAGACATACTGCTATGGATGAATGATATGTGCTCAAAACCAACCCTAGCCATCCTTGCTTTCTTACCAAAGACATCTGCATGAATTCTGATCTTTTTTGTCTGTCTGGTAGGCGCGGTAGTGCTGCTCCAGGGCGCGGCAGTGCCAAGCTAAGGCCGGCACTGCCGCGACTTGTTTCAGCCGTTGGATGGCAGGGGGTATTTACTCCACCTTCCTGCCACCCCAATGGTCATCCACGACCATAACTCTTCTCCTACCTCCAGACAAGGCTTCCTCTCCCCATTGAAGGCCCCTAAGCTCTCTCTCACCAAATCTTTGATTCCCATTGATTCCAAGTGAGTTAGAGGCTCAAACCTTCACCAAAGAGAAGCCCTAGCTGAGATCTACTTCCTAGAGCACTTGATTTGAGCCATAGCCGGTGGATTTGCTTCTATTACTCTTGGGTTCTTGGAACCCTAGCCGGCTAGGCGTCGCCCTTGAGCTAGCCAACTTGTGTGGCGTCCTTGGGAGGTTTGTAATCACTTGTGCAACTAGTATTATTACCCCTCACCTTAAGGATTTGGTTCCTTGACTTGAGAACGAGGAAGAGTTGCAAAGCTCATGACCTAAGTGGTCATCCTCAACAACGTGGAGGTAGGCAAGCCTTGGTGGCGAGCTGAACCACGGGATAAATCACTTGTCTCTTGCGCTTACATATTGTTATTCATTGTACTTGTGAGCTTGTGATAGATTCTAGGGTTTGGCTCCGATCTACTTCATACATCATATTAGGCTTGGTTGAGTTGGTTCTGCTGGTTCAGGAAACCTAGTGTAACATTTCCATTCATATAGATTTGGCTTCCTGTTGCTGGATTTTGAATTGCAGGCTCGGGCAAGTTATCTGCGCGGCAGTACCGGGCTGAGGCCAGCAGTGCCGAGGAGCGGCAGTGCCGGGCTCAGGGCGGTAGTGCCGGGCTCTACTGATTAAGTTTTGAGCTGGGATTTTTGAGAGGCCTATTCACCCCCCCCCCTCTAGACCACACAGGTCCTTACAGTACCTGTGACCGAAAAAGGTAAGATTCTGAGGAATCCGGAAGAATTAGAAACTACAAATCTTGTAGACATTTTCAATGCAGGAGATTACTTCACAACTCCGCCAAGGCCAAAGTACAAAGGATGGGGAGATGAGAATCTGCCCAAGAAGAAAGGAGATCCAGGGAGACCTGTCATCCCGATCACCATTGGACCCCATACCTTTGACGCAGTCGTCTGTGATCTTGGAGCAATTGTCAACATTATGCCTAAGGTAATCTATGAGAAAATTCATGGTCAACCATTGTCGTACACAACCATGTGTTTGCAACTTGCAGATCAAACACTTTGCTACCCCAAGGGAATCCTTGAAGATGTTCAAATACAAGTTAGACACTCTTATGTCCTAGTGGATTTTGTGATAGTGGAAACTGGAGGAGATGAAAGAGCACCTATCATCTTGGGAAGACCATTCCTAAGTACAGCTAAAGCCATCATCTACACCAAAAGCGCCAAGATCTGCTTCACGATCAACAATAGGAAGGAGAGGTTCAGTTTCAAGAATCGCACACTCAAGACTCGTGTACACCCACAGACATCATATGAGTACGAGGATGCACCTGCTGCCCCGAAGAAGAAGAACAACTATAGAAGGAGGAGGAACAAGACGAAGCCACAAGAGCAAGAACCAGTATGGATGGTCAACATTGTTGAACCACCAAAAGACACCACTCAACCTCCACTACGCCTTGAGAAGCTGTACGATCCAGGAGTACCTGCCATTGACTGCATGATCAAGGAGAGTACCTTCTACAAAACATTCTGTGACATCGGCTCAAGTGTCAACATATATCATGTCTACGATAACATATAAACATTTATTTCGTGATGCACCACTGGAGCTAACATACTTGAAGGTAAGGCTAGCCGACCAAACAGTCCGATTTCCGGAAGGAATGGTGGAAGACGTCATAGTCAGAATTAGAGGTCACGAAGTCCCCACAGACTTCTTGGTTCTCGACATGGGACAAGACGATGATGTCCACCTCATCCTAGGAAGACCGTTCCTGTACACTACGAGTGCAATAATCTACATGAAGCAAGGGGAGATCCATTTTCACTTTCTTGGAGAGAAGGTACGATGCTACTTCGTTAACTACATACCTAACGAAGAATCTAAGAAGAGTAGAAGTGAAAGACGCCGCTATCAACGCCAAAGAAGACAAGCCATCAAGAATGAAGAGGTCAATCACATAGAAGAAGCTAGTGGCACTATCCCAGGGAAGAAAGAAGAAGAGACACCTCAAGACAGTGAACAACAGGAAGTAAAGACTCAGACCAAGAAAGTGTAACAACCCACAAATTTCTACCTCAAAAATCCCAACCACAAAATTTTTTCTTTTCTTTTTACCTTGCATGATGAGTGAGACAACTTACTTGTAATCATCCTTAAGCATATGCATTAACATTAGTAGCATAGTAAATAACTAACTAACCAATTAATAAGCATATGTGATTTGGCTCTTCTTGGACTTTTGTGTGAAATGCATTAAAACATATATAAACATAATCTATATAAACTGTTACATGAAAATCCCATAATCCTCAACCTAAAGACAATACAATTGGATAGAATTAGTTTAAACACTAAACTAATCTGGAATAAAACAAACAAATGAAAATGTAAAAGAAAGAAGAAATGGAGAGGAGGCCGGTTGGGCCAGAACACCACGCACACGGCCCAACCGACCAGCACAGCGCGCGGCACCAGCCTCGCGTGCACACACGCGACGCCCACGCACGCGGCCCAGGCACACACGACCGGCCCAGCGTCCGCACGACCGAGCCCAACCGCGCGCGGAGCTGCTTCGCCATCGCTTGAGTACCGCCCACGCTAGCTCTGTAGCGCCGACAACCCGACCCCACGCGTCAGCGAGCGTCGCACTGTTCTTCTTCTTCCGCAAGTCGAAAGGCAGAGCACGGCGACAGAGGCGGCCCCACCGTGCCCCCCTCGGCCGACCGGCTCTAACAAACTCGCCAGCCTGTTCCCCACTGTTCGAATTAGAGCCGTGCGAACTCCGAACACCTCACGGCCCTCCGATCGAGCAGACCCCACCCGATCTCCGTCCGCCACCACATGAGCCGCCGGCTATAAATCCCCACCTACCCTCGGCGACTCCCTTCACCAGCATCGCCACGCCGTGGCGCAACAACCCCGTCACACACCGTGAGAGAAATTCGAGGGCGGGGGAGGAAGGAAGCCGGAGGCGGGAGACGGCAGGGCGCCGCCGCGAAATCCGTCGGCGCCGAGGAAGAGGACCGCGAGCGGAGCACGGGGAGAACCAGGAGCTGCACGGCACTGCAACCGGAGCTTCACGGCATCGAATCGCCCTGCACCGCTATCCTATCTTCGCCACCACCACGGTAAGCCACATGCCACCTCCGCCATCTTCGTCCTCTGCATCGGCCATGGCGCCCGTACCGGAGCGCGCAGGCCAGAGCCTCTACCGGCTCGGAGCGAACTCACGCCACCGCGCACACGTTGCTGCCTCATGAACCGCACCCGAATTAAGTAGGGAGACCGAGCTCACGACGATGAAACACATACACGTCGCCGCGGACTGACGCGCCGCGGCGAACCAGTGTCCCAAACGCTATAGCCTCTGGAGTCGATGCTGGATAGCCGATTGAGATCACCACTCGAGGTAGATCCCGTGCACGCGTTAGTTGAAGCCATAAACCGAGGAGCCCTCTAGCAGAGGGGGCGAGACGCCGTCGCGACTGGGCATGCCATGGCGAGCCTGTGCTCCAGTTGCCACGGACCTCGTTTTGGGAAACTAACTGGCCGTATAGCATCACCGAGAGATGGAGAACACCGAGCGCGTCGTAGAATTAACTGGTGCCCGTTCATGAGCTTGTTCCGATGTCGCATGGTCGCACCGCTGTGTGCCGCCGTGCGGGATCATACGCATGGAGCTGCTGCCGAGTTTACCGAGGCCAACAACATGATCTGGAGGCAGTAGAGGAGATGGGAAGGAGACCGTATGATTGAATTTGGTTGGGGAGAAGCGGAACCAGCCGAACGGCATATCACCGCCGCGGCACCGCCGCCAAGTCACCTACGCTGGCCGCTAGGATCACCGGATCACGGAATTAGTGATTTGGATCGAATCACAGTAGAAACACGATCACGCTGGAGCTCAGAATCGAGTCCGAAGGGGCGAAGTTGAACACCGGCGCGAACTCGCCGTTGGCGGGGCGCCGTCGTAACGAAACAGAGGAGAAAGGGGAGAGAACGCCGAGGCTCGAGGCTGAAGGAGACCTCGAAGCAAAGTCCGTCTCGCCCGAGGCTCGGGGTTGAAGGAGGGCTCGGTGCAAAACACCGATTCGCCCGAGGCTCGAGGTTGAAGGAGGGCTCGGTGCAAAACACCGATTCGCCCGAGGCTCGAGGTCGAAGGAGGCCTCGGTGCAAAACACCGATTCGCCCGAGGCTCGAGGTTGAAAGAGGGCTCGGTGCAAAACACCGATTTGCCCGAGGCTCGAGGTCGAAGGAGGCCTCGGTGCAAAACACCGATTCGCCCGGGGCTCGAGGTCGAAGGAGGCCTCGGTGCAAAACACCGATTCGCCCGAGGCTCGAGGCCGAGGGAGGCCTCGACTTACTCGAGGGTAGCGACCTCGGCATCATCGACCGAGGGAGGCCTCGACTCACTCGAGGGACGCGAACAGAAGCGTCCGAGTTGACGTAATGCTGACGTCATGATGACACCAACACCCGTTGACCAAGTCAACGCTGACCGCGGACCCACCTGTCATTCACTGACACCAAACGGACCAGTCACAGAGCGACACGTGTCAGCACCTGGTTAAATCGGCCATTTGTTATTTTCAGAAAATAGAATAAACTTCGGAAATTCATAACTAATTCATACAGACTCCAAAAATAGTGGTTCAAGTTGCTAAATTCATCTAAAATCGAGATCTACCTAATGGTACCATGTTTGAGTGCATTTGGATCTTTTGAATTTTCATTCGTTCTTTGTGCTATTCTATAGATGTCGCTAATGCGACCGTTTTCGTACGTTTTCAGAGCCGGAAGGGACGCCTGACAACGAGGATCACGTCTACGAGGAGGAACAAGACCACGATCAATCTCAAGGTGCCACAGCCCATCCAACCTCGTAGATCCCATTACGCATGCTAAATTACATTTCTAATTTACTGATGCTCAGTATAGAACTTGCATGATAGATTGCTTGTAAGCCCATACCTTGACGCAACCTATCCCCTGCTACCCAGCTGATAGGATAGACACACGCGCTGTAAATACTATCTTGATTATATTTATTTGAGCTACGGTGAAAACCGGTGCATAATGTTATACGGTGTATATCGGGGAGTGTGCTGCGTGTGTTTTGGGTGAGTATGGTGGTGAGGGTTGTGTCGACCAAGCCGGAATATATGACGAGCCTGGTGCGAGTCTTGCCGTGGGGCATATCTGGATGCCCCTGTGGTGTGAAACCTGTGGCGGGTTAAATGGTGACATGAGGTGGATCTGGGTGTGAGCCGCTGGTGGAGCCCAGATCAGGAGCGTGCTGTGGTGGCACATATAATGAAAACCTTTGAGGAGACATTCCGGCTTAGTCACCCTAGGTGGAACGGGGACCTGACCACGGGGAATACCTTTACATGCCACTCGCTCCTTATGGACGGGGACGGTCGGACTACCTGGTAGGGTAATGCCACTACTGCTAGGCGAGAGAGTGCGAGGAAGGTATGGGTATCAGAGTCCCACACCCTTCCGAGACGATCACGGCTCCCCCTTCGGGAGAGGGATCGTGACTTCACAGACTTAGCCACCCAGACATACTTGAGGTGAATCCAGGGCTGAGTGGTAGAGTGGCATTACTCTAGGCTGGCAAGCGGCCGGTATCCGCCTAGGCACATCTGGGGTGCTGATGATGGCGATCTTGTGGATATTGTAGAACCTCTGCAGAGTGTATGGTTGATCGATCGATACGTTAGCCAACTTGTTGGTTGCGGACCCTTTTTCCCTGACTTGTTTCCGACTAGTGAGAGCTTCTCTTTTCCCCCTCTGGTAAGAGTGTGCCGGCCGTGAGTCAGGTGAGACTGCGGGCCGTTGAGACAAAGGCTGGGAGGGAGCTGGCCTCTGTCGACTGAGCGAGAGCATGTGTGTGTGTGGGAATGGTGTATTGGTGATGGATTCGGTGATAAGTTAAAATGGTGAAACATGATAAACATACATAATTATTATACTGTTATGCATAGGGAAAACCTAGCCTGCTAGGTCTGAATTTCATTTACCTGTTGCATCCACTACCACATATAAATCATATAGGATGGGAAAGTGTGGCCAGTACAAATCGTACTGAAAATTGAGGTTTCAGGTTCCGAGGAGGAGTACCACTCCGAGGAGTTCGAGGAATAGGGGGTTTTCGCTTCTACGCTCAAGTTAGAGTTCGATCGTGCTTCTTCGTCTACTTCAAGCTGTTCCGGATGTTGTTTATCTAAATTTTCGCCTGTTGGCGATGTAATAAATGTATTATCGTATTAAGTACTTTTATTATTCGAAGTATGGATTATTGATATTTGACTGGATTATCGGGTAATTTGACTCAAAAGAGTTTTATTACACTTGACTCTGTGGATTTTCCCTTCGTGGAAAATCAGGTCATTTCAGAAAGTATGGAAGAAAAAGATAGCGCCTAAAGAGGAACAATCAGAAACAACTTTCCAAACATCTGATACACCTCGGGAGGTCTAAACCAAGGGAATGTCCGGTTTGTCAGACCTAAATATCCGAACCTTCGCCAAAAGCTAAAATCGGTAGTTATCCTCATAATTAAATTTTCTGCATATTTATCATATTTAATTCTTAATCATTTACTGCATCATCATATTAATTATTGCATCATCCATAAGCATTTTAATTTCTGCATTATATTAGAAAAGAAAATAAAAATAATCATATTGCATTATCGCATTGCATCTAAAAATATAAAACTCTTTAAGCCCCATGTGAATAATTCAATTGTTTATTGTGGAGGCACAAAAAAAATGTTTCTTACTTTTTGCATCTGCATATGAAAATAGAAAATCAAAAAAATATATATTAAACTCTTGTTGAATCATGCTTGCTTAAACATCTATGAGGCTCGAGAAAACATAAATGGTTTTACCACTAACTCTTAATCAATTCCACGAGTTTTGTTGTCTATTTAAGTTTAGTAGGAATCAATGAGAAGGCCAGATAACTTCATCCATTCTGAAGAGACAAAACAAACAACTTTCCATAAGGACCAGAGGAGTGAAATACATCGACGCTACCAAGAGAACAAACACACAAGCATCTAGCTTGGGGGGAAAAGGCTCTCCCATTATCCGAGGTAATATATCTATATATTTTCAAATTTTATTTAAAAACAGAAAACACCAAAAATATGTGAGCACATGAAGGCTCACTCATAGAAATAAAAACCCTAAAAATATGTGAGCACATTAAGGCTCACCCTTAAAAAGAAAAAAGAACAAAAATATTCGGGCACATGAAGGCTCGACGCTATCGAAGGGATTAGCTTGGGGGAGACGCACCTCCGTTATCTTCGCTATTAAGGTATGTTACTATTGCTATTATTATTATTATTATTATTATTATTATTACTAGCCTTTATATATTATTATATCTTTATTAGTCTTTATATATTATATATTAGAGTGTGTGTGTTTAATGTTAGAGTCAATAAAAAGAACAATGATGATCTATAAAAGCTTGCCCTAAAATAATTGAGCTCTAGGATAATAAAATTAATTTGGATGGAAATGATGAATAGTTGCTCTGCCGTAATTCTTTTCAAGTGCCTAGTGTTCAGTCTTGAATTTTCTCGAGTTTTGAATGAGATTGTTTTAACATGAGAATTTACTTTGAATCTGAGACTTGTGGGTTGCAAAAGTTTTGACTTAAGTCTAGGTGTTTCACGAGTATGATATGAAAAGGTTGAACTGCTATTTATCTTCTTCCTAGTGATACTAGAGTTCTGTAGATTTATCTTTCGAAAACTTAAAAATGCTACATGATGAGATGTTCTATGATGAGTGTTTGAAATTCCTAGCACAACGTGATATACATGCCTGTTAGACTAGGAAGTCCACTTTTCATATTTACTGCTTGCATATGCATTGAGTATTGTCAAATCGTGTTGACCCTTAGAGACTCATCATACAGTTAAAATCAAGATCACGTACACACCACCCATATATGCTACTCCCACACTAGGATTACGCAACAACATGCCTTCCATTAGATCCACTCAAAAATGTTTCACTTCTACACTGGGAGTGAACAACAAAAATATTTCCCTTCATCCATATGACCTTTTTATGCCTTCATTGCCATTCATAAATACTCCAAGTTATCATTATTATCTCTTCAAATTTTGTGCTGCAAAAAGATGCATGGGTTATGCAAAAGTTCAAAAAAAAGACAGAGAAACGAAAAAATGGACAAGTGTCCTACAGTAGAATTAGGGGTATTTCGATACCCACATTAAAAAAATGAAAGGTAGCCCATGTTGTCTCTAGCAGAAGTTATACAAGAGAGAAGTATCTGCAAGGAGTAAAGTAAGCAAAGGTCTACACCCATTATCCATCATTTTGTTTTCATCATCACTGTGTTTTCACCCTCACATTTGTTTACCACCATTATTCCACCATACACATCCATTCCACGTATAGGTCCACACACATGCACATCTTGATTTGATTGTATGCCAAGTTTTTTTGGATCCATGCTTTGACTTTGCAATATATGCTATGTAAGTACGTACAGGTTGACTCCCACCTATGAACTCCACAAAAAGCTTATTAGTTATAGAGTGAGAGAAGACACAACATTCACTGCCTTGGATAGAATCCACAAATACCACAGATGAGAGACTTGAAAGGATCATATGAAGGAATCTCTGAGTTTTATTTTGAAAATCTTACAAAACTCCAGAATGAAGGTAGATCGAAGAGCTTGAGACATAGTGTTTAACTTGATCGTTCTGCTTTTCAAATTGCTTAAGACCCAAGTGAAAGCTACAAGCACCACAGTTGAAGGTAAGAGGTAAGTTTGAAAGTTAAAACGATTGATTCTAGTTCAGAGGAAAATTTTTGTTTGAACACTTGTGTACTTTTGAGGTGTGAAAGCATAGCAGCAACTCCTGATCCATCATAATATATCATCTAAATGTTTGCTAAGGGACTAGCAAAGGTTAAGCTTGGGGGAACTTGTTGACGACAGATAACTCCTATTTTAAACCGTCAACTAACCTCATAAATGACCCGCAATGATCCAAAGAGTATAGCTATAGGGTTTGATTCTAACGAGTTCCACGAGTTGTGTAGTTCTCACTTGTTTTGCAGGATATTCAATATTTCATCATAAGAAAGTATCTCAAGTGAAGAATTAGAGCACACCAGTGAGACGAGCTCGTCGAGACGATCGCAACGGATATGCCACTTGCCATATTTGGAGTCCCAGAGCAAGAGTCCTCGATGAATACGACCAGGAAGACTCTGGAACCTTCTAGAAGCCTTATCCATATAAAGATCAGGGGTGTAACAGATAAGATTCCAATAGCTACAGAATACCAGAGATATCCAGGGACCAGACAGAAAGAAGACGACAAGGAATCCTTCCACGCCAAGACTCGTTGCGCAAACTTACCAAACAAGGACTCAAGACAAACAAGGAAGGTGTTAGAAGACTTGCGGACGAAGGAGGAGGCAAGCGGCGCCAGGGGGAGGCCGGCCGGCCTCAACCCTAGGCCGGTCGGCCTGGGCCCACATGGAAGCCCCTCCGTCTTCGTGCGGCGTGACCTAACTGACCTCTACTTTGTATCTTTGCCGTTGTTCAACGTCGGTTTAATCCGAGGGCTACGGTTCATCCCACCGAGCTATATAAGAAACCCGAGACCCCCCCTCTTGTATCAATCAAGCATCAAATTCATATCTCATAGCATAGATCAATCAATTAGAGGAGAGGTAGCCTAGACAACCAGGAGCTCCATCATCCGAGGGCGTAGCTAGAATGGAATTAGAAGAGTCAAGGAAGCTCGAATTCCGGATCTAGTCAAGAGGAGCTAGGTAATTAACCTTGTCTTCTCTCTTGTATCAACATTGTTCTTCTAATTGTCTAATTGTCTTCTAGTTCATTATCTTGTGTTCTAATTGTGTTCTAGTTCATCTTCTAATCTCTTTAGTTCATCTCTGTGTTCTAATCTAGTTCTAATTACCTCTCTAGTTCATCTATGTGTTCTAATCTACTTCTAGTTGTTCATCTAGTTCTTATTCTTCTCCTAAGTTCTTGTTCTAGTTGATACATGTCACGACTTGTTACTATTTTGTGTTCATAATTATAATGTTCATCGTCTACTTTGATTATATGTCTAGCATAGCTAGGGTATCTTTATGTTTATGCTCTTGTTCGTATAGCGCACATTCTGTCGATCACGGGGTGAGTGGTCAACATTGTGTAAGCATGGTGCTTATACGTTGTTTACCTACAAACACACCCTATATTCCGGGCCAGCAAGTGGTAGATCGCGAGGGTGACTTTTATAGCCTTGTTGAGTCCTTTGTAGTCCATTCCCCGAATATAGGGCAAGTAAGACCTGGTCACCCGGAGGTGATAGGCTCTGGATCTGATCCTCCATGCGTGATGTCTCCTGCGTATAAATATAAGTTATTCTAACCATGATTGCTAAACATAATTGCACTAATTGATGTAGTCTATGACCTATAGTTAGAACCATGTTAGGAAGTTAATCTATCTCTTTCTAGTTTTGGCTACGATCCGACCTTGGGTGAGAATGCTCTGTTGGAACTCTTTTATATGGTTTACTCTGTTCTATTATATTTATCTTATTTATCATTCTTGATTGATTCCTGTGTTGAGTATAGATCTAGTGGAACTCTTATCATAATCATACATGTGTGTGTCATAGTTGTAGATGTTTATCTCTTGTCACTCGTTAACTAACGATATGCATTGCTCCATTATAAATGAACGATACCTTGGAAACTCTTTCCATGGTGAAATGCTACAACAGATGTATTTTATCTGTGCGCTTGCGGATAATCTCATTTCATATTTTATAAGGGCAAGATCATAAATATCATCCACATCTCTAGTGTTGCTGCTAGTGGTGACAACCTCGCGTTAAAGGTAATGTTGTTAGATTTGACTGTCAACATTTCTAGCGCCGTTATCTGAAGTGATGCTAAGAGATGTCAACAGGGAGGACATTGGCTTGTGGTCGACGGGGGAGGTGTCTTCGTCCTTGTTGCTTCCCCCGTCGTGCCTCCCGGTTGCTCGTTCGTGCTTGGCTGGCTTGTCGTTGTCGTGTTGTCCCCCTTACGGGCCTCTGAGCTTCCTGCCTCATTGACCGAGCCGATCGGCGGACTGTTTGGAGGCGGGGGAGACACTGTGCCCATGTCCTTGCCCTTTTCCTTTTCCCCGCCATCGCCTTCTACCTTGTCATTGTCCCCGCCTTCACTACCGTCTTCTCCTTTGTCCTTTCCCTTGCCCTTGTCTCCGCCCTTTTCTTCGCCATCATTGCTGTCGTGATCCGGATCTTCCGGAGGACAAGATCCAACTACTGATGGTTGTAATGCTGGTGTCGATGTTGGACTCGGTGTTAGAGCAATGATCTCGATGTCCTCGCGGTTCCATAGGACTTCCATTCCAATTGCCTGCCCTAGGTGCCCGACCGATTGTAGATTGGGATGGTCCAACTCAAAATGTTCCTGGTCGAGAACGTTCCATAACGGGGTCACGACCACATAGTCTTCAGGGATGTCTTGTTTGTTGAAGTCGTGGATATCGTGGGATGCAAGTACGCATCCCTCGGCCACCACCATCTTCTTGGACCTTCCGAACGGGATGAGGAGTTGGACATGTTGGTTTTCCTAGAAATCCTCATTCGAGACCCTTGGGCGATCCTCGTTCATCGGTAGTAAGGTTTTCCGTTCCTTTGCTTGAGGTTTGGGCAGGCCATGGTGGTCAAACATCTTCGACCTCATCGCAACCATCTCCGGGAAGTTGCTCGTGAAGGCTTCCTTTATTGAGCTTTTGATCATTTCGGCCCCGCCTTCATTGAAGCCCTTCTTATATAACTCATCTTTATACCTCTGCCTGGACTTGTATGTGGCCACGTCGGATTGCCACGACTCAACCGACTTCCAGCTCATCTTCGACCTGACACCACAAATGCGGCCACGGTGCTCGGGGGTTCCTAGGACCTTGGTGAGCAAGTCCCCAACGGACCACAATGCTATCCTTAAGCTTTGCTTTGTCCATCAAAGTCTTCTCGACGTCCTCGAGGTGGGGCTCATTAAACTTGGTCGCCCCAGGCTTCAGCCTCTTTGGAATGTGGGCCCTCATGTAGTCCTTTGCCCTTGGGGTTGATGCCCTCATACGGATCTGGACCCCGACAGCCTGTCTTGCTTGTTCTTCTTGCTACCACTTGGTCATATGGCCGGCAAAGCCAGTCATGCCCAAGTGGTGAGGATTCTTGTTCCTCTTCGCGAGCTCATTGAACTTGGCGCTCTTTTCCTCTGCTTCTTGTGTCTTTCTCATTTCACAGAAAGTGTCCCATATGTCTGCCTTGACCATAGTGTACTTCAGCAGTGGCGACTTCCCCTTCTTCAGGTAATTTCTAGTCAGCATGGACCTGAAGCTGTGAAGCGCAGTCGACACCACGTGCAAAGCCCACTCCTGGCACTTCTCCATGTCAGCTGAGGGCGGATATCTGAATCTCCTTGTGACCTCACCCCATACATTGTTTTTTATGTCATCTGGTACGTCGTGCCAATTGGGCCAAGTGATCTCCACCTTGTCCTTGGCTATACATGCCACTTGATTGTTGAACTTGCCAATGACTGTATCTGGAGCTATTGGGTTTCCCTCTGGCCTCACCTCATCGATGACATGCACCTTGTTTGCTTTATCCAACTTGTGCCTCCCGTGTTGTCCCCTCACCCTCTTCTGGCCCTTAGATTTGGACGAAGAGGTTGTCCTAGAGGGAGCCGGGGCTTCTTCCTCCCTGACCGCGTCTTCGTCCCTAAACTCGAGCTGACGAGGCACAATCGGCATCTGTTGACAAGAGTCTCTTGCCTTTGGTTTTTTCACACGCGTCATTGTACATGTTAGAAAGCCAGCGTGTGGAGAAAACCTCGAGGTCGTAACTATGTGCTTCGTCCGCCCCCGGTTCGTACGTCGGATCGTTGTCCACCTCTGTACGCTGCTTCTTCGGCGGTGGAATCACGGACGCCCCGCTCATCAAGCTGGTTGATGAGGAGCTTGGGGTAGGGTCCCTCCATTTGTTTGTTTTGTCTTCCGCCATTTCGGTTCTACATATACACAGAGGTATATAATATGATCAGTTCAAAGCTTTTTAATAAAAAATGATGCGTATAAGTTTTTGGCTCAGATTTGCCCCTAGGTCAACACGTCAATGCTAAACTGGTTACTTATAAAATACAAGTCATCCTAGTCTAGCAGCTGACTGATCCGCATAGAAGTAGGGGCAAATTGATCATCATCGCCGCTGCCTCAGCATAGAAGGGGTCACATCATCACATTTGCCACTACCTCAGCTTACAAGTTCAAAAAGAATCATCAATGCAAATGCCATAGTAAAGAGTAGTACAGTAGTAGAAGAGAGGAGTAGTATACGGAGGAGTAGTACAGGGAGAGAGGATTAGCATAGGGAGAGGAGTAGTATAGAGAGTAGTAGGGAGATAGAGTAGTATAGACAGTAGTACAGTAGAAGAAGAGAGGAGTACTACACGGAGAGGGGAGTAGTACAGGGAGAGAGGAGTAGGGAGAGGAGTATAGGGAGAGCAGAAACAAAAAAAATTAAAGTAGTATAGAGAGGAGTAGGGAGAGGAGTAGTATAGAGAGGAGTGGTACAGGGAAAGAGTAGTAGGGAGAGTAGTATAGAGAGGAGTAGGGAGAGGAGTAGTATATAAAGGAGTGCTATAGAGAGGAGCATAACAAAGAGTAGTATATTATAACAAAGAGTAGTATAGAGAGGACAAGTATAGAGAGTTGGTAAAGAGTACTACTGCAGAGAGTAGTAGCACAGAGTACTAGTAGTAGAGACTAGACATTTGCATAGACTACAGTAGCATCACAAGGCACCATAGGCAGCAAATACAGTAGCATCACTGGGCATCATAGCTAGTGGCAAATGCATATAGTGTAAAAAAACATCAAATTGCATCATTAGCAGGAAATAAAAAGGCATAACCCAAAGCATAACTGAAACATAGCAGAGAGTAGTAGTACAGGAGAGGAGTATAGGGAGAGCATAAACAAAAATGTGGTCAAATTAGTTTCAGAAATCCAAAGATGCCCCGAAACCCAAAGCAGAGGAGTAATAAAGCATAACTGAATAATCATATATAGGGAGAGCGTAGTGACTAAAAATTAAGAAATGAATAACCCAAAGCAGTGACTAATAATTAAGAAATGATAGAACCATAGATGATATCAGTGACTATATTAACTAAGTCATTTTTACCAGTTAGCTATCATAGAACCATAGATCATATCAGTTAGCTATCATAGAACCATATATCATATCAGTTAGTTATCATAGGACAGATTTGACATGAGTCTTACAAAATCCATAACTCCTAATTTAACAGACCTAAAATAGATGCAGCCACACCAATTTATAAATAAGATCAAAACAGGCAGTGAGTCTGCTAACAGGTAGTGGTATGTGCTTGCTACATTACTCTTACCAAACAGACTGGACTAATAGTGATGTTGTACAGAATGATACAAAAGCTGAACATAAACTATCACATGAGAAATGAGATGCAGCAAGAACCTTTTCATTTTGTTGAATGCTGAATACTATATTTTTTTAGAGAACCTGGGGGAAAACTACATCTGAAGAAGCTGGATTGTTCACTATAAGCTTTTGATCCAACCGAGTTTAGCTTAGATGTCAAGAAATAATAGTACTTGCGTTTGATCCAAATCAGAGTTCAAAATAACAAGTTCAACTAGTCATTTTTTTAGGAAGAGACAAAAGTCATCTACAACAATGAAACTAAGACAGAAATACAACATGGCAAACGCAGAGAGAAATCACACATATATATATAAACCTTCATGATAGAAATGTTATTCTAACTTTCAAGGAACAAATGTTATTCTTCAGATTATCAGATATATAACAACTATCTGATCAAATAGTAATCCAACTTGGCTTGTTGCCTTTACTGAATATATGACTCTGTGTGTAACCAACAGGGGTATCTAGTTAGAGACCTATATATATGTAGAATTTGCATCAGGAGTTAGACAGTGACACAACTTCCTCTATCAGCAGCAACATTATCATATTATTTTTCTACAAGCTAGAGAAACGGGAAGAGGAGACATTTTATATATAACAGATAAATAATGAACATGTCAATCCATGGGTGTGTTGTGATCTCTGATCATCGATGCTATAAGTATCATAAAAGAACTCTGAACTGAACTCTAGAAAGGTAAAGCTGTGTCCATCCAAACTAGAGTAACAGTCTCGCGTGCTACTGTATTCATCATAAGGTGAAGTAAAACTAAGCTACACTGACAGAAGAAGTGAAGTTTTATCTAACGGGAGGTTGGAGCGAGCAAGGAAGAGAAGGCGTACCTCTCCTCAGGTCGGTGGCGGAGGTGTTCCTGGTGGGGGTCGAGGTCGAGGCGTGCCTCCGGCTCCGCGGTCGGCGGGGTGGCGTGCCTCCGGTGTGGTGGTGGCGTGCTCGAGGCGTGGCTCTGGCTCCGGCGGCGCTAGGGCACCAACAGCGGAGGAGGAAGGGCGCGGACGAAGGGTGGCGCAGGGGCGCTAGGGTTTCGGTCGGGCGGCGCACTGCTTCCTCGGCGAGGGCGAGTAAGGGAGGAGGATAGAGGGACGAGGAGGACGGGGTGAGGAGGACAGGGGCGGTGGAGGAGGACGGCAGCGGCAATGGCGATGACGGCGACGGTGGTGAAATTCGACAGGCTTTCGGGGTGAAATGACGATGCGCGAAGGACTAAAGTGTCCTTCGGTGTTGCGGCTTATATAGGCAGGGAATAACCGCAGCGGGCAACATAAGGAGCCCGCTGCGGTTAATATTTACCGCAACGTGCTTCTTAAGTTGTCCGCTGCGGTTAAAACGAACAACCACAGCGGGCACATTAAGATGCCCGCTGTGGATATGACAAAGATTTGTAATTAATAATAATATTACAAAATTTGTTATTAATAATATTAACTTATTAATAAGTCAGTAACAAATTGAGATATGTTATTAATAATATTAACGTATTAACAATAATCTATTACAAAACTTGTCTCGAATACTATTACATAGCTTTCCACTACTTTATTACAAAACGTGTGGCATATATATGAATATACATCTTATTTTGGTGTTGGCGCTTTCACGGACCGCTTCTCACCATCGGGACGGGCCCATGGCTTCATACCGCTCTTGTTGCAACGGTCCTCAACGGCCTTGATCTTCTTTGCAAAATCGGTAAAAAGCTGGAGCTCTGCATAGTATTGTATTGTTCTGAGATTTGGACCCCATCAGCTCCAACAATCCGCTGCTTTCCTGACACGACCACATGCCTCTTTGGGTCCTCCGGATAGATATAGTAGGCCACTTGCACGACATTGGTTGCAAGTACCCATTGGTCATCTTTGTACCTGATACTTTTGAGGTTCACGGTGGTTAGCCCGAAACTGTCGACCGCAACCGCTTTCGGGTTGACCCAGTGGCACCGGAAGACGGTTATGCATACGTCCCTACCGTAGTCAAGTTCCCATATTTCTTCGGTCTGCCCATAGTATTGTGTCCTCGTGTTTGTGGCCTCGTTGACGCCCTCATATCAAACACTATTGTTCTGTGTTGCGCTCTTCTTGTCCTTCTCTTTCTTGTGCTCGTTCTGGACCCATGCCTCTGTGCGTTGTCCGTCATTAGCGGCGCGAATCTCTTCTATGTGCCTCTTGACATATTTCTCCATGCTCACCAACTGATGAAGGATGTTGTAATGAGCTTGTTCAACCTCCTTGTATGGTATATCCGTGCGTACTTGAGAACATATATGATGAATGATTGACTTTGATAAGGAAGGTTTGAGGCTTTTCCTAGTTGAGTCATTATCTTGCTATGTGCTTAATGCTTACGACTAACCGGTGGCGTTGAGTTGTGGTGTTTCTGTGTTGGTGTGCGTGTGCAACATGTGTCTCTTGGTTGTATTGATGTGCAGGTGTTGAGCTCGGATACAGTGGTCGATGGCGAGGTGAAGGTCAAGTAGAGACGTGTCGTGCCGACGGACCGGGATCGGTGAAGGATGGGCGTGCCGTGCGGCGGACGTGCCATGTCGATGTACCTAGAGCGGTGAAGGGCGGACGTGAGGCTTGGACCGACGGACCAAGAGGCCAGGGGACCAGCTGTGGTAGCTGGCACGTGGCATCGGCGAGCGAGAGCACATGGGGATGTGCGGTGCATCGGCCGAGTCGGGACGAAGACAATGGCGTCGTGGCACTTGGCGGGAGGTCAGACACGGGCTTGCGTGCGGCGCAAGTGCCGTCGGCCAAGTCAAGAAGGAAGGCGAAGGCGTTGTGCCCGGCATGGAGGCTGGACATGCATCGGCATCGGTGCCGGTGGTCGGAGTGTGCGAACCACATCCCGTCTACGGCGCGGGTTCGGTAGCTGAGCCTCAAAAAACTACCCTCGACGGTTTCCGAGTTTGGGCCTCAAAACCCGGGTGGCCGGTTTCTGAGTTTGGGCCTCAAAACTCGGGATGGGCGGTTTCCAGGTTTGACCTCAAAACCTGGGCTCACGGGTTTCCGAGTTTGGGCCTCAAAACTCGGGGTGGACGGTTTCCAGGTTTGGGCCTCAAAACCTGGGCTAGCAGGTTTCCCGGTATGGGCCTCAAAACCGGGGGAAGGTCCAAAAGGACGGTCGACGCGTGATGGCACCGAGAGGCTTGCGTTGCGGCGAAGCTATTGGTGAGAAGGCGCGGCGGTTGACGGTGATGGCACGTGGCGGCATCCTGGAGCTTGCGTCGAGGCGAAGCGAAGGATGAGAAGGCGCGTGGCCGTCGGATGAAAACTGCTAGGGTTGGACAGTTTTACCCCTAGGGGTATTTGGGTTGAGTGCTTCATGTGAGGGCGCTTTGGTCTTCGGACGTGCGCCTATATATATGAAGGGGGCTGGTTAGGGCAGCCTATCCTTGGAGGTCTCACTCTCATTTTGTTTAGGTGAGAGGAGGCTAGGGTGAGAGGAGAGACCGGCTCTTGTTCTTGAGCTTTTCGCCATCCACGCTTTGTGTTGCGAGGAGTGGCTTGTAACCCGACATAGAGTGCTACACAATTCTTCATCTAGTAGCAATCCAAGGATCAATTTCGCCCCTCCTCTTTGTTGGCTGCAATTTGGATCGAATCGCGTTTTTGTTCTTCGCGTTTTCGTTTTTCCATTCTCGGAGATTTGCCTCGTTCTCCCTCTCCGAGCGACGATTTACGATTCCGTTTGAATCAAATTATTCTATGTCGTGAGCTCCTTCTTTCCACTGAAGGATTTCCCCTCTAACCTCACGAGCACATAGATCGAGTCGAAATCGCGTTCGTTCTTCGTTCTTCCCCCTTTTCTAGTGTTCTTCCAATTTCTCATGGATTAGTTGGTTTGGAGCGATGATATCCTAGGATTAGCTTCCCAACACGTAGAAGAACACTTGGGAGAAGTTTGGTTGCAGCCCCGTTCGATTTGGTGAAGATCCAATCGATTTTGGTTTTGTCCCGAGCTATTTTTGGGCTTTCTGGACAGTGGCGGACTGTCCGGGACTCATCCCCGGACTGTCCGGGGGTCGGGGCTGTTCACGGGCAGCGAGATCGCTGTTTTCATTTTTGAACGGCGGACTGTCCCGGACTCATTCCCGGACTGTCCGGGGTTCAATAGCGGACAGTCTGCGGTTCACTAGCGGACAGTGCGCGACTGCACAGTTTTGCTGATTTCGTCCGTATCTTTTGCGTACGAGCTCCGATTTGTGATCCGTTTGTTGCGTTGGTTTCCTATCTTCTTAAGGATCATTTCAAAGTACTTTTTACACCATTGGTCAAAGTATTTTTGGTTGGAAACTTCCTTCTTCTCCATAGGAGTTAAGTGTTCCGCTTTTGGAGTTTCATTTGTTTTAGCGGTCGTATCTTTTGCGTTCGAGCTCCGATTTGAGATTCGTCTGTTGCGTTAGTTTCCTAACTTCATAAGGATCTTTCCAAGGTGTGTTTTCCACTAGTTGGCCTAAGTAGTTTTGGTCTAACACTTTCCTCTTCTCCATAGGAGTGGGGTGTTCCGTTATCGGAGGTTCGATTGTTCTAGGAGCTTGCTTGTGCAGTTTTTGCCCCGTTGCTTTGGCGCTTGTTTTTGGGGGTTCTTCGGTAGTTCCGCTATACCTCTAGGACATCTCCTAGGGTCTCCACCTATTCGTAGGTCGTGAACTCACCGGTTGTTTGATTCTTCGCTTTTGGGGTGATTTTCTGGGACAAGGGCCATCATTTCTCGAGAAGAAATTTGAGGCTCCCATTCACCCCCCCTCTGGTCGCCAATTCAGTCCTTCAATTGGTATCGGAGCTAGTTAAGGATCTCTCTACCTTAACCGGTTCCGGATCCGCGAAGGCGACCTTTTTGAGAGCGGTTGTGTTTCCGACTTTGCTTGTCGAGGTGTTGAGCCTGTGATTTGGATAACACTAACGGTGTTTTTGGAGATGGCACCAAGCTCTTCTTCCAGTGTGTCTTTGTCCTTAGGTTTGAGTTTTGGACATGCGACCGAGGACGACATTTTGGCAAGAAGGAGGAGTGCGGTTCTAGAGATGGAACGTGAGGTGGAGGCTTTGCTGGACTTTCTAGGAGATGATGAGCATTCAACGGAGGATCTTGTACGTGAACTTGGCAAGGCCAAGAAAGGTACACTTGTTGCTAGTCTTGGGGCTTTGTCCCAACGATTTGAAGCTTGTTGTGATGATAACATTAGATATGATGAACTTTGTGATACCTTGCGTAGAAAGATCAAGAAATTGAATTGCTCCATCTCTAGGCTAAAAAATGGTCTTTTTCATTGGAAGTCTAGTGCATCTTTACCTTGCACCTCTTGTAGTGACATGGTTAGGAAAAATGATGAGCTTTGCTTTTCGCTTGCTAGCTTAGAATCTGAAAATGAAATTTTGAAATCCAATGCTTCCAAACCATGTCTAGTTTGCATTGACTTGCGCAAGGACCTTGATTGTGCTAAAACTGAAATAGCCTTGCTAAAGTCAAATGCTTTGTTACCATGTGTTTCTTGTGAGTCTTTACATGCTGAAATTAATAAACTGAAATTGACTCACACCACATGTGTAGATGAACTTGAGCATACTAGTGCTGAAATTGATGAGATAAATTCTTGGCCTTCTAGCTTGTGCTCTTTGAATAAAAATGCTTGCCTTACTTCTTGTGCTATTCATGATTCTTTGCTTGATGTGAATGGTGATGTTCCTTCCACCGATTTCATGTGCACATCATGCATTGATTTAGAAAAAGAAGTTTTGGCTTTGAAAGTTTTGCGCGATGATATGAGCGCTAAGTTGGTTGAGCACAATGATATGAGTGCCAACCTTGAGAAGGAGATTGAGCTCTTGCGTACCACATATGCCGAGTGCATTGAAAAGGAGATGGAAAACTTGAGAAACACTCCTTGTGGTACTTGTGACCTCCTCATGTTTGAAAATGAGGTTTTGGCCAAAAGATGCAAGAGCCTTTGTGCTAAGTTGTTTGAGTCACACATTTCTTCCAACTCCGATGTTGATGTTTCCAAGTCTGCATCTTTGCAACCGGAGTTGAGTTCTTGTGTTGCGCGTGAGTCTTTTGACGTTAGCACTAGTGTCAAGGTTACGAATAGCTCTTTCATAGCTACTCCTAACCTTGTTGTTTCTTCGAGTGATGTCCAAGGGACTTCTCTTGATAAGGGTGCTTCTCATATTTTTGGGACTCGTGCTCCCAATCCGGTTTTCCATTGCACCTTTTGCAAGAAGGATGGACACTCATTCGATTTTTGTTTCCGCCGTGTCAAACACGAGCGACGAATTCGAGCTAAGGCTTTTAGGAAGCCGCGTAGCCTTTCCCATGGCACGTGTGCTCCTAGTGTTGGCACCAAGTTAAATGTTGATGCTTCTTGTTCTAAGCCCCAAGGGACTTCTCACTTGTCGGAGAATGGTGTGCCTTCCAATAGGCCTTTGTACCATTGCTCTTTTTGTGAGAAAGATGGGCATCAAGAAAGCTTTTGCTATCGGCGTGCCAAACGTTTGCGCCAAGCTCGCTCTTCTAGGAAGATGGTGGTTCATAGCCCTTCTCATGGCATGAACGCTTGTGCTCCTAGTAAGAAGCCCCTCTTTGTTGATGGGTTTTATGACTCCTTTTCTAGCGGGATAGGTCATGGTCGTGGACATGCTTTTAGTGCTTCTTCTCTTGGTCCACGTCATGCTTTTCATGATGCTTCTAGTGGTTCTTCTACAAAAACCTTGGAAGATGTTTGCCTCTTTTCCCGTGGTACGACTCGTTCTTCTCCTCGAGTTGTCCTTTTGAGGAATGCTTCCAAGGGTGTTTCACAATTGCATTTGAACCAACTTTTGCATCATGCTAACCCACAAGATAAGTTTAGTTTTGTGACTAAGTCTTGGGTTCCCAAGTACATACTTGCTAACCCTTCGGGATCCAAGACTCGGGTTGCTTTGTCCTCTTGTGTGTAGATATGAGGACGCGGGGTAGAGAACATGCGCCTGATGGAGCTTGATCTTTTAGATGTGATCAAGAGTTGATGGTTCTCTACACCCCGCTTAGTTTTGCCTCCAAAGAGGCCTTTGCTACTCGGTGAGCTTTTCTTACTCACTCATGCCTTGAACACCCATTTTCTATTTCTTGTGGTATGAGATGGACTATCATGTGCTCACTTGTATAGTTTTCACATGTACATTTTCTTTTGTATCATGTTTTGTTTAGTCTAGCATGTGCTATCTTCTGTATCATATGTCATGCTAGCTTTGTGTATAGCCTGGTGGATTATTCCACTTTTTATGCTAGTCTGTGATCCTCATGAACATTATGCCATGTTTTACCATACTTCTCCATGAGCGTTACTTGTAGAGGTATGATGTTCATTAGGTGTCACTTTTCAGGTGCTAGTTTTGGTTAGCTACATGTATCCTGTTGATATGATTAGTTTGAGCACTAGCCTTTACACAATTTTATCATGATACATGCTTTTGGATCTATTGCTATCATTATCTTGCATTGTAGCATGTGTTGAGGCTTAGGCTATGTTTGGGTTGATCATGTGTTTAGGCTGCATTTTGCTATACAGTGCTTTATCCTGTTGCATGGTAGTTTTGACTAGTTTGAGTTCAGATCTCCTTGCGGTATCTTTCATAGGTAGATCTCTTTTTGTTGAGAGCTCACCTTATGCTTATTATGTGACTAACCATTTTCGTGGAGACCTTGAGGTCACACTGGACGAGACAATGCCTTGTGTTTTCTTCTGCTTTTGAGTGTGCAGGAGAACATGAGCCTGGAGAGAGCATTTCAGCTCACGAACCCGATCCCACTTCTTCCATGACTTGGGGTTCCGTTCGAGCAGCTCTCCAACGAGCACTAGCTGCACCTGTGGGAGCGACAGCATCAGGCGAGGGGGAGACGACTTCGGCGAGCCAGGTGCCCCGGAGTTCAGCAGATTCAGGCGTCCCCTCGGGTATCACACCAGCAGGCGGTCATGCGCTTCACGAGGTACCTCCGACACACTTCTAAGTTCGGGTTTTGGTAGTCTTCTTCCTTGACCTCTTGTTGCTGTGTGGTCTTTTCGATGAGGATTTTGCTGATTGTCGCTTGAGCGTTTCTTGGCTCTTTATTTGTGAGTTTGGTGTGTGTTTCCCTTTTTAGTTGGGGAAGCATTTTGCTCGTTGTATCATAGTTGGATTTCTCCGATACCCTTTTGTTTTGGGTCTTCCTTTTTAGACTAGCTTCTGCTCCGTTCTTTTTAGGCTAGTTTTGCTTTGTCTTTGATAGACTAGTTTTTGCATGCATTTCATCATGTATTCCAGTGCATCTTAGAGCTTCATGTTTAGAGCAATGAGGATGAGACTATGCTCCTTTTGGTATGCCCTGCTTATTCATGGTGATGCTTGTAGCTTAGGATCTTTTTGATCACTTGATACATGTTATGAGCTAAGCTATTTTTGAAATGCAAATGGTGAACTTAATCAATCAACTATGAAATCTTTAATTTGTTCACCATTGAGAGTGGCAACTAGCATGGGTAGGATGTGTTGAGATCATTTGTGCTATCTTTTGTATGCTAGGTTGCTATGTCTCTTGCACTGAGTCATTCACTTGCTTGGATTGTTCATATTTACCTTGTGCTTAAAATTTGATCCAAGTCTAGTAAAATAAAAAGATCGAGATGTGATTGCATGTGTTAGCACCTCACGGTATCGAGACTGTTTCTCATTGCACAATTGAGTTAAACTTGAGTTGTGTAGTGTAAGACCGAAACCGGTGCTTTAAGCTTCCGATTGCTTTTGTTGCATAGGCTTAGCCCGGTTGAAAAGTTAGGCAATAACCATGCTTTCAACCTCTCGCAATCACATGCTTTTAATTTGAACTTGTGTTAATACCGCTGCAAATTCCGATAAAAATTTGAAAATAACACAAGTTTATGTTTCATTCTATTGCATGATGATTGAACTTTGCTAGGGGTAGTTCACCTTTTATACTTGAGTTAGCACTTGCTCGATTTCCTGTCTATTCATGCTAAGTGCTATTTTAGTGGTGGACTCCTTTTCAAATGGCTTAAAACTGCTCATATGCTTAATTGTTCATATTTCGTATTCATTTGATCAGTTTGAGCCTTTGCTAGCATTTGTATTGATTACTACACTTTCAGGGCAGCACTCTTTTGAGCATCTTTTCATTCTGATTGCTATACACTTGAAGCTGTTGCATTTTAGCTTAGTGTTCATACCCCCAGCTCCGATACACTTTGTGGTCACTTTCAATGCTTTTCATAACCCCCATATGCTTTTGGTTGATGACTTGTCTTGTGTTTGTGTCAACTTTGTGGAGAAATGTCAAAACCCCCCAGCATGTTCCCTTTTGTCAAGGGGGAGAAGCTGTTTGCAAGGGGGAGTTTGAGTGTTGGCACAAAGGGGAGAGTCATGCATTTTGGGGAGAGCTTTGAGCTAGGGGGAGTTTAGCTCTTTTATGTTCTTCTACAATTGGTATAGCTCTTTTATGTGTTTCAATTGGTATCCTTCATAGTGAGCGTTGGTGCATAGCCCTTGTGTGTAGGCTTGCTTTCAGGGGGAGTCGCTTTTCCTGCTGCTTCTCCGCGTGCTCCGAGTGTTTGTGCTCCATTTAGTTTTGAGCTTCTCTTTGTATTTTTTTCTCAGTCGGTATCGAGCCTGCTAGTCGTGTTGAGCTGCTTTTGCCTCTCTTTTGAGAGACTAGCAGATTTTGCTTGGTATTTTCGATTGGTATGGAGCCTTCAGCTAGTTGTGTCGAGCCGTTTTGCCTCTGTCTTGAGGAACTAGATGTTTTCACCAATTTTTGGCTGCTTGTGATTGGTATCGAGTCTTCTGCTAGTTGTGTTGAGCCTCTGTGCCTCTATCTTGAGGAACTAGCAGTTTTGCATTCTTATGCGTTGATTCAGCCTTAATTGGTATCGAGCCTTGAGCTAGTGGTGTTGAGCCATTTTTTGCCTTTTCTTGAGGGCTAGCTCATTTTTGACTTGGTTGCATCGAGCCGTTGCCCATGTCTTTGGGAACTAAGTCTTTCGCTCTGTGTGATCGAGTTTTGTTCTTTTATGAGTTGTTGCTCTGATCCTTTGCTTGGTTGCGTTGAGTCATTGCCCATATCTTTGGGGACCAAGTTTTCCGTTTTGGTATCTCAAATCATCAAGGGGGAGAAATTTGGAAACCCAAGTGGATAAGTACCTTGGTTTCGTTTGTGATGATTGTTTGACAATTTATTTGAGATTGGTTTTTGAGTACCTTTTGGGATTTCATGAAACTCTTGTTTCTCTTGACTCTTCGGTTGTGTGGAGGCTTTGCCCGCTTTTCCTGTTTCTTTCGGGACCGAGAGCTTTTATTTGGAGTTTTCATGATCCTTCCTCATCTCAAGTAGCCTTGTGTATGCTTTTGCTTGGCTTTTGGGCACTTGAATGAGGCTTGCCTTCAAACCCTTCCTTTGTGGTTTTATTTTTAGTCAATGCATTCATCAAGGGGGAGATTGAGAACATATATGATGAATGATTGACTTTGATAAGGAAGGTTTGAGGCTTTTCCGAGTTGAGTCATTATCTTGCTATGTGCTTAATGCTTACGACTAACCGGTGGCGTTGAGTTGTGGTGTTTCTGTGTTGGTGTGCGTGTGCAACATGTGTCTCTTGGTTGTGTTGATGTGCAGGTGTTGAGCTCGGATACACTGGTCGATGGCGAGGTGAAGGTCAAGTAGAGACGTGTCGTGCCGACGGACCGGGATCGGTGAAGGATGGGCGTGCCGTGTGGCGGACGTGCCATGTCGATGTACCTAGAGCGGTGAAGGGCGGACGTGAGGCTTGGACCGACGGACCAAGAGGCCAGAGGACCAGCTGTGGTAGCTGGCACGTGGCATCGGCGAGCGAGAGCACATGGGGATGTGCGGTGGATCGGCCGAGTTGGGACGAAGACAATGGCGTCGTGGCACTTGGCGGGAGGTCGGACACGGGCTTGCGTGCGGCGCAAGTGCCGTCGGCCAAGTCAAGAAGGAAGGCGAAGGCGTTGTGCCCGGCATAGAGGCTGGACATGCATCGGCATCGGTGCCGGTGGTCGGGGTGTGCGAACCACATCCCGTCTACGGCGCGGGTTCGGTAGCTGAGCCTCAAAAGGCTACCCTCGACGGTTTCCGAGTTTGGGCCTCAAAACCCGGGTGGCCGGTTTCTGAGTTTGGGCCTCAAAACTCGGGATGGACGGTTTCCAGGTTTGACCTCAAAACCTGGGCTCGCGGGTTTCCGAGTTTGGGCCTCAAAACTCGGGGTGGACGGTTTCCAGGTTTGGGCCTCAAAACCTGGGCTGGCAGGTTTCCCGGTATGGGCCTCAAAACCGAGGGAAGGTCCAAAAGGACGGTCGACGCGTGACGGCACCGAGAGGCTTGCGTTACGGCGAAGCTATTGGTGAGAAGGCGCGGCGGTTGACGGTGACGGCACATGGCGGCATCCTGGAGCTTGCGTCGAGGCGAAGCGAAGGATGAGAAGGCGCGTGACCGTCGGATGAAAACTGCTAGGGTTGGACAGTTTTACCCCTAGGGGGTATTTGGGTTGAGTGCTTCATGTGAGGGCGCTTTGGTCTTCGGACGTGCGCCTATATATATGAAGGGGGCTGGTTAGGGCAGCCTATCCTTGGAGGTCTCACTCTCATTTTGTTTAGGTGAGAGGAGGCTAGGGTGAGAGGAGAGACCGGCTCTTGTTCTTGAGCTTTTCGCCATCCACGCTTTGTGTTGCGAGGAGTGGCTTATAACCCGACACAGAGTGCTACACAATTCTTCATCTAGTAGCAATCCAAGGATCAATTTCGCCCCTCCTCTTTGTTGGCTGCAATTTGGATCGAATCGCGTTTTTGTTCCTCGCGTTTTCGTTTTTCCCTTCTCGGAGATTTGCCTCGTTCTCCCTCTCCGAGCGACGATTTACGATTCCGTTTGAATCAAATTGTTCTATGTCGTGAGCTCCTTCTTTCCATCGAAGGATTTCCCCTCTAACCTCACGAGCACATAGATCGGGTCGAAATCACGTTCGTTCTTCCCCCTTTTCTAGTGTTCTTCCAATTTCTCATGGATTAGTTGGTTTGGAGCGATGATATCCTAGGATTAGCTTCCCAACACGTAGAAGAACACTTGGGAGAAGTTTGGTTGCAGCCCCGTTCGATTTGGTGAAGATCCAATCGATTTTGGTTTTGTCCCGAGCTGTTTTTGGGCTTTCTGGACAGTGGCGGACTGTCCAGGGGTCGGGGCTGTTCACGGGCAGCGAGATCGCTGTTTTCATTTTTGAACGGCGGACTGTCCGGGACTCATTCCCGGACTTTCCGGGGTTCAATAGCGGACAGTCCGCGGTTCACTAGCGGACAGTCCGCGACTGCACAGTTTTGCTGATTTCGTCTGTATCTTTTGCGTACGAGCTCCGATTTGTGATCCGTTTGTTGCGTTGGTTTCCTATCTTCTTAAGGATCATTCCAAAGTACTTTTGCCACCATTGGTCAAAGTATTTTTGGTTGGAAACTTCCTTCTTCTCCATAGGAGTTAAGTGTTCCGCTTTCGGAGTTTCATTTGTTTTAGCGGTCGTATCTTTTGCGTTCGAGCTCCGATTTGAGATCCGTCTGTTGCGTTAGTTTCCTAACTTCATAAGGATCTTTCCAAGGTGCTTTTGCCACTAGTTGGCCTAAGTAGTTTTGGTCGAACACTTTCCTCTTCTCCATAGGAGTGGGGTGTTCCGTTATCGGAGGTTCGATTGTTCTAGGAGCTTGCTTGTGCAGTTTTTGCCCCGTTGCTTTGGCGCTTGTTTTTGGGGGTTCTTCGGTAGTTCCGCTATACCTCTAGGACATCTCCTAGGGTCTCCACCTATTCGTAGGTCGTGAACTCACCGGTTGTTTGATTCTTCGCTTTTGGGGTGATTTTTTGGGACAAGGGCCATCATTTCTCGAGAAGAAATTTGAGGCTCCCATTCACCCCCCCTCTGGTCGCCAATTCGGTCCTTCAGTACTTTTCGGACCATGCACCCCATGCCCGCAGTTCTGCCCTCGTGCTGATGGACAGGCAACCCAATCGCCCTCCCATCTTTTATGTACCTCATACACGAGTTCACTGCCTCCTCGGCTGTGTACGCCTCGATCATAGAGCCCTCCGGGTGAGCACGGTTATGAACATATCTGTCGAGGGTGGACATGAACCGCTCGTACGTCCACATCTCGTGCAGGTACACGGGGCCCAGTTGCTCGATCTGATCCACCCTGTGCATCATCAGGTGTACCATAATATCAAAATATGACGGGGTAAAGCACATCTCGAGCTGGCAAAGGGTCTCCACGATGAAGTCCTTCAGGGTAGGGAGGTTAGCCTTACCGATGACCTTCTGCGTGATGCAGTTAAAGAAGTGTGATATCCGAGTGACCACCATCTTTACGTACTCTAGACCGATAACCCTTATAATAATTGGAAGGAACACCGTCAGCATGATGTGGCAATCATGTGCATTGTAGTCGGTCAATGTGAGGTCTTTCAAGGAGACGAGGCTCTTGATGTTGGAAGAGAAACCGGTCGGCACCTTGATACCCCTGAGAAGCTTGAGCATAGCAGTCTTCTCGCCATGCCTTAGGTTGTAGGCCGCACCTGGAAGATCGACTTTACCATTATGAGGTGACCCAGGGTGAAGGTCCTGCCTGATGCCCTGGTTGAGAAGATCCATCTGTGACTTCAGACCATCCTTCGTCTTGCCCGGGATGTCCAGCAGGACACTGATCGTGCTATCGAAGATGTTCTTCTCGAGATGCATGCAGTTGATGGCATGGGGTGTTTTCAGTGTCTTCCAATATGACAGGTACTCGAAGAAAATCGACCTCTTCTTGAAAGGAACACAGGGGACAGCCTGCGACACTTCCTCTGTTGTGTCTCGCTTTCGCTTCCTCATTTGTTTTGTCCCCTCCTCTGGTGGCTTCTTCTTCTTCCCGAACTGGATCTGATCAATATCCTTCACCATCTCATACACCTTTGGCCCCCAACTAGTCTACGCCGGTGGTTCACCCTGTGGCTCGCCCTGATCATCGAACAATTGATTCATGACACTTCTTCTATATCTGTGCCTTTTCAGAAGGAACCGCCTGTGCCTCATGTAGACCATCTTGTTCGATCCCTTGAGGTAAGTGTAGCATGTCCCGTCGATGCACATTACACAGTTGGTCTTCCCTTTGATCTGCCTCGACAGTGAGAAGAGGTCGGGGTAGTCGGTGATGGTGACAAAGATGATGACTTTTAGGGTGAACTTCTCCTTGAGGGACACATCCACCATCTCGACCCCAACATCAAATAGCTCCTTCATTTCCTCCATTACCGGCTCCAAGAAAACATTGATATCATTGTCGGGCTGCTTCGGTCCTGAGATAAGCATGGTCAGCAGAAGATACCTGCACCTCTGACATAGATGGGGAGGTAGGTTGTAGATGGTCAGTACGACCGGCCAGGTGTTGTGGAAGTTGCTCAACTCGCCGAACGGATTCATCCCATCAGTGCTCAGCGCGAACTGAACGTTCCTGGGATCTTTGTCAAATTGTGGGTAGGCCTTGTCGAAATCTTTCCATTACTGGCCATCGGAGGGGTGCCGCAGCATGCCATCGTCCTTCAAGCGGTCAGCTGATGCATGCCAGGACATGAGCTTCGCGTCCTCTGGGTTCCCAAATAGCGCACGCAGGCGGTCGATCACTGGCATGTACCACACCGATAGTGCCGGACTTCTCCTCAGCGTGTAACCCTCTTCTTCTTCATCCTGCTGATGAGCCGAGATGCGATTGGCTGCAACACTGCTCTTCTTGACACTCTTCTTCTTCTTCCTCTGACCACCTCGCAAGGCCTCATCGTCATCTGCATCCACGCGATAGCCAGCATTTCTCTTGTAGCGACTGCGCCACAGTGCGGACAACTCGTCAAATTCTCATACTTTGTGCCCTGATAGAGGATGCAGTGGTTAGGGCAGGCATCGAACTTTCTAAGCTTCATCGCCACTGGCCAGATAAGCTTCTTCGCCCGATACGTATTTGTTGGAATCTTGTTACTCGTCGGGAATGTTTTAGCAAGGTAACCTAACAGCTCATCAAAGCTACTGTCTGACCACCCATGTGGAGCCTTCATCATCAACATGTGGAGGTTGAAACGGAGCACCATGCACTCCTTCGGACATTCCCCGTCGTCCTTATATAAAGGATCAAGTGACGCCTGCTTCATCTCTCTGAAATTTTCCAGCCACTTCGTGGAGCCATACACGACGTCGTCTTCGTCGATGTGGTTGAGTAAATCCTGAAACAACTGCACATCCGCAGGGTCTTGCACTGTAGCATCATCAACATCTCCACCACCATCATCTATCATATCCTTGAGTACATCATCCACAACGATTTAGTCATGAGCACTATTGTCACTGAAGGTTGGCGCTACTGTTGCTGATGAGACGTGCGCTCCAGGATCTTGGTTCACGGTCGTCGTTGACACTGAGCTCACTCTAGATGTCGCCCCGACACTCGGATCTAATCTCTCGCCGTGATGAGTCCACATCGTGTAATCCTCCATGAAACCAAAACAAATCAAATGAGATTGCATTGTGCCTTCGTCTTTGAAGGCCGTCAGATTCTTGCAACGATGACATGGACATATGATTGTCATCTGGTTTGATCTCTCACGATCAGCTTTCGCAGCGGCAATAAACTTTCTCACTTCAACGAGATACCGCACATCAAGTACTTTATTAATCTTATGCATCCATTTCGACCGGTCCATTGTACCTGCGATCCTTAATAACACACATCATGAATCACAAAACAAAGATGAATTAGAAAAAAATTATTATATTTATGTTAAATCTAGGGACTGAAATAACGACGATAAATAAAATTAATGCATCCATGATGAACTTAGAGAAACAAATACCAATTTTCTCTCTCCTCCATGAAACTAGATCTAAAAGGGGGCTAAAAAGAGAGTAAAAGAGAGGGGAAAGGGTGGAGATCATCTAGGTACCTCTTGTAGAGTACTTCTCCTCCAAATCAAACAAATAAACCTCAAAAACAAGTTATTTGGGGCAAAAATTCGGCAAAACTTCTCCCCCCATTTTTGTCTAGAGGAAGAAGATGATCGGGTTCGTTGTTGTTGGCGAGGCTTAAATAGCCTGCAACAACCGAAGCAGGCAACGTTAAATGCCTGCTGCGGTTAATCTTCTTTAACCACAACGGGCGCTTTACGTTGCTGAAGGGTCGAGATGGCGGACTAGAGGGGTGTGAATAGTCCTTTCTAAAATTAATCATACCGGCTAACCGAAATAAATGCGGAATTAAAATAATCGGTCTAGCCAAGACGACACCCCTCTACCTATACTCTATGACACCTTACAAAAGATCCTAAACAAAGCGAATAAGGTGTCGGGCTAGCTAGAGCTTACCTAAACAAATCTAGCTTGCAAGGTTACACAAACCCGAGCAACTAGTACTCAATCAACCGGGGAGCTCCTACACATGCCACTAAGCAAAAGCACAAAGTCTAAGCTCACTAGCAATGCTCAATAACAAGGCTACATAAGCCGAATTAGAGAGCTCAACTTAGCTACACAAACTAAGGAATGTGACTAGCAAGACTACAAGTCAACTAGTCACTCACGGGATCAACTTCTATGCTACACAAGCAAAGAGGGTAACTAGCAAGCTACACAAGCTAACTAATTACAAGAGCAACTACACAAAGCACAAGTATATGAACAAGTAAATACGAGCTTGTGTAAGGGGAATGCAAACCAACAGGATGAACAAGGTTGACATAGTGATTTTATCTCGAGGTTCACTTGGTCGCCACCAAGCTAGTCCCTGTTGAGGCACGACCAAGGTTGCCGCCGATCCTCTTGCTAGTGGTGACCCTAAGTCACACTCTCCACGATGGAGTGCTCACCAAGAGCTCTAGATTTCGATCTGGCCGGACCACTTGATGCTCTTCGTGCCTCTCTCAACTAGAGTTGCTCTTCGCGATCCCCGCGGGGTGAGCACAATGCCCCTCACAAAGCCTTCTCCGGAGCCACGCACCATCTTCACGCGGGCTTCACGACGGAGACACAATCACCAAGCTGTCTAGGAGGTGGCAACCTCCAAGAGTAATAAGCACCACCGGCTTGCAACTCGATCACCTAGTGCCACTCGATGCAATCTCTCAATGCAATGCACTAGCGATCACTCACTCGCTATCGATTCGCACACTAGCAAGTACAAGTGAGTTAGAGGGCTCCCAAGCACATCCACACAAGCCACAAAGGCTCTAGAGTGCTCAACCACCAGCCCAGGGCCGGCCACCAATGATATATATAGCCCCAAGGGCTAACTAGCCGTTATGCCCCTTCACTGGGCATTCTGCGCTAGCATCAGACGCACCGGATCGGATCCAACGGACGCAGAGGCCAGCGTCCGATGCTTGGATGCTCACCACGTGTCCCCCATGTTCAACTTCGGTCGAGCGATCCCAACGACTATATCACTTCCTGCACCAGTTAAAGTGGCATTGGACGCACCGATGCCTAGCATCGGACGCTCCGATGCCTCTGCTTGATTCTGCGCAAAACTGCTCTCACATCGGACGCGCCGGACCCTTAGCATCGGACGCTAAGGGCCAGCGTCCGATGTCTATGCAGAGAGCTCCCCGAGAGCCCCTGCGGACATCGGACGCGTCCGATGAACGCGCATCGGACGCACCCCAGCGTCTGATGCATCCTCTGCAACAGACTTCATCTAGGGTTTGCCATCGGACGCTCGGCCCAGCGTCCGATGCCTCTCGGACCAGCGTCCGATGCCTCTCGGACCAGCGTCCGATGCTCCCCCAGCACAACACTGCACCTCCGAAAACCGCTGAATCATGTCTCGCAAGCTCGGTAGGAGGGAGAGGGACTATACACTACTTTCTCCCACTTCTCCAAGCCTCCTTTCAACAAAACTTCTTTTCAAAGCAACTTCTCCTTTGCAAATGTGCCAACACCACCAAGTGTACACCATCATGTGCATGTGTGTTACCATTTTCACAATCATTTTCAAAGGATTTTTCACCTTCACTCACCATGCCATTCGATCCTAGCAACATCACAATGTTAGATCACTCAAGTGGCACTAGATGACCGATATGCAAACAAGTTTGCTCCTCTTGATAGTATGGCCATCTATCCTAAACCCGGTCATCAACTTCTCTACACCCCTATGACCGGTGAAATGAAATGCCCTACAAATATACCTTTGCCTTGCGCATTCCATTCCATCTCCTTCGGTGTTGATGCAACACATGCACCAACATATCATCAAATGATATGATCCACTTCATATCATCACATGGCCTCCATGGTCCATCGATCTTGACCTCACTTTCTTTTCACCATTGCTTCGGTCCTTCGGTGCCAAGTCTTTGCTCAAGCCTCCCCACACTCGGTACCAACGGCTTCAAAGCCTCCAACTTTCCCTTCACCTTCGCAACTGGTCCATCAAGCCAAGACTTGCCTTGATCTTCACCATCTTAGCCACATGACTCCATGTCATGTCACATATGCAATAAGCTCCTTCGTCATCACATGTATGAGCATTGCAACATCCTCCAAGCCATTTCACCTCAATGGCATATGTTTCTCACACATGATCACCTGTGGACTAATCACCTGTGTAATTCACTTCAAACACATATTAGTCCACCTAAGTTGTCACTCAATTACCAAAACCAAACTAGGACCTTTCAATCTCCCCCATTTGGTAATTGATGACAACTCTACAAAGATATGGAAAATAAGCTTATTCCCAGCTAGCACTCTATAAGAATGCAAATTGCTAACTTGGTTTGGATTCTATGTTACTTATCCATCATTAAGACCACATATGAAGATTTGGATAAGTATTGTGGCGGAACCGTCCTGATTATAGGAGCTCAAGTACCGTCTTAGTTAAATCCGTCTGACTTCGACTCATACTTGAACCCATATAACCCCGGTAGTCCAGAAATCTCGAAGGATTTCTATCACCGTACAACATACAGGATCGCATTGTTCAAGAATTACATTCGCAAAGATACATTACAGAGAAACGGAACCGAATTTAAGGTATCAGAGTGCGAATTTAAAACAGAGTTATTACAATACCGAATTTAAAAGTGCGGAAGCTGAAATAGTTTGAAACTCGCACCACACCGTGGTCCAAATAAAACATTGTTTGACAAATCCAACTCAACACAACTCACTCTTCCCTTTTTAGGTAATGTGCCACTAGGAGTCTCAGACCAGCAAAAGAAAAGGGGAAGCTTCTGGACGACCCTGCCCTGGGCCTACTCCTCATCACCTTCCACTGGGTAGAGGCAGTGCTTACAATAGCCGAAGTAGACCTGGCCATCTGCAACAAACGGGATAAACCCTGAGTACGGGAATGTACTCAGCTAGACTTACCCGTCCAACTGAAAATAAAGACACCAAGGGTATGCAAGGCCTTTTTGGGTGGATCTGGGATCTTTAGTTGCGAAAAGCTCAATTTCAGATAAGAGGTAATTGATGATAATGATGAGTGGCCATTTTTAGACCTATTCCTTAATTCTAGGTTTTTCACCTGTACTAGAGCACTCACTTGAATCTATCAATCAATAATATAACCATATCCAGTTGACTTATCCACATTTTAGTTGAACCTTTATCATCACATGGAGTTGTATCGTGGTGAAGCTCGCCATAGTTTCCCACTAACCGGGGAGACGGCGACTCGAATCGAATTCCAAACCAACTGGTGAAAGACCTTTAATACCAGCCCACACTTTCCCCGTCGGGTCCATGCATTGGGCAACCGCTCGACGCTTGTTCGTGGTGGTAATCGTCGCGGTTCAAGCACGGACCGCCCAATTGGAACCTGGCGATGGCCTCACGCGGCAGATCGCAATTTCCATACCAGAGGGCGCGACACGGGTCGAAACCGGCCCGAACAGCTTCTAACCGGCTTGGGGGTCGATATTACGGCACCGACATATCCCTAAGTAAAAGGGCGCGTTCAAAAATGAACGAGGGCCAACATCGATACAAACCTACACGATCCAACGGACGGACTGCCCCAAGTTTCCAACTTGTGCCTTGCCTTCCAGTTGACCGTATTTCACTACAACTCAGGTTCTTTTCCACGATAGCAAATATAGCCAACCGTGATCCGGTAACTACCCATCAGGGTATTACGGAAACATTCTTAACTACTACTTATTTTATAAGCAGGCTAAGCAATTCTACATTGTAAATAAATAGCAGGATAACAAGGTAGATATTACATTGTAAATAAATAGCAGGATAACAAGGTAGATATTACTCAATAACCTTAAATACAACACCTCATGCTTAACATTTTTCTTAGCCTGAACATGTCATACAGAGACTACACAATTTTTCCCACATTTTATTTCGACATATAAACACCTTAATATTTATTCTAAGAAAACAGCCAAAAAGACTTTTAATCATAACAGAAACTTTTTCCACATAAACAGTGCAGCATATATTTTTCAGAGGTGCAAATCATGATAAGAAACCTACACAAATTTTTTCCATGAATTATCTCAACACAAAAAAAACACCTATTTTCCTTTTATCTAAACAAAAGCTCACAAACTGAATTAAATAAAAACATTAATAAAAACTTTCACCAAAAATTTTTCATATTTTTCCATGATAGATCTACTCATAAACAAGCTAACAAAACTGAAAGTACTTTATTTGGACTTTTAAAACGAGCTACACAAAAATAACAAGCATTTCTGGAAAATAAAACAAAAGGAAAACATTTGAAATCATCCCGGCTCAAACTTCGTGAACTCGGTCCATGGACCAGTGGGTGACTGACGCGCGGGTTCTGCTGGTCAACGGGACCCACCCGTCAGAGAGGGCGAAGCAGGGAAGGGTGTTGACCGGCGAAAGCTCGTCGACGATGAGGTCGCCGGCGGTGAGGCTAGGCTCGATAGACTCGGCTCGACGAGGCGCATCCAGCGGTGGGGTCGCTTGGCCAGAGGGTGACCGAAGCGTGCCGGCGGCGAGCGGTGGCGGACGGTGGCGGCGACACACGGCTACGCTGTTTCCGGCGGTCGCTGGTGAAATTGGGGAAGGCATAGGCTTACTCGAGCCCTAGGGAGGCTATCGGAGGGCTCTGCTTGGCTCGGGAAGCTCCGAGGAAGCTTGGCCAAGCGAGCGGCCATGGCGGACGGTGGCGGGGCTCGGCGAGGCCGTGTCCGGCGGTCGCCGATGAAATTGGGGAAGGCAAAAGCTCAAGTGAACCCTAAGAGACAAAGCTATGGGGTTGGTTCGGCTCGGGTGGCTCCAGGGGAGCTTGACCACGTGAGCAGGCCGCGGCGACGCCCATGGCGCTCGGCGCCGGGGTATAGAGAGAGATAGGGAGGCGGTAGAGTTAAGGCTAGTTGGTGTTCTCACCTTGCCTTGGCTCGGTGAGGCTCGAGGACGAAGGAGGAGGGCAGCGGCGCTCAGGTCGGGGAGGAACGGCGTCGCGGGCTCAGCGGTGGCGATGGCGTCCGTGACGGCGCTCTCTAGACTCCGGCGTCAGCGAGGCTCGGCCGGTGGCGCTAGCGCGAGCACCGGGCGTGCAACGGCGAGGCGGAGCAGTGTGCGGAAGGAATCGAAGGGAGGTGGACGGTGATGGTTGGAACGGTGGTGCGGCTCTCGGCGCCGAACACGGCGAGCAGTGAGGTGCTCGGCGTGTTTGCGGGAGAGAGAGGGAAGGGAGCGAGGGTAGGAGCGAGTGAGGGGGCTTGTGAGCGCGGGTGAGAGAGAGGGCGAAGGGTGCTCGGGTTTGGCCGGGGCCTCGGCCGGCCGATGGTGGTGGTGGCGGCCCGGCGACGAGACGCGGCACGAGCGGCGAGGCAAGCGCGGCAGGCGAGGCGAGCGCGGAGAGGGCGAGCGAGATCTTTGCGTGATCGCGCGGAGAAGGATCGCGCGGGGAGTGGCGGAGGCGGATTTGCTCAGGCATCGCCGGCCACGTGGCGCAGTCGCCGGCGTACGGCGCGGCCGTGGTCGGGGCTGGCGTGCGCGGCGCGCGGGAGCGGCGCGGGCGAGCTGGGCCGGCGCGCGCGGGCGCGGAGCTGGGCCGACGCGCGTGCAAGGCGGGCCGAAAGGTGGGCGCGGGAAAAAAAAAATCATTTTCCATTTTCCTTTTTCTTTTTCAAAAACTTTTCAACTTGACCATACAAAGACAGTTTCAAAAACTCCAACCCAGGCTTTAACCCAAATATAAAAGTTACTCAAAATAATTTTCTCTACAACTTTCATATAAGACACTTTTTCTGAAAACCATTTTTACAATCTCCTTATAATTAAAGCCAATTTTGAAACATAAAACATTTTGCTTAATTCGTTTTTTATTTAACAAACCATTTTGAACTAGGTCAAAATATCAACATGAAAGCACTCTACTCATTATTCTCTATTTTATAAAACTATTTGCCAAAACAAAAATCCATTTAAATCATCGAGTCAAATAGAAATCCAAAATCCAACAATTAAACAAAGACAAAAGCACTCTTATGCACATGAAATGATGCAATGCATTGCTTATGCTTCTTTAGTAGCTAATTGCAGTGCCTAATGCAGTGCTTGACACTAGGGTGTCACAGCCCATCCCCCCTTAAAGAAATCTCGTCCCGAGATTTGAGTTACGTACCAATCTTTATAAAAAGCGGGGTAGTTTACGCGTAAGTACTCCTCCGTTTCCCAAGTCGCATCATTGGGTCCGTGATTGCTCCAGAGAATCTTGTAAGTCTTCACCGTTCGGTTACGCGTCTCGGGTCCTGGTGTCCAAAATCTCCTTGGGCTGCTCGTAGTACTCTAGATCCGATCTGATCGTGACATCTGGGATCCGAACTTCTTCTTGTTCTAGAACTCGAAGACACTTTTTCAACTGTGATACATGAAACACGGGAAAAACTGCGCTCATCTCTGGGGGTAACTGCACTTCATATGCCACTTCTCCCTTTTTCGCTATGATCTGATATGGTCCCACATATCGAGGTGCTAGCTTTTTCTTAATTCCAAAACGTTGGACTTTTCTCATGGGTGAGACCTTAAGGTAAACATAATCTCCTATTTGAAATTCCAGGGGTCTTCTCCGTATATCGGCATAACTCTTTTGTCTGGATTGTGCTACCTTAATGTGTTGTTGTACCTTTTGCACAATCTCTTCAGCATCCTTTACGTAATCTGACCCATAGAATCCTCGATCTCCTGATTCAACCCAATTTACTGGGGTTCTGCATCTTCGTCCATATAAAACCTCAAAAGGTGTCATCTTTATACTTCTTGGTAGTTGTTGTTATAAGAGAACTCGGCGAGGGGTAACCATTTCTCCCATGATTCTCCTGAAGATAAAACACAAGCTCTGAGGATATCTTCCAAAATCTGATTTACTCTCTCTGTTTGTCCTGCGGTTTGGGGGTGATAAGCGGAACTTCTTACCAACTTGGTTCCTAGCTCCTTGTGTAACTATTCCCAAAAACGCGCTATGAACTGGGGTCCTCTATCAGAGACAATCCTTTTTGGAACTCCATGCAACCTCAAGATATTCTGAATATACAGGTCTGCATACTGATGAGGGCGGTGTGTAGTCTTAACTGGTATGAAGTGAGCCACTTTAGATAACCGATCCACGATAACCCAGATAGAATCATTTCCTTTTTGAGTAGTGGGAAGGCCGGTGATGAAATCCATACTGATTTCTTCCCATTTCCACTCTGGGATTGATAATGGTTGTAACAGTCCTGCAGGTCTCAGGTGTATAGCTTTTATCCTGCAGCAAGTATCACACCTTGCAACATAAGCTGCAACTTCTTTCCTCTCATCTTTGACCACCAATACCTTGTTCTCAGATCTTGGTACATCTTACTGCTTCCTGGGTGGATAGACAACTTTGAATTGTGAGCTTCATTCAGAATTCTTTCTTTCAGCTCTGTGTCCTTAGGAACAACCAACCTCTGATTATACCACAGAATTCCCTGTTCATCCATTCTGAAGTTCAAAGAACTACTGGTTTCCAACCTCTTCTTAATCTGACAGATCTCTTCATCGGTCTTTTGTCTCTCGATGATGTCACTTTCCAAGGTACACTGAAGAGTGATGTTGTTCACCATAACGGGGTGCATAAGGTTAAATCCATCTTCCAATAGTGGTTGTAGGGAGTTGCAATGAGTCTTGCGACTCAAGGCATCGGCTACAACGTTCGCTTTTCTGGGGTGGTAATGCACTTCAAGGTTGTAATCCTTAATCAACTCTAACCATCTTCTCTGCCTCATGTTCAACTCTGGCTGGGTGAAGATATATTTCAGACTTTTATGATCAATGTACACATGACATAGGTTTCCCATAAGATAATGTCTCCAGATCTTGAGTGCATGCACCACGGCTGCTAATTTCAAATCATGAGTGGGGTAATTCTCTTCGTGCGGTTTCAACTGGCGAGAAGCATAGGCGATAACTCTTCCATTCTGCATGAGTACACATCCGAGTCCAATCTTAGATGCGTCATAAAACACATCAAAAGGTTCCTCCAAGTTTGGCTGAGCCAGAACAGGCGCGGAAGTCAACAACGTCCGCAGAGTGCGAAAAGCTGCTTCACACTCTGGAGTCCATTCGAACTTCTTGTTTTTCTGCGTTAAACGGGTCATAGGCTTGGCTATTCTTGAAAAAAATCCGGAATAAAACCGACGGTAGTATCCTGCCAAACCCAAAAAGCTGCGAACCTCAAAAACACTTGTGGGTGCTTCCTAATCCATAACCTCTTGCACCTTAGAAGGGTCTACAGAGATCCCTTCCTCTGAAAGGACGTGACCAAGGAAAGGTACCTTCTTCAACCAAACTCACACTTGCTGAACTTAGCATACAACTTATGCTCTCTAAGCCGGTTCAGAACAACTCGTAGGTGCTCAGCATGGTCCCTTTCATTCTCAGAGTATACCAAGATATCATCGATGAACACTACAACGAACTTATCTAACTCTGGCATGAAGACCGAATTCATCAGGTACATGAAATGTGCCGGTGCATTGGTCAATCCAAAGGACATAACGAGATACTCATAGAGTCCATATCTGGTAGAGAAAGCTGTTTTTGGTATATCTTCTCTTCGGATCTTAATCTGATGGTATCCTAATCTCAGGTCGATCTTGGAGAACACTTTCACCTTTGATAACTGATCAAACAAGACATCGATTCGGGGTAAGGGATATTTGTTCTTTATAGTTGTCGGTGTTTCGTACCCGGGGGTATCACACCAACGAGTAATATGATCGCGTGCTTCTCTTCCTGGATGGTGATGCAAAGGGACACAAGGATTTATCCTGGTTCGGGCAAAGAAGGCCCTACGTCCAGCGGGGGAGATGTTCTTGTATTTTTGCACCTAAGTGCTTGTACAGGGGAGAATACAAGCTCAGTGAGCGTGGACCGGGGTCCGGACTCGTGTTTGTGCGTGGACTCGTGTGTTCTGTTCGTCCTCCTGAATGAGGGCCCTAGCGTCCCCTTTTATAGAGCAAGGGGAGGCCAGGATTACAAAAAGTATTACAGGTGTCGGGGCGCATGGTGCCCCATACGGAGAAGGGTAGAAACCCTGTCTTGTCGGGGCCACTGGAGCCGATGTGATCGTCGCTGTTGAGGCGTCCTTGAGTCGTGGCTTCCCTCCCGGGCGCGGACGTGGGGGCGCGACAAAGCGGGAGCCGTACAGCACCCATCCCGGATTGTACAGTACGCGGTGAGGTCCCTCCGGGTCTTGGGGTACCTGTCCTCCAAGAGTATGAAAGTGGTTAGGGCTCGAAGGGCGCGAAGCCGACCTCGAGGTGTTACAGTGTATGGCTCGAGGGGCGCGGAGCCGGCCTCGAGGTGTTTTACAGTGCAGAGCTCGAGGGGCGCGTAGCCGGCCTCGAGGGTTACAGTGCAGGGCTCGAGGGGCGCGAAGCCGACCTCGAGGTGTTACAGTGCATGGCTCGAGGGACGCGGAGCCGGCCTCGAGGTGTTACAGTGCATGGTATGGTCGAATAGTGCTGCACTGGTGCCCTTTTGCCCATGCTTGTGGTGAAAACGTGACTTGACCTTTACACCGGGTCACTGTGGTACATGCCGTGCACTAGTGGACATGACCGGAGTAGGTGAAGGCATTAAATGGGTGGTATGGGTTGGTACAGCTGTCTGTGCCACTCGAGGTTCGTGCATAGGGCTCGAGGTGTGGGAGCGTGCTCGCCCGAGGTCTGTAGGGCTCGGGCGAGACGGAGAGCAATCGCGTTCGCCCGGGCCTGGCTCAGCGGGCTCGGGCGAGGCGGAGAAAGGAGCGATCGTCCGAGACCTGGCTCAGCGGGCTCGGGCGAGGCGGAGAAAAGAGCGTTCGCCCGAGGCTGACCGGGAGGGCTCGGGCGAGACGGAGATAGCGCGTTCGCCCGAGGCCTGGCTGGAGGGCTCGGGCGAGACGGAGATAGCGTTCGCGCTCGCCCGAGGCCTGGCTCAGCGGGCTCGGGCGGGCGGAGAAAAGAGCGTTCGCCCGAGGCCTGACCGGGAGGGCTCGGGCGAGACGGAGATAGCGCGTTCGCCGAGGCCTGGCTGGGAGGGCTCGGGCGAGACGGAGATAGAGCGTTCGCGCTCGCCCGAGGCCTGGCTCAGCGGGCTCGGGCGAGGCGGAGAAAAGCATTCGCCCGAGGCCTGGCTGGAGGGCTCGGGCGAGTCGGAGATTGGGCGTTTGGGTTTTGCGTTGATTGGGGGTACCCCTTTTTTGTACCACCGACAGTAGCCCCCGAGCCCTTGTTCGAGTGCTTGCATTCGAGCAGGGGCTTCAGATTGGGATCTCGATGGATAGCTAACTGGTCTCGAGGATTTTGTCGATTCGATTCCGTGGGTGTCGTGCGAGCGACACCCGCGGGTGTAGCCCCCGAGGCCACGGGGGAGTGGTTAGAACTCCCTCGTGGGCTTTCCGAAGAATCCTCCGTCGTTTGGGAGCCTTCTGCCCAGTGGGTGCGCCTTTTTGGGCGGATATCGTCAGAGAGCGGAGATCGTGGCGCCGTGTGTTCCTGTCAACAGGCTCGAAATGCAGTTTGGTAATAAAATTTAAACGTTCGAAGCAACCTTTCCTTTGTCGTGGGGACTCCGTCCGAGGCTTGGCTCGGAGGGCTCGGACGAGATGGGGAACAAGCGTTCGTCCTGGGCCTGGTCTCGAGGGCTCGGGTGAGAAGGAGGCCGAGCGTTCCCCCGAGGCCTGAAAATCCCATGTTCAGACAAAGAAAGAGATTAGTCGTAACTGTCCGAGTTTTTAGACCCTCTTTCGTCGAGGGGTGCCAGGCTGAACCGACTGGCCGGCTCCTCGAGCTGTCCGGCATGCCGATTGCCCTGGCTTGTCGTCCCGCGAGTCCTTTCGATCGGATGCGAGGTGGGATGCCTCGTACTACCCCGAGTGGGCGAGTATCGAGGTTCCCGGTGAGCTAGTAACGGGGAATCCAAGTGAGAGCTCGTGCCCCGTTCGTTAGGGGTCGACTGTGGCCCGGAGGCGGTCTCATAAAGCATGGGTGCTCAGTCTGCAGGAGTGCCGGGTCCATTCGATAGGGCCCGGTGGCTCGATGCCTCCCTCCGAGGGGATCTCACTGCATGTCGAGCTCCCCGCCTTGGATACACGTGGGGGCCTCGAGGGCTTGGCCCTCGAGTGATGCCTCGAGTGGCGCCCCTTGGTGTCCCTGACTCGGGTGCTCAAAGCCGGCTGTCGAACCCTTTTCGAGGGCCAGCCTTCGCTGCTTCGAGACTTAGGGCCGGGGCCCGTTTTTACCTTTATGAAGAGGCCTCCGTCTTCTGGGAGTCCTTCTGCCCGTTGGGCGCGCCTTTTTAGGCGGAAACTGTCGGGGAGAGCGACGGGCGCGAAGCCGGAGCGTCGGTCGTGGCGGGCCCGGGTAGTGGAGCGAATGGAGAGGTAACGCGTGTGACCTGCACCCGGCTCGAGACGCGGTTAGGTAGGCGCATTGAATGCATTCTGTTACCTTTTTACGTCGTGGGAGATCCCGTCCCTTTGGATTTCTCCCTATAAATATCGAAAAGAGGGGAAAGAGAACCCTTTACTTTGCCTTTGCCTTCGCCGCCGCCGCTGCCTTAACGCCCCTCTCCTTCGAGCTAGCCGCCGCCCGTCCGCTGCTCGGATCCGTGCCGCGCCACCGTCATGGCCGCCCAGACACAGATATCGCCGGCCGAGGACTGGAGCCCGTCGAAGGTGTCGCAGAGCGAGATGGACTCGCTGGTGGCCCAGGGGCTCTTGCGCCCCAATCCGGAGGAGGGGCCCGCATGGTGGGTTATCCCGTCGGCGGAGCACCGGGAGCCGCACCCGCCGGAGGGGTATGTGGTGAGCTTCACGCGCTACCACCGCATGGGGCTCGGCGTCCCTCCGAGCCGCTTCCTGCGAGGGTTGACCCACCATTTCGAGGTGGAGCTTCAACACTTCTCCCCCAACTCCATCTCGCACGCCGCCATATTCGCCGCGGTGTGCGAGGGGTACCTGAAGATGGAGCCGCACTGGAGATGTTCGTCCATCTCTTCCGGGGCGAGCTCTTCATCAAGTCCCTGAAGCCCAGCGGGAGGCGGCTCGTGCGTATGGGCTCCTTGCCATTACTGCGAGGGCGGGGACCTCGTCGGCCAATGTCCCCCGCGAGTATCTACGGTACAAGCTTTCCTCCAACCAGGCCGGGTGGGACGACCATTGGTTCTACCTTCGGAACGAAGGTGGCCTCCTCCCGCAGTACACCGGCCGGGTCCTCACTCAACGCCCGGAGAAGTGGACCTGGGGTGTTGCGGCGGACAGGCAACGCCACCTGGTCCCGTTGATGGAGATGATGAAGACGCTGGTGGATGAGAAGAAGCTGACCGTGCAAGCGGTCATTTGGGCGTTCCACCAGCGAAGAGTTCTTCCGCTGGCGGACCGCCCCCTTCTTATGCACGAGATGGGCCCGCAGGCTCAGCTCGAGGCGCTCAACCGTTCGAGGATGGCCGAAGAGAGGCTGTCCCGGAACGAGGGCGTCTCCCGGGTGTCGATTACGATCCAGGGGACGTTCACCCCTGAACTCTCCCACCTGGTTGCGATGGCGCCCGACGAGGGGTGTCTTGACCTGGTAAGCTTCCCTCGAGTCGAGCTATCTCGAACCTCCTCCCCCTTCTTCCTCCTTCGATCCGTTTGCATCCGTCTTGTGGTTTGTCTCCTCATGCTTCTCCTTTCTTCAGGGGGCGTTTACTTGTCGCGCGTCGAGGCCCCCGGTGAGGGAAGACGCCGCGGATGCTCAGGTGAGGCGCCTCTCTGCTCAAAAGACAAGGAGAGCAAGGATGCAAAAAGAAGAAAGAGAAAGATAAAAACTTGCGTCGCTTAGCTCGGGAGCAGAGACTGGCGAGGGCCCGTCGCAACCGTCAGCCTGGGGACGGGTCCCCCGAGCTGAGCTCCTCGAGCTCGGAGGAGGAGAGTAGTGATGAGGAGGGGGACGACGACGAGGGGATGGATGCGCGCTTGACGCGCGCGGGGCTCTTCGATGGCAGGGCTGACCGCTCTCTGTGCAGGGGGCACACTGGAGGTCCCACCGACAAAAGGGGCACGCGGGACGCAGCCGCGGAAGGCGGCGCCGATCCCTGCCTCGTCGGGGGCCCGAGGTCCGTCGAGCTCGCGCGCCGGACGCGCCTCCAATCGCAAGGAAGCCCCGGACCCGGAGCGCCTCCGCCACTGCGCCATGGAGGCCGCCCCCGCGTCAGCCCAGACGGGGGGTCTCGAGAGGGGGCGGGCCTCGAGAGGCGGCCGACAGGTCGAGAAGGGTTCGGGGCCCGACCCCCGCGAGCCGTCAAGGGCCGTCGAGTCCGCGGAGGAGTGGGCGCCAAGAAGGGGCGTCGAGCCCGCGCCATCATGAGCGTCGGGGAGGGAGCCCCCGAGCATCTCGTGACCAGGGGCGCGAGCGTCCCCGGAGTTCATCGCCGCACCGCCACCGGGACGCGGAGGCGGACGCGGGAGGGCGCGACCACCAGCGCGGGCGCCGGAGCAGGTCCCGGAGCCCGCGTCGGAGCGAGCGCCATGATATCAGCACGAGGGTGGTGCGGTCGCCCTCCCGTGATGTGGGGCGGAAGGAGGGCTCTCCCTCGAGGTCGAGCCATGGGAGGCGTCGGGAGCCCTCCCCCCATCCCAGCCCTGCGGAGACGGCCAGGCACAGGGCTCGAGCCATGGGGCGGGCTCGAAGCCCCCGAGTGGGTCCGGCGATTCCGGGAAGAAGCCCAGCCGCCGCTTTGGGTGAGTAGTCTTCTTGGACCTCGTCGGTAGTGAGGCTTTACCTTTTTACTTTTTGATGACATATGCTATCTCTGTTTTCTCAGGGGGAAGCGCTCCTATCAGGAGGTGGACCTCGCCTCGTCCAAGAGGGCCAAGTCCTCGGGCCCGTCGAGGCACAGGCACCTCGAGGTATGGCTCCTTCCTCCGCTAGAGAAGCCGCTTGGCTGGAGAAGGCTCGAGCTGCCATGGCTCGAGGGGGCCGACTGGTCGTCGCGAATTTTGGTGAGGCCGTCGCCATCGACCACAGGGGTCGAGGCATCCTTCCTGATTCTGACACCGCTGTTATCTCATACTGCAGGGGCCTCCGCTCACGGCATCGAGCCAGCCTCCACCGCGTCGACTGAGGCGCTGCATCCTCCCCCTCCTCCTCCGGCGACGGCGCCAACTGGGAGCGGCACCCTTCCCCCTACCACGACGTCTGTTTCGGGGGAAGTGCCCGGGGCGAGCACGGCCCCGCCGGTGTCCGGGGCTGAGGAGACCGCGCCCCTCGAGGCCCCGAGCAACGCGAGCCGGGCTGCGGAGGAGGGAAGGGGGGAGGGGTGTCGGCGGAGAAGGAGCCGACGGTGGAGGACCTTCTGAATGAGCTGGAGCGGGGGCCGCCCCTCGCCGCGGGCTCGATGACGGTGGAAGCGTCATTCGAGCCTTCGCTCCCACGCGAGCAGTGGCGCCGCCTCGGGAGGCGGGGGAGCAACAGGAGGCGCCAGCGGAGGGACGGAGGGAGTCGGGTCAGCTCGAGGCGGAGGAGGATCTGCCCGACATCGAGCTCGACCGGCCGATATGGCCGTTTCCCGTCCCACTGAGCCCGCCTCTCGCCGTGGTCCCATCGAGCAGCCGGCCCAGCGGGGGGCCCCGCGTGAGGTGCGGTCCATCTTCCGGGAGGTGGCCGCGCTCATGGCGGAGGCGGAGCGGTCCTGCTCTGAGGAGGCGGACCGGTCCGCTCAGGTGTCCGCCGCCCTCAAGCGGGCCGAGGCGGAGCTTCGAGATCTCCGCGCGGAGCTGAGCCGGAACGCCCAGATGGCGAGCCGGCTTAACGAGGCGGAGGCGAAGGTCCGGGTGGCTCGAGGCGAGGTCGCCCGATCCAGGGAGGAGGCCGCCGCTGCTCTCGAAGCGTCGAGGAAGGAGGCCGCGGACGCCCGAAGCGAGGCCACCTCCGCCCGTGCTGAAGCCGAGGCGGCGAAGCAGGAGGCTGCTGACGCCCGTGGCGAGGCCGCCGCCGCCCGAACCGCAGCGGAGGCGGCGAGGAAAGAGGCTGAAGACGCCGTGAGTGGCGCCGACACCGCCCGAGCTGCCGAGGGGGCGGCGCGGCAGGAGGTGATCCGTAAGGATCTGGCCCTGGTGGAGGCGGGCCGGCTGATCGAGGACCTTAGGTCCGAGAAGCTCCTCACGCTGGCCGAGAAGCGCAGGCTGGAGCAGCGTGCTGAGGGCCTGACCAGCGACCTCGCCGTACTGGGGCAACACTGCGACGGTGAGGCTTATACCTTGTTTTTGTTTGGGTTTCGAAGTTTTTTGTTATGCCGTCGTCTCACTCTTCCTTGTTTATTGCGCAGGGGTCGAGAAGACGGTCGAGGAGCTCCGTGAGACGAACCAGGCTCTCTTGGACCAACTCCAAGACGAGACGATGGTGGCGGAGCGGGCTCGCACCTCCCTCGACCGGCTCGTCCCTATGTGGGGTGCTCCTGCGGTAGCTGCGCGGCAGAAGGCGCGATGGCTCGAGGCGACGCCTTGGTCGACGCCTTATGCTTCTTCGACGCAGCCGCTCGGGACCGCGTCCGGCAAGCTCTCCATCACGGTGTCAAGCAGACACTCGCGGTTGTTCGTTCCGGTTTCCGCTTCCCGGTCCATGTTGTCGCGAATGGCTTCATCGAGATCGAGGGGAAGGATGAGGAATGGAACAACCGCCGAGTTGACAAATTTTGGAGAAGATGGAGAGGCCGGGGGCGTCGCTTGCGAAGATCTTCGAGGAGGACGTGATGCCTCCTGACGCCAGGCGGCGTCGGGAGCCCTCCTCCCTCGAGCTCGGGCGTCGAGGTCGAGCCTGCCCTGCGGACCTTGGGGAGGAGTACCGCACCGACGAGGATTGAGGCCTGCGTGCCAAATTTGGGCGTTGAGGCCCTTGTAAGAATTCTATGACATAAATGAGGGTACGTCGAGACCCGAATGTATATGAGATTTGTTTATGAAAGAGTTGTTTTCTTTTCAAATGCGTTTGACCACTTCTCTTTGTCGCAAGCTCGAGTTTTGCTAACTTAGTCTGTGCTCCTTCGATACGTCGCGAGCTCCTCGAGGGGAGGCGTAGGTAGGTTACCGTAGCCCGGGGCGTAGGTGGCCGTCTACGTCGACGCCTCCCGACCCTTGGTGGCTCGAGGTATTTTAGGATTTAGACGTCGCTAGTTCACTCGAGGCACGGTCGAGACAAGGGTCAAAACTTTTGAAAAAAAAACGCTCATTTTTTCCGGAGTCTGGGGGAGGGGCCCCCCCAGCCCAGCCCCCGAGGGAGGCTTGACCCTGAGCAGAGCAGGGTCGAGGCTACCTTAAGATGCGAAGCAATATAACGATAATGTACGAGTTTGTTCATTCATTTTGACATGTTTGTACAAAGTGATAAAATGAACAAGGCCTCGAGGCCTTTAAGGGTAGAAGCGACGTAGCTGAGATATGTTCCACGCGTTCGCCAGGATCCTGCCTTGGTCGTCGTAGAGCTTGTACGTGCCTGGCTTGAGCACTTCGGCCACGGTGTATGGGCCTTCCCACGGAGGGGTGAGTTTATGGCGCCCTCGATTATCTTGCAGCCGTCGAAGCACGAGGTCCCCCACCGCCAGGTCCCTTTTGCGCACGTGCCTGTCGTGGTAGCATCGAAGTGTTTGCTGGTAGCGTGCAGAGTTGATGAGCGCCACGTCTCGGGCCTCCTCGAGCTGGTCCTTGGCGTTGGCGAGCCTTTCGTCACTGGTTTGCTCGTTGTAGGCTCGAAGTCGAGGTGAGCCGTACTCGAGGTCCGTAGGTAAGACGGCCTCGGCGCCGTAGGTTAGGAAAAACGGAGTGAACCCGGTGGCTCGACTCGGCGTAGTCCTGAGGCCCCACAGCACCGAAGGGAGTTCCGTAGCCCACCCCTTTCCGAAGTCTTTGAGGGTCTTGAACAGCCTTGGCTTTAGCCCATGGAGTATCATGCCGTTGGCACGCTCGACCTGCCCATTGCATTGGGGTAGGCGACCGAGGCCCAGGTTACGCGAATGTTGTTGTCATCGCAGAAGTTGGTGAACTTTTTGCCCGTGAATTGGGTGCCATTGTCGGTGATGATGACATTAGGCACCCCGAACCGGTACATGATGTTGGCGATGAACTCGACAGCCTTCTCGGAGGTGGGGTCTCCTATCGGTTTAGCCTCGATCCACTTGGTGAACTTGTCGACGGCCACGAGCATGTGTGTGTACCCTCCACTTGTCCTTTTGAGGGGACCCACGAGGTCGAGCCCCCAAACGGCAAATGGCCAAGTGATTGGGATCATCTGCAGGGCGTGTGCGGGCTGGTGCGTTTGCTTGGCGTAAATTGACACCCATGACATGCTTGGACCAAACGCTTGGCATCCCCATGGCGGTCGGCCAATAGAAGCCTTGTCGGAAGGCGTTGCCAACCAGGGCCTCGGCGCTGCGTGGTGGCCGCAAGCCCCCGAGTGCATATCGTCGAGGAGCTTGCGCCCTTCCTCGAGTGGGATGCAGCGTTGAAGGATTCCAGTTGGACTTCGTCGGTATAGCTCCCGTTCGTCGCCGTAGATGACGTAGGTCTTGGCCCTCCGGGCGATGCGTCGGGCCTCCGTCTTGTCTTCTGGTAGTTCGCCTTGTGTCAGGTAGTCGAGGTAGGGCGTCCGCCAGTCAAGGGGCCGTGACGACGGGGAGGCGTGTGTGTCGACCTGCATCGCTTCTGCGGACGTCGAGGGGTCCTTCTCGAGGGGTGGCGTCGAATCTCGAGCCCCGTGCCTTGCTCGAGGGGTGGCGTCGAGGTCCCAGCCCCTGGGTCGATCTCGACGGATGGCTCGAAGACGTCCCTCGAGAAGACGTCTGGCGGTACCGTGCTGCGCGTGGACGCCAATTTTGCCAGCTCGTCTGCGGCCTCTCGTTGTACTTTCGAGCTATGTGGTTGAGCTCGAGGCCGTAAAACTTGTCTCCAGCTTGCGCACCTCCCCGCAGTACGCCTCCATCTTGGGATCGATGCAGCTTGAAGCCTTCATAACCTGGTTGACGACGAGCTGCGAGTCTCCTCGGGCGTCGAGGCGTCGGACCCCGAGCTCGAGGGCGATGCGCAGCCCATTGACGAGGGCCTCGTACTCGGCGACGTTGTTGGAGGCGGGGAAGTGCAGGCGTAGCAGGTAGCGCATGTGTACTCCGAGGGGTGAGATGAAGAGCAGGCCTGCTCCTGCCCCCGTCTTCGTGAGGGATCCATCGAAGTACATGGTCCAGAGCTCGGCTTGAATCTGTGCCGGCGGGAGCTGAGTGTCGGTCCACTCAGCAACGAAGTCTGCCAACGCTTGCGACTTGATGGCCTTTCGGGGGCATAGGTGATGGTTCCCCCATTAGTTCGGCGGACCACTTGGCGATGCGCCCCGTGGCCTCCCGATTGTTGACGATCTCTCCGAGGGGAAGGACGACACCACCGTCACGGGATGAGCTAGGAAGTAGTGCTGGAGCTTGCGCCTTGTGACGATGATGCCGTAGAGCAGCTTTGGATGTGCGGGTACCGGACCTTGGCCTCGGAGAGTACCTCACTGGTGAAGTATACCGGTCGCTGGACCGGCAATGTATGGCCCTCCTCGTGCCTCTCGACGGCTATGACCGCGCTAACCACCTGAGTGGTTGCAGCCACATAGAGGAGGAGGGGCTCGGGGGAATCGTCACCTTCGGCTGGTCGCGGGGGCACGAGAATTGGCGCAGAAGTCAGCAACCTTTAACTTGGTTAAGGCCTCCTCGCTTCGGCGGTCCACGCAAAGTGTTCCGTCTTTTTTAGCAGGCGGTAGAGGGGCAGTGCTTTTTCCCCCAGCCTCGAGATGAATCTGCTGAGAGCGGCTAGGCAGCCTGTTACCTTTTGCACACCCTTGAGGTCACGAATCGGGCCCATCCTCGTGACTGCTGAGATTTTTTCAGGGTTTGCCTCGATCCCCCGTTGTGAGACGACGTAGCCAAGTAGCATGCCTCGAGGCACACCAAACACACTTCTCGGGGTTGAGCTTCACATTCTTGGCCCGGAGGCACTCGAACGTGGTCTCGAGGTCGCTGATGAGGTTCCCGACTTTCTTAGTTTTAACCACGATGTCATCGACGTAGGCCTCGACGGTTTTGCCTATGTGCTCGCCAAAGATGTGCTGCATACATCGTTGGTATGTTGCCCCGGCGTTTCGAAGGCCGAAGGGCATCGTAACATAGCAGTACATACCAAATGGCGTGATAAAAGAGGTCGCGAGCTCATCGGATTTTCTCATTCTAATTTGGTGGTAGCCGGAATACGCATCAAGGAACGAAAGCACTTCGCACCCAGCAGTGGAATCGACGATCTGGTCAATTCTAGGTAAAGGAAATGGAACTTTTGGACATGCTTTATTCAGACCAGTGTAATCTACACACATCCGCATTTTTCCATTCTTTTTCCTAACTAGTACAGGATTAGCTAGCCACTCTGGGTAAAATACCTCCTTGATGAATCCGGCCGCCAAAAGCTTGTGCACCTCTTCGCCGATGATCCTGCGCTTTTCCTCGTCGAAGCGGCGTAGGCGTTGCTTCACCGGTCTGGACCCGGCCTGGATCTCCAAGGCGTGCTCGGCGACTTCCCTCGGTATGCCCGGCATGTCCGAGGGGTTCCACGCAAACATGTCGATGTTCGCGCGGAGAAAGTCGACGAGCACTGCTTCCTATTTGGGCTCGAGGCTGGTGCTGATGGTCAGCGTCTTGCCATTGGCCGAGGTCGGGTCGACGGGTATTTGCTTGGTGTGCTCGGCTGGCTCGAAGGTGCCGGCGTGACGCTTTGCTTCTGGGCCCCCTCGGTGGCCAGAGCTGCCAAGGCCTCGAGCGAGTCGAGGTGGACGTTGGCCTCCCCCCGCTCTACGCACGCACTCCACGTCGCAGTGGTATGCGTGCTCGTAGGAGGTGTCAACGGTGATGACTCCTTTCGGCCCCGGCATCTTGAGCTTCAAGTACGTGTAGTTAGGAATCGCCATGAACTTGGCGTAGCCTGGCCGGCCGATGATGGCGTGGTAGGTCCCTTGGAAGCCGACCACCTCGAAGGTGAGCGTTTCCTGTCGGAAGTTTGCCGGCGTGCCGAAGCAGACCGTAGTCGATGCGCCCGAGGGGGTGGGCCTTCTTTCCTGGTACTACTCCGTGGACCCCCCGACACTGGGTCGGAGCTGTCCTTCTGAAATCCCCAGGAGGTCGAGGGTCTCGAGGTATATGATGTTGAGGCTCGAGCCCCCATCCATCAACACCTTGGAGAACCGAACGTCGACTATGACGGGGTCGACGACGAGGGGGTAAGCCCCCGGGTTTATGACCTGGTCCGGATGGTCGTCACGGTCGAACGTGATTGGCGCATCGGACCAGTCAAGATACCGGGGGGCGCCGTGGTCGAGGGAAAAGATTTCCCGGCGCTCCTTCTTTCTTTCTCGAGCTGAGAGCCCGACGGTCGGCCCCCGTAGATCATGTAGCAGTCGCGCACCGGGGGAAGTCGCCATCTGCGTTTCTCCGCCGCCGCGTCGATCGGTATCCTTTCCCTTAGGCGCGTCTTCCTTCTTATCGCCGAGCTTGGAGTAGTAGCCCTTCAACAGTCGGCAGTCTTTCAACTTGTGGTTTACGGGGCCCCTGTGATAGGTACAGGGATCCTCGAGCATCTGGTCGAAAACAGCCCCATCGGGGGGGCCTCGAGGCTTCTTAGGCTCGAGGGCGCCCACGAGCACCTCTTTGTCGTCGTCGTCATCGGTGCCACGCTTCGCCTTCTGGCCCTTGCGCTTGTTTTTCTTCCTTTTGTTCCCGTCATTGTTGTCGTTCTTGGCGTCGTTGCCCTTGCTGGGGCCCTCCGGTGCGATCACCGCCTTGCCTTTGTCCGTGACACGGCCAAAGAAGGCCCCCACTGCTTCGTCGCCCGAAGCAAAGCTGGTGACGCGATCCATCAGGTCCTCGACCGTCCCGGGACGGTAGCGTCCTAGCTCATGAACAAGCTCTTGGCATGTTGTGCCTGCGAGGAATGCTGAGATGACGTCCTCGTCGGCACGTGGGGGAGCTCGAGGCGCTGCTTCGAGAACCGTCGAGCGAAGTCGCGGAGGGGCTCGTCCGCCGCCTGCCTGCAACGCCGTAGGTCCCAGGGGTTGCCTGGGCGTACGCAGGTCCCCTTAAATTCCCGTCGAAGACCCTGACTAGGTCGGCCCAGTCATGGATCCGATCCGGCGGGAGCCCCTCGAGCCACCGTCGGGCGGTGTCCGAGAGGTAGAGTGGGAGCTGACGGATGATCACGCGGTCGTCGTTCTTCGCTCCGCCCAGTTGGCAGCCAAGGCGGAAGTCTGAGAGCCAGAGCTTGGGCTCGACCTCCCCGTCATACTTCACGATGTTGGTCGGCGGTCGGAAGCGGTCGGGGAGGGTTGAGCTGCGGATGGCCGGCTGAAGACTCGGGGGCCCGGGGGCTCGAGGACCTGCCGGTCCTCGTCGCTGTCGTAGCGCCCCCCTCGATGGGCGCTATAGCCACGCTCTTGGGCCCCCTTGTCCTTGCGCCGTCGGTTGATGTCGTTGCGGGCGTCGTTGGGGTCTCGAGGCGGCCGGTTGTCGACGATCCGTTCGCGGACTGGCCTAGCTCGAGAGGCGTCCGGCTGGTGGACGGATGCCTCGCGAGCGTCGCGGGGCGTGTCCGCCGGTTTCCCGAGGCTGCTCCGCGTCGGCGCGACGCCGAGCTCTCGGCCTGCTGTACCGCGGCTGTCTCAAGGAGGTTTTTCATTTCTCCGAGCATGCGCCTGGCGTCGGGGTTGGAGACGGCGGGCAGGTCACGGAGCATCATGGCCGCCGCCACCACGTTCTGCCCAGCTCGTGGGAAACATACCTCAGGGCGTGCTGGTGCCCCGTCCTCGAGGATCCGCCGGTGGACCTCTCGAGCCCGGCCTCGAGCTCCGCTCCTCGGGGTTGGGGTGGTTCCTGCATCAGGGTTTGCCGGAGCTGCAGCAGGTGTCCGTTCCTCCTCCTCGGCTTTGGTGATTGCCTCTTGCACTTGTGCGAGTTGCGCCGCTCGGCCATCGTCGTGCTGGGCGGCACAGCCGGTGCTCGAGGTTCGTCCTTCCCAGGACGCGTGATCCGCCTGCCGCGGCCACGTCGCTAGGTCCTTCTAGGTCGAGGGCCGGCCTGTCGTCGTCGCCTTCGTCCTCGGTATCGCATACGACTCCCTCGAGTTGGAAGCACTCCCTGGTGGGATCCCAGAGGTCGGGGTCGTGGTAGTCGTATTCGTCGGAGTCGGAGCCGCTGACGGCACGCCGCCTTGGCTGATGCTGGGACCGCAGCTCGCGGTACCATTCTCCGACGGTGGCTCGCCGAGGTGGCTCGAAGGCTGGCAAAGAGTCGCGGTCGACGCGCGCGGGTGGACGATCTCCAGGCTGGCCATGGCCTGCAGCAGCGTGCCCGGACGCTGCTCCCGGTCCGCCATCGCCTGGTCCTGATGGCGCCCGTCGCGGCGGTGGGCGTGCACAGCCGCTGAGCGGTCGAGGCCGACCGGGACCGCTGGCGCCAAGCGCGGCGCGACCCGCGCGGGAGGAGGCTGAATGGCGTCGACGGCGCTCGGCTCGGAGGCCTCTGGCCTGGTTCCTGGTCCGTACGCATGATGAATGCGAAGTCGCTCGGCGGCGCGGGTGCGCCCTGGAGGTTTCCGGCCGCACGCCGGGCTGGTTTCCCCTTGGGGACCCTGCACCGGCTACGGGGCCGCAGGAGTTTGCCGCGGGTACCGCCTGCGCCCGGCGATGACGGTGACGACGACGCCGCTCGCGATGTGGCGACGCGTGGTGTGGTGCGGGTGACGCGTCGCGCCCCCCGCGCGGGGTGGCGTGACGCGCTCTCCGCTCAGGCCCTCCGTGGAGAGCAGAGTCAGCTCGTTGCCGTTGCCTGTGGCCAGGAACTCGAGGCTCCCGAACCAGACGATGGCACCAGCCGAGAACGAAGAGGGGATGAAGCCATCCAAGAATCAACGAGAAAACGGCTCGGACACGCGAAGTCCCCTACCTGGCGCGCCAACTGTCGGTGTTTCGTACCCGGGGTATCACACCAACGAGTAATATGATCGCGTGCTTCTCTTCCTGGATGGTGATGCAAAGGGACACAAGGATTTATCCTGGTTCGGGCAAAGAAGGCCCTACGTCCAGCGGGGGAGATGTTCTTGTATTATTTGCACCTAAGTGCTTGTACAGGGGAGAATACAAGCTCAGTGAGCGTGGACCGGGGTCCGGACTCGTGTTTGTGCGTGGACTCGTGTGTTCTGTTCGTCCTCCTGAATGAGGGCCCTAGCGTCCCCTTTTATAGAGCAAGGGGAGGCCAGATTACAAAAAGTATTACAGGTGTCGGGGCGCATGGTGCCCCATACGGAGAAGGGTAGAAACCCTGTCTTGTCGGGGCCACTGGAGCCGATGTGATCGTCGCTGTTGAGGCGTCCTTGAGTCGTGGCTTCCCTCCCGGGCGCGGACGTGGGGGCGCGACAAGGCGGGAGCCGTACAGCACCCATCCCGGAATGTACAGTACGCGGTGAGGTCCCTCCGGGTCTTGGGGTACCTGTCCTCCAAGAGTATGAAAGTAGTTAGGGCTCGAAGGGCGCGAAGCCGACCTCGAGGTGTTACGTGTATGGCTCGAGGGGCGCGGAGCCGGCCTCGAGGTGTTTACAGTGCAGGGCTCGAGGGGCGCGTAGCCGGCCTCGAGGGTTACAGTGCAGGGCTCGAGGGGCGCGAAGCCGGCCTCGAGGTGTTACAGTGCATGGCTCGAGGGGCGCGGAGCCGGCCTCGAGTGTTACAGTGCATGGTTGGTCTAGTGCTGCACTGGTGCCCTTTTGCCCATGCTTGTGGTGAAAACGAGACTTGACCTTTACACCGGTTACTGTGGTACATGCCGTGCACTAGTGGACATGACCGGAGTAGGTGAAGGCATTAAATGGGGTATGGGTTGGTACAGCTGTCTGTGCACTCGAGGTTCGTGCGATAGGGCTCGAGGTGTGGGAGCGTGCTCGCCCGAGGTCTGGAGGGCTCGGGCGAGACGGAGAGCGATCGCGTTCGCCCGAGGCCTGGCTCAGCGGGCTCGGGCGAGACGGAGAAAGAGCGTTCGTCCGAGGCCTGGCTCAGGAGGGCTCGGGCGAGACGGAGAAAAGAGCGTTCGCCCGAGGCCTGGCGGGAGGGCTCGGGCGAGACGGAGATAGAGCGTTCGCCCGAGGCCTGGCTGGAGGGCTCGGGCGAGACGGAGATAGAGCGTTCGCGCTCGCGCCGAGGCCTGGCTCAGCGGGCTCGGGCGAGGCCGGAAAAGAGCGTTCGCCCGAGGCCTGACCGGAGGGCTCGGGCGAGACGGAGATAGCGCGTTCGCTCGCCCGATGCCTGGCTGGAGGGCTCGGGCGAGACGGAGAATAGAGCGTTCGCGCTCACACGCCCTATGCCTGGCTCATCGGGCTCGGGCGAGGCGGAGGGAACAAGCACATTCGCCCTAGGCCTGGCTTGGGAAAGGGCTCCTGGGCGAGTCGGAGAGTGGGCTTGGGTGTTTGCGTTGATTGGGGTACCCCTTTTTTTGTACCACCGACCTATTACTACTCTGCATTCAACGGTCAGTAATCCACACACGTCCTCAAAGTTTTATCCTTCTTTTTCACAAAGATAGTGGGACATCCCCAAGGTGACGAACTAGGGCATATCAAACCCTTATCCAAAAGCTCTTGCAACTGAACTTTAAGCTCTGCTAACTCTTTAGCGTGCATTCTATACGGTCTGCGAGATATGGGTGCCGTTCCAGGGATTAGCTCTATAGCAAACTCCACATCCCTATCTGGCGGTAGTCCAGGCAACTCATCAGGAAAAACATCTGGAAACTCACACACTATTGGGATTTCAGCTATCTGCTTTGCCGTGATATTGAACAACACTCCAATCTCATGGGCGTTTCGAGGTAACTTGAACCGAAAAGAAGATCCATTCCTGGGACTAACCATGGACACTACTCTTTCTGCGGTGTCTAGATTAACCTTCCAGAGTTTCATCCAACCCATACCCAAAATTACATCCAGACCTAGACCAGGAATGACTATGGGGTCCACTATGGCCTGTTTATCCCCAAAGGTCATTTCCACTCCTTTAGCCATTTTACGCGCGGAGAGAACAGCTCCAGCGGAACTTATCTGATATCCCCGGTCTAACTCTATCAACTCAAGATTACTTCTTATAACAAAATTCTCACTTATGAAAGAATGCGATGCTCCAGAATCAAACAACACAACTGCGGGACATTGATTAACAAGAAACGTACCAGCGGTGACAGGCTCTCCTGCTGGCACTTCTTCCACGGTGGTGTGATGCACATGACCCGTGCGAGGTGGGGGCTGAGTGTACTGCTTCTTTGGGCGAGGGCACTGACGTGACAGATGTCCAGTCTGACCACAATTGTAACATGGCCCAATCACATATGGAGTCTTGGGGCCTCCTGCACTTCCTGCCTTATTCTTGTTCTGCTTCATGGGGGCGGTGTAGGGCTTCTGAAAACTGGGACGGGGACGGTTGGTGGTGATCTTCCTCTGTGGGGGACGGAATCTTGCTCCTGTAACAGGCGGGCGATACGGGGTACGTGTTCCGAAAGGGGTCCTCTGTTGAGACGAACCTCCTTCGTTCACACGACGGCGTGTCTCTGTCGCCAGCCAGCTGTCATTGGCCTCTTGATTTAGGCAGTCACTGAAGAAATCACTGAAGGTGGTGCGGTGACTGTTGCCCATCTTGGAAAGCATGGCGGCACTCATGCCACGCTTAAAGCTTGCGATCTTCTTGGCCTCAGTATCCACAAAGTCTAGGGGCGTAGCGAGCTAGGTTGTTGAAACTGTGGAGGTACTCGGACACAGATCTGGTTCCCTGGGATAACCTCATGAACTCTGCAACCTTCATTTCCATCAAACCACTAGGGATGTAGTGGTTGCGCATAGCGGTAGAGAACTGATCCCAAGTGACACGTGCATTTGCAGGCAAGGATGCACGGTACTGGGCCCACCATAAACCTGCGGGTCCTTCCAACATGTGGGCGGCGTACTCCGCCTTGAGCTCTTCCGTCAGACTGAAGCAGACGGAACTTCTGGGTGATGGAGTTGAGCCATTCATCAGCCTCAAGCGGTTCGGTGACTTCCTTGAACACAGAGGGCGATGGTGTCCAAGAAGTCACGGTAGGAGCTGTACTGGTTAGGGCTCTGGGCCTTGGCGTTGATGATGCTGCTGCGCAGTGTTGTTAGCGATATTGCGGAGGGTGGCCTCCATGTGCCTCTGCATCTCCTCCATGTTCCTTTGGCTGCCCAAGAACTGGCCGAAAAATGCTTCCGGCGTCATCGGCGGCGGTGGGGGAGGTGGCAAGTTCTCCTCCTGTCCTACCCCCTGTTCGCGTTGGCTGCGAGTGTGTGCCGGCATCTGCATATCCCATTAATAAGCAATCATTAGGTGATGTTACATTGATCATGAATAAATACTGCGTTGTACATAATTCGAAAATTTAGCACACGACCAAGTATAATTACTCATTTCCATACAACATCACAGAATAATCGCCCGAAATTAGACATGCAACAACGGATTTCTATAAAAGATGCCAGATCGAAGTCTGGACTTTGTCCCAAAAGACATACATGTCATCCAACATCTTAAACATAAAACCAACACATGTTTTGAGTGTTACATCACTTAGCGAGCATGCTCAAGCTATACAAAAGAAAACGACTCCTAGCGAAACTAGCGCTCAGGCGTCTCCAGCGACGGATGCGGCGTCCTCTGCGTCGACGTCGATCATCGGCTCATCAGCGTGATCCTCCTCCAGAGGGGCGTCGGGACCTAAGGACCTCTCCGTCCTGGGGATCCTGGGCCTCGGCGGCTGGAACCTCGGCAGCTGCTGGGGCGGCGGCCTCCTGCGCGGCATGGTGCATCTGGTGGACTGCCTCGTGGAGCTGGTCGATGTAGGCCTGCTGTCCATGGATCTGCTGTATCAAGAGGTGGGCTCCCTCTCTGAGCTGGTCGAGCGCGGTGCGGGCCTCATCTCTCTGAAGAGCGGTGGTCAGGTACATCTACTCTGCAACGGTCCTGGCAGTGGACTGTGCTGCTGCTGTGGTGCGGGCGTCGTCACGCTCAAGAGTGACCTGCTGAATCCTCTCCTGCAGACGAGCAACCTCAGCGTCGAAGTCCTCCTTGTAGCTTCCTCTTGCTCTGGTAGGTGGCTATGAGGGTGAAGGACACGCTCCCGAGAGTGTGTTCCAAACTCTCACATACACCCAACAAAGCTCCGGTGGCGCTCATCGCAGGCGTCTCACAGTAGAACCTCTCCTCTAGGCTCCCTGTCAAGACTGACTCCGAAGTCTGCTTCCAGCGCAATGGAAAAAGTGATCCGCGGGGGAACACTCCTGCCATAGCGCTAGCTAGGTCGGCAGGGAAGCGGGCGATGATGTCCTTCAGCACTAGGTATGCTGCCCTGTTGGCTCCATCCTTGGCACAGGTGCCTCTAGGTGATCTCCGTCCATCCTGTCCAGTGGGGCTTGGCGGGCAAAGCCTTGACTTTGATCTCCACCATGACCAAGGAATCCTGCCTGTAGATCTCCTTCTGCCATGAGTACCTGGGCTCCTGTCCTTCCTCATAGCCCACGGCCTGCAGAATCCTCCAAAGGATAGTCGGCAAGCCGAAGTAGGACAAGAACGTCTTCCGGGTCAGCTTGGTGGCCAAGCGGTGACGCGAAACTCCTCTGCCTCCGGTGGCCTTGCGAGCGGTCAGCTTAGTCCGGGCCATCTGTAGAAACAAAAAGGTTTCGAACTCTCATGAGACGGATATTAAGTTGGCATTTTTATATATATATATATAAGAGATAACTTTTAATTAAGGGGAGGTAATGTAAATGCATGAATATAAACATGATGCATGATCGTACTTACGTTCTCACTCACTAATAATGACTCGTAAGTCCTAACGTTCTAGTCGGTGGCAAGAACGATCTCTCATGCGTTATCTACACGTTCTACTCGTTCGCATAATTAGTGTACCTGCAGAAGATTCATTTCAGCCCAAAGCAATCCCAATGATAAAACAATTGAGCATTGGCTAATATGCGCAAAATACATAGAAGCCAACACTAAACACCATGCACCAACATAGAAAACACCCTTGAAAATATTGATACCCTCATATGTGTCTGCGTGGACCTCGCACATACTTGGTATAAGAACTCTCACCTAGACCGACGGTTGGACGGTCATGCTCTCATATCTCACAAAATCATTTTATGCATGTTTTCGCGATCGACGCATTCTCTTTTCCTGAGAATGGACCAGCAAATAAAGATCCAGCATGAAGCAAAACCCTGAACCCTGTTAGCAGTTAAGCCACCTGAATCCTAGTATAGGGCTTAAGGACGAGACTGGGCACACTTAGTAATTGAAAATAGTTTTGAAAATAGTTTTGAAATACCCATTTTAGTTCGAAAATAGCTCTTTGCGGATGCAATAACTTGAACCATGCTCCGATACCAGCTGTGGTGGAACCGTCCTGATTATAGGAGCTCAAGTACCGTCTTAGTCAAATCCGTCTGACTTCGACTCAAACTTGAACCCATATAACCCCGGTAGTCCGGAAATCTCGAAGGATTTCTATCACCGTACAACATACAGGATCGCATTGTTCAAGAATTACATTCGCAAAGATACATCACAGAGAAACGGAACCGAATTTAAGGTATCAGAGTGCGAATTTAAAACAGAGTTATTACAATACCGAATTTAAAAGTGCGGAAGCTGAAATAGTATGAAACTCGACCACCACACATGTGGTCCAAATAAAACATTGTTTGACAAATCCAACTCAACACAACTCACTCTTCCCTTTTTAGGTAATGTGCCACTAGGAGTCTCAGACCAGCAAAAGAAAAGGGGAAGCTTCTGGACGACCCTGCCCTGGGCCTACTCCTCATCACCTTCTACTGGGTACAGGCAGTGCTTACAATAGCCGAAGTAGACCTGGTCATCTGCAACAAACGGGATAAACCCTGAGTACGGGAATGTACTCAGCTAGACTTACCCGTCCAACTGAAAATAAAGACACCAAGGGTATGCAAGGCCTTTTTGGGTGGATCTGGGATCTTTAGTTGCGAAAAGCTCAATTTTAGATAAGAGGTAATTGATGATAATGATGAGCGGCCATTTTTAGACCTATTCCTTAATTCTAGGTTTTTCACCTGTACTAGAGCACTCACTTGAATCTATCAATCAATAATATAACCATATCCAGTTGACTTATCCACATTTTAGTTGAACCTTTAATCATCACATGGAGTTGTATCGTGGTGAAGCTCGCCATAGTTTCCCACTAACCGGGGGAGACGGCGACTCGAATCGAATTCCAAACTAGCTGGTGAAAGACCTTTAATACCAGCCCACACTTTCCCCGTCGGGTCCATGCATTGGGCAACCGCTCGACGCTTGTTCGTGGTGGTAATCGTCGCGGTTCAAGCACGGACCGCCCAATTGGAACCTGGCGATGGCCTCACGCGGCAGATCGCAATTTCATACTAGAGGGCGCGACACGGGTCGAAACCGGCCCGAACAGCTTCTAACCGGCTTTGGGGTCGATGATTACGGCACCGACATATCCCTAAGTAAAAGGGCGCGTTCAAAAATGAACGAGGGCCAACATCGATACAAACCTACACGATCCAACGGACGGACTGCCCCCAAGTTTCAAACTTGTGCCTTGCCTTCCAGTTGACCGTATTTCACTACAACTCAGGTTCTTTTCCACGATAGCAAATATAGCCAACCGTGATCCGGTAACTACCCATCAGGGTATTACGGAAACATTCTTAACTACTACTTTTATTAAGCAGGCTAAGCAATTCTACATTGTAAATAAATAGCAGGATAACAAGGTAGATATTACTCAATAACCAAGGAATGGTAATGCAGCAAGTAGGATTCATTCCAACTCCTAAACCTAATGCATCACAGTATAAAAGGACTCAAGTAATTTTAATTGCAAAAGATAGGAGGCTTAATATGCTCCGGGGCTTGCCTTGGGAGAAGACTGAGGCCTCGTGGGAGGGGCACTCAGGCAGGTTAGTGTCGCTTGCGGGGTCGGCTTCCTCGGCTTGCTGAAGCTCCGGGATCTCCTGCTCGATGTTTGTCTCCGGCTCCTGGTCTTGTTCCTGAACTGTCATTCCTATTGTATGCGGTAAATTAAATAATTAATGTGGGGTGCAGGATATGGTGGTATGAAAGAACATTTCTTGCAAACCAACAAAACCAACTTGTTCAACCACTTTTGACATTAAGGCAAATACTTATTTATTTCATAAAACAAAATCCATTTATTCACCTATTTCTTATTTAATAATTCAAAAAGAAATTCGAGTTTGAACTGCAAGTGCACTTTTCTGGATTCAGAAAAATCCACAAAAATTCCAGAAGGCAATTAACACTCACTGGACTTCACTGAACAATTTTCGGTCAGAAACAAAATACAGAACTGCAGATACAAAAATAACAAATAAACTGCTTAAAAAGGTGCTTTGAACTAACTTTTTACACAAAGGGTGTTCAACAGCAAATTTTATATTTTTCCTGGTTTTTTCTACCCCTAAACATTCTACTGTAGAAAACTTGTGGTCAGAGCATAAACATATAAGGCTACACAAAATAAACAAATCTATTCCAAATTAAACCATTTGAGCTACAACCCTACTGAAAATGGGTGCTAAACTGCTTTTCAAATTTTTTCCAGATTCTACTCCACATTTTATACCCATCAAGAAAATTTCATGAACAGAAACATTATACTATTCCTTATATGAATTTCCAAAGCAAAACACAGAAAAGTACAGTTGTAAAACAACTTCAGATTCTTCTATACAATAACTCATGCTTAACATTTTTCTTAGCCTGAACATGTCATACAGAGACTACACAATTTTTCCCACATTTTATTTCGACATATAAAACACCTTAATATTTATTCTAAGAAAACAGCCAAAAAGGACTTTTAATCATAACAGAAGCATTTTTCACATAAACAGTAGAGTATATATTTTTCAGAGGTGCAAATCATGATAAGAAACCTACACAAATTTTCCCATGAATTATCTTAACCATAAAACACCTATTTTCATTTATCTAAACAAAAGCTCACAAACTGAATTAAATAAAAATAGTAATAAAAACTTTCACCAAAAATACTTTCATATTTTTCCATGATAGATCTACTCATAAACAAGCTAACAAAACTGAAAGTACTTTATTTGAACTTTTAAAACGAGCTACACAAAAATAACAAGCATTTCTGGAAAATAAAACAAAAAGGAAAACATTTGAAATCATCCCGGCTCAAACTTCGTGAACTCGGTCCATGGACCAGTGGGTGACTGACGCGCGGGGTCCGCTGGTCAACGGGACCCACCCGTCAGAGAGGGCGAAGCAGGGAAGGGTGTTGACCGGCGAAAGCTCGTCGACGGTGAGGTCGCCGGCGGTGAGGCTAGGCTCGATAGACTCGGCTCGACGAGGCGCATCCAGCGGTGGGGTCGGCTTGGCCAGAGGGTGACCGAAGCGTGCCGGCGGCGAGCGGTGGCGAACGGCGGCGGTGACACACGGCTACGCTATTTCCGGCGGTCGCCGGTGAAATTGGGGAAGGCATAGGCTTACTCGAGCCCTAGGGAGGCTATCGGAGGGCTCGACTTGGCTCGGGAAGCTCCGAGGAAGCTTGGCCACGCGAGCGGCCATGGCAGACGGTGGTGAGGCTCGGCAAGGCCATGTCCGGCGGTTGCCGGTGAAATTGGGGAAGGCAAAAGCTCAAGTGAACCCTAAGAGACAAAGCTATGGGGTTGGTTCGGCTCGGGTGGCTCCAGGGGAGCTTGACCACGTGAGCAGGCCGCGGCGGCGCCCATGGCGCTCGCCCGGGGGTATAGAGAGAGATAGGGAGCGGTAGAGTTAAGGCTAGTTGGTGTTCTCACCTTGTCTTGGCTCGGTGAGGCTCGAGGACGAAGGAGAGGAGGCAGCGGCGCTCAGGTCGGGGAGGAACGGCGTCGCGGGCTCAGCGGTGGCGATGGCGTCCGCGACGGCGCTCTCCGGACTCCGGCGTCAGCGAGGCTCGGCCGGTGGCGCTAGCGCGAGCACCGGGCGTGCAACGGCGAGGCGGAGCAGTGTGCGGAAGGAATTGGAGGGAGGTGGACGGTGATGGTTGGAACGGTGGTGCGGCTCTCGGCGCCGAACGCGGCGAGCAGTGAGGTGCTCGGCGTGTTTGCGGGAGAGAGAGGGAAGAGAGCGAGGGCAGGAGCGAGTGAGGGGGCTTGTGAGCGCGGGTGAGAGAGAGGGCGAAGGGTGCTCGGGTTTTGGCCGGGGCCTCGGCCGGGCGATGGTGGTGGCGGGGCCCGGCAACGGGACGCGGCGCGAGCGGCGAGGCAAGCGCGGCAGGCGAGGCGAGCGCGGAGAAGGCGAGCGAGATCTTTGCGTGATCGCGCGGAGAAGGATCGCGCGGGGAGTGGCGGAGGCGGATTTGCTCAGGCATCGCCGGCCACGTGGCGCAGTCGCCGGCGTACGGCGCGGCCGTGGTCAGGGCTGGCGTGCGCGGCGCGCGCGAGCGCGCGGGAGCGGGCGCGGGCGAGCTGGGCCGGCGCGCAGGCGCGGAGCTGGGCCGACGCGCGTGCAAGGCGGGCCAAAAGGTGGGCGCGGGAAAAAAAATCATTTTCCTTTTTCTTTTTCCAAAAACTTTTCAACTTGACCATACAAAGACAGTTTCAAAAACTCCAACCCAGGCTTTAACCCAAATATAAAAGTTGCTCAAAATAATTTTCTCTACAACTTTCATATAAGACACTTTTTCTGAAAACCATTTTTACAATCTCCTTATAATTAAAGCCAATTTTGAAACATAAAACATTTTGCTTAATTCGTTTTTTTATTTAACAAACCATTTTGAACTAGGTCAAAATATCAACATGAAAAGCACTCTACTCATTATTCTCTATTTTATAAAACTATTTGCCAAAACAAAAATCCATTTAAATCATCGAGTCAAATAGAAATCCAAAATCCAACAATTAAACAAAGACAAAAGCACTCTTATGCACATGAAATGATGCAATGCATTGCTTATGCTTCTTTAGTAGCTAATTGCAGTGCCTAATGCAGTGCTTGACACTAGGGTGTCACAAGTACCATACAACTCGACTTTGTAGTGTTAACTCCCCCTACATGTGTGCACAAATGGTTTGGTTTCAAGCTTGCACACATGCATAAATATGAAATTTGGGAGTGTTAGCACTACTAAGTGATGCTAAGGTATACAAGATGAAATTTTACCTTTGAAGCGTGCATACCACATTTTGATTCATCCTTAGCATCAACCTTGCTAGAAATAAGTGAAACTAGATACCACGTGAGATCAACATTACAAACAAGGTTCTAGTTACCACTTGCTATACTAAGATTAGGTTCTAGATAGCAATAGAAGGAAAAAAACAATCATCATCCAAGTCTTATCTCTAGCAATCTTTGCACACATGCATATATATCAAATGTAAGACATATGCATTGTAAGCAAGCAAATGTAATGCACATGTATTCATGAGCTTGCTCCCCCTACTTGTGTGCTCTCTTTGTCCAAGAATTTTGATCCTTTTGCATTATCCAATCTTGGTCCCTCTTGATCCATGTCCATATTTTTTGTTTTCTCCCCCTATCATATTATATCTTTGACACTTTCTCCCCCTTTGTCATCAATGACCATAAAAGACATGCTTCTCTTGGTACAAAGGGTTGCACTAGGGTAGATGGTTGATACTTGAGTCTTCATTTTTTTGATGGACACTACCATATATATGTTGGAATGACACTACTTGTAGATACCCCATGAAGATACATAAAAGCCACTTGTAGGATCTTTGACCTTGATACCAATCGGTGGGGCACCTTCTCTTTTAGCATGAGTCATTAACTTGATAAACTTGAGCTCTTGGTGGTGAGGGATGCTTTGCTCGATTTGATCACTTAAAGTTGAGGATCACTTGACATCTTGTAGGATACCATTTGAATGAAAGTTTAAACTTGATATCCATTTGCATTATTGTCTTCTTCTTGAATTCTTGTCATGAGCCTCTCATTTGTGACTTGAACTATTAAATTTCCACAAGATATCTAACTCGGTTTGCTCTAGAGTAAGCTTCTTCACACATCTTTCAATGCTTATCTTACTCATGTTGAATTAGACTTGAATGCTCATCTTCTTTAACCGCAGCGGGCGCTTCGGTGGCCGGCCGCTCCAGGTTGGCCACTGAATAACTGTGGCGGGCAAAAACTATGCCCGCCACAGAGCCCATCTAGGCAACGCTGCGCATATTCAATTCTATAGTAGTGCAAGGTGACGGTCAAGTAGAGACGTGTCGCGTTGATGGATCGGGAGTGGAGAAGGGCAGACGTGAGGCTTGGACTGAGGGACCAGGAGACCGAAGGACCAGTTGTGGTAGCTGACACTTGGTGGCAACAAGCAAGAGTAAATGAGGATGAAGACAACAATGGTCGAGTTAGGAGAAAAGACGATGATATCGTGGCACCTGGTGGAGGCCGAACATGGGCTTGCATGGGCGATGCAAGTGTCATCGGTTGAGTCAAGGGGGGAGAAGAAGGTGTCATGCTTCTACGGTGTTAGGAGACAGGGCATAGCACCTACGCTCCTTCTACAAGGCGGGTTTGGTAGTTGAGCCTCAGAAAACTATCACGACAGTTTTCAGGTTTCGGCCTCAAAACTTGGGGTGACTGGTTTCTGAGTTTAGGTCTCAAAGCACAGGCTGACAGATTTGCTGGTCAGGGTCTCAAAACCTGGCGGAGGTTCTGAGAACAAACGGGACGCCACCACGAGGCTTGCGTCGAGGCGAAGCTAGCGGTAAGAAGACTTGTGAACGTCAGGGCAGCAAGTGGAGACAACGTGAGGCTTGCGTTGCAGCGAAACTAACAATGAGGAAGGTGCGTGACCATCGATGAAGGAAACCGATAGAGTTGGACTGGAATACCAGTTGGTATAAATAACGCACAAAGATAAATCCACAAAGAGCACATATACCATTGTAGCTTTTACCTGGAGGTTTTATATCGAATACACAGGGAAACGTATGTGGCTAACTACGATCCAACTTAACTTGGCGTAGCAACAAGACTTTAAGAAGGTCAAAAGTGTAGAGAAGATCTCCAAGGTCCTCTCATTCTAATCTCGGTAAACTATGTTTTCTACTATTTATCTAGGGACATTGCATATAGGAAACACAAACAGAGTATATTCCTTATAGAAACAAAGTCATGCTAGGCCTACTAATGGGAGGTGGACTACAGAGGATTCAACGAAGCTATACGAGTCACCTTTGTGAGCTACCACCGATCTGGCTAATAGGGTACGTCTACGAGAAACCCGAGTCTAAGCACCACACTTACACTATGAATTCTACTTTAACCTAAGGCCAATAGATTAAAGCACTCAAAAGAGGATCGTAAACAAGAAGAACAATATAAACACAATGCTTACTTAAAGAAGAAGTTGATTACCAGAGAAATCTCATACGTAGGTTAACTTCCGCCAAGGTACAAGCCATAGAGGGAGCACCGATAGGACGACACCTCCTCCAAACTCTTCCCTCTCTCTACCTCTCTAATATCTAAAGACTAGATCCTAACGAGGACTAATCTTCTCTTGGTAGCTAGCTTTGAGAGTATGATTCTTTCATGAGACGCGTCTCAGTTGATCCTGATTGGAGAATATGAATTATTGTTAAAGGATACCTCTGGCAGAGGGGATACAAGATTTTATTTATAGCCCTAAGGGAGCTATGTGAGCCCTTAGATCAAACCGACCTTGGCAACAGCTCAGATGCAATCTAGGGGTCGGTAGGGAACCACCTTTTGAAGTAGAGGCTGACCCTTGGGTCCCACAGGACGACCGCATCTGGAAGTGGAATCGAGTCCGCTTCGGTGAGTTGTCTTCTTGTGCCTTCTAGAGTTTTCCCACGTTAGTTTCGATCTAGATTTGATATCTCTTGATCCTGGTACCCAGATATAACAAACCATAGGTCTGTTTCGATCATCTCTACGAGCTCTTCGCAATGGTTCTTTCCAATTCATCATTTAAAATAGTTGTATTCGGTGAAAAATTGTATATAACCTGCAAAACTTATGAAAGCACCAAAACTCATGGAACTTGTTAGTTCGAAACACTTTACCTATATTGGTGATGGATTGAAGTGTATATGTAGGTTATGTTGATGGATTGTAATTGACATTAACTACCGTCAAAAATGCCCCTAGGTTAGCTAGTTCGCTCTTTGTGCGGATACATGGGTGTATGCCGAGTCTCTGAGTGATGAATGATTGTCAACTGGGATGATGCGCAAGTTCTTTGGCTTGTGTTGTGCAGGTGTCGAGCACGAATACAGTGATCAGAGGCAAGGTGAAGGTCTAGTAGAGACGTGTCGTGCCGATGGACCGAGAGTGGCGAAGGGCAGACGTGAGGCTTGGACTGACGGACCGGTGGCCCGAGGATCAGTTGTGGTGGCTGACAGCCTGGGACAGCGACGAGCGAAGACTTGCGAGCTTGGTGTTGCTAGAGTCGTGGACTTGGGGACACATGTCAGTGGACGGGGTGCACGGGCGGTGCATCCCCTCTACAGCTTCGGTTTGGTGGTTGAGCCACAGAAAAACCATCGAGTGGACGGTTTCCAGGTTTGGGCCTCAAAACCTGGGCGCTGATGGTTTCCGAGTTTGGGCCACAAAACTCGGGCTGGGGACGGTTTCCAGGTTTGGGCCTCAAAACCTGGGTGTTGCAGGTTTGCTGAGTTTGGGCCACAAAACTCAGGCTACGGTCGGCTGGTTTCCCGGTTTGGGCCTCAAAACCGGGGGTTGGTCGTGCAGGCTGGTTTCCCGGTTTGGGCCTCAAAACTGGGGGCAAAGTCCGGGAAAAGGACAAGCAGAGCGGTGGCGGCACGTGGCGGCGATCGGTGAGGTTGCGTCGAGGCAACGCTACCAGTTGTGCGGGTATGGCCGTCGGATCACCACCTACCTTGAGTTGGTCCAGAATAACCCTAGGGTTTAGCTGGTTCGCTCTGTAATTAAAGAGGGGTAGAGTAGGAAATAGAATTAGGATAAGTAGAGGGAGACACCCTCCTCCCATTTGATATCAGTCATTTGCTCTTTGCTTCTAGGGTTTCCTGCTCTCCCAATCCCATGCTGTAGCTAGCTGAGATCCGCAGAGAACCATACCTCTGTGTACTGGAGATTTTGAGGAAGTGAGGCCGTAACCTCACTGTTGTAGCGTGTGGTAGCCACACGGTTGCAGATCGATGACTTGATTCACGTTTTGTTCGTGTTCTTCGGGTTCTTCGTTTCTCCGTGATTTTCCCGTCACTCGATCTCCCTCTCTATTGCGTCTTTGTGAAATCCATTTGAATCAACTTGTTCTTTATAGTGAGGAGATCATTTCCACTGAAGGAATTCATCTAACTCTTCACGAACAAGTAGATCGGGTTGATTTCGTTTTCGTGGCGCTTTTTCGTTCATACACCTTCCCCTTCGATTTCCCGTTGATTGAGTTGATTTGAGCGGATGATTTCTTGGGGATAGTCTCCTAACTACCTCGTGATCATTCTCTCCAAGGTTGGGATCAAGGGATTTTGGTTTGAATCGATTTGGAGAAGATTTGGGTGAAGGGCGACCAAAATCGCCCTCACTGGGAGTTGGCGGACAGTCCGCCATCCGAGCCACGGACAGTCCGCGCGTCGGGGGCAGGCCAGATCAGTGGTTGTGTCCTTCCGCTGTTTTACTGTTCCTTGACCGGCGGACAGTCCGCCGTTGGTTTTCGCGGACAGTCCGGGAACTGTCCAGGGTACTTCAGCAGCACTGTTGTTTTGCTCTTTTGACTGGCGGACAGTCCGCCATCCCCTCGCGGACAGTCCGCAGTAGGGGCGGACAGTCCGGGACCCCAGGGCCGGACAGTCCGCGAATCGGCTGTGTACTCCGGTTTTGTGCGTTTGCTCTCCCGACTTCTTCGCTTGGTTTCCGGACTTCTCGTTTGGTCCTAGAGTTGACCAAGGAACCTCTCTAGGTATCTTTGCTACTTGTTAGCATAGGTATTTGGAGACTTCTCGACGTAGCCGTCTATCTACGTTCGGGACTTGGTTTTTGAGGGTCGAACTTGTTCCGGCGCTTTTGCCGTTTGGTTCGCTATCGCTTTGTGGTGCCTCGCTGTGATCCTAGGGATCATCCACCCTCTTCCAAGGGTCGTGGGCATCACGGTTTCGATCAAAGCTCTTGGGGTTGATTTTGGGACAAAAGGCCAAAGTTTCGAGAGAAATTTTTGAGCTCCCATTCACCCCCCCCCCCCCCTCTGGTCGCCTTGCTAGTGCTTTCTCAGTCCTTCAATTGGTATCGGAGCGGGTTAAGGATCTTCCACCTTAGCCGGTTCCAGATCCACAGAAGGCGACATGGATCGCGGCGTGGGCAAACCGCCGTTTTTCGATGGGACGAACTATGCGTATTGGAAGATACGCATGTCGGCCTATGTGCAGAGTTTGGGTGCTTCCATCTTGGATATTTGCAACTCTGCCGATTACGTGGTCTTGGTTGCTCGTGTCCCTCAGCTTCAGATCGATGAGCACGATGCCAATAGCCGAGCCCATAATGCTCTTTTCTCATGCCTGAGCATGAGTGAGTTTGATCGCGTTTCTCACCTCGCTACAGCTCGGGAGATTTGGGCTACCCTCATGTGTTTCCATGAGGGAACCTCTCAAGTCAAAACCCGTCTCTACGAGTCGTTCAAGTGAGAGTATGAGAACTTTCGACACATGCCTGGCGAGAGCATAGAAAGTTTATTCGCTCGCTTTCAGGTGATTGTCCACAGGATGAGGGCTAACAAGGAGTTGTTGCCTTTCGACGATCATGAGAGGGATTTGAAGCTTTTACATACTCTTGATCGATCGGTGTGGGATTCCAAAGTTCAGGCGATCATCGAATCACCTAACTATGAGACCCTCACGTGCGACGAGCTCTTTAGTAAGCTCAAGTCCAGTGAGATTGATGCCATGGCGAGGGCTTCTTATGAAAATCCTTCTAGCCTGTCGATGGCTTTGGTTTCTGGCTCTTCTACTAACCCCTCTGGAGGTTTCGCACTCTCTTCTCTCTTTTCTGTCACAGGGGAGCAGCTGGAGTCTTTGGGGGATGACGAGTTGGCTTTGCTCGCCAACCGGTTCTCGCGGTTTCACAACAACCGCATGAACCATCGCCGTGGAGGACGACGCTCAGGATGCTTTGAGTGCGGCGACCCCAACCACTTCATCGCCAATTGCCCGAAGAAGAACAAGCAAGTCTTCGGCAAGGCAGATCATGGGCACAAGTATGACTCCGGTAAGCGCAAGGAGAAGTACGTCCTCGCGAAGCACAAGCGGAAGGGCGGCTTCAACAAGGAGTACATCAAGACGAAGTACTTGGAGAAGGCCCAGGCTGAGCAGCGTGCGTTCTTTGCCACGCTCAGCGACGTCGATGACTCGGATGACGACTCCGCTTCCTCAAGCGATGATGAGTTTGAGAAGAAGAAGAGGATCGAGGACAAGCTCAACGGCCTCTGCTTCTTCGCCGATGACGAGGGATTTTGCACCATGGCCCTCGGCAAAGAGGTCGACGGTGAGCTGGAGGACACTCCTCAGAATGACAACGACGACGACGACACCTCCCAGGTATCTCAGACCCCCGACGAGCTTTCTGCTGAGGTCGAGAAGCTTACTGCCGCACTCCTTAGTCAGGATAAGTTGCTTAGGCGTGCTGCTAGAGAGCGCAAGGAATTTAGGCAGAAGTGGGAGGATACGGTGAAAGAACTTGAATCTGTCAAGTCCACCGTAGTTGTTACCGATGAGGAGGAGTGTGAGATGTGCACCACACACATGACTGACCTTCTCACTTTGAGAAACAAGTATGTTGTGCTGGTAGGAGAGGTGGACGAGCTGAAGGCTAGATCCTCGCTGTTGGGTGCATGCAAGTCCTGTGCTGGCTTGCAAACCGAGTTGGCAGAGAAGAATGCCAAGATTGTGTCTCTTGAGAAGGCCAGCTCTGGTAGCACTTGTGTGTCCAGGTGTGTTCTTTGTGAGGGTCTGGAGATGGAGATAGCCAACGTGAAGTATGACAAGATGCAAACCGAGGAGGAAAACACATACCTTCGGACCATCTTGTCATGGGTGTCTTGTGGTGAGCCGCAGCTTGGGATGATGATCTCCCAGTTCAAGCGTGCTGCTGGAGGTCCAGGTGTAGGTTTTGCTCTGGGTGTTGATGTGTCATCTTTTGGCAAGATTGGAGAGTCGAGTGGTTTGAACCCATGTGAGAAGCCCAACTCCACCACTACTCCCAAGCTTACAAAGATTCCACCCAAAGAGCCTCTCAAACCCAACACCAAGGATGGTGTGTTCGTTGAACCTCTGAGAGCTCCACCCAAGAAGCAGACTTGGCATCCCAAGCCCAACCACCTGAAAAACAAGTTGGACACCATGCCACCCATCCAAGAGGAGCTTATGCCACAGAAGGGCAAAGTGATCCACACCCACTACCGTGAGTACCAACAACCCCCTTTGAGAGCGGTGAGGTACCATTGTGAGCATTGTGGGAGAGATGGACACTTGAGTGAGTTTTGCTTTCGGCGCAAGAGAGAGGCGCGCCGCGCAAAGGAGATGAACAATCCGGACATGTACCATCCTTTCCAAGATGTAAATGTGCCGAACGTTCAGAGGCGTGCTGCTAGGCCTAGAGGTCCAGAACCTCAAGTTCCTAGGCCTAGGCAGCGGAGAGGACGTGCCCGGCGGGAGCCTGCAGTTGTAGGCTATGGACCCCGTGGCGGTGGCTTTGTAGTTGAGCGTTTCCCTCCACCGCGTTTTGGGTATCGCGATGGACGCTCCTCCCTTAGCGGACCACGTTTTCCTCTACGTGGTGATCGCTCTTCCCGTAGGCGTGCTAGGAATGGTTTTTCTGCTAACCGTTCTTTTGAGCAGCCGGCCCAACACTGGTATTCCCCTTACTTCACTAACCCCAGTGTTGGACCGTATGCTCACCCTATGTCTTTTTATTGATATAGGTAAAACGATTGGAGAACGTTTGGTTGGTGGATTCCGGTTGCTCGAGGCACATGACTGGAAACGCCAAGTGGTTCTCCAGTCTTAGTCCAGTCGCCGGAAAGGAGTTTATCACCTTCGGCGACAATAGCAAAGGTAAAGTGTTGTCTCGTGGGTCGGTGCGAGTTAATGAGCACTTTGTGTTGCGCGATGTTTCTCTTGTTTCTAACTTGCATTTTAACCTTCTTTTGGTTTCGCAACTCTTTGATGATGACTATGAGATTCGTTTTAAACCGAATCTCAGTCGTATTTTGGATCCTCAGGGCAATCTTGTTTGTGTGATTTCGCCCTTTGGGAAAGTCTTTCGTGCAGATTTCTCAGAGTCGTTTGGCTTTTCTCGTTGTCTTGTGGCTGGACCTTCTTCCTCTGATCTTTGGAAGTGGCATAGGAGACTTGGACATTTGAGCTTCGACTTGCTTGCAAGGCTTAGTTCACTTGGCCTAATCCGAGGATTGCCTAAGTTATCCATGGAGAAGGATCTTGTTTGCCATTCTTGTAGACATGGGAAGATGGTTGCCGCTCCCCACCATCCAGTGACTCAGGTCATGACCAAGCGCCCTGGAGAGCTTTTACACATGGACCTTGTTGGTCCGGCTCGGGTGAGCTCGGTTGGTGGGAAGTGGTATGTGCTTGTTGTTGTTGACGATTTTTCGAGATATTCGTGGGTCTTCTTTCTAGCTGAGAAGACCGAGACTTTCACCTTTGCTCGCAATCTGATTTTGCGTCTTCAGAACGAGTTCCCTTTGAACTCGATGCGAGCTATTAGGAGTGATAATGGTTCCGAATTCAAGAATTCGGATTTTGAGAAGTTTTGTAACTCTTTGGGTTTAGAGCATCAGTTTTCTTCCCCTACACATCCCCTCAGAATGGTGTTGTAGAAAGGAAGAATCGAACCCTTGTACAATGGCCAGGACGATGCTCGATGAGCATAGGACTCCTAGGCGATATTGTGCCGAAGCTATGAGCACTGCATGCTATATTTCCAATCGCATCTTTCTCCGAGCTTTCTTGAAAAAGACTTCTTATGAGTTGCGTTTTGGAAAACTCCCCAAGGTGAGTTATTTTTGAGTTTTTGGTTGCCATTGTTTTATACTTAAGAAAGGCAACCTGGACAAATTTGAGTCTCGTTCTTCTGACGGTGTATTTTTAGGTTATGGCACTCACACTCGCGCTTATCGTGTACTTAACCTTGATACTAACCGAGTCATGGAGACATCAGATGTCACCTTAGACGAGACCATGGTTTGTCCTTCTTCTCGTTTTGAGCGTGCAGGTGATCATGAGGTTGGTGAGCCTCTTTTTGATGACGAGGACGAGGGTGCTGAAGGTATGGATGATCCAGCACCCCCTCCACCTGCTGTGCCGCAAGGAGCGGCTTCTACTACGACTCACGGCCCCGACACTTCTTCATCTTGGGGGCCATGGGATCCGCCACCTCGAGTGGTACCCTTTGTACCCGAGGAGGCGCCAGCTGCTGTTGAGGGGGAGATCACTTCTGCTCGGGAGGCGCCACGACACATCCAGCGCCAGCACCCGCCTCAACAGATGATCGGCAGCATCGGCGAACGTGTCACTCGGTCAAGGTCACAACAAATCTCTCACTTTGCTCATTCTGCATTTGTTGCTGATTTTGAACCCCGAGATGTTGGACACGCTTTATCTGATCTGGATTGGGTCAATGCCATGCATGCGGAGTTAGAAAATTTTGAAAGAAATCGGGTTTGGGTTCTTGTTCCTCCTCCTTCTGAGAGTCACCCAATTGGGACAAAATGGGTTTTCAAAAACAAACAAGGAGACGATGGCCATGTTGTGAGAAACAAGGCCAGACTAGTAGCCCAGAGGTATAGTCAGAAGGAGGGGATAGACTATGAGGAGACTTTTGCTCCTGTAGCTCGTTTAGAGGCGATTAGGATACTCTTGGCTTTTGCTGCATCCAAAGGGTTTAAACTTTTTCAAATGGATGTCAAGAGTGCCTTCTTAAACGGCTACATAGAAGAGGAGGTGTATGTGAGACAACCCCCCGGTTTCGAAAATCCCAAGTTTCCAAACCATGTCTTTAAACTTCACAAAGCTTTGTATGGTTTGAAACAAGCCCCTAGAGCCTGGTATGATAGGTTGAAAACCTTTTTGCTTGCTAAGGGTTTTAAAATGGGATGTGTGGATAAAATGCTTTTTCTCCTCAAGCAAGGCACTGATACTCTCTTGGTCCAGATTTACGTGGATGATATCATTTTCGGTGGTTCTTCTCACGCTTTGGTTGCCAAGTTTGCAGATACTATGAGCAGGGAGTTTGAGATGAGCATGATGGGCGAGTTGACGTTTTTCCTCGGGTTGCAAATCAAGCAATCCCGGGAAGGGACGTTCGTGCACCAGGGTAAGTATACCAAGGACATATTGAAGAAGTTCGATATGGGTGAGGCCAAGCCTCTTCCAACACCCATGTCGACCACGAAGGCCCTGGATGCGGATGTGGATGGAGAAGCGGTGGACCAGAAGGAGTACCGGAGTATGATCGGATCGCTGCTGTACCTGACGGTGACACGCCCGAACATTCAGTTCGCGGTGTGTCTTTGCGCGCGATTTCAGTCGTCGCCGCGCACCTCGCACCGTCAGGCGGTCAAGCACATTATGAGGTACTTATCCTTCACTCCAGAATTTGGGATTTGGTATTCTGCTTCCTCCACCCTCTCCCTTTGCAGTTATTCCGATGCTGATTTTGCTGGCTGTCGCATTGATCGCAAGTCCACTTCTGGGACTTGCCAGTTTATTGGATCTTCTCTTGTGTCGTGGTCTTCTCGGAAGCAGTCTAGTGTCGCCCAGTCTACCACGGAGGCTGAGTATGTTGCTGCGGCTAGCTGCTATTCCCAGTTACTCTGGATGATGGCCACTTTGCGTGATTTTGGTCTGAGTTTTTCTCGTGTTCCTTTGCTTTGTGACAGTACGAGTGCGATTAGCGTTGCTAAGAACCCCATGCTGCACTCCAAGACCAAACACATTGATGTGCGCTTTCATTTTCTGCGAGACCACTATGAGAAGGGTGATATCGACCTTCGCCATGTCGATACTCATCATCAGTTGGCTGATATTTTCACCAAGTCTTTGGACCAATCAACTTTTGCTAGGTTGAGAGGTGAGCTTGGTGTGTGTTTCCCCTTTTAGATTGGGGAAACATTTTGGTTCTTGTATCATAAACTGACCTTTTGTTTTTCAATCGGTTTCTTCTTGCATCTTTTCTGCATTTCATTTTGCATATTTACTTTCAGAGCTTCATGTATATAATCTTTAGAATGTAATTATGCTCTGTATAGTATTTGCTCCGATGCTTTATGATGATGCTTGTAGCTTATGCTCTTTCTGATCACTGATACATGTTATGAGCTGAGGCATTTTGTGAACGGTGAACTTGTGTAATAAATCTAAAATCTGAAAATGTTCACCATTGAGATATGCAACTAGCATGTGTAGGATGTGCAGATTTCACTTGTGCTTTTCATATATGCTAGGTTGCTATGTCTCTAGTTCTAAGTCATTCACTTGCTTGGTATGTTCATATTCTGCCTTAAATTCTGAACCAAGTCAAGTATTTTGGAAAGATCGAGATGGGATTGCTTGTCAACACATCACAGTTTCGAGACTGTTCTTCATTGCACTTTGAGTTAAACTTGAGCTGTGTAGTGTATGACCGAAACTGTTGCTTTAAGCTTCTGATTGCTTCTGCATAGGCTTCGCACAGTTGAAAAGTTAGGCAATGACAAGCTTTCAACCTCTCGCAATCACATGCTGAAATTTTAACTTGTGTAAATTAACCGCTGCAAACTCCGATAAAATTTTGCAAACACAAGTCTATGTTTCATTCTATAGCATGATGATTGAACTGTGCTAGGGGTAGTTCACCTTGTATACATGTTTAGCACTTGTCGGATATCCTGTCTATACATGTTTTGTGCTATTTTGATGGTGAACCCTTTTTGGCTGAAAACTGCTCTTTTGCTCTTATATTCATATTTCGTATTTGGTGATCAGTTTGAGCCTTTGCTAGCTTCTTATGAATGTTGTTGAGTCATCGGATTAGAACTGTGTAGAGCATCCTTGCATTCTTTTGATTATATTTCTGAAGCTACTAACTTGCATTTTTACTCATATGCATTTTTGGAGGGAGATATTCTGTCAAGGGGGAGACTTTTGAGTGCGTGTGCACATTTGCTTGATGGTGCATTTTCAACTAAGGGGGAGAAAATATTGACAAATCATGAGTTCCCTGGGTTGTGTGCACTAGTTGAGGGGGAGTTTGCTAGTTGTGTTGAGCCCTTGCCTCTTTCTTGAGGGACTAGCAAACGTTTTTAGCTCATTTTCAGCTCTTTAATTGGTATCGAACTCTTTTCATTTTGAGATTGGTAACAGTTGGTTTTGAGCTGCTTCGCTAGCGGTGTTGAGCCTGTTCTGCCTCTTCTTGAGGGCTAGCTCTGTTTTGCTTGATTCTCAGTTGATTTTCCAATTGGTATCAAGTTTTCTCGCTAGCGGTGTTGAGCCTGTTCTACCTCTTCTTGAGGGCTAGCTTTGCTTTGCTTGGTTGCGTCGAGCCGTTGCCCATGTCTTTGGGAACCAAGCTGTCATGCTCTTTCCACTTGACCTTCTTCGGCTTTGCTATGCTTTTGTGTCATTTGGTCGAGTTCTCTCTCTTCCTTCCTTCCTTCTTCTGTTTCCATTATGATTTGTGTTGGTAGTTGACAATGCACTCATCAAGGGGGAGATTGCGGATACATGGGTGTATGCCGAGTCTCTGAGTGATGAGTGATTGTCAACTGGGATGATGCACATGTTCTTTGGCTTGTGTTGTGCAGGTGTCGAGCACGGATACAGTGATCAGAGGCAAGGTGAAGGTCAAGTAGAGACGTGCCGTGCCGATGGACCGAGAGTGGCGAAGGGCGGACGTGAGGCTTGGACTGAGGGATCGGTGGCCCGAGGATCAGCTGTGGTGGCTGACATCCTGGGACAGCGACGAGCGAAGACTTGCGGGCATGGTGTTGCTCGAGTCGTGGACTTGGGGACACATGTCAGTGGACGGGGTGCACGGGCGGTGCATCCCCTCTACAGCTTCGGTTTGGTGGTTGAGCCACAGAAAAACCACCGAGTGGACGGTTTCCAGGTTTGGGCCTCAAAACCTGGGCGCTGATGGTTTCCGAGTTTGGGCCACAAAACTCGGGCTGGGGACGGTTTCCAGGTTTGATCTCAGTCATTTGCTCTTTGCTTCTAGGGTTTCCTGCTCTCTCAATCCCCTGCTGTAGCTAGCTGAGATCCGCAGAGAACCATACCTCTGTGTACTGGAGATTTTGAGAAAGTGAGGCCGTAACCTCACTGTTGTAGCGTGTGGTAGCCACACGGTTGCAGATCGATGACTTGATTCACGTTTTGTTCGTGTTCTTCGCGTTCTTCGTTTCTCCGCGATTTTCCCGTCACTCGATCTCCCTCTCTATTGCGTCTTTGCGAAATCAGTTTGAATCAACTTGTTCTTTATAGTGAGGAGATCATTTCCACTGAAGGAATTCATCTAACTCCTCACGAACAAGTAGATCGGGTTGATTTCGTTTTCGTGGCGCTTTTTTGTTCATACACCTTCCCCTTCGATTTCCCGTTGATTGAGTTGATTTGAGCGAATGATTTCTTGGGGATAGTCTCCTAACTACCTCGTGATCATTCTCTCCAAGGTTGGGATCAAGGGATTTTGGTTTGAATCGATTTGGAGAAGATTTGGGTGAAGGGCGACCAAAATCGCCCTCATTGGGAGTTGGCGGACAGTCCGCGCGTCGGGGGCAGGCCAGATCAGTGGCTGTGTCCTTCCGCTGTTTTACTGTTCCTTGACCGGCGGACAGTCCGCCGTTGGTTTTCGCGGACAGTCCGGGAACTGTCCAGGGGACTTCAGCAGCACTGTTGTTTTGATCTTTTGACCGACGGACAGTCCGCCATCCCCTCGCGGACAGTCCGTAGTAGGGGCGGACAGTCCGGGACCCCAGGGCCGGACAGTCCGCGAATCGGCTCTGTACTCCGGTTTTGTGCGTTTGCTCTCCCGGCTTCTTCGCTTGGTTTCCGGACTTCTCGTTTGGTCCTAGAGTTGACCAAGGAACCTCTCTAGGTATCTTTGCTACTTGTTAGCATAGGTATTCGGAGACTTCTCGACGTAACCGTCTACCTACGTTCGGGACATGGTTTTTGAGGGTCGAACTTGTTCCGACGCTTTTGACGTTTGGTTCGCTATCGCTTTGTGGTGCCTCGCTGTGATCCTAGGGATCATCCACCCTCTTCCAAGGGTCATGGGCATCACGGTTTCGATCAAAGCTCTTGGGGTTGATTTTGGGACAAAAGGCCAAAGTTTCGAGAGAAATTTTTGAGCTCCCATTCACCCCCCCCCCCTCTGGTCGCCTTGCTAGTGCTTTCTCGGTCCTTCACTTTGTATCCTAGGGCTAGAAGGGGTATTATGTAATAGGCTATATGTCATGCCCAATTTTAAGGATAAAATTGAATGTACAATATATGTATGCTAGGATCAATTTTAATACATATTACGATGTCATAATAGTATCAAAAGTAATGTTAGAAAAGTACATCGACTCTTATTAACATCTTGCGGAACAGGACGTCATCTCCACAAGAAGGTCGGCTGGGGTAGCACCAGCCTTAGTACTACTCATCGGGGTTGAATCCACCGTCTTCATCGTACTCTTGCTCCTCATCTCTAGTGTCTGGGTAGGGTAGCAAGGGGGACAAAGAGGAAGGGTGAGTACATTGAAATGTACTCCACAAGTGTAGGAAAAAATGTAACATGTAGCTAGTAACAAAAGGATAGGCCAATTTTGTTTGACACGAGCACCTAAAGCAACACATCCTATTATTTAACTATGCACCTATTTACTAGGTTACACCACTTTCTCCTTAGAACCAACACTCGGAATACACTGAGCAAAACCACACTCGAAATCCATCGAGCAACCAACACATGGAATCCACCAAGCAACCAACACTTGGAGTCCACCAAGCAAACTCACACTCGGAATCCACTGAGCAGCCTCACCTAAATACCATACAGGCAGCCCAACCTAACCAAACCAGAGCCAACTAATCTCGAAGAAGTCCAAGCCTCATGGCCGTGAGCTTGGCTGATATATCAATTTTACACTCTACAGAGGTTGCACACTTTCACCATGAGTCGTGTTGCCCTTTTGCCCGAGGCAGCTAGCCTCTTGACCCACTTCTAAGGTGGTGAATATGCTAGTAATAGAACATTCTTATGTGGTGAATGCTAGTAATAGAACATGATAGATGATATGATTCACTAGCAAGTATAGGATTGCAACTAGACATATTTGTATTTCAAGTGGATCAAGAGCCTTATTATAATGTTGATCTCACGAGGTTCTTGAGTTTTTCATGTATGTCTAGTGACAAATTGTGCTAAGGATGGTATAACATGTGCACTCCGATTGGTATCACGCTTCAAAGGTCCATTCTTATGCCTTAGCATCATTATTGATAATATTGCTCACCCACATTTCATATCCATACATATGTGCCAAATTTAGAACCAAACTATATAGCACATATGTAGGGGAGCTAATACTATCAATGTGGTTACTCAAATTTAAATCACATATCTTTGTAAAGGTTGTCATCAATTACCAAAAAGGGGGAGATTGAAAGCCCTAGTTTGGTTTTGGTTAATTGATGAAACCTATTTGGTCTAATCCTATTTGCTAAGCATGTGTGTAGCTAATGAGAAAGGATTAAGACCAAGCCAAGTGGTGGAGCTAGCTAGGTGGCAACCATGGAGGATGGTGATGACCACATGCAATGAAGTGATCAAGTGCTCTTTACTTGGTGAATTTGAAATAAAGGAAGAGAAGAGATAGAGCAAAGAGGCCCGAAGGCAAAGGTATAACCTATAAGGCTCTTTGTTTTGGTGATCAAGACACTTAGTGAGTGTGATCACATTTAGGATAAATGGACGTACTATAAAGAGGAGACAATTCACAGCTTATGTGGTGTTCAAGTGCCACTAGGAGTTCTATAACATATTGATGCTATAGACCTAGTGAGTGACTAACAAAATCCTTAGAAAATACTTTGCAAAATGCTAACGCGCATGCACAAGTGGTGAAACTTTTTAGTGTTAGCACATGGAAGCAAGGGTAGAAGTTAGAAAGTGAAAGGTGTTGAGATATAGGCATCTGACGCTGCAGGCGGCTGCATCGGACACTGGCCTGGCGCGTCCGATGGCTAACCCTAACTTAGTCTGCTGGAACAGAGAGCATCAGATGCTATGGCGAACGCTGGAAAAACACTATTCCAGCATCCGATGCTGGTGACATGGCGCGAGCTCGCTTAACAGGGAGCATCGGACGCATCCGATGTGTTTCTCACCTCTCTGGAACCTCTCTGGTGTGTCATCGTATGTTGGGGTGTAGTGTCCGATGCCAAGGGCTCGGCGCGTCCGTTGTGGCGCTGGATTGTGCTAAAAAGAGTGTGAGGCATCAGCGCGTCCGATGCCACGACGTCGGCGCGTCTGATGCCATTTTAACCGTGGCGCGAAGGATTATAGTCGTTGGGATCGGGTGGCTTGATTTCATAGCAGGGGGACACGTGGCTCCATCAGAAGCATCGAACGATGGGGCAACGTCCGTTGGTCGAGCATCGGCGCGTTCGATGCCCCCGTTTTTAGCCCAACAGCTAGCCTGACTTGTGTGGGCTATTTATGTGGCTTGGCTGGCTCACTTGAGTTCTCTCTTGCACATTTTGATCCCTAGGTATTCTTGTGAGCATATCCAAGCCTCCCTACTCATCTCTAGTGTTGATTTGATCATTTGCTAGTGAGATTGAGTGATCTAGTGCTAAGATTTGAAAGAGTTCATTCTAGTGGCACTAGTTCTTCGCATTGGCTTTGAGTTTCTTGTTACTCTTGGCATTTGCCAGTGTCTAGACGGCTTGGAGACGATTCGGTGGAGCTGGAAAGATTGGTGATTGTTCTTGGCCACCACCATTCGATTGTGAGGGGTTTTTCGGGCCTAATCCCCGCCGGAGTGGTGAAAGGCATCCTTAGTGGATTGCTCGTGTCTTTGAGCTACCTCTCTTGTGGTAGATTCTTGTGGGGCTTGTTGTAGCTTGGCATGGTGCCAATTACCCATCGAATCACCAAGAGTTGGTCGACACAACCGGGAGTAGCGTGCCGGCAAGCACGTGAAACTCGGGATAAAATTTGGTGTCTCCTGCGTGCTTTACTTCTTTGGTTGATCATATTGTGATTGAACTTCATTCATATCCTTGGTGGTTGGTTCTACAATTTGGATTCTCACCGGTGATTGGCACTTCATAGGCATTCACAAAGGCTTGGTGAAGAACTCCCTACTAGCTCACTGGTTCATTACTTTCATATTTACTTGAGCTAGTTTATTGTATTCTTTATACAATTCTTTTGCTAGACATATCTTGTGTAGATATTTTATCTTGTCCATACATCTTGTATAGATAGCTCATTGATTACATTGCCTATCTTGTTCGTAGAATATATCTTGTGTAGATTATACTTTGTTAATCTTTCTAGTCTCTTTTTAGTTGTGCCATATCATATCTATATCTCTAGTGTAGTTTAATTGATTGTGTGACATAGAGATATTAGGTAGAATTGTTGGATAGGTGGCTTGCAACACACTATTAGGCTAGTGCAAAAAGCTTCACCATTTGTGTTGCTAATAGTGTTTGCCTAAGTGTTTTGTAGATTTTTAATTAAGCTATTCACCCCCCCTCTAGCCAATTGGACCTTTCACTAACCTTTGCACAAACCTTTGCACAGTTTTCTTTCAAAAACGTGCTAAGTTTTTCTCTCATCATAAAAAAATTTCACACAGGCTCTAGTGGTTGTTCTTTTAGATGGCAAAATAAAATGTGGGCATGCTTTTGCCAAAAACTTTCTAAGGCTAGGCCGTTCAGATAACATAAAAGGTTGTTCATCTTCTATTATCATCTCAGCAAAACTTTTCCTTAACTCATCAGAATCAAATTTCCAAGTAGATACAGTACCAAAACTACTATTACCAGCACAAGGTTGTTGTTGCAAAGTACCTTGATTATCTACTACAGGTATGCTAGGATTCCTTTTGCAGATTTTCAAATTAGCTTTCATCGAGGACGTACCATTTAACTTTGTGTCACATCGTAATATTTTTTCGTAGTACTTGCACTTGCCTCTCTCCTCCCCATTAGCAATTTTGGTCTTGTTGAAGTGTTCCCAAACACCTGATCTTGGAGTTATGTCTTTTCTTTTCTTACCTTCCTCCTCTCCTTTATCCTCTAACTCTCTATCCTTGGGCTGTTGATCCCCCTTGTCATTCTCTGCAGTCACTGCTTCATGCTCATGCACTCGAACAACTTCATTTGCAATAGTTTCTTCAGTGTCCCCCATCTACACAAGTTCAAAACAAATAACAAAAATATCTGCTTCAGATCTAGGTACTTAGTAGAACAATAGACATGTTTGCTTCAGATCTAAGGAATCAATCACTGTATAAACTAATCAACTAACAAGTAACAACCAGAAAAGCAAGTAAGCAATAATTTGGCATCAGCATCTTGAGCACTAAGCAAGTCAGCAAGAAGAACGGAGACTTACATTGGAGGACTGCTCTGTTGTTGTCGTCGTTGTATTTGACAAAAAAAGGCTTGATGAGGGTCGTTGCACCTTTGTCGTCACCCACGCAGCGCTCTGTTGTGGTGGATTACCGTCGTTGCCTAGCTGCTGGACTCACGCGGTCGCGCCTAGACGTCGCTTCCAACTGGTGTCCGCACCCACGCTTGCGGGCTCGCGGCTGCACGGAGGTCTGCTGTCGCTAGCCTACCTCGGTGCCTCCACCTTCTGCCGGATCCGCCCGTCGTCACGCCGCCACAGCTGGCCTTCTGGGCGCGCCGCCGGCCCGCCTCCTCCGAACTCCGAAGGTTAGGGTTAGGCTTAGAGATAGACTGAGCGACTATGGATGGGAGCAGGGAGTGGAGCGCGTGCGCGTGCGTGAGAGTGAAAAGAGGCGGCGAGGGGGCTGGAACTGGTGTGTGTAGTGTCTAGTGTATTGGTGCTCATGGGCCGCAACTGTTGGGCTGGGCTGCTGACTGGCTGCACCGGCGCGCCGCTGCGATTCCTGCGAAGTTTGGAGAGTGCAGACTTGGTTGTTATTCACTTTGCCTAATGTGCATCGGTTATTCGGTATATCGGTTCGATTTGGAATAAAAACCGAAGCCGAACACCGAACTTCACGAAACTAGAAACCAAAACCAAACCGAAAAATCGAGAGTTCGGTTCGGTTTCCATTCGGTTTTCGGTAAAAATGTGCCTAGAGTGACTTACACTATCCCCGTGTAGCATAACTTGCAGGAAACTAATTAAGTAGTCAGGTCCGTCTCATTCCAAACCTCATGGTTGCGTTGTTAAGCCGAGTTACAGACTTCGAGAACCGGATCCTAGGGATCCAGGCAAGATACTAGCACAACATCAATTGCCAAATTCATAACAAATCAACCTCAACCAAATGGTCCATCCTACCGGATTTACCTACTCACCAGGTTGCTTAAGTTATATTGAGTAGATTATAATTCCTTCGAACTTAAAGATCCAAGAAGTCGCTTAAGTTATATCAAAGGTGTATGCAGTGGCGGATCCAAGGGGGGCTGGGGGGCTGCAGCCCCCCCCCCCCCCCCTTGGCCTAAAAATACACATCTGATTTTAGGTAAAAATAGTCTAATTCGTCTTTAAATTAGTCCAAAATTTCCTGCGGACTACAAAAATAATAGAAAAAACAGTCTAAATCACCTTAAAATCTACTAAAAACCTCTCGTGGGCTAAAAATACAAGGAGAATTTCGGTCCAAACTCTGCTCTCTATGTATTTAGCCCCCTCGTGAGCCGATTCTGGATCCGCCAATGGGTGTATGTGCATTAGAAAGGAAGATGCACCTTGTTGCGTATTATCCGAATGACTTATCCTCGAACGGAGTACTATGCAATTTGTATATTATAATTTTTTCTTTAAACTTTAATATAATAAGTGGAAGATCTGCTACTGAGATTGTTTGCATGATTTGTTCCTTTGTCATGTATTGGACAGGTCTTTTCAAAGAAGACATGGAGGCTCAGGTCATCCAGGGGGCTGATATGGTCAAGAAGGCGACGCTCAGCTTCCACAAGAAAGACGTCGAGAAGCAAGCGTTGGAGGATCGTCAGATAGTGTCGTTTCTTGGTTGAAATCGTGTTTCCGGTGTCTCTGTAAGCCAGTCTGTTCTGTAATGCGGTTCGCAAAACCACTACAAGAAATGGTTGGCTTTGTGACATAAAATCAATTTGTAACACTAGCTTTGTGACGTTAATTATGATATAATTATGTGAATTATGACATTAATTATGTGAATTATGATATCAGTTATGTGAATTATGACAAAAGTGCAATGTCAAAAGATGTTTGCCCCTTCAATTCATGTCATAACTAATGTATTATGACATAAACTCATGTCATAACTAACGTATTACTCACTCTGTCCAACAAAACATGCAATTCTCACTTATCGAGGAGTCAAACAATTCGAACTTTGATCGAAATTATATAAAAAAGTACTAACATTCTTGATACAAAAAATATACCATTAGATTAGTAATAGAATATATTTTCATAATAATTTTATTTAACGACATAAATAATAATATCTTTTACTATAACTTTAGTCAAACTTAGAATCAATTTGACTGGCACGAATCCTATAATTGCATGTTTTTATGGACGGAGGGAGTATATTCTAAACTATATCATAATTAACGTCATAAAGCCAGCGTCACAAATGGATTTTATGTCACAAAACCAACCATTTCTTGTAGTGAACTTGTGCTAAGGTGGTTTCAAACGTTAGGTTGTTGGGTCTAGAATGTGTTGATCGTAGTGTTGGTGTTAAGCTCTTGGCGTTTTTGATCAGTTGCCTTTGCGATCTGATTCTCAGGCGCTCCTTTTTAGTTGTCTGGGTTAAACTTTATCGTCAAATGGTTGTTGTCGGGACCTTGTAATTTTATTGTTTATGGTAATGAAATTCGGCTTTGGGCGTTGTGGAAAAATAAGTGGAAGATCAGTTGACATAGTACAAGGAGAAATAGTAGCAGCAACTGGCATGGGCTGAACCATGAGCATGGGCGGATCTATATTCATTGTAGCGGGTGCGGTGCCGCACCCATAAAAAATCTAAAAAACAGAGATTATGTTCACTTTTTCACCATATATGCACTCATACGATAAAATTATATGTACCCACAAGGCTAACGCATCCTCCTTGAATTTGCTCTAGCTCCACCACTTGCCGTGGCGTTTCTGAACCGCAGATGATCCGGCCGGCACCCGGTTCAGAGGTTTCAGTGCTCCACTCCCCTTTTGGCTAGCTGAGCCTGAGCCTGAGGGGAAAACACGAGGAACCGGCGTCCTCGGCGACGCTATGCCGCCTGCTGCAGGCGAATAATTTAGGTGGCCGCAGCCTTTTTCCCCCCGGACGCCGGGCGCGCGCGCTGCCTTGCATCATCGTCGTCAGCTTTGGCAACGGCGAGTTTGGGAGCATTCCGGTGTCAGCTTCCTCGGGATGTCGCGCCGGTCTCGGCCCAAAAGGCACCGGCCAAAGCTGCTGCCGCCGTGCCGCTCTGCTCTGTCTGCAACTGCATGTACTCCGTAGGTCATGGTGGTGCTGCACTGCTAGTGCTATCTGCTCCTACTAGTAGAATAGATGGTCGCTCCGTCACTCTATAAATTTTATTTACTACTATAATATATTATTAGTTCTCTACAAAATTACTGCGTACGTAGATACCTCTAATATAATTTAACTACTGAAGTCATTCCAGTTTGTTAACTGCACTTTTTATGAATGGAAACACACGGTGTAGCTGGGGCACATGAATTGTATATATATCAACTGACTTGATGCTTTGCTCGAAGTGTGGAAGGAGCGGAGAGACGTAAGACGATTAACTCAGGGAATAATTTGATTGTGATTTAACAAGTTTAATTGAGAGGAACGTACACAACATCAGCATCTCTTCAGCGCTTTCTTTAAAACGTCAGGTCGGAAACTGGACTAAAAGAAACTCGGGGGCTAGAAAACGACGAGCCAATAATTTATTTATTTTCTCATCAACGAATTATGGAACCAAATATATTAGACGCATCCACACACAAAAAAAAATGGAGGGGGAGAAACGACGGAACAGAATATGCGGTGACTGATAACATATATATATAATATTTAAAGAAAACAAAAAAAAACGAGATGGAGAAGATGGATGACGCAATCCCAAGTTAGGTGTGGGGTTTATGCAGCAACAGCTAATTTAAATTACTTTTTTTGCGGGTAGAAATATTCCAGGCGAATTTACCGTATATCCAATCCAACTTTTTAGCTAGCTCGTCAAGGTTTCCACTATCATTCATAGTATGTTGGATCTGAGCTGAGTTTTTATGGTAAACCTCCTTGACGTGCATGCATCCCATCAGAAAGTGACGCTGCAGCTAGCATCGTCACACGCACCTAAAGCCTACTAAGGGCAGCTCCAACAATTAGCTTTTAAGCTAGCTTTAAGCATTTTTTTTTATATTTTAATAGAGGAGAGAGAAAAGCTAGCTCTTAGTTAAGAGCTAAGCTCTTACACACATCTCAAGGTTATGTGAGATTGTTATGTGGGGTCATCTATGTTAAAAGTTATGTACTAAGAGCTAGTACTGTTAGAGAAGTTAGCTTGGAGCTAGCAGCTAGCTCTAACCATTGCGGGTGCCCTAATTGGATGAGTTTGGGAGAAGAGATGAGGCAGCCAGACGAAACCAATTAAAGTCACAACAGTTGTGGATTAACACGCCGCAAATGTGGTCAGGGAAGTTGGGCATCTACTTGCAGGTGTGTGGGACCCGCATCTGATTAATGAAAATGGGGATTAGACGGTATATAATAAATAATTAGCATTGGAGAAGAGGGTGATATGAAATGTTACCAAGGAATGGAAGAAATTTACCCTGCAGTACATCCTACCAGTTTTACATTTATCGCTAAAGTAGTAAGTAAGAAAACATAATTAATGTATGCAGTAATAAGAGTTTTTTTTCCTCCTATTTGTCTATGCGCTTAATTTCTTAAGTCTGACTTTCTAAGTTCAATGGAAGCAGCTAGTCTAAATTACTGTTTTTTTTTTTTTGACTCGGCCTTTATTTTCTGAGATCCAGTATAAGGTTTTGTTTATTAGAGTGCCTAGAAGGAATGTGCAGATACAGCACTTGTGAAAAGTATATATTACTTGTCTAAAAAAAGAAAAATATGCTAACACAAAAAAAAATAAACTCTTTAAAATATATATCAAGACCAAAACAACTATTGATGTCGTAAAAAGATTTCATAATTAATCGGATATATATAATATTTTTTGAGCGAATTATATATATAGTACAACATAGATATTTTTATGGTACGCACACTCACCCCTATATTATATCCGATCATATGGGTACTAGGCAGATCTGTTCAGCGCGGGCACAAATCGAGTTTATTCTGAATTGTTCCTCCGGCGGCTAGTAAGTAAGGTCCAACTCCAACACATTGGAAGTTCATACTTGAACTTTCAACGTGTCCTGTAGCTGTGTTACCAACTTACAGAGTACCAGTTACTCGTACCATCTATGATCTACTACATATGAGTTCACATGAACGTCCGCGCCGGCGGCGGCTACAGAGGGTTCTCCCGTCGGCGGCGACACGACATGCACCAAACTGAACCTTAACAAGTCTATGGATGGTACTCCCTCCGTCCCTAAATAAATATCACCGTTGACTCAATTTGTAGAAAATATGTGCAATATTTATATCTCCAAATAATTTTGTTAAAAAACTAGATGTAAAGATCTTTACGATGATACTAATTACTTAGCATAAATTTTAATATATAATTGCCGATAGTTTTTTCTCGGGAAGCGAGAACGACACTTATTTAGGGACGGAGGGAGTATATTTTATCACAATAAGAGCAAGGCTAATAATACAGCCCACTGTTGGTTGTATAGAATCATTGCAGTCATCTTACAGGCCACTCATATAGTGGTTGGCTATTTAGTATTAGTACTTGGCTCACTTGTCTCTCTTACTAAATTTATTGGTTCTTGTGCCTAAGCTGGCTGTAAGTTTACAGCTCACTTCTCTCCTTTCTCCTCTTCTCTTTCGTTCACATCAGCATACAACCCACTTGCAGCCCTTCGTTATACTTGCTCTAAGATGGCATCAGTAGTAGCTAATGTGGCCTGGGTGATTAGGGAGAGGGTGCCTGCCTATTATTACACCCCTCAAGGCATCATCAATCATTATCCTCGACCAGGCACAGATCATGGGTCATGTAGGTGTGGGATCTCGTGTGCCACCTGGAGGGAAAGATTCCTCCTCTTTCTTCTACCCTTAATTTCAGCAATTGCCAGCACTAGTGCATGCAGAAGTGCTACACGCACCCGGGCATGCATCACCACAGTAAATATTAGTGTGCTGCTGCACATACTGGATATATATTGCTGCACAAATCCAAGCGTGCATGTCCAAGCTATTAGTTTCTGCTATGCTTCAATTGTGGCACCGAATATAGATGGGCATGCAGCCCGGGCCCGTGAGCCCGACACGAAGACCGGCGTTTTGGCCCGGTCCGAGGCACAGCCCGGCCTAGAGGCTAGTGGGCTCGGGCCGGCCTGGCCCGCCCCTAGGGTCGTGCCTGGGCCAGACCCTGGGCACAGCCCGATACATATACAATTATATATAAGTATAAATATACAATTATATAAATATATATAAGTAAATATAAATAAATATAAATACATATTTATAAATATAAAATATATATATATACACGTATATTAATCATAGTTTTACCGGTGGGCATGGCGGGTCCGGTGGGCACGGCAGGCCTTCGGGCCGGCCTGTCCTCTCATTGGGTCGTGCCTGGGTCGTAGGCCAGGCCCGCGGACCTTATAGGCACGGCCCGTAGGGCACGGTGGGCCTTGTAGGCCCGACCTCTATCAGGTCGGGCCAGCCCGGCACGGCACGTTGCCCATCTATAGCACCGAACAATCCATCAGCTAGCTATATAAAAATAAAATGTCATGTTGTGTATATACAGGGTACATAGTGCAATATCGTGTTGTACATAGAATTTAAAGTTTTATCTCTACGCTAAATTATGCTCATTATAACAAGTGCAGCTTGGATATGTTCATCCTGACATATCACTCATTCTTGTGTGTGAGTTCTTGGATTGTGTAAAGGGGACATGATGTGTTAATAATCTAATTTTGGCCTTCGGGCTGGCATAAAACTTCATCTTAGAGGAGATATCATTGATTAAAAGATTGTGCAGCTTACATACCGTGCATATTTTTGAACAGTTGGAATCATTCATAGTTTCTAAAAGTCATTTGTGTGCTAACATGTAGCTATAAAGTTCAAGATTAACCTGCATAAAACCATAATGGCTAACATGTAGCTATAGAATTCATGCTACTAGATTCCATATGACATAACAATTAAACCACTCTTGCAATCCTTTTAGAGTTTTAAACATCATATTTACATTTTTGTAGAGGTGTTCTCTTGCTACATTAAATTTATACCATTGGATATAGTGATGTAAGCAATTGTGTGCAAACAAGTTAAAGATATTTGGTCTCTAGCTTCTACTCAAACATTTTTTTTATTCGACGGGTTGGAGGATATATGCTAAAACTAGAGGTGACAGTCAAAGTTTTGACTTTATTAGTAATATTAAAGCATTAAAAAGGAATGTCACACCTCAAAAAACACGGATACAAATGGAGAAATTAATGGCGTACCGTATCTTTGTAGATTGACATAGGAGCATCCACAATTTTATTTTTATAGTCTTGTACAATAAATGCAATATTTGTTAACAAGAAACATGAAAACTAGGGGACCTACATGTACGTTTTTTCTATTGAGTGCAGTAAAATAAATAACAATACTAATTAATTAAACCATATGTGTATTTTTGTAGTATATACATCATATGTGCATTTCTTTAAAAGAAGAAAGAGATCAAACATAGAGGTATGTCTTCTATCTCACTACGCTTTATGGTTTGGAAAAAGTGACATAACAAATCATGTACAAATAGTTAAAAGATATAGTGGTATGTAGGTGTGCTATTACTCGATTCAACATGGTATGGATATGCTAAAACTAGATGTGGCACTCAAAATTTTGATCTAAAATAACATCCATGCATTGAAAAATATATTGGGACAAATAATGTGGATCTAAATGGAGAAATTAACAAGCTATCTTTACATATTGACATATTTAGAAGTGTCAACTATTTTAGTATTTCTTTAGCACTTCATGCTACAAGCAATATCTTTTAATAAGCAACAAGGAAAACAAAAGGGTATGGTGTACACATCATATGTGCAAAAGGAGAAAAAGTTAAGACTTAGTGGCATTGTCTTCCTAAGTTGTCGCACTACATTTTATGTCATTGGATAGAATGATGTAACCAAAAATGTACTAACAAGTTAAATATATAGTGATATCTAAGTGTCACACAATCTTTCAATTCAACACATTGAGCAAACATGTGGTTGAGTTAGAGGTGGGATTAAAAGAACAAATATGATATTCATCAATTGACAGAAGATACAACAGATCTAAAAGTCTTTAGACAGATATATAAAAGATAAGTAAACATAGTAATATCTATGTGTCAATCATTTTTTTCTTCAACATGTCAAAGCAAGATACCAAGCAATTAAAGTCAGCACCCAAATGAAGTCACCTGTACATGCATTGACAAAATATATGGCGAACCTAAAATCACAAATATATCAAGTGAAATTGATAGCTTAAAGATATGAAGATATTGTTGTCAAAAAAAAGATATGAAGATGTCTATAATTTATTAACATTTCAATTTAAAATGCTTGGCAAAGATACGCCGAATCCACAATAATACATGCATGAACAAAAGATATGAAAATTGATAGCTTCAAGATATAGTGATATCTACAAGTCGTTGAAATTTCGATTCAACACACTTTGCAAAAAGATATTATATTCTAGAGATTAAAGGTGTGATGCAAGGGACACTATATTATTTATTATTTTAATAATAATAATAATTTAATAATAAAAATAATAATAGTTGTTATTATTATTATTATCTGGGTATAGACAAAAGATACGATGAACCAACAAATGGCATTAGTGATAGAGAAAAATGATTATTACAACCTATTCTGGTACAGTTATCTAGTGACCATAGCAGTGTCTCAATGCCCCTCGCAATTCTCCCCCTTGTTGTATTCCCATGTGAAATGAAATTGCCAACACTAACTTAAGCGGTAATGATATAATTGGGGTGGTTTACTTAATTAATCACCAAGATTTTTATGCCTATAATAATTAAAAAGGCCACATGAGCATTTATTATCTGGAAAGTGAGGGATTAACCACAACATGCCAATGCATGGCCATTTTTATACTCCCCTGCTCCACTTGGGCACGCATCTAACCCCACCGGTTTCCACATGACTCGTGGGCCCGACGGATGCCTTGGCCCTACAAGCCAGTGGCGCCTTCCTGCAGGTCGCTTTGGTGGGGTTGATTTGGGGAGTGTGTGGGGATTGAGGGTCCGCGTTAATCGCCGTGCACGTTCTGCACCTCTTTCGCTCTCCGGGAGGGCCCACATTACAGCTGTTATAATGTGGTCTTGTCTGCCTCATCACACTCCTACTGCCTTTATTTCTCTCTCCATTTTGTTTTCTTTCTACTCTAACTAATTTTGTTTTGTATGTTATAAAGTTGTATTTGTTATTTATCTCATCTGTGTGGATTTTGTCTACAAAATTAACCTTGGGTCAAGTTTTTTTTTTCTTGATTTTCTCTACCACGCGGAGAGCAGCCACAGTTAGTAAGTATTATATCCTTTGAAACTATGTAAAACCGTCCTTATATATTTACCACATGTTACGTATATATATAGTTACCATGGCATAAGATAACACACCCAAGATTTACTGCATGTATTTCAATCTTACGCATAACAAATGACGAGATATTATGTAGGAAAATAACTAAGATGGTCACAGAATCCAACATATTCCTCCATGGGGATTGAGGTAGGGGAGTTTTGTAGAGGGGTATTTGTGCCCTTCTCCTCCCTTTTATTACAAGCATCCCTCCATCTCTCTCATCCCTTTCTCACTCATCCCACAGTTTCGAGCACTCTCCCTCCCTTTCTTCTCCTGCTTCACATGGTTATCTCTCTACAATTTTTTTGCCCCACACTCCTCTCCCTCTCTCCTCTGTCCTTTTGGTTTTACTAACAAGTTGTATTAGGCAGGGAGGTAAAGCCCCCTCTGACAGCGCAGCATCTTGTTTGTTTTATCTCCCACATCATCCCCCTCATCATCTTCTGCACACCCATCTCTCTCTCCCTCTCTCCCTCTCTCTCTCTCTCTCCTGCAGCAGTACTCAACATTTCTCACCTTTCATCTTCTCTCTCCTTCACCCTACATACCCTCCCTCCTCCTCCATCTACTTCCTTACCTTCATCACAGATATCATATTATTCTCCTCATCTTTATCTCTCCTCCATCCTCCCTATTATTTATTGGAGGCTGCTTATAGTCTATAGATGTTATCTTAATTCTTTTTTCTCTCTTCTTCCTCCTCTTGAAGAAGTACATTTTTTTTTGCCAGCGTTCCTGAGTACTAATGCTTCCTCCCCCTTTCTCCCTTCTCCTTCTTCTTCTCTGGCTACTTCCTCTTCTCCCTTTCCGTTTTTCCCCTCTCCGGCCGGCCTCCTTCCCTGGCCTTCTCCACTCTTATCTCTCTGAGGTCCGTCTCTCCTCTTTCCAGTTGTCCTTTGCCTCCCATCTTTTTCACCTGCCCCTCATGTACTGATCGTCTCATCACCTCCATTCCCCAGTGGTAACACCGGGAGACGACGTGCACGAGTGCGCGTGTGCCGGAGCAGGAGCTGTTAGCATGCAGCAACAGCACGGGGGAGGAGGAGGCGGCGGCGGAGCAAGCGGTGGAGGCCCCCCAGCGCAGCAGTTCGGAGCACAGCAGGTGGAGATGCCGCCGCCATTCTCGCCGGCCGGCGGCGGCGGGCAGCGGATCTCGCTGGCGGAGGCGCCGTCTCCCATCAGCAGCCGGCCGCCGGCGTCGGCGCCGGCGCAGCAGTACGACGAGCTTGGCGCGTCCGGCGCCGGCGCCGTCGGCTTCGACGCCGAGGGCCTGGCCGCCGCCGCAGCTGGCGAGGAGGGCACCAGCGGCGGCTCCGCGGGCAACCGGTGGCCGCGGCAGGAGACGCTGGAGCTGCTCAAGATCCGGTCGGACATGGACGCCGCCTTCCGGGACGCCACCCTCAAGGGCCCTCTCTGGCAGCAGGTCTCCAGGTACGTAACGAGCTAAGCTAGCTGAATTGCCGCATGAATCACTCGCCACGCCGTCGTCCGGCGCGCCGCCGCAACGGAATTCTCGTCGGCGGAATGCTGCATGAAATCTCGGCGGCCTCCGGGACCGGCCCCCTGCAGGCGCGCCGATTTGGCTAGGTAGCAGGCCCAGTTAATTAATTACTTACCCGTCTAAAGAACACTTCTTTTTTACTTTTTCCTTAACCATCCTTCACGAGAACAGTGACTTTTTCCCATTTTAAAATAGCTCGATATCGCTCTCCTTCCCCACTTTTCCAGAAAAAAAAAATCAGCTCTAGTGTTTTTTACCAATCTCTTCGTCTCTCCGATAGGTAGCAGTAGACACGAGCAGCAATATTCTTCAGATCCAAAGGCATCAATCCCAAACTTTATCTCTTTATTTGGCCTCTGAATTTCTCGCAAAAAGATGGGAATTTTTATTTGCAGTTTCTTCCTTCTTCCCCGGGCCTGTGCTATGCATTCTTCTTGGGATTTACCACTGGTAGTGTGCTGCATGGATGGATGTGTGCGTATGCCTTTCTTTATCTTTTCCATGGGTGCCCAAATCGAGTAAAATTCTACTTCATGCATGCAACTTTCGTGTGAGGGCTACAGTTGTTGCATGTATGGTTGAAATTGCTGTGGTGGTGGTTGGTGGCGGCGATACGCCATTGATAAGGCGATTAAGCTTGTTTGTTTTTGTCGCTAAAATGTTGATCGATGCGGTGGTTGGCAGGAAGCTGGCTGAGAAGGGGTACAGCCGGAACGCCAAGAAGTGCAAGGAGAAGTTCGAGAACGTGCACAAGTACTACAAGCGCACCAAGGAGAGCCGCGCCGGCCGGAACGACGGCAAGACGTACCGATTCTTCACGCAGCTGGAGGCCCTACACGGCACCGGCGGGGCGGCTCCCGCGTCGGTGGCGTCGCAGTCGCAGGTGCCCCCGGCGATCTCCGGCAGCGTTTCCGGGGCAGCGGGGCCGTCGGCCGTGCGCGTGCCTGCCGAGCCGCCGCCTGCTGCCGTGTCGTCGGCCGCCGGCGTGGGGACGATGCCGATGACGACGACGGTGGGGGGCTACCCGAGCTTCTCGACGTCCAACACGGAGGACTACACCGACGAGGACGACTCCGACGACGAGGGCACGCAGGAGCTGGTGGGCGGCGGCGCCGCGGACGACCGCGGGAAGAGGAAGAGGGTGTCGGAGGGCGGCGCCGCGGCCGCCGGCGGCGGAGGCAGCGCGAAGATGATGAGGTTCTTCGAAGGGCTGATGAAGCAGGTGATGGAGCGGCAGGAGGCGATGCAACAGAGGTTCTTGGAGGCCATCGAGAAGCGGGAGCAGGACCGCATGATCCGCGAGGAGGCGTGGCGGCGGCAGGAGATGAGTCGCCTCGCGCGCGAGCAGGAGATCCTGGCGCAGGAGCGCGCCATGGCCGCCTCCCGCGACGCTGCCGTCCTATCCTTCATACAGAAGATCACCGGGCAGACCATCCCGATGCCGTCCATCGCCGCGCCCACCATCAACGCCATGCCACCGCCGCCGTCGCATCCGAAGCCGCCGCCGCCGCCGCCGGCTCAGCCGCACCCCGTCACACCCGTTGCCTCCGCCTCGCCAGCCCCGCCGCCACCGCAACCACCAGCGTCGCAGACTCCGCCCCCGCAGCAGCAACAGCAGCAGCAGAAGCCGCCAACAATGCCGGCGACGACGCCACAACAAGCGCCAGCGCCGCAACAGCAAAGCACGGACATCGTCATGACGCCGGCCGAGACGACGACGCCGCACGCCGACACCCCGGGGTCCAGTGGCGGCGCGACGTCGTCCCGGTGGCCCAAGGCGGAGGTTCACGCGCTGATACAGCTGCGGAGCAACCTTGACACGCGGTACCAGGAGGCCGGGCCCAAGGGGCCCCTCTGGGAGGAGATCTCCGCCGGCATGCGGCGGATGGGCTACAACCGGAACGCCAAGCGCTGCAAGGAGAAGTGGGAGAACATCAACAAGTACTTCAAGAAGGTGAAGGAGAGCAACAAGAAGCGCCCCGAGGACTCCAAGACATGCCCCTACTTCCACCAGCTCGACGCGCTCTACCGCAACAAGGCGGCGCTCGGTTCCTCCTCCGGCGCCGGAGCCGCGGTAGTGAACGCCAACGCATCGTCGGCACCGCCGCAGGAGACGGTCACGGTCGTCACGGCCGCGGCGCCCATCTCACAGACGCCGCCGCCGCCGCCGCCTCCGACGCAGCCTTCCCAGTCCCACTCCCACCACGCGGCCAAGAACGGCGGCACCAGCAACGCCGCTGGCACAGGCGGCGCCGGCAACGGGAACGGCGGCGGCGGCGCATTAGAGCACGGCTCCAGGAGCATGCAGACGCAGGCGAGCAACGGCAGCGTTGCAGCCAGCAGGTTCGTCGGCGAAGGCGGCGGCTCGGCCTCGGCGGCGAAGAAGGTACACATCATACGACACATGCATGTGCGCTCTCAGTGTGGCCATAGCTAAACTGCGCCGTACACGTGGTACCTGCTGTTCGTTTTGGTGATCCAATGCTGATTGCATAATGCTGCACATTTAAAGCCAGAGGACATCATGAAGCAGATGATGGAGCAGAGGCAGCCGCAGCAGCAGGCGCAGACGCAGCCGCAGGCGGTGGTCAGCGGCTACAACAGAATCGACGGCGCGGACAGCGACAACATGGACGAGGACGACGACGAGGACGACTACGACGACGACGACGACGACGACGAAGATGGAGACGGCAACCAGATGCAGTACGAGATCCAGTTCCAGCGCCAGCATCATCAGCACCACCACCAGCAGCAGCAGCATCCGAACGCCGTTAGGCCGAGCGCCGGCGGCGGCGGCGGCGGCGGTGGCGGTGGCAACCCGCCAGGCACCGCCGCTCCCAGCACGGCTGCGGCCCCGACAACAACAGCCGGATCTTTCTTGGGCATGGTCAAGTGATCAATCCATCCGCGCGCACCCGGCCAAGCATTATTCACCCCGGTGACGACTCTCATTCCTCCTCTTCTCCATGGCTTCTTTTCTTACTCTATCGCCTGTGACATTTGTATCTACCTACCTGTGTCGCCTGGTCGCCTCCATGCTCGATCGTCCATAATCTCTACACCTCAAAACCTAAAATCACAAGAACTATTGCCATCCGGTCCTCCATGCTCCGGCAATTCTCCATTCCTCATGCACGTAGCAACACCTCGATCTATCCACGTCGTCGTCGTCGTCGTCGTCGTGCCCACCCTCCTATTTCTTGATTCGTTGCTGTGTTAATTACAGTGGTCTCCCTCTTAGGTGTTACTACATTACAGTCAAAAAAAATATTGGTGGTGATGTGGTTATTTATTGATTTGTTGTTGTGGTAATTAATAAGAACACCCTCAAGCTTTGGGGTGTTCACGGAGAGGTTGAATTGATGCGGTGAAAACGGCACGTGAAGGGTAATAAGCTAGAGGTCGATCGCGCGGTTAAAGAGAACAAAAGGGAGACAAAGGTGACAAAAAAGGGCAGATGACGCAGTGGGTGTTTGCACTGTTACTCCGGTAATTTTTGTGCATGCGGCTACTACTCTACAGTGCAGTAGTTTGTTGCAAGGGAGCAGTGAAAAAAAAATGGAAAAGAGAACTTGAGGATCGTCATGTGGCATGAAGAATAGCCAGTGTGATGCATGCATGCGGGATTTTTTTTTCTTTATCCTTGATTTCTCCCTTTTCATTTTCACCATTTCTTTTATGTTCTGCAACAAGTAAACTGTCCATTAAGTATTACCTAAGTTTTTCTTTCTTTCTTCTTTCCCAAAAACTGTTGTTACCGAAATTTACAGTGTATACTTGAGAAATATTATATGTTAAAATTCTTGCTATATTATATATAGTATCGTAATTGCTTTCAAGTGGGATTTTATAGTCAACTGTGTGCCTTTCATTAAAATACACATGAAGTCCATTGCGTATGATAAAATTGCATACATTCAGTTCTAATTATACTCTACTATTAGTAGGATCAAGCTGTCATTTATTTTAATTTCTGGGTTTGACATTCCCTCGTACTTGTAATATTTTAGTTATATATAGCAAAATTCTTGTCAAATTCTTACATTCTGTCGCATGGTCCCAAAATGATATGTACAAGGTATAGTCCCTTTTTTTAAAATAAAATAGATCAAATCTTTGAAATGAAGCACATTGCTTCTCATAGCTAATTCAAACCATGAAAATAGTTTATGTGTTAGAAAGTATTGACCAAGCTATAGATTAGATTCACAATATTTTTTAAAAAAGATGTACTCCCTCCATTCCAAATTATAAGTCATTTCAAGAATCTTGAAGAGTCAAAGAATTTTTAAGTTTAACCAAAATTATCGAGAGAAGTACAAAGATTTATGACATCAATGGTAGGTAATAACGTATATGTTATTATCTTACTATATAAATTTGGTCAAATTTAGAAAACATTGAATCTCCAAGATTCTTGGAATGACTTATAATTTAGGATGGAGGGAGTAGTTATTATGATATGGAGAACTCTTTTTTTTTAAAAAATGTAAATTAGCATGGCCACAAAAATAATCTTTAAAGAAAAAGGATGGGACTGATTTAGAATGAATGCAAAACTTTCCAATGTATAGTAGGAATAATTGTTTGGTGTGATGATGATTCTCCTACAAAACTGATGTGCATTATGTACAATTGCATTTACATCATATATATGCTTCATTGTGTGGGTGGTGTTTATACAACATATATGCTCAAGTTTGATCCTTACTATAGTTGACAAAAACAAGATGGTTTAGCTAGACAACAAGATATATATTTCCATAAATTGGGGGTACGATTCATAATGTAGAAAACTGACCAAATAAATTACCATGTTTTGAATTTGAACCAAGCTTATTATATATAGAGCTATAGGAATATCTATTATATATGACGGTCGTCAACACACCTAACCCCTCTCCATAGACAAATTACAACACACAAGATTTACATCAGGTCATTGCCGACACTAGCTAGAGCCTAGAGTCGTATCCATATTCCAACTACTGGGTACACTAGCTACTAAGGCAAACGCATCACATGCATGGTAGCTAGCCTTGTTGAAAAATCTCCTCCCCTCTCGCCTCCCCCTACTTGAAAGCCTAGCTCAATGTAGGATATGACAACAAACAGAAAAACGCTTGATTCATGACCTATTAGCAATAATCACACTTTGATCCAATTATTTCTAATTCGATCGATTTGCTCGTACGACGTACTCCCTCTATTCCAAACTATATAAAAAAACTATTTTAGTTTTTCTAAATTTATTTATTTATTTTACTACGTATCTACACATAATATATATACATTTAAGTATCTAACAAAAAACGGTATATGTTTTTCGACTCAAAGAAAAGGCAGAGCAGGAGTACACACGCTAGAAGGCCGGAGTATGTAACACCACTAGAAGTAGTACGTCACGTACTCGAGATACTCCAACTACACTGTATCGATGATGAAGGAAGGAATAAATATTCCTTGTTACCTCGAGATGCCTCGGAGTCGGCGCCAGGCGCTTGGGGGGAGCTTGTAGCGAGCGATATGATCCATTTGGCAAGCTTACAAAATTGGTTTGGGGTCAGTCAGGGGCAGCCCAGGCTGGGGATCCGTATAGAAACGGTTGGAGCGCGTGGGGTGGCGTGTCTGCCATAAAAATAACGAGGGGGCCCGCCGGGCAGGCACAGGCACCCGGGCTGTGGGATCGACGCCCCGTTAAAATTATGTGGGCGAACGTGGCGCGTCGCAGTTGCAGTAGGAGTGGCCACCCGTACCCCAGCGGCGGCCAACCGCCCTGATCGAGAGCGCCCCCCACGGACAGACGGGTGCCGTCGCGTGCTGCATCGTCACATCACCCATCGGCTTTGGCTTGTTGCTGGAGCATGTAGCTAGTAGTAGACGAGGAGTCTCAAAGCCGCAACTCCGCAATCTTGTAAAAAAAAAAAACCGCAACTCCGCAAGCAAGCATGCATATGACACATACACGTAGGACGACGTGTACTACGTACTGCTTTGCTGATCGATCGAGATGCCTGCCTGCCTGCCCACCATGCATGTAGACATGTAGTACTGGTCTACTAGAAGTACCCACTGCACACTGCTGCTGCTTGTTGCTACAGTGCATCTTGCATTGCATCTACGTACGTTAAGCAGCTCATCAACAATGCAAACCACTCAGAGCTTCAGCAGCATCTCTCTCTCTGTGCTTGGGCAATTAGCATGAGAAGGGAGGGCAAGGCTCTACTTTCTTGTAGCCGCAGTCTGAATGATGCACATGGGGAGGTGAGAAAGGTACATAGAGTAGTAAGTAAGTAGTAGAGGAGTAGTAGTAGTAAGAAAAAAAAGAAGAAGAAGGGGGGCATGGTCCATGGTTGGGATCAGACATGTCCAGAGGACCGGAGCCCACGTTGCATGCACCCTGCTTCCCATTTTGCACCCCCCCCCCCCCCCCCCCCCCATCTTTCTTTTCATTTTTACCACTTCTATTGACTTTTCTCCTGGTTAGCCAGTTACTATCTCTTGTCATGGTAAAAGTCCCCCAGTCTAGTGAGACCACAGTAGGCCAGCTAGCTAGAGTGGTAGACAAAGTCCCCAATTCCCACCCATTTTTTATTTCTAAACAAAAAAAAGGAGAGAAAGTGGCAATAATGCAACCTACTAGCTCGCTCTTGCATGCATCCGTGAAAAATGTATATTCGCACATATGCCACTCATGATAACCTATGCAACGACGCAAGAGCGTAGTAGTAGCTCTTTCTTTGTACAACATGTAGTGTAGTGTAGGAGTACTCCTATAGAAGTACGGTGTATGTAGTAGGCTGGGACGCTGGGTGCAGGCTGCAGGGAGCAGCAGGCACGCACTCCACAAAACAACAACCGTGTGCCACTCCACTCGAACACCGGCAGCAGCTTTTCTAATGATTAGAAAAGGTAGCTGAGGCAGTGACCAGAAGAGAGGAGAGGGAGGATGTGAAGGCTAGCGCGCTCAAGGCATGCACTACACGAACCTCAATGCAACAAGCAACTACTGATCTCAGCGGCATTCCGAGCCCAGTAAAAATTTCCCCTTTTCTAGCTCACACACACTCGCTTCCATGTGTGACTGACAGAGCGCGCGGCCGGGGAGATCGTCGAGCTGTGCATGGCAACGGCAAACTCTCATGCAGACGCCGCAGAAGATTCTCAGCGGCCAGCGCAGGTGAGCAGATAGTACGCGCGTACACGTACGAACGATTGGCATGGCATGCAGCAGTAAAAAGATGCGTGTAGTAAACAGGAATGGAGGTGGCGGTGAAAAGCTAGGGGTGAAAAAGAAAAGGCACGGCGTGTACGAATTCACTGCGCGGCGGCAGCATGCATGTGCGGTGACTCCACGCTTCACGAGGCGGCTGTTAGGCCAATCTCAATAGGGTTTCATTTGAGTTTCATTTGCATTAAATATGCTGCCACATAAGCGTTTTTGATGACATGGCATAGCATTTAAGAAAAAAGAGAAGAAATGAGTTTCATCTAGATGAAACTCTTTTGGCACGAATACCAACTCTCTATGAGTCTTGGAATTTAATGCCTATAAAACTTTAGAATGAAACTTTCACTCTCAATGGAGAGTTTAATTTTTAAATTTCATTTTTATTCCATATGATATGGCAGCGTTAAAAATAACAAAATGAAACTCATTGTTGAGATCGGCCTTACTCGCGGTCGCAGGGCGGGGCAGCGCAGAGTAGGGAGTAGTAAAGCCTCGACGAGCCCTGGCTATACGAACGCGGGCAACGCTACACGGGGCTTTTACCATGCTGATGAATTGCTGGTGATCACTTTCACTCTGCTGCTCGCTGTCAGGGTGTACTGTACTGTGTGATCCAGACGGCGTTTTAATTAATTTATATATTTTATTTACGATACGAAGGCTAGTTACTTCCTGTTCAAACAGCGGCTTTAATTTGCGTGGTGCCGTGGTGGTGGTACTCCAGTACAAATACATATCAAAGTTCACCCATGTGAATGGTTAATTGAAAATCTCAGTTTCCTAATAAACGGCTTAATTAACGTGTTAGAGCATCTCCAGCAGTCCCTAATACAACTACTATGAGAACGAGAGAGCCCAATACCAGTTTTAGAATTATTGGGAGGAAGTGTTACAACAAAAGCCCAATAATCTCTCCCAAAACATGGAGCCCACTTGTCGGAATATGTTTTTTTTTCTTTCTTTCTAGACAATCCCGACAACGGGTGGAGCACGCGGAGGACCGTGACATGCGCGGGAGCTTGCAGCTCGGCGGCGGCCAGAGCTTGCGGCGCCTCGGCAGCGGGCTGAGCACGCGGCCCAATGGTGCGCGAAGGCTCGTGACCCGGCAGCGGTGGCGCTGGCATGGGAGCTCGTGGCACCCCGGCGACGAGCGGAGCACGTGCATCGACGGCAGGCGGAGCGCGCAGCCCGACAACGCGCGGAGGCTCCCGACCCGGCGGCGCCCCGCGTTGGCATGGGAGCTCGCGGCTCGGCGCGGCGGAGCAACACACCCGCACGGAGCTCGCAACCTGGCGACGGCGAGGCCATGGCAGAGGGAGGCGGGAGAGAGGAGGGAGAAGTGAGAGTTGAGGTGGGTCCCAGCTGATTGGGGGAGATACAACTCCCCCTTCATTTGAGGGGAGATGTGGTGTTTTTTTTGGTGGCCACCAAAAAATGGGAGTGTTATTGGGGGACTGCTGGAGGAGAAAAAATGAGCTATCTCCTCCAATATAATAGTTTTATGGGGATGAAGGGTGGGATTGGGGAACTGCTGGAGATGCTCTTATGGCATTTTAATTTGACAGCTGTCTAGCTAGTACTCCTAATTGCATGTTTTCGGAGAAGCTTCTGATCCAGAATACTAGGAGATTGAACTTGTCAACAGAGCTAGAAATACCTGCGCAAGCAGTTACCTGGAGTAGTAGCTACCAACCAACAACTACTGCAACTGCAAAGCATCGATCAGAATCGTACCCCGGCCGGGTACCCTCTCCTCCTGATTGACAGAGGCACAGAGAGAAAGGGAGGAGCAGGGGCGTATGGCAGGGAAAAAGTACGGTTGCCCGCGCGCTCACGCGTGCCAGACTTCGAGCGCTTCCCAAAGATGCTATCCATGCGCTCTCGCGACATGACTGCTACTGTAGACACCAAACTCTTGCAATTTGCATGTTGGATCTATCTGCTCAAGGTGATCGAGGAGGCTACGACCCTTGCCTGCTGTACATTTACTACCAATTACCACAGTGCAAAGCATGTGTAGTATGCATATATGCATGGGTCGATCCCGATCTATATCCCTTGGAAAGGATCCAATCCATCACGTGACCAGCACGTAACTTTTGCGTTTTTTTTTTTTTGCTAGATCTCGATCTTATTAGCTCCAACGCACATTTTTTTTAAAAAAAAAAAGAGAGTGAGGGAAAATACAACCATAATTCAATCCTAGCTCTTTTAGAGGGTGTTTAGATGCACACTACCATCCCCCTCAGTTCGCCATTATTCCTTTGGATGGTATATGCAAGTTAGGAATTCCTACCATAAATTGTGGCGCTCTAATTTTCCGCCACCAACGCATTCTGCTGCAGTTATGGAGGCGTGGCAAATGATGACCTACAATAAAACATCCTCGTCTTGATCTTTAAATGGCTTGTTCCTCTCTCACATTCTAGCTCAAAGACAAGTAGTCTTGGATTTTTTTTTCTTGCCTTCAAAGTGAGCAAAATAATACTCAAATTAAAACATATATCTATTATAATAGTACAGGTTTCACAAAAACTAGTTGTAGTAGTGCGTGCTAGCTTTGGGAGCACAGCAATCTACTGCTGCTTTGACACATTGTTGTTGGGGAAAAAAGTTTATTCAAAATTTTACTTGCAAAACGATTATACCACTTTGCATCAGGACAAAGTCTCAATGGTTAGGTGGTGCTGTTTAATTGGAGTCATTGGTTTAGAGCACTCTCCATGGACCATGAATACATGTAGTTAATTGCCGAGTGACCCCGCTTTGTTTAAATGCCTCAGGCATAGCGCGCTATTAGCTGATAGTGACACACATATATCATATATGAATGCCTGCATCATATTATCACTATGCTAAATTAGCGTCGTCTTGTCAAAGTCTTATTAAGGTCCTGTTTTGTGTTAACTTCGTATTGTGAAATTAAAGACGGCCTGGGAACCGTGGATTGTGTGAAAAGCTAGATTAATATAAAAACCTCAATTGCAAAATTACATGTGGTTCATTCCGCAACTTTGGATTGTGAGGAAGGTCAAAATGACAAAATGTGTTTTCACACCACCATGTAAAAGGCGGCAAGCGTCTGGTCCAGCCACCTCTACGACCTTTCCTTCTCTACAAAACGATTTGTAAAGACAGCTAAAAACATGAGCCGTCTCTACAAACCAATTTATAAAGGTGGTTAGATTTCGAGGCGTGCCTCTAGAAATTACTTTTCAGAAATCACGAATCTAGTCCAAAAAATAGTAAAATAGAAACCATTTTTCCAAAATCACAAATCTGGTGAAAAAAAACCAAAAAAAACATGGAAGTCCCTATCAAGGAGGTCTGGTCATTGTCAGATTTTTTTTGCACGTGTGCAGTTAGCGGAATTCGAACCCACAACCTATGTCATCGCACGTAGGTCCCCTAGCTACTCCACCTCAAAGTCAATTGCAATTGAATGAATGATGTTTTCATTTTCTTTTAAGTTTGTTAGATATTGTAATGAATACTTGAGGCCCTAACCAATTCAAACGAAAAGTCTCAGCTAGAAAGTGCGAGATTTTATTGAGTACTGCAACTTTGTTTTTGGTTGTTTCTCCGTCTGAATCGTTTGGAAAAAATTAAATTTAAAAATGTGAGAAATTCAAAAAAACTTGGATAAATCATTTCAAGTAAAAATGTTGTCAACTACTAATTTTTTATCTCTTCAGTATTTACAATTTTGATTTTTATCATTTCTCCATCCGATGTCGTTCGGAAATTTTGAATTTCAAATTGTGAGGACTTGAAACTAAATTTTGGAACCATAGATTATTTGAAATGAAAAGGTTATCAACTATAGTGTTATAGATCTTTTCAAGATCTATTACTTTGGTTTTGGTCATTTCTCCATCCGAGGTCATTTGAAAAATAAAAAAAAAAACTAAACTAAAAAAATATGAGAACTTTAAATAGAATTTGCAGAATTTAAATGATTTTAATGAAAAGGTTGTAAACTAGAAAGTGTTAGATATTTTCGAGACATACAACTTTGATATAAAGTTTGTCTTAATACTACTACGATTGAAAGAGTTACGAATTTTACCATGCTACACCTATTGTTAGAGATGGCTCTCTAGATCTTTGGCCCACTCTACAGATTTATTTCTAGATACCGCTTTAAAAATATATATGAGCATTTGTAGATGCCTCTAAAAAAACTTATTTCTAGAGACATCTCAGTTTGAAAACTAATTTTAGGGACGGATTTTGATTGACCCACCTCTTTCCAAAAATGCCTTTGTTGCTAAAAGTAATTTATGTAGAATAAGCTCAAAAACTATATGCCATAATGTAATGAAACCTAAATTTATTTAATTATTAAACTTGTCAAAACATAGGAGATCGAGTCTCATTTTGTGTTTCGCTTTATTAGGACCACAAAGTCCTATGTACCAGCCTGGTACATGTGCATATTTATATCTCCTATAGTCGTGTAATATTATTAGCCATATATATGATGTGATCTAAACGGTATATATGATGCTCCCTATATATAATCTGGTCTACACACATATGCTTATTGTAACTTTGTATTAACATGTCAGCGCGCAGCATATATATATATGGGAACATATGCTATGAAAACCAGGTTTCTGTGGAAACTATGGAAACTCGCACGTGGATCGCTGGATCTAAATCCGATGACTATGACTAATGGTGAAGATTAGCAATTAACCCCTCCCATTTATCTCTCCCTAATATATATAGCCAACACAGGTGCACAACACCATTAGCCATAGCCATCGGATTTAGATCCATGGGAACCTGGTTTCCATAGCATACGTTCCATATATATATATATATATATATATATATATATATATATATATATATATATAAACTTTAGTATTGTTATGTCTACAAAACTTTTTACTATTAATTACATTGTTCAATCACAGATTTTTTTTATACAGATTTTGAAAAGAGTTAGCTCTAGTTATGCTAGAGCTAAAAACAAATATCAGCCTACTCCCTCCGTTCCATTTTAAGTGTCGTCCGGAAAGCGTGTCTGTGAGGGAAACACGGATTTCTAGTGACACTTATTTTGGAACGGAGGGAGTATGTTAGATCAATGGCTAGATGGGCTTTGTGTAATTTTCATGATTATCTTTTACTCTTTCTTTGTGTCCTGAGCTTTCTGCTCGGCCCCTGCACTGTACTATTTTTGTTGATTTAATATATTCTAGTAGGGGCAACCCCCTGTTTTCTCAAAAAAAAAAAAATTTCTATGTGGAGTTAATTAAGCAAACAAAATTGTCTATAATCTGTAGCCTTGTAACACACTAGACAAAATTGTCTATTATATTTATTATTTATCATTGATTTTGTGGGAGAAACAAAAGATAACTTGAGAGGATACAATAACCAAAAAAAGCAACGAAAAGATCCCGAACTAAAAAAAGCTGGATACAAATTGAAACGTACAGTACACACAAACCAATGAAAAAAATACTATTTAGGCCCTGTTTGGATACAAAGTATTTTTGGAGTTTTAGAAGAATACTATGGTTTTATTAAATACTATGGTTTTAGAGTGCCATAAAGTGTTTGGATGCAATCAACTTTGTGGTTTTGAATACCATGGTATTGCTAAAACTATAGTTTTTTTGGAGTTTTTAAAACTCCACTCTAGACCTCTTTTTTCTAAACCATGGTTTTGCTTGCCTCTTGTTTCTAAAACTAAAGTTTATTGATACTAGAGTTTCTCAAAACCGTAACATCCAAAAAGAGCCTTATTTATTGGACCAAAGCCAAAGGAAACACACGGTTAATGGATGCAGACACATACCCGGACAAAAATCCGAGATGCCAAACAAGATTAGAGCTCGACATTAAAGATAGAAATGTATAAACCGTAACCGAGTCGATCATTTAGTTGGACGAAAAATTTTAATATGAAGAAATTGTGTCTCTTTAGTATTAGATTAGATTAGAGAAGAGATATAGATATAGATATAGATAAATATAGATATATAGATTTTACAAGGGGTAATCCCTTCTGTTTTCTCAAAAAAATCACAGTTTTTTTATGTGGGAGTTAATTAAGCAAACAAAATTGTCTATAATCTATACCCTGACATACGTGCATGTCGGCGCGCGCGACCCGAAAGAGGAGTAGGGTACGACTATAATGGCCGGGTGGGGAGGCATCAAGAGCGCATCATGCGTCCTAGGGTGACAAACCGGTAAAGAGGAAAAGGGTGCAAGAAAAGGTGATGTTAAAATGATTGGGTCGCGACGCAACGCAAATGATAAGATCGGATCAAAGCGAGAGCATGGAGGCGATACAAGTGTGCAAGACTGGATTTCTTAATGGCTTGCGTTACGCCGCCTGACAGCGACACCATGATGTGCCAGTTTCTTTTGATCTGCTATTATATACTAATACATATGTTAACTCTAACGCAACACTGACACACGGCATATATATATACGTAGTATATAAACATATACTCCCTCCATCCCAAATTATAAGGCATTCCAAGAATCTTGGAGAGTCAAAGTTTTTCAACTTTGACAAAATTTATATGATAAGATAATAATATTTATGATTCCAACTAAGCACAATTAGATTCTTTATTAGTTATATTTTCATAATATACATACTTGATGCTATAAATCTTTGTATTTTTCTCTATAATTTTGGTCAAAGTTGAAAAACTTTGACTCTCCAAGATTCTTGGAATGTCTTATAATTTGGGATGGAGGGAGTACTTACTATGTAAGAAGAGACCCCGGAAAAGCTGCGGGCTTTTCCACTGCAACACACAGCACGGCTGAATGGAGCGCGCGGAAGCCAAAAATAAAAATAAAGGAGCGTCTGGTGGCCGCCTGGGCCGGGGCAGCAGGCTTAGAAAAAGAAGAGAGCTCCCTCCCTCCGATGCCGGGAGCGGGAGCGAGCTAATTAGCTATGACTATGCGTGTCGTGTTCTGTGGTGTCAGCGTCACACAAATAAAGCAACAACATGCTGTGTTGATGAGGCTGAGATTACTTGTGCGTGCGTGCGTGCATGGATGCATCAGAACGCACCGACCAGCAATTTTACCGAGTCCGAGAGAGGCGGTTGAGCTAGACAGACATTTTACACTTCCGTTAACTACCCTTTTAGTAAAGCCTATTCGCAGTAGCCAGTGCCACATGATATTCTACAATGTATATAAATAAAATCGGTAGTTCTAGCTACTGCTCGATCTGTGTATATTTTTTAAAAGGAGAACCGCTGGAGATGCAAGAGTTTTCAACTGCCCATAAAACTTCAGAAGTGAATAGAGAGGGTTTGAACACAAATAACTAACATATATAAGTAAACAGTTTTAAAACAGACTTTTCAAAGTTTGCCCAGTACTACAAACAAACATGTGTACTTACATTAGCGAGTGAAAGCAACCGTAACAATTAGATTAGTTATCCAAAAGGAAAGCCATTTTTCAACCTTCAATCCTGTTGGTAGAGTTTAACCTCAGATTCTAACAGAAAGCCGTAGCAATTTCGACTCTCGAGGGACGACCATGCCACGTCATAGAATTATTAAACGCCACATTTTGACACACCTGACCGGAGAGAATTGCAACTATATGCATGGTCCACCATCACAGCACCTACTGCGTGCCGGTGAGCCACGGTGATCGATGATGGTCCAGCTAAACACGCATGGTCCCGTGTTGCTGGAGACCATCTAAGCATCTTTTTTTTTCCCCACTCTTCGTGGCTTTGTCCTCTTCAATCTTGCAAGTAACTAATCAAGCAGAACCATCCATGATTGCAAGATGAAACCGCAAATCTAGCACAGCTTGTGGCTTGTGCCGCTGGACCACACACCAGGCTTAGCCACAAGCCTCGCGTACCTCCGATATCGAATCACATGCCAAGACGTGACTCCTAAGCTCGCCGAATAATTAGAGCTTGCCCCTGAAGGAAGTGATGAATAGCCCTTCCCAGCAAATCAGAGCCTGGATCCCCAGTTCCCTCCCTGTCCCTTCATCCTCCTCTTCGCCCAAGAGCAAAGTTAATCACAGATTAAGCTGGCGGTATTAGGGGAAAGGAAGCTTCTTTCTTGGAAGAAAAAGACAGCACTGCACTGGCTTTACGCTGTGTGCCTGGGAGGACCATTTCTGTTGCAGCAAACCTCCAAGATTGTTCTTGTCCAAGTCAGGAGCTGTCATTGGCTCGACATGTTAACCTTTGCCAACTGTTGGGCCCTCCATAATCCCTGCCCTTGTGTGGCTGTACAAAGCTATATGCTGCACTACATTAACCTTTTGAAGCAGCACCTATCCAGCAAGTGAAGTTAGGACCAACTGTTGACAACAATGCTTCAACGCCCGCAATGAAAGTGAGCCAGCCAATTTGGCTGGCCCTGTGCGGAGTTGTACGCGCGATGATACAGGTCTCCTGATGCCATCAAGATATATGTAGTAGATGCTTACACTACAATATCTGGCACCACTAACCAGGATGACAGTGGTTGCAGCACAACCATACCAATCTGGCATAGAAATGTTGATGTACCTCACCCAACGTTTCCCAGAAAGGTGCCCAATTGGTGCCACTAGGCGATGGTGAGCAAATTGCAGAGCTGACCATTGGCACTGGAACTAACCAGATACTGACGTACAAGTATATCTGAGCTGGACCAAAGCAATTCACCAAACTCAAGAACAGCTTTGATCTCCAAGTGGTTGCTGCCTTTGGCACCTCTGAAGTTTCAAACTCATAGAGATTGGTCGTATCCAAATGAGGGTGTCCTGCCCATGTGACCATCAGAGCTGTGAACTTCCTTACTGGTTTGGGTTAAAAGTACCATTCTTCAATGTTATCATGATTTTACTGCAAAGATTCCCCATGGTTTCACAAAAGGTACCATCACCTAAAGCACACACTTGAGTGAGATTGTCCTTACAGAGCAAACACAAAGCGACCAAAACGTCATAGTGCCAGTCAGAAGTCCAGTTCACCTGAATTTGCTTAGTTACTGGTAGAGTGAGGTGAATATTTCTGGTGCACTACTCTGTTTGTCAGTCATGCATGCTTAATGATTCAGTGAGCAAACCAAAGCTGCAGGGCATTAGAACTCTTCCAGAGATCCATTTTGTTAAATCGGTGCAGATACTTTAAGCAATGAGTAACAGTCACTAGAAACATGTACAATCTGTTCTCCACGTCCAAAGCACGCAAATCCTCCCGTGCAACTCCAAGCTGAGTTCAAATATGAAACAATAATAGAACGACAAGTTGTCCAAATACCTTAAACTCAAATCTGAGTACAAGGTAGTTTTTGAGAAATCAGTTTGATTTCTTTTGTAAAAAAACCGAACTCAACAAAGTATCACATCTCAGGAGAATGGATTCTCTTCCACTGTGCCATGACGATGACTGCCAATCAGAACATGATCTGCAAAAGTCAAATTGAAAAGAAAAAAGAGAGGAAATTGTAATGCTTCCATTTCTTTTGGTTGCTAATATAGGCAGGAAAAGGGTAGGAGATAAAAGTTGAAGTGGCGGAATTATGAGTTGTTGGCAGTTATTCCCTTGCCAGAGGGGTCCAGCCAATAGTGAAAGCTATACACAAATACACCCTAGCAACATGGAGAGACATGGCTCCCATGTTATCCCGTGCAACCCCTGTTCCCCACTTGTGCCCCTCCCGTTGCACATGGCCCTGTAACCAACCATTCCACCCCTCCTAGAGTTAACATTGCCATGGGACCCCCTTTCCATACAGAACAATTATCACCACCTTCCTTCCTCCATTCATTTGTACCCTGTACTTCTGTATTCAAACAGTGTTTTATTTTAAGTAATGGTATGGTGTGGCAATATCTCTACTACGGTAAACCAAATTAGTGAGGGCATCCGGCTTACATGAATTATTGCTTGCACTAACTGGCCTTGTTATGAACAGGGTCTCACTACAGAACATGAAAGTTCAAAGCAAAACCATACGTGGCAAATAATTGCAATTAGGGAATCTTTAATCAGCATCCTGTACCACGTGTAGGACTTGAGTTCAGTAAGTCCAGGGATGATGTTGAAGATAAATATTCCATATTGGTAGAGTCCCAGTTCTTTAGAAAGCGACAGGGCTTATCATTTTTACTTTGATGCCTATCTACACTATCTCTCACTATCAGGCTAGTCATGGATGTGTTACCCTATTATAAAATATATTTGAACTGAGGGGTGGGTGATTAACTAGCTAATTTCAGGGTTGGCCTTAGAGCTCAAAAGGGAATTGAACACCACAGCGCGAACTGCATGATGAATCTTGATGACCTAGAAATATAGCAACCTACTGTTCTCTGATGGGAACATATGAGCATATAAATTCTAGAAACTTTCCAGCCATACGAGTGGGTTGGCCTTCGAGGGGTCACTTTCACAAGCCATACTTACAGTTGCACAACTTTGGTGGTGATAATTTAAACTTGAAGCTAGATAAGATATTGTAGAGCTTACATATATCCATTAAAGGAAACCTTTTGATCATACTGCATAGCCCAGAACAGGAAGATTCTCACCAAGTTGGGCCTAACGGATTGATATAGCATAGTTCTGATATGAGCCAAACAATTTCTCAAACAGCAGATGCTAGTCTTAAGATTTTTCACCTGAAATAAACATTTGGATTGAAACCATTGAAGTATAAGTTCTTTTCCTTAGAACAGAATGCCATATGAAATATGAACAAATCATAGTAAACATGCTGTCATATCAAAGAGAATAATTGCATCTGATCATTATTATCGGCTTGACTCTTTACAAGTCAAGTGTTGCTAAATTTTGTACCAGATGCTTGGCATTTAGAAACAGAATACTGGAAGCAGTGAGCACCATTATATTAGAGTGAATGTACAATTGGTTCTAATGCAATTAGTAAGATGTCTTGAAGAGATCACAAGTAAGCACAGGATCTATAGTCACTCAACTTGCTGGATAAGAATCAAAGTACCGAAACTATTATACTTAAGTTTCACACAGTCATCTTCCTTATCCTATGTTATACACAATGTCACATCAAACAATACAGCCCACCCTTTCAATCATAGTCAAAAGCATATATCCTTCAAATAATTTATCATTGCTTCACCAGACATAACTTGCATTATGTACAAAAGACTACATAAGCTGCTTTACAAAAGAAGGAAGCAATACATGTCCTATAACAATTTGACTACCAACCTAAATAATGCTGGATGTGATATGGTGCAAGCTGTGTACGATGACAGAAGGCTTGTTCAATATGATAGAATGATAATCCACTCAAATGAATGTTGTTAATCAGCATCTCAGAAAGAGTTCTAAATGTAGGAGTTACTCAGTAGCATTCTTAATTATACTACTACTGATCTGCAATTCTACCTAAAGCAATGAAAACAATGATATATCCACTGGCGATCCCAGGGCCCGGCGACCCTGGGCCTCTGCCCGGGCTTGTCGCTGTTGTACTCCACTAAATTTAATATGTGCAGCCCATATACAAAGGGGATTAGACCAACTCATCTGCATAGCCCACTAAACCGCTTGGGCTCCTAACGGCACGTACAACGGGTCTATTTCACCCGTCTCCACGATGCAGTTTTTGCCAAAAAACCCCCGCCGACGCCAGCAGACGAAGACCCTGTCGTCTAGTGAGATGACGGGGAAGGCCCATGGCCCGAGGCTGAGACGTCGGCTCCAACAGTGTTGTACAGAGCCTCGACGGCGCACAGATCCCGTGTTCTGGCTTTCGCTCGCGTCGGTGTCCTTGCCTTTTACAACCAGCCGACGAGCGCTCAGTCTATTCCACGCGTGAGAGCTCGGTGGCCTCTAGCCCGCCCAAGCGACATTGGTGGCAGCCCGCTAGCTCACTGCCAGTCGCTCGGAGGCCTGCCCCCAGCCTCTCGTCGAAGCCTCCAAGCCATAGATGGGAGGCGTCGTAGATCCGCGTGCCGCCATCCGAGCTTGGCCTTGGAGCAGCAGCTGCTGCCAACGGAGTTGGAGCAGCGGTCTGATGCCGCAGTGATGCGCGTCGCAGAGGCGCGCTGTTGGTGGTGCGGGATGCGTGGATCACTGAGGGTGCACAGGCTGCAGTGGCAGCCAACGCCACTCTGGTCTGATCTAGATATGCAAGGCCATGCAATTTTTTTACAGCGCATACAAATATCTAATTCTAATTGTTACCTACAACTGTGTATCTGAGCAGAGACAATGAGCGGCCTCTAAAATTTTTTAATAGTTTGTCATGTTTCGGTTATATATTTAGATGATATGCTTTGAGATGATATGCTTTGAGAAATAAACGGTTGCAGTTTCTAAAATCTCAATGCAATACAAAGCTATACAAAGTGGTATTCATAGTTGATCTGTGGTAGATATAAAGCATTAAACAGTTTGGAGATGATCTTTTGTCTGTGGGTTGTATGACCTATCTTTTTAACTGTCTCTACGTTAGTTTCGAGGTTTTTAGAGACGATCCCCGTTTCTGGGTTGAACATGCCCTAAAAAGCTTGGATCCGCTACTGGATACATCTCTACATAAACTCTATAGAACTCACACCCCTTTCTGGATATTACTTCAGAGAAACTAGTGGCATATTTTCCTTTTCTTTTCTTTTATTAAATAATACCGAGTTAAGCACAAACCTTTTTTCTGATAATTATATCGTTTATTGAGATGTACTGAGTGAAAGCTGAAAATCACCAGAACAAGATATGAACTCAAGTGTCAGAAAACAAAACCACAGAATGGATAAATCATTTACTCAAACTCATACACTTGTTTGACTGAGAATTTGAGAAACAGCATTCCAACAGTGGGTATACTTGTCATCGACAGAGAACAGTTAGAGGGCCAGATGGTATTGAGAGAAGTGACCAAGCAAGATCAGCTTTTGGCCTTTGGGTGCTGGCTAGAGCACACGAGTTGGGGGCTTTGCAGCAGTAGTACTAGGTCTAGGAAGTTGTGATTTGAAACAGGCACACAGGGACCATTTCTACCCTTCAATATAATGGCATGTAGCCCTCATGTGTGTTTGAGGAAAACAAAAAACAAAACTATAAAATCCATCATTTTTATCTTTTTTTTAACACAATGGCAGGAGCTTTGCCTTTCAATTAAGAAGAAAAGAGTTTCTAAGAAATCCATCATATTTATCAAAACTCATCAAAGCCCACTGTGTCAATAACAAAACAATTGTCATTATGACAATTAAAGAAACAAATAAAAAGAGGCAGAACTTTTACAATGGCAAGGTATTATGAAATTATCACCACCGAAACAAAAATTACAACCATGAATAGTAGTATAATTCCATTTATTTATGATCGATAATTCGATATTGTACATTTCTATGAATTATCATGTGTAGCTGTACATAATAAAATGTTTCAGAGAATCGTTGCCAAAGTGACAGAAAAGAAACGGTTAGCTAGTGATTAGCTCCAGATCTGAACAAATGTCAGTTTCGGGTTGTGCCGAGAAAAAATGTTGGGTCAAAATCTTTGGGCCGAGCTTGACCCAACGCACTAGCGGTTCGCGTCGACCTATTTCTCTCTCTCTCTCTCTCATTTTCCTACTCTGGGTCAGGTCATGGGTTGAAAACCATGACCCGAACCTGACCCGACACACTGGCAGGTCAAGTCAGGTTGGTCAGGCCCCTAGTCCATATGACTGGCAGTAGAAGATAAGCATTGCACCAAATATGACAAGTTTGCTCACAATATTGTTATAAGGCAAACTAAAATAACAAGCTAATCAAGCAGAAATATTGTCTGGCGAAGCATGTTTCCACAATAACTATGTTTGAACAAATCGCGAAGCTATTATTTTCCTATAAAGGCCCAATGTAGAAACAAAATGCGCTTCATTTTGGCACACTCCAGTAGTCCCGTTGTACATAACTTGCAAGTTCCCATAGAAATAGACCTTGAACGAATCCGACAGCCTTCCGCCCCTGTATGGTGAGTAAACCAACAATGGAGGAGATGTTTCATCTTGACTTGGCACGGGAGGTGAGAAATCTCTCAGATTGATGAGCAAGTGCTTTATGATGATTTATGTCGTTCTTGCCTGACTTTGAGATGGCAACCGAGGCGCCTTTGGTCGTTGCTCCATGCCTTGCCTCTAAAGGCACTTCTGATTGCCAGCTTTGTGCCCCTCCCTCAACTGTTGTCCGTGGTGTCGTCGATGAGATGCCCTCAGCCCTCGCTAATGTTGTCCATCTGCCCATCGTTACCAGCTGCCATGGACAGAGCCTCTCTTGTGATTGATGGATCCACTAGTGTGGATAAGAAAATGCCTCCTAGATGATTAGTGATTGATGGTGCATCTGCTGCACTTCTACAGTTCTACCTCCACCTCCACCACCGCCACAACCTCTTGAACCTCTAATGGAAAAGAAAGAGATGTGTTTGCTTCAAATGGTCGTATTGTTACATGATCGTGAGGAGAAGACTGATGCTGTCCTTATGCTCGCTTCCGTTGTGGAGCTACATGGAGGTTTTTGTTGCTTAGAGGTGTCCCCTTTAGCTGCTAGTTGTGTCACTATGATGGCTGCTTCTTTTAGTGCTCATAGCCGTCCGGTCGTGAATTGTTTGTATGTAATTACTTAACTGTGAACTCTGGCTGATCGTTGTGAGATTAGTATTGCAAGGATTGCATTGATCTTGGTAAGCCTAGGCTTACTAAGACCATGCATTGTAACTTTCTATTCCTAGACCCTGTTTGGTTCCCAGGAATTAAGAGGAATTGGGAAAGAATCTAGGCCCATTTGGATCTTTAGAATCGAATTCATTTTAAGAATCATAATTTAGACACATATTAATTAAGCTAATATGGTTGTATATAGATTACATTTGTGTATTATTGTTGGCTATACGAGAGAGGTACTCATGTGTTGTATTTCTACTGTTAGGGAGCGAGTTGAAGAGAGTGTTTTAAGTTGCAAAGTAGAAATATAGTATGGTGATCTATATAATCTATTTCCCTCTCTCACCCTATAAATTTGAGATAGGTTTATACTTTCTTTGGAGAGTGGTGGAATATTAAATTCCAAGCTAAATAGCCTAGTTTATTGAGTGGATTCCAATTCCTCAAAAATAAAGGGATCCAAACGCTCCCTAACAATAAAATGAGAAACGCTTTCTATAGATTTTGGTTTCAATTCATGGGAACCAAACAGGCTCCGCTGAGGCACGGCAGTGAAAAAAAAAAGGATGTGGTTGTAAAAATTCAGGGTCAATTGCTAGCACAGGCACACAAACCAGTTGTTACGCGCCGAGCCACCACCGAGCCCACAACAAAGCTAAGCCAAAGCCATCCATCAATCAGCACAACAACTGGTGGTGAACCGCATGACCAGAGGCGGGCGATATAATCACAGCCGGATACGAATGTCACAATGCGCTCACAAGATCAGCGCCGCGCAATCATCGGCAACTGTAAGCTTCACGCACCCGGTCCGAGACGAAAGCTGAGGAGGGGATGGAAGGGAACGCACCAGGGATCGAAGGGAGGGAGCACCAGTACCGCCCCTGACGGCGGCGGCCGCTAATGGGGAGGTTGGGGGGCACCTCCTCTCCTCCTCGGCAGCCCCTCCGTATCGAACCGCGGGAAGAAGTGGGTGGGCGTCTGAGCGGGTTGGAGCTCACTGCTCGCCTGCGCGCGCGCGCGCGCCGGCCGTGGGATTGGAGTATTGGACTGGGGGCTTGGGGTTGGGGGCTTGGGGGTGGCACACTGGCACCAGCGGCGCACGGCGCAGCACACGAGCAAGAGGCGATGGTTGCAGCCTTGCAGGCTTGCAGCGGTTCGTGAGTGAAGAGCGATGGGCTTTCACGGTTCGCGCAGCCTCGGCGTAAAAGGCCTGCTGCTGGCCTGGTTGGGTATCGGCATGGCAGGGCCGTCTGTAGAAAAGGCCGGAACTCCGGCCGTGACGCACCCGCCGCCCACGGTGTTGTTCGCGGGCTGCTCGCTGGATCCCCGCCTCTCAGGCTGTGTTTAGTTCCTGAAATTTTTGAGAAAAAAGTCACTTTCGTTATTATTTGATAAACTTTGTCTAAACATAGACTAACTAGATTCAAAAGCTTTATCTCGACAATTACTCCCTCCATCTCAAATTATAAGACGTTCCAAGAATCTTGGAGAGTCAAACTTTTTCAACTTTGACCAAATTTATATAAAAATATAATAATATTTATGATACCAACTAAGTGCAATTAGATTCTCTATTGATTATATTTTCATAATATACATATTTGATGTTATAAATCTTTATATTTTTCTCTATAATTTTGGTCAAAGTTGAAAAACTTTGACTCTCCAAAATTCTTGGAATGCCTTATAATTTGGGATGGAGGGAGTACTTATTTGTATACCTATATTTAAAACTCCATACATGCGTTTAAAGATTGATGTGACGGAAAATCTTTAAAAAAAGTGGGAAACTAACAACAGCCTTACAGAGCCCATCTGAGCTCCAGTGGAGCATTCCTATTTGGGTCTACCAACATGATTCAAGGAATCAGAGGTGCATCCTTCGAATGTAATCATCATGATATATCACACCTTTTACATGATCCCTTTTAGAAGAGTGAAGCTCAGATTGTTTACATGCTCTTTCTCAGAACAGATCAGTTGCCCTCGTTCGTATATAACCTCGTTTTTCCCCCTGAACGAACAGACACGTGATTGTCCACCATTTCTAATTACAGAAAAAAGTTACAAATAGACGGCCCCCGGAGACCGACAAAGCCGAAACGCAAAAATAAGCTGTACACAGGAAAGGAAATTGAATGCCCACAATCAAGGTCAAAAACTTTACACCAGCCAAGCCTCACTCGCCCTCTTTGATCTTTTGAACAAGATCCAACGCTGACAACTCCTTCGCTGAAAAGTGTGTAAATTCCTCTCATCCTAAATCTCTCAATTTACAGAACTCCGAAAACAAAAAAACTAAGAGTATATTAGAAAAACTGGTGCCGACAGCCCGTGCCCAAAGTTCTGGGTTCTGGCACCCAGGTCATGCATGTTATGTTCACTTGTGTACAGTGTCTGAAGCATCAAGCATATGCCAAACAAAGGTGTTCGCGCCCTTTTTATCTGGTAGCACACCACACAGTAGGAATTCGCGTCAGATAGACAGCTACATAAGAGAAAAGATTGAAATGCCAACAGAGCTGAACAAAGCGATACGGGACGCTTTACCTATACTGCTGCCGTTTCCTGAACTGCACGAGCATCGGGTATATGTTCTCGAAGGCCGTGTATATCTCTTCCCGCGCCTTGGCTCCAGTGAGGACCACCTTTCCAGAGACGAAGACGAGGATCACGATCTTGGGCTCCGCCATACGGTAGACCATTCCAGGGAAGATCTCTGGCTCATACTGTCAAACATTAGGAGGGCAACAGGTTAATATAAGTTCTTCGGGACCAACAACGACAAGGCACACACAAGTTTTGAACTGAAGAAAGAGTCGAGGATCGAGCACTAAAATTGCTGCTAATTGCGCAGTTATGAACTTACATTGGCAAATGAGCCACTGGCCAAAGTGAGGCCCTCCAGACGAATAGGAAATTTGACGTCACATGACCCAACCATATTCTGGATCTTGAAATCCTGCATGTCACCAAAACCCATTGAGTCAAGGTGAGAGATCAGCAATCCTTTTCCTTTCTGAACAAATCAAAGTGACAAAAGCATTACCTTGAACTGAGCTGGGAAACCGAGCTTTTGGACAATGCGCGCGAACTGCAATGGAGGATAGTAGCATTAATTAATAAACGCCATATACATACATATTAGTCACACGGCAAAATTCAGAAAAACAGCCAAAATTGGCATCCATCAACAGTTTATCCCTGCATGGCCAAACAATATGACAAGATTTTATACCTTCCTCGCAGCAAGCTTCGAATGGTGTTCGCTCTTTGCTCCCGTGCAAACCATCTTCCCTGAAGCAAATACCAATGCTGTTGTCTTCGGCTCCCTTATCCTCATGATAACCGCAGCGAAACGCTGTCAAGTATCAAGGTTACGGTGAAACTGCAGCTGATGTAATATATAGTTCCAAGCTAAATGAAAAGGCAGTAGCGGCACTGATCGATATGATACCTTTGGGTTGTACTCTGCATTACGAGCACTGTTCGCTATTTGTTGCAGATCCAACTGGCAGCCCAAATTGACTGTTGCTACGATGTTCCTGACGCATGAAACAAGAGGCTGGTTAGGACTCCAGTATTTCAAACTAGGCAGCAAATTAAAGAAGCAATCACCTATCATTCCCTTTTAAAAAAAATAAATCAAGAAAAAAAAACCATCACGTAGCAACAGCAACTCTTTACCTCAAAAAAGAAAAAAAAACTTGCCATGCTAAGGATCAAACAGGTCATGCAAAATTCCCCTAACCCCACGGAGATAGCGACTGCTATTTCTTCGTACTACTCCCTCTGTCAATGAAAAAATCAATTCCTAGAATCCATGTCAGTCAAATTTTTTAAACTTTGATTAACTTTATAGAAAAGAGTAATAACATCTATGATATAAAATGGACACATTATAAAAATATACTCTATGGTATATCTAATGATACGAATTTGAGATAATCAATCTTAATAGTTTTTTTCTAAAAAATCAGTCAAAGTTTAAAAAATTTGACTTAGGATAACTCTAGAAATCTATTTATTCGTGGACGGAGGGAGTACTTTACTAGATATGCAATCCCAGGATTGAGCTCTCAGTCTCAAGGACTCTGTAAAGAGGTGGCTAAATTCAGCCGCAGAACGTTCAGCCACAAATTCGCAATCGGTTCAGATGTTCGAGCAAAGAACACGAGAATTCGAATCCGTTTCATAACCCTGACAGGACCAGACGCGAATCACCCCAGACCATGGGCGGACCCAGCCAGGTTTTGGGTAGTCTGAGGACTACCCTAGATTTCAGCCAATCATATCACTAGTTGGATTTAGAAAGTCCAAATTAAAAATCTTAAGTATTTTAGTCCTCATACTATCTCTCCTCTTAATTGGCATCCGATTATGTTTGGTATCCATTATATTTAAATTAAATCTTACATTATACATCATATTGATTGTGAAGGGTCCGCCACTGCCCAGACGCAACGCGCAACGCCCCCCGAAACGGTTCCCAATCCACCCAGACGCCAACTAACCCTCAAGCCCTCCCGGCGCGCGAACCATAACAGATCAGAACCAAGAGCCGGTGCAATTTGTCGCATCCAAATTACTACCACGTACGTACCCCGTCCTCAATCCCCCATCATCCACAAAACATCCCACCCAATTCATGCCCCCCGCGTCTCAAGTTTTCACCATCCCCAACGAAAGCTCCCACGCGTCACCGCAATCTGCGTCGGGGGGCTCAGGAGTCAAGGACTCACTGGAGGGTGGGGACGAAGCCGGACGGGTGCGTGGCGAGGTCCGCCCCGGGCTCATACGCGTCGTCCATCGCCGGCGCCGGCGCGGCTCGTGCTTCTCCTCCTCCGCCGCCGCCCCACGCCCCGCTCCCGCTGCGCAACCCCAGCCCCAGCACTGCCGGATCCGCGCCCGCCGCGGAAGCCATGAGAGGCCGCGGCGCGGGCGCTGGGACTTGGGAGCTCGGAACGGAGGCAAACGGATTTTGAATGGGGGTTGGGTTTTATTTGGCGAGACCGCGAGAGAGCGAGGTTTGGGCGTGCGGCGGCCTTGGTTAGTTGTTGGTTGGGGACTTGGGGTTGGGCTCGAGTACGGACGGCCTAGGGCTTTGGATTCCACCGACTTGATTGGTGATGAGGAAGAAAGAGGAAGACGGGGCGGGGTCTCTGGATTTATAGACGCGGGCTGGTTCCGAGTCCGTGTAGGAGGTGGAGTGCAGGCCTGCGGACAGCCCGGAAGGGTCTCCGTCCGAGTCCGAGTCGTCAGCTTCGCGTGTTTGAGCAGGCCGGGAAAGAGCAAGGACGCGGGCTTTCGTTCGGTCGCAGAAAACTGGAGAGCCAAGGCCCAAAGGTGGGTTTTGTTCGAATGTCATCTTTTTATTCTTTTTTATTTATTTATTAGTGTTGTAAATCAAAGTTAGAAAAATAATGTGAACAAAGGATTTTGAATGGTGGATAATTAAGTGAAGAGGAGGAGAAAGTCTAAGGTTCAAATACTGTAACTTTGTGGTTTGTATTCATCTCAACCTCCTTGCTATAAATAGGAGGTCACTTTCATCACTGTAAAGAGATCATCCAAAAAGTGAATTAAATGAAGAGGAAGAGAAAGTGTAAGAGCTTAAACACTGTAACTTTGTATTCATCTCAACCTCTTCGCTATAAATAGAAGGTCACTTTTCACCACTGTAAAGAGATCATCCAAAAAGTGAATACAGAGAGAAATCCATCTTCTTCCACTCTGTTCTTGTTCCTGTTGTTCTATGTTGTAGTTCTTGTGTGCTCTAACGAATAGATTTCTAACAATTAGGAGTACTATACGACACTTGAGTGGTATAACACTCGATTTCTCCCACTCGTTCGTGCCCGCATCAACGATGGCGGCTACGGTTCGGGCGGCGGCGGCTATAGATTCAGCGTCCTCTCTCTTCGACTCTACTTGTCTTCTTCCCCAATTCTTATATATTTAGAACAAAGGGCACAAGGAAGGCATGCCGACCAAGACGTTAGGAGTGTGACAATTAGAGGTCTAGCAGGATAATAGGCGGGGACATCCACTACTAGAAAACAGGCATTTGGACGATCTATCAACTGAGCTTTAGTCTCGGCAAAATTTTGCGTCCGGGGCTAAAGACTTTTAGTCCCGGTTGGTATTACCAACCGGGGCTAAAGGTGAATCTTTAGTCCCGGTTGGTAATACCAACCGGAACTAAAGGTCCTGGACCTTTAGCCCCGGTTGGTAATACCAACTGGGACTAAAGGGTGACCCTTTAGCCCCGGTTGGTGGTACCAACCGGGGCTAAAGGTCCTTTTAGCCCCGCACTACTAGAGAAAAGGCCTTTGGACGATAGACTGATTCGGCTATTAGTCTCGAATTTTTTTTGTGTCCGGGACTAAAAGTTCTTTAGTCCCGGTTGGTACCAACCGGGACTAAAGGTTCCTTTTCCTCGAGGCAACCGGGACTAAAAGGGTCAGTGTTCTTTAGTCCCGGTTGGTAATACCAACCGGGACTAAAGGTAGGACCTTTAGTCTCGGATGGTATTACCAACCGGGACTAAAGGACCTTTTAGTCCCGGTTGGTAACACCAACCGAGACTAAAGGTCGTTCCAGACACAATTTAAAAAGAAGGAGTATCATATTCTATCAGATGTGTAGTGTAGCTCAGTTGGTAACGCACGTGAAGGCTAACTGGCGGTCTTGAGTTCGAATCTCCACAGCCACAACATTTTTTTGTTTTTATTCCAAACCTTTAGTCCCGGGTCGAATACTGTAGCGAACCTTAGTCCCGGGTCCAGAACCGGGACTAAAGGTCTTCTGGACCCGGGACTAAAGGCCCATCCTCCAGTAGTGCCGGTTGGTGTTACCAACCGGGGCTAAAGGTCCTTCACGAGTGGATTCAAAAGGAGTGGATTCAAAAGGAAAACGTCCAGAACTGTATCACGTGGGTTGCGTAGTTAGTCCCGGGTCCAGAACCGGGACTAAAGGTCTTCTGGACCCGGGACTAAAGGCCCATCCTCCAGTAGTGCCGGTTGGTGTTACCAACCGGGGCTAAAGGTCCTTCACGAGTGGATTCAAAAGGAGTGGATTCAAAAGGAAAACGTCCAGAACTGTATCACGTGGGTTGCGTAGCTCAGTTGGTAAGCATGTCTGAGGCGAGCTGTGCTGAGTTCGAATCTCACACAACACACATTTATTTTTCCTCCCTGGAACTTTAGCCCCGGTGGGAAGCATCCGGGAGTAAAGGCCGGGACCTTTAGTCCTGGATTCTTAGCCCCGGTTGGCATACCCAGGGCTAAAGGCTCATTCTACCCGGGGCTAAAGGGTCATTCTGTAGTAGTGATCCATAACCATAGCAGCAACAGGAGGGAGAGAAAGAACCTCAGTTCGGCGGAACTTTATAAACTAAAACAACTAATTTGTTATGAGAAAGATATACTGTTCCACAGATGTTTTATACGGATTACAGTTAGTTTATAGTTGAAACGAACAGATCCTTGAGATCACCACAGGTTAGGATCTCGTTAGGCTTTAAGAAGAAGACGATGTTGGGTTTAGGTGATAGTCTTAAGCCGTTGGATGAGAAGATAAATGGTCCAAAATCAAGTGTTTTATGGCCTCGAAACAACAGAGTGCTGGCTAGACAAGACCACAAGTGTGCTGTGTGCATGCATGCCCAAAGCTCAACAAGTGCACGCGCGGAGACTGGGATCGGATTGACAATAGCGCTTTCACACCGGTTGAGCAATACCGCTCCCGGTGGCGGCCGCCCTCCTATCTGCCACCGTCCACGATGTTCCGCGATTCGTGCGAGTCAATACTTTCTTCTCCCCATTGTTTTGCGACGTACAGTGTTACTGAGGATGTTTGTAGACAGTTGGATAAGGGGGGCGGCCACACCCGGTTGTGGGAAAACCGGGTTGGCTTTCACACTTGCATGGTTATTTTCTCCTCCGGAGCCGGAGGGAGAGGATCAGGACGACGCCCACCATGTCCTCCTCCGCGGCGGGGCCCATGTACCGCTCCTCCGCCGCCCTGGCGTAGGCGTCACCGATGCCGTCGACCCGGAAGTGGCGGACGAGCAGCCACTCGTCCAGCACGCGCAGGAACCTCGCCAAGGCCCTGCTCCTCTCGGCGTCGCCCCGGGGCGCTCTCTCCACGAAACCGTGGCTCTCCAGGCCGACGACCTCGAAGGAGCCCTCCTGCTCCACGGCGCCGCGGAGCTCCTCGCGGCAGGGGCTGTAGAACGGCTCGTTGAACGAGTCCACGTCCGCCGCTGCGATCAGCCCCTGCACAGCACACACAGCACAGCAGCACGCACGCCAATCTGCCGTCAGCGAACACGAACTGATGAATCCACCCTGTCGCATACTACTTCTGTAGCGCGTCACCAGCTACGACGACGTACCTGGGATGCCAGGTCTTGTAGGATCTCGGCGACGAGCTCCGGGTACCGGTCTTGGCTGGACAAGTCCTTGGCCGGTCTACCGCAGACGGAGAGCACCATCCACCCGCCGGGCACCATTTCTTCGGCCCGTAACGCCAGGAAGCGCCTGAAGTCCTGCTCGAACTGCCGGGCGTAGGCTGCGGCGACGGCCGGCGTGCTCGTTCTCCCCGCTGACACGCTGCCCTTGTTCACCAGCACTCCGTCCACCAGTTCCTGCGGAACCTGCCAGATTTCATACAGCAGTACACCTCCTAGTAAGCAGACACTACACACTAGCTAGTGATCACATCGAGATCTGCGCAGAAATCAGGAGGCCGGAGAGATCGTGCCTCAGGCTCAGCTCGCGACGATTTGGGCAGCCGCAGCAAACTGACCTGGGTGAGCCAGTGGAGGCTGAAGGAGGAGCAGACCAGGTGCAGCGTCTTGGTGGGGAAGAGCCGGCCGTAGAACGACCCCGGGGCGCCGAACACCATGACGAGCGGCGGGCCGCTTTGGCCGCCGCCGGCCACACCCCCGTGCCCCCGCAGGAACGACGGCACGTCCTTGAACACGGCGTTGAAGTCGTTCTCCGGCAGGTCGTTGAGGTACACGCACATCTCCCGGCACCGGTGGTGCGGCTGGCACCGCACGGCGTCCACGGCGGCCGACGCCAGCGCCAGCGCGTTGGGCCCCGACGAGCACCCCAGATCTGCTACCCGGAGGCAGTCCGGCACGGCTGCTCCCCGCCCGCACAGGTCCGAGATGGCCTCCTCGACCAGAGGCTTCACTCTGCTCTGCACGCCGCTCTGAGATGAAACTCGCACGATTACAGTCCAGGCAAATTGGTCATTTGTGGGTTATGGCTTACAAGTTTCTCCATCGAACATCGATCTATCTCCTCGAACATGAATGGAAGAGGAAGAGGAAGAGGAGAGCATGAGCCATGAGGGAGCAACCTGAAAAACGGAGTTCTTGGCGTAGCTCGTCTCTCCTTCCCCGCTCATGCAAACGCTCTGCCCGCCGGACGCCATTAGGCGGCTGGCTGGCGATTGTTGAGCTGCACGCCCGGACGTTAGAATGCACTGTATTGCGGCACTCGAAAGATGTTCTTGGGCGGATCAGAATGCTGCACTGCTACCACTGTTTCTCCATTTGCGTCTGGATCGTCGGCGCCGGCAGCCCGGCACCTAAAAGAGCCCCTGCCTGATTATCAGTTCCTGAAAAATATGGCGAAATGTTACTGTAGCATTTTCGTTGTTATTTGACAAACTTTGTCCAAACATAACCTAACTAGACTCAAAAGATTTGTCTCGACATGAGCAGACCAAAAGTACAATTAGTTATCTTTTTAACTTACATTTAATGTTCCATGCATACGTTTAGAACGAGTACTGCGTAAAATATTTTGGGATATTTCGCGAACTGAACTTGGCCTGAATGGCTATCGCGCTCCCGCCAGGCCAGACCGACAGTGACGTGCGTAAAACCATGCCACGAGATGCACGTGATGCCTTCAGATTGTTCAGAACGCGTGGCAGAAAGGTGCCCGTGTGCACTATCCAAGTTAATGATCTTATGGTTGGGCTTCTGCTATTCTAACTCACACAAGTAAAGTATGGGTCTTTCTCAAAAAAAAAAAAAAAAGTAAAGTATGGGTCGTGAGTTCGAGTCACAGACATGCAATTCATCACATACACTACTCTTAGTAACCCTATCTAGGACTCTCATGCTCTGGAGATTGAAGTGACGCAGGGACATAGGGAGAGTGTGATGGGTGAAAATTTAGAAGGAAAAAATATTAAGTATAGGTATAGATTCAACTAAATCAGTATTTCATCTTTTTTTTAAAAAAAAATACCTCGACCACCAGAGTGAAGAACCAAAACAGTGACTAGAGGGCGAATAGAAGCCTGGATTTTTTTTTCTACTGACTCTCGCAGCTGCCGCCTGTCCGTAGGGCCTAGGGTGTGAACCACCGCCGCCGCCTCCATCTTCCACTGTTGATCCCCTCTCTTCCCCTCCGGTATCTCGCCGGAGGTCGGAGGGAATGGGGATCCATCGTTTTTAATAATTTTTCTAGTCGATCGAGTCATTTAAAGTTAGGTTTCTCCATGCCAAGGACTTTGGTATTGGGGGTGTTTTTCCTACTCCTTCCCGACGACGGCGAGGAGGTACAGTGGATCCGGTCTCTCCATGGTGGCTCTGTTGAAGATGAGGGCGACAACTTCGACGTCAACATCTACATCGACAAGACAACATGGAGACTTTTGTTGCCGGGCTTCGGCATCAAGATGGAGATGATGTCGCTGTCATGGAATAATTTTCTCAGGTCCCTCCTTCGTTTTGTTGTGGTTGGATCTGGCCACGATGAAGTACTAGGGAGAATTATTTTCAGATCAGTCTTCCTCATTCTTCGGTGGCAGAAAGGAGAAGAAGAAAGACACAAGGAAGAAGAAGAAGTTTCTCAACTCCGCCTGCAGGAATGTTGGCCGTCGGTTGGGCATCTATTCTCAGGCCGAAAATAATTGTTGCCGAGTATTTGTCTGTGCGGTCATCTATACGAAGCGTCAAACAGGTTTGGATTTGAGAGTTTGAACTTTTTACAGTGTGGGTATAATATAGATGAGAATTAGTTTCTGGATATATGTTTTTTCCAGAGTAAGTACTTGTAATACGATGATATACTCAGCTATAATTTAATACAATTCTTCTTTTGTCTCGAAAAAAAGAAGCTTGATTTTTTTTCTCTTCTCAATAATAATAGAGCGGACTATATTTTGAGACAACCGAAGAACCTAAAAATCCTAGTAACTAGGGCAGAAAAAAGGAAGCGTTTAGGGAAGAACATAGACAAAACTAACTTTGGCGCTTTTAAAGGCAATAGCCAGTTTCCAAAACTGACTTCGGAAGAAAAATACCAAAACCTAATTAAAAGATCTAAAAATCATGATTTTTTCGAGGGCTTCACAACTTCACTTCCTGGCCTCATTTGGAACCAACTTGTCTTGTTTTGGTTCAACATGTTGTCCTCTGCAGAAAAATATCAAACCTCAGTCAAATGGACCCCATATATCATGAAATTTCATCGGGCAGTTCATAACATAATAGAAAACAACTCGAATAAAAAACCTTTTCAATCGAAGCAAGTCGCCAAAATCAGCCAGATCGGATTTAAAAACCAACTTAGCTGGATTACCTAGAAAACAAGTTTCTCTCTAAGGGGGGAAAAAAATCTAAAATCCATCCAAATGAGTTCCAAAAAAAATATAAAACTTGGTATAAACCTTGAATAAGTGGGGTATTCCCACATAATATTTCCAAAAGTATTCTGGTGCATTTTATTTAGTTTCAAGTCGACCCACCATATTTGATCATGATATGAGCAAGTAGCCTTGCACGGGCTGTTTCCTAGTTTCATCAATAGAAAAAAAAAACACCTATGTCTGCGTGCCGAATTCGTTTTGGAGGAGCAAAAGGCTTTGGTTTCTTTTTCTTTATCGAAAAACAACTCCTACTACGTTGTTTGGTAGAGACCCACAAAATGAACCGAAGCCGGAGCTGGAGAAGAGCCTTATCAAGTGGTCTGTGTTTAGGATGGATGTGTTAGAATTATATGGGCTTGGCCCATTAACAAATTCTGAAATTCATAATAAATCTCAAAGGCCCATTCATGTGTGAGCAAAGAGGGAAAGTGAAACTCTTTAGTCTCACCTTGCTAGTGGAAGGGGAGGAGGACTTGCTTAAATATGGAAGTCATCTCCACTTCCTCAAGTCTAGTGTGAGAAGGAGAAAGAGAAACTCACACGCGCTCGCTCGCCTCACCTCGCCTGGGCCAGGCGGGGCAGGGCGGGGCGTGGCGTGGCGACTTGCACGGGTGCGCAGCACCTGCGTGAATGGTCCGCCGAAATCCGGCTCCTCGCGTTGCGGGAGCGCAGTCTCCTTTTGCAGTTTTAGTTTTTGGTTTCTTGGCCTTCAAGTTGCAGAGTCTTAAACAGTTACGACTCAAGAGTCCTAAACCGATTTAGATCGTGATCGCGACACGAGGTCGGTTCAACAGGGCTATATAAGCAACCTATCGGTCACGCCAAAACGCATCTCAACATCTCTCGAGCTAGGGTTTGCCTCATATCGCTTTTGCGCTGCCGTCTAGTCGTCTCCAGTCCGTTCGCTTGCGTGCACCAGCGACCGGGCGAGCAGGTCTCCGGAACCCTCGTCTTTGCGATCCTGCACCGGGAGAAGGCGAATAAGGTTTTTGGGAAGCGCTCGTCGCGCGACTGCTCTCGTCTTCAACAACGGGTCGTCTACCGTCCAAGTCAGGCGGCGCTGCGTCAAGACGTACTCGTCGTCAACTGCTCCGAGCTCTTCCTCCAGCGCTCATCGAGGATCGTTTAGCGCCGACTCCGCCACCGTCTTCTCCAGCATCAGAAAGGTACGCCGTTCGTGATCTAATTTCTATGCTTATATCAGGTCTTATGTCTTTGTTCTTGTTTTTTAATCTATCTGGTGTACGAGCTATGTTTACACCAGTTGTCATGTATGAGATCATGTTATGCATGTTTTGCTATGCTAGTAAACAATACAATCTGAGATATCTAGATCATCATTTTATCATGATTTATATTCTGGTTTTAATCTGAAAATTGCCTATTCCTTTAACAGGATGGACGCCCTAGCACAGTTAATTAGACCGGACCGGACCAACAGTCCAACCGGTAAAAGATCGAACTAGGACGTTGTTCCGTCTCGTCCACCTAAAAGATCGAGAAATTGGCTATTATAGGACTCCAATCATAGTGGCTTCTCCCAAATAGGACTCCAAACATTCGTTTCTCTCAAATAGGACTCCAAACATTACTTGTAAGTTGTAATGACATTTTGATAATATTAACCATTTTTTTCATCTCCCAAATACATGTATTTTTGTATACGACCTTATTGTCCTGTATTGATTCCCGTGGCCCTAAACCAGGAGTCCGTACATAACTAGGATGAAGCCGAGGTGAACGAAAAATGTACGTGCCTTCTCTGATGAGAGAGGTCGTAAACTCAGGCTTTCTCAATTATCAGAACACATGAATACTATAATCCATCCCAATAGTTATTTGCCATGGGAAAAATGCTTTGTTTGACTGAATGCTTCCTGCATGCGTGATTGCTGTTATTTGCCAAGAGTTGGGGAAAACGATGGATTTTTTTTAAAAAAAAAAATGTGTCCGCTTTCATGCTTCAAGTGGTTAAGAAACATTTGAATCAGCTTGAATCAATTCATTGGCTTTACCCCACGTTAGTAAGACTCAGGGGCAAAAGAGTCATGTCATGGCCAAATATATATATTTAGGACTTAAAACATGGTTAATATTATCAAAATATCATTACAGCTTACAAATAATGTTTGGAGTCCTATTTGGGAGAAACAAATGTTTGGAGTCTTATTTGGGAGAAACCACCCCGATTGGAATCCTATCTTCTATATACCTATATATATAATAATAAAGAGGCAAAATTTTCGCCTCTTTTTTGGTACCATTTTTTTGGTATGGCCTCCTATAACTAACTCTGTGAATGTAAAGATAACTATAGAAGTCCTAATCTGTTTACAACATTGTTGTTGTTCTAATCTAAATAGATCATAGAGGCAAATATATCTATACCTACCTAATAATAATAATAATAAAGAGCCAAAATTTCTGCCAACTTTAGATTTTCGTCCAACCTCGTTATCAATTTGGTTTCGGTCTAAATTTATTTAGTCACGTGTTGGTACCGGCAAGCCGTTCCGAATAGGTCTGAGTGCGTTTGGGTTGTGCGTGCGTTCTGGGTGCGTGTGTTTGGGCTGTAGTACGCGAGTAGAGTGCGTGTGTTTGCGTTCTGGGTGCGTGTGTTTGGGCCGTGCGTGCGTGTGTTGGGCTGTTGTTGGTTGTGAGTTTATTTGCTTATTTTAAGAAAAAAAATATTTTTATTGAGAAGCTACACTACCAGCTACTAAAGAAAAATAAGCACCGGTTGGAGAAAAACCGATCCAATCTGGTTGTGGCCCAAACCTCTTTGCAACGAAATCGGTCCGAACTTGAAGGCCCAGTCTAGGTAGCCCACGAGACCTCAGCGGCAGTAGAGACGAGCGCTCGTTCAGTTTCGGTTTGGCCATTTAACACCACCTCATCAGCTAAAGGCGGACGAGCCACGAGCTCACGCTATAAGAAGAGCGCCTCGTGCCCCGTTGCTCCATATTTACCTGGACGGGGTCGACGTGAGATCATTAAGGCTCGTGGACCACTACCAAAATTAACAATTTATAAACTTTGGTCTTTCTGCATTTATTTGTTTTCGAGATTGGGTCAGTTTTGACAAATATTTCTCCCATGAAACCATTTTGACTAAATTTATTATTCTAAAATTTGTAAAATTTGTTTTTCAGAAACACATGCAATTTTGTTTTGTTGCCGTGTCCACGTGTCCAGATTCGACTTGATATAGCGCTGTGCTCCGTGGAAAAATCAGGTGACCATGATGCGCGATGGTGACCAATGGATCAATCAATGTATTTTTTTCCCGTTACAGCGTACGGCCATATGTACTATGAAATTAAATTTTGAAACGCATCTACTTACATCACTTTTATTTTTTAAAACTAAACTCAAAATAGTTTATTTATAGTTAGAGTTTAAAATTTTAAACTTCAGATTAAACTTAACCTAAAAGATTTTTAGAGTCTCTTTCTTCTCCCGTTGCAACGCACGAACATTTGTCCCAGTAATAGCCAATTTCTCTAAAAGATCGGTAAGCAATCAAACCACATAGGACTGGGCTGCGCGACTGCACCAGATGGAGATTGGAGAGGCCTCTAGTTTCCTGATATGTTGCGTCTGCAGGCAGCAGTTCAAATAGCGCGTTGTGGTGGCTCACATGATGTGCTGTCCGTCGCTGTAAACCGGGATTGCAGATTTCACCTCTTACGATCCTTCGTTTCGGTCAGATCTCACTTACAGCCCTGTTATTGATCGACAAATTGCATCCTCCAATAGTTTACATTCACGACACCCACTCGACCAATTGCTTTTTTACTGTACTGATCCTTCCTGATCGGTACATAGCTCTAGGAACATCCTGACACCCTGTCTACTTAGGGAAGTTGCTTATTGCTAGATACTTGATGTAACTTCCAACCCAATTAGCCAGGTTTGGGTGGGGATTTGGTCCAGTGTGCCACCCGTGGTGAATGAGCCGTTATTATTTTGAAGGCATCATGTTTTTTTTTTCTTTCAATATTCTACATTACTGTGTAACCAGGGCCGCCTCCACCTTCTGGGACAGTCCACTCGATGTTCTGCTTTGGATCTTTGATGTCACAAGCCTGAAGATACAGTGAACAAGTAATTCAGGTTGGATGGCCAGCAGAGGCTTAAAAGTAAAAGTTTCTCCAGAAAGGAAGAGCAAGTCCTAAGAAGCTCAAACTTGTCACCATCAAGATCACACGAAACAGATGTGATTAATCAATCAAGAAACAACATTAAAACACATCCCGATTACCGAATATCTTACCATCGACAGTGTCAATTCATGCATAGCATAATTATCAATATCAAAAGGCTAGATATACCCTGTCTATAGTAAAGTGAATGGAGAGGAATATCCTTTTCAGCCATTGCAAACCTTCTAGCAAATGCATGATACACACAAACTAAGGATACTTTATTTTTATGCACATATCGACTAAGTGACAGAAAAATCTTCCCCACAACAAAAACTTTACCTTGCAATGAAGACAATTCTGTGCATTTATGTGAAGCTTTGGGTCACCTTTTTCATCAGGGACATATCTACATGAAAAGAGGCATAACCAATAGTGAGCAGCAAACTCTTGGCCACTAAACATTTTAGCATCATTGATGCTAAAAGGGACCAACGGGAATTCAACAAGATGTGATTACTTAAACGTACTCGTAAACTCGGGCTGGGCAATAGCGTGATTCTGGCCCTGCATACAGTGGAACATTTACTCGTTCGGGTAATGTAGGATCCCTCAAGCGGAGATGAGGTGGCTGATCATGCTCATGGTTTGTATTGCTCCTGTCCCAAAGGAGTAATATTCTGGTAAGTCAGTTATAGACTACAATATACAGGCTGAAGTAATTATCAGGTTGGAAAATAATTATTTGGTTATGATTATTTAGGTAAATCTCAGAGTCAGTCACAGATTTGGGTGACCAACTCTATAACAATAATGCCATGTTAGACACAGGATTTAGCATACTTGCTATCCCATAAATGGCAAAGCAATAGTCAACACGCACAAATATGGAGAGCATAAAAAGAAAAAAAAAGTTTTGACTCTTGCTGCATGCATTACCTGTATAAAGATGTTGGGACATCAAATGTTATCTGTCCATCTGGTTTAGGATATTGAATAGGCGCATGCAGATTGGCCGTCTGTCCACAACGAAGTCTTTTGTCAGTCTCAATGGTAACAAAATGAGACTATGTCATGCATTCAATAGTTTTTTTTTTAACAAAAGCAGTTATCACTACGAGCAACAGCAACACTGCAGACTCACATCTGTTGCTTCATGATCAGGTCTCCCGTGCTTCAATGTATAAGGTGACTTCCCTTTGAATATGTAGCTAAAAATTAAAAGTGACATGACTCAGTGAACGGAATAGAAATATCTCAATGACCAAGCTCAGGTAATTTTCTTGATAGGGATCTCACCGTTCCAGTGCAGACAATGCCATGCCTGGAATAAATCCATATTCAAATGCCTGGAAGGAAGAAAAAAACAGTAATAAATACACATTCAACTTAGTCCGTTCAGAAAAGACAGTCGAATACCAAAGGTAAGTTTGTTTGGGAAAATCAACCATAAAATAACCACATACTGGTCTATAATTCCTAGCTTTATGAAGTTCTTCCCATATCCATGACTTCTTGAGGTTCTCCCAGTACAGTTCCATCGAAGATCCTTCAACGAGGGACTTGAAAGTTGCTTCTGCCGCAAGCATACCTTTTTTACACATTCATCTCTTTAGTACAAGGCTTATCAATAAACTACTCCAGTCAACAGTACATGATGCTAGGACATAATAATTAGCACAATGTCCTAATGTCATTTACTGTTGACTGAGATGGAGTCCAAATTAACATTTCACCAAAAATAGTTAACATGATCTCGAAATATACAACAACAACAACAACCAAGCCTCTTAGTCCCAAACAAGTTGGGGTAGGCTAGAGTTGAAACCCAACAAGAGACCCTAGTCACGGTTCAGGCACGTCAATGGCTGCACTCCATGCATTTCTATCCAAGCATAGATCTCTAGGTAGCATGATCTTGAAATATAATCAGAAAAAAAAAGAACGAACATTGAAAAAGGATGTCAAGCAAAAAACAGAGTGGTGATGAGCAGAGATATAACATCAACCGAGTTAACTGACAGAGTTGACAATTAAATTATTCACAAGCTTTAGTAAAACTCCAAACAAACTGACATTTCAGTAGAAAGATACCTGATTTCATAGCCGTATGGGTTCCTTTTATTTTGGGAACATTTAGAAATCCTGCAGAGCATCCGATAATTGCACCTCCAGGGAAAACTGGGTATGGTATTGACTGAAATTTTACATGAGCTCATCATTGTCATGTTAGTCTTTTTTCTCAAACACACAAAAGATTTATGTATCATTTCATAGATAAAAGAGAAGAAAGAAAACAGGGTGAAAAGGAGTCCTCCCACCTGAAGACACACCTAAAACACAAAAACTCTAAGGGGCCGTTTGGATCCCTTCATTTGGAGGAATTGGAATCCACTCAATGAACTAGTCTATTTGTTTTGGAATTTAACATTCCACCACTTTCCAAAGTTCACATATAAGCCCATCTAAAATTCATAGGGTGGAAGAGAGAAATGAATTCTATAGATCACCATGCTATATTTCTACTTTGCAATTTATAACACTCTTTTCAACTCATTCCCCTACGGTAGAAATGCAACACGTGAATATATATCTCGTATAACCAACAATAATATTCAAATATAATTCATATACAACCATGTTAGCTTAATTAATATGTATCTAAATTATGATTCTTAAAATGAATTCAATTCCAAGGATCCAAACGGGGCCTAAAAGGAAAAACTAGAAAAAGGCAGAAAAGGCGACCAGCTACCCTGAAACTAAAAGCACACACCTCCTGTAGAAGACCTGACCAGAAGCTCTTGGACCACAACAAAAACACAACTCAGACAGGTGTTGAAATTCACATAGCATAATGAGTAAGGTTATACTTCAGCTTACAAAGGTCACATCGTGTAGCTAACCATGTCATGAGGTGAAACATTAGTGATACCCATGTACAACGATTGAAATGGAAGAAACTTAATATGGATAACAGATAGAAATTACATGTGTCTATTTGCTACTGAATTGCCAGGTTGAAATGCTATCTTACCTGGAAACCACCTTCATTGAGAGTACGTGCACCATACTGAATAGCTGTCCCACCTTCCAAAAGTTTTCTGACAGCAGGGTGCTGCTTAAATTTCTGAAATATGATTGCACAACATTTAGAGAAACTAGGTCCACTGTATTTATTAATTCATAGGAAATCAGTCAGTATTCTAAAGTACCCATCCTTAATCTTAATTAGCAATGAACAAGGTGATCTCTGAGCCTTCTAAATTGTAGCATAAACTAAATTAGGTAGGGGTGCTTCAGGAAGGCCCCTCTACCGAAATCTCTATAACATCCTATTACCCTTAAACAAAGACAAGTAGAGTACTTGACATCAAAATGCATCAACAAAGAAAAACTGCATACCTGGAATTCATCATAGGGACTCAGGAAAGGATTTCGATAATTCAACGCAACAACCAGACCAATTGCCAACTGAAAAATGAGAGCATTTCATAAAAAAAACTGGAAAATGAGAGCAGATAATACATTAAGTGCAACCAGTCAACCACTCACTACTTAGCCATCAATAATCCAAATGTGTGAATAAACATTGCAGGAAATTAGATTATGAAAATAAACTCATATCTACCCAGCCTGCAACTAAATGCCCTGTGATAAGTGATCAATTTGTGGTTTGAGACTTGTTTTGGGCACAAACTGAACAAAGTTTTTTTTTTCTTTGGCCACGTCGCGCTAAGTAGCCAATATCGCTAAGCAAGAGCAGCGGAAAATAAAGTTAATGCTGCTTAGTTTGTGTATAATGCAACCTACAATCTGATATTTAGTGTGTTTTCTCCTTTATCAGAAAAACAAACCCCAAGGATAGAATACTACATCTTTATTTATGTGGCAGAGCTCATACAGAATACTTGAATACCAGTTTGCATCTCTAACAGAACAGTTACCTGTCTATCATCAAGGTGGTACAGGAATGATCCTCCATATGTTTTAGTATCCAAAGGCCATCCAACAGTATGAATAACAGAACCTGGCTTGTGTTTTCCTTCTTCAATCTCCCAAACCTAAAGAATAGAATGCACTTAGTATACAAGAAGGCCAAGTGCATTAATAACTCATCTTGAAGTAGTTAGGAGAAAAGGTTTAAGGATGCAAAAGTTCATAAAGAGAAAGCTAACGAGTCACGGTTCAATAAACTGAAATACAAAGGGAAAGAGAATAGTTCGGAATAAAAAAAATATATAAAGGGCATGGTGTAATTCTTCAGAAAATTGACGAAGCAAAAACAAACAAAGAATTTTAAAACAACAGAACTGTAGATAATCAAAACCATATTAACACAACAGACCTACAGCATATATGGCTTATTGTCCATTTGTCCATGTAATGATGTAGATAAATTGACATAATTCAGGCACACAATCTTGTGTTTTTATTGGGGATATAAGGTTTTGCTTCCATCATAACTGAGAACAAGGCATTTGGAAACCAGAAGTGGTATAATGGATATCAAAATACCTCCTTAATTCCAAGAGCATATGTCTGATGTTGCCCTTGCCCTCTCTCTCTGAGCTTGTGATTGCTTATTATTTTCTGAAATATGATTAGGCCTTAGAATCAAACTTCAAGCATAATAATAAATAAAATGTTAAATAACAAAAAATAAATAAACTGGCATTCCACATGCTGACCTCTGATAGCGAACCTCGGCAACCCTCAGCAAGCAGTGTTATCCGCCCTGTATTTTCAAAGTAGCTGGCCATGAGAATAGATGCACGGGTGGAACACAGAACGGAAAAAGCAAGCTATCAATTTATACAAATATAAAATAAGTGTGGGTATTGGTCCTATACCCAAACTCCAAACAAGGAAAAAAACCACTAACGAACTCAATATGCACTCGATATTTTAGCACACGTCTGCTAGACAGATGATTACCCCTGGTATATAAAGAGCAAAGTTTACTTGCCTCTTAGTTCTACACCAGGTTGGAAAGTTTCCCTTTTGGTACCATCCTTAGCAATACCAACATCATTGGTTGCGACTCCTGTAACTATTTGATTTTCATCATAAAGTATCTGTTAGAGAAGAATTCAGACAATATTAGTCCTTCCACATAAGGGTTTCTAAAGTGAAGAATGATGGTACCTCACTAGCAGCAAAACCTGGATATACTTCAACACCCAACTCTTCAGCTTTTGTGGCCATCCATCGCACCAATTGGCTCAAGCTGGATGCGAGTAAAAATTTCAGCAAAGCCTGACCCTCTAGAACAGGAAGAATGCCAGCTAGACTTCTTTAAAAGGCGTGGATCTAGATGATGAACACAGCAAAATGTTGGCACCTGATCACGTAGTTTCCTTTGTTGTCAAATGGAGATGGCAGTGTCCATGCTTGGTTCTTTGTTAACAGCCAGAACTTGTCAGATGAGACAGGAACTCTGATTGGAGACTGTCAAACACAACATAACCACATTACAACAAACAGCTCATTACATGGTTTCCTATCTGCATTCTTGACATGAAAATGATTCAAGTAATACGCATACAGCAAGACAGATGTATCCAACAAAATGAACTACATTGTGCAATCCAAATTCTCCTAAGGTTTTGGATTTCTAATAAATCAAAAGTACAGCCAGAGAGACTAGCAATTGGAATTGTTGTATACCTGAATTGAAAACTAGATAAAAATAGTCACGATCAGTTGGATGAATCTAAGTCAAGTGTGAAGTGAATGAACACAAAAGCACAGGTAATGCTTAATCTGTATTATATGCATGAGAGATTATTCTAAGTAAAAAAAAAAAAAAAACTCGTTACAGTTCAGAGGTCAGAAATGCATACATCCTCTTGCCTCCACTTGGGAATGAGCTCGTCCAAGGCTCTGGGCTCAAACACATTCCCCGACAGTACATGAGCACCTGCAGCACAACCAGAAAATTGCCCAAATCAGATGACGCAGAGCGCATCGCTGCTCCCGAAGAAATGAGGGGAAGCGTGTTATGCGAGGCGCCGCACCGACTTCGGAGCCCTTCTCCAGGACGCAGACAGAGAGGTCAGCGTCAGCCGCGCGGCAGAGCTGCTTCAGCCGGATCGCCGCGGCGAGCCCCGCGGGCCCGGCGCCCACGATGACCACGTCGTAGCTCAGCGCCTCCCGCCCGCTGCAGAGCCACCTAGTGGCGCCCCAGCCAGGAGCGAGGGGGCCGCGGGGAGGAAGGGGCGATGCCCTCGCCGCCGCCGACAGCGCTCGCCTCGTCGCAGCCGCGGCTTTCCGGATGGCCCGTTGCATTGCTCTCTGCTGCTCGGGAGCCCAGAGTGTTCTGTGATTTTTGGAGAAGTTGGGGGTCTGGCCGTCCGGAGTAGAAGGCCGGGAAGACACGGAAGTATGGGGGCAGAGGAGTGGCAGTTGTTGGTTTCTTTTCCATTTTTTATGTGTTTGGATTTGGATTGGATGAGATCGCTGAGGTGGACGGACCGACGGAGACGAAGACAAACAGCTCTGATGGGCCTAGGTGTAGCCAGGCCCGTTCCATAAAGGCCGAATAAGTTTGGTTTTCTGGGTCGCCTCGCGTCGATTAGGCCGCGTCGTCATGGGCTGACGGGATGTGGGAATTGTGCCTTCTTTTAAAGAAAGGTCCATTTCTTTTTTTTTTAAAAAAAAACTCGACCCCATAAGCACCCGTGTATTGTGTCTAGGTCTGACCGTTTAGGTGACGGTCTTGATGCGTCCGCCTTCGTTAATCAAAGAGGTCTCCTAAAATTGTTTTTTGTGGTAATAACATCTTAAAGTAATTCTCCTAAAATCTTTTTTTTTGTGGTAATAACATCTTAAAGTAATTATCGCTGCGAATGCAAGCTACACACCTTTGTTCGAGTAAGTAATCATAATGTTCATCATGCAAGCAAAGGTGAAAGGAGGTCAGGAGGGTGGCAGGTGCCATGATTTTAAGCCTTGTTTAGTTGCTCCCCAATTTTGCAAAATTGGCAAGATTCCCCGTCACATCAATCTTTAAATATTTGCATAAAAAATTAAATGTAGGTAAAAAAATAATTAATTGTACTTTTAGTATGTACATGTTGAGACGAATCTTTGGAGTCTACGTAGTCTATATTTGGACAAAGTTTGTCAAATAACAACGAAAGTGTTATAGGAAAAATTTTGCAAAAAAATTCCATCTAAACAAGGCCTTAATTACGCCATGCGCGCATGCACGAACGGCTTTTGCACGAGGTGCGCAGCTGGCACTGACAAAATGTGTAACACAACAGATGATTTTTTACTGAGGACACAGATGAACACTGGCGTATATGCTTATATCCATCCAGCAGCTCTGCCTCCCGATCCCCGCGCAGACTGCCCAGCATCTCTCGAACCAGTCTCCACGACACCGTATCTCTGTGTCGCGGGCAACCAGATCCTTGTGGGGATCGTCGGATTAGGCAAGCTAAACGGGATTAGCGAGCGAAAGCATCAGTTAGGAGTGGTTAACTAACCTGTCCAAGCCACCCAACATTAGATTACGCTCCCGGTACAGTAGGCACCACTAAAGTCTGCGCTGCTTGCACGACGTAGTTTCCTTTGCGTACTTCTCAATTGCGTGGGAGACCGAGACGTCTGTCCCGGCCTAAGGAACACGAACACGTACACGTTTTGCGCAGCTTAATTATCTGCAATTTCGCACGGACAGAATTCGTGCGCAAGATGATCGGATCAGAGGCACGAATCCGCGGCGACCTGCGATCCAGCCGACACCGGAGCAAAACAAACGCCGTCCGTGTCCGGTTGCTGCACGCACAGGATTTATCGCAAGGGATCCTCCATCCTCCACACGGGCGCTCGTTCCGTGCGCTCCTACACGCCGAATCACGCAGTCAATGGCCCTAAGCTTGCTGTCAAGCTGAAGTTTTGTTTGTATATATATGATGATACTCTGCTGTTGCAAGGCTTTCAACGCAGTCCATTATGTATAAATAAGCAGCTTTCAACGCTGCTGTTGCAATCAGCGCAGGTCGGACCCATCTGAAGTACTACTAGTTTGTTTGTTTGTTTTACAGGTCGCTGCAAAAGCTCTGTTGCAGCTTACATACAACAGGGGGTCTTGTTCTTGTTCAGTTGCGACGTCGTTTGCGCCTCGCACGTAGCTTCCAAGCACAGTGCACACTCATTTTGATTTTAATTTGAGTTGATTTATTCCTTCTCCCCTTTTTCTTTTTTCTAGTCCATATCCATTGCACCAAACCTGATCGAGCTCGTTCGGTGGTGCATGTCAAGGCAAGCAAAGACACTGTTTCCTATTTAATTAATTAAATCATGGCCTAAATCTGTTTATATTTATTTATTTATTATATTATTATATATAGTAGCCGCACACGCACGGGTTAGGAAGAAAGAATATTGTCGGTCCTGTCTGATTGTCTTATTCTCTCTACTACTAGCTAGGGCTCCACACTCCTGCTGCAGATACACGTCGCAAGTCGGAACGAGAACGAACGCTCCTCCTGAAGCTTCTCGCTTGCTTCACGTCCCTCCTTTCGCAGAAATAAATACAGCCACATCGTTGTCGCTTTGATCCTGCAGAGATATAAATTCGCGTGATTTTCGAGTGGCTGATCGACCGGTTCTGCGTCATCGCCCAATTATTCTGGTTGATTCGGGCGGTGGTGTGCCATTCAGGATTCAGAAATGTGATGGAATTGGGAGCCTGCCCTGCTAACATCACCCATCAGCAATTAGGAGCAGATGGCCCCGCAGCCGCAGGAGATGGAGATCGCTATGCTGTACTCTTGCGAGGTCGATCGGACAGGAGAGCTTAATTTCTTGACGGAATTCGAAATCTTCTCTAGAAGAGCAGAAATATTTCTATTAGACGGGGTTTGAATCTTTACGTTAGGACGTCGTCTTCTACGCTGGGACCGGCCGCTGTACCTGTACTCGCCATGGACGTCAATCCATATCCTGACGTGAACTGCGATTCAGTGCGGTGATACGTTCTGTAGGCCTGAAAACTGACGGACGATCGAACGACAAGCACACACAGGCGAGGCCGGCCTTCGCGTTTTCCATTCAGAGGGTCGTGTCTGCATGTTTGCCTATCAACCAACGATGAATGATTCAGTTGCTTGCAGACCCGGGACACTAATTTCTCAGATAATGAGATAATACACGCGATGGTTTGTATATAGTCGTTTTCTGAAGACCGGATGATTCCAATATTATTGTTTTTTTCCTTGCCGATCGAAGACCGGGCAATGATTTCCTTCAGCATTGTTTTTTTCTGAGGACTGAATGATTTCTATATTGTTTTCTGAAAGACTAATATATGATCATTAAATTTCAACATTTGATTTGAGGCGAGATTTCTTGTTTCTGTGACATGCTAACCGCGACAGCAGATTATTGGTATTCTCTGAATTTCATTTCTGTCGACCCCCCATGCATGGAGCCCATCGCTCTGGTTTTGTTCGTCTCCACAAAGTCTTCACTAAAAACAACTGTTGTGTTTTTGTTTATTCAGTTGCTTAACCGTGGAACCTAGAGCCCGAGCGCTTTGCGGTGCACTGTCACAAGTTATCTTTCAGCTTTCACGCATTGTGAAGTTGTTGGCAAACGCTGTCCGTCAGTCACTAGCACGGTAGCGGTATACAGTATATTATATTTCATTCACGAGCCGCAACCAAATGGACATGAGCTGACGCTGAAATATGAACTCGATCTCTGAATGCCTCTAGCACTAGCGGCAGTGTAGAGAAGTGGAGGCCAAGACAGTTTTCGGACATGTGCTGCACACGGGACAATTCAGAGCTGACTGAGCTAGGCACCTTCCAAACTGTGACATGCAAGCTGCGCTGCGCTGCGCTCCGAGCTTCAACTTCAACTTCAACTTCAACCATTTCTTTCGCTTTCAGTGCTTACCTCATTCGGCACCTTCCTGATTCCACTGTTCTCAGAGAAAATTAATCAGTCACTGAAGAAAGAAGCAAGCGCATAAACATTGTGAACAGCCTGCTGAAGAAACGCAGTACTGTACGTACGTAGTTAGAAGCTACGTACGTAATTGGCTCACTGACTGATTGAGTTCTGTGGTGACTGCGCAATAGCGTGCAGTAGGACATCCATTAAGCACGGAATCGTACTGACAGGTCCCAATAACAGTAATCGCCTCGCTTTTCCGGTGGCACAGCGCACCGATCCCTCCTGTTCTCCGCAACTTGAGAGTTGAGTCCTCCGCTTATCCATGGCACTGTTGTTCCAGCCAGCTGTTTCAGACTAAAAAATAGCCATCGGGACCTCAGCTTTAGCTAGGCCTATGCGAGTTTACTACTACAGCCTAGTACAGGCTTACTTGTGCGTCCTGTTTCTGAAGAACATCTATTGCTGCTCTATTGAAATTTTGTGGTGTCCAGTGAGGCGTCCGAATCAGCGCCCAAATGATTGCATCTTGGCCTACAATCCCTGTGCCTGATGACACAGGCTCATCAGCGACCTTTTGCTCCCCGTACGAGCCGGCCTTGATTTCAGCAATCAGCAGCGGCCGTACGCGGTACGCCCGTCCCCGATGCGAGCTCCCCGTCCTCCCTCCTTCCCTCCCTGGAAGAAACAAAACAAAACAAAATGGCCGATGAAACCGCATGCAGCCTAGCAGGACCTGACCGGTGACCGGTGGCGCGTCACACCGAGGGCTCGCGCCGCCGCCCGGACGCCCGCCGACGCACCGCCAAACCTCCAAAGGGACCCGGCCAAGATTGCTCCCCCCATGGTCCATGGAATGGATGCCCGATCGTCTCATCTCAATCCATGCGACCACCACCACCCTTGAGAATTTCTTTTCATTAGAGCAAGGTTAATGATTTAGCCATCAGCCGGCTGTATACACTGCCATGTCACTTGTAGCCAACACACGTATAATGGGTGAGCTATTTAGATCGGCTGTAAGGAATATTTGAATTTATTTATTGTTTGTATGTTCAAATCACGAGCTCGGATCCGTAGTAAGCTACAACTTTATAGCCATTTCAAACATATATTCATGTTCTTAATACAGGGACTACAGTAGACCAATTTAAAGCAACAATTTTTATTTCAATTAACCTAGATAACAAAACCATACGATTTTTTCCAAAGCTTGGAAGAATGCACACAAATTATATGGTACTACGATACGGCATTACATCAAACACTTGGCCAGCATCATTAGGCATGCGTCAACTACGACAGGTCGCTACCGGCCTGCCTGCCTACGGCCCTACGAGATTGCGCAACTTTGCTCGACGTGGTGCGTGGCGATGCCGCACCCGAGTACGGCCGCTCAGGTCGTCGCCTCCATGGCCGGCCGCCCTGCCACCACCCAAGGCGCGCAACGCGCTAGCTCCAATGGCGCTCACCACGCCGCCTAGGCCGTCTTCCATCAGCAGCAGACCAGATTAGAAGATTTGGTGTGCAGTTGTGCAGGAGGTATGCTTGGCGCATGAGATCAGGAGTGAGGTAGACGAAGGAGCTAAGAGCCGACTCTATCGCCGGCATCGGGCTGGATGCAGACTTTTTTGCCTCGTTACCCGTGATTTCGCCCGGCGAAGAACCAAGCGCCCGCCCAGCACTCTATCTTCTTTTCTCTCTCCCTCAGGTCAGACTTTTATGACGTGGACAGACATTCAGCCGGCTGAGTAAGCATTACTATACTTGCTCTTAGGGCGTCTCCAGTGATTAGCTCTTGACTAGCTCATAAAATATTTTCTCATATTTTAATAGGAGAGAGAAGAGAGAAGAGAGTTATCTCTTGTTCAAGATATAATCTTATACACACACTTCGAGATTATGTGAGAATGATAAGTAGGGTCATTTATATTAAGAGCTATGTGCTAAGAGATAAGTCATTTGAAGGGTTGTCTCTTAGAGTGCTTAGGCCAATCTCAATGGTGAGTTTTATTGCGTTGTTTCCAAGACTGCCATATCATACGAATTAAAATGAAACTTGAATGAAACTCTTTATTGAGGGTGAGAGTTTCATTTTAAAGTTTCATAGACATTAAATTTCATGACTCATAGAGAGTTGGTATTCGTGCCAAGAGAGTTTCATCTAGATGAAACTCATTTCATCTCTCTCTTCTTAAATACACTGTCATGTCATCAAACAAGCTTATGTGGCACTATATTTAATGCAAATGAAACTCAAATGAAACCCCCATTGAGATTGACGTTAGAGCTAGATACTACTCCCACTACTGGAGAAAGGGCCTTTAACCCCGGTGGAGAAGGGGCTTTAGCTCCGGTTTTGCAACCGGGGCTAGCACTCCGGGACTAAAGGTCCCAGTCTTTAGTCTCGGGTGCTTCCCCACCGGGGCTAAAGCCTCTCACGATAAAAAATAAATGTGCATTTGTGAGATTCGAACTCAGCACCTCTCGCCTCAGACACGCTTACCAACTGAGCTACACAACCCACGTGATGTAGTTCTGTACGTTTTCCTTTTGAATCCACTCGGGAAGCACCTTTAGCCTCGGTTGGTAACACCAACCGGGGCTAAAAGCACCTTTAGTCCCGGTTGGTAACACCAACCGGGGCTAAAGGTTCCTTTAGTCCCGGTTGGTAACACCAACCGGGGCTAAAGGTTCACCCTTTAGCCTCGGTTGGTATTACCAACCGGGACTAAAGGTCCAGGACCTTTAGTCCGGGTTGGTAACACCAACCGGGGCTAAAGATTCACCTTTAGTCTCGGTTGGTGTTACCAACCGGGACTAAAGGTCTTTAGCCCCGGGGACAATTTTTGGCCGAGACTATAGCTCAATTGATAGATCGTCCAAAGGCCTGTTCTCTAGTAGTGTCCTTCCGTCTCTTTTTAACTGTCGTCCGGAAAGCGTGTCTGTGAGGGAACACGGATTTGTACAGACAGTTTTATTTAGGGACGGAGAGAGTAGCTCTTATTGTTGCGGATGCTCTTAGCAAATGTATCTGCTGCATTTGCAAAAGAGTTTCACTGCTTCCGTATTCAGACCAATCGATGTGTCTGAAACCCGCAATGTGCTTTTCAGATCCAGGAGCCCAACTTGGCAAGCGTGGAAGCCACCTGCTCCTCTTTTGGCTCCAGCGACTTGTCACCTTCTCCGTGTCCGTGTCTTGCTTGGCTTGTTGGACTCGATGAGAGTCCATGGTAGAGAGAGAGAGAGAGATCTTCGTTCGACTCGACTCGACCCATAAAAGCCGGCCGGCGAGGGAGGAGGGGAGGAGGGAGGGTGGTGGCTTGACGGACGCAATAAATCAATCTGCCCGCGCCTTTAAAAACGCTCTCGTACGTACGCGCGCGCCCATGCGGGCGTGTTGAGTTCAGTGAACGCGAGCAGGGCGCCGGAGTTCTTGTGAAGGTTCAGGAATCCGATGCTGCGGCGTCTCCTCTCCTCTCCTCTGCGTGTGCTCTCATCATGCCCGTACGCGTGGAAAGCTTGCTTGCTTTTGCTGCTTTTAACCTTTATTATTATTAGGCCCCTCCCAGTCCCAGATCAGAGCTCATCCGATTCCGATCAGTCTTATGTATTATCACACAGCTCAAAAGCGAGACCACGTCCTGAAGAAACCTGACTGAATGAAACCCGTGTACGAGTACAGTACAAAGTTGCGCGTAGTACAAGTCTTTTGAGCTCGTCTGGAACGCTACGCAGGCAGGTGTTCGCGTGAAGTATGTGTAGCTGAACGAAAGCGTATTCCCCGTATTCCAAACTGCGAGGATTTTGCTTCCGCGTTTTTGTGACGGGAATTAACTAGTATTTCGCTTTCACTGAACACCGAACCCAACCGGATTGCATGAATGAACGCTGCTAGTAGTATAACTCTACTCGTGAGTACTGTACTCCGTAACTCCCAACACGCGGAATTCGTTCGGGGATCAAGATTGAATCTGCACCATCATCATCATCATCATCGCAAGCAACCAAACAAGACGCATTTATCACGACGACTCTCGGATGCGCTGCGCCCTCCTCCCCGCAGCACACGCTGCACCATCATCGGTCGCCCTGCGCTGCCGCTGCGGCTGCGCCCACAGGCCACAGTGTGATGTGCATGCAGCACAGCTCCCTCCCGCGCCCGTCTGCTGCCCGTCGCCGTCGGCCTTGGCTTCCTCCTTGACCGTCCGCCTCCCTCCACCCGGCCCGGACGACCACGGCGCCACCGCACCAAACCCATCCCCAACCGCAACCAGACCGAGCCGTCCCTCTCGTCTCCGACACGTCGTCGCTTGGCGCGAGCACGATCGACGCGCTTCCTTTCCCTCCTCCCCACACTCACAATCACGCACGCCGTATACGCCCTGCTACTATACGTACACTACAGGAGAGTGATTTTTCACTCTCCTGTTTTCACCTATCAGCTGGCCGGTCAGTTGCCGTGGCTATGGTACTACTAGCAGTAACAGTAATGCTGGTTGGCTAAATCCTTGACTATTGGAGTGATTTTTCACGGCCTGCGGTGAGTGAGCGGTCCGGGTCCGGTCATCAGGACCTTTTGTCCGATTTGAGCTGATCGGGGCTCGGCAGCGGCAAGCTGTGAGAGGCATGCGGCTGAAGCTTCCGGCGCTTTACTAGCCCTGAACCGTACGGGGTACGTCGTGCCATCATCTCAAGAACCTGCCCCGCGCCCGCCGCCGTGCCTAGCGCACGCAGCAGCGATCATCGATCAGTGGTGGGTGCGAGACATCCTGGATCGTCAAGGAACCAAAATGGCCCGATCTCCAAACAGGAAAAAAAAAAAAATCCCGCCTCGGCTTTCGCAGGCTCGCGTACATTGCATACTGGTGTACTGGTCCAATTATACGTCTAAACAAGTGCATAATTTCGCTGTAATCCATAAAATGAATGGAACTCCACGGATAATGGAGGACTAGATTATAGTACTATATATTTATTTATATGAATAATAATGATTAATGAACGGTTCGTTCGATGAGCACCAAAAGCATATTTGGTGAGGCACAAGAGTACTACTATTGGAGACTTGTGAGTAAGGTGGACCCACATGTCAGGCACCCCCCATCATGCCTACCACTGCTGCATGATTTTTCTCCCTTGCTGCTTACCTCGTCAGCACCACAGCTCACGTCTTGGCACTTCGCAGTTCAAACCCCCCACCAAATCTTGAATTCCCCACGCCCACCTGTATAAAAGCCTTCGTCCCCAAGTACACAGTCACACAAATACAGAGAGGCACCATCTCGCCTCCCTGCTTCGTCTTCACCCACAAGCCTCGGTGCCTCCTCCTCACAAGTCCTCCCTCCTCTCCTGTCATCTCTCCTCTCCTCTCTGGTTTGTGCAAGAGACTTCCTTGGACGAGATGGGAGTGCAGAGGTACAGGTTCTTCTGCTGCGGGTGCGGCGCCAATGCGGCGGCCGGCGACCGAGAAGGCGACGAGGACGGGGATTCCGGGGTGCTCGACGACAGGGTAGCTGACAAGGGGCTCGAAGCCGGGCCGCGGGGCCTGTCGTGGGCGCAGGTGGAGGCGATGACGGCCGGCTTCACCTCGGCCGTGGTCGGCGAGGGCGGGTTCAGCACCGTGTACCTCGCGCGCCTCTCCGGCGCGCTCGCCGCCGTCAAGGTCCACCGCAGCAGCGAGCGCCTCCACCGCGTGTTCCGCCAGGAGCTCGACGCGCTCCAGCGCGTCCGGCACCCGCACATCGTCCGCCTCCTCGCCTTCTGCGACCAGCAACAGCAAGGTGGGTGGGTCATCTCCTCTGCTCTGCTTTTCTCTCTCGCGCTCCGCCGCCTCCGGCGTCCGCGGCCGGCCAGTGCGCCTTGTGGTGCTGACGATGAAAGGGTCTTGCTTTTTTTTTTCCGATTCGCAGAGGAAGGCGTGCTGGTGCTCGAGTTCGCGGCGAACGGGAACCTGCATGAGCGGCTCCACGGCGGGGGCAAGGCCGCGGGGACGATGCCGTGGGCGCGGCGGGTGTCGGTGGCGCTGCAGGTGGCGCGCGCGCTCGAGTACCTCCACGACCGCTGCGAGCCGCAGGTGGTGCACGGCGACGTGAAGGCGTCCAACGTGCTCCTGGACGCGTCCATGTCCGCCAAGCTCTGCGACTTCGGGTCGGCGCGGATGGGGTTCTCGGCCGCCGTCCGCCCGCGGTCGTCCGCGCACACCATGCTGGGCTCCCCGGGGTACGTCGACCCGCACTACATCCGTTCGGGCGTCGTCACCAAGAAGAGCGACGTGTACAGCTTCGGGGTCCTGCTCCTGGAGCTCCTCACGGGGATGGAGGCCTTCTGCGCCGAGGAGGGCCGGCTCCTCACCGCCGTCCTCGCGCCGCGGCTCAGGGCCGGGCCCGGCGGCGACCGGCCCTGCGACGCGCGCGGGATGGTCGACGAGAGGCTCGGCACCGCCTACGACGCCGCCGAGGCCGCCGCGGTGGCGGCGCTGGCCGCGGCCTGTGTCGGCGAGAACCCCAGCCTCCGGCCGTCCATGGCCGACGTGGTGCGCACCCTGGAGCAGAGCGCGCAGGGATCCATCTCCGCCGTGGGGAGGAGATCGGACGGCCACGGGAAGGTGTGAGTCACGAGGACCAAGTCGTCGCGTCCTCCGAGGCGCTCAGATCTGGCTTGCCTGGCGGTGCTGACGTGCGTGCGTCGCCCACGTGGCGCCCGGCGATTGGCTGCTAGGAGAACAAAGCGTTATTAGTGGGCGAGCATATGAAAAAGACGAATCCAGAAAAAAGGGGGTGGAAAAGCGTGGTGAAAAAAAAAGCGTTGATTAGGGGAAAGAATTTGGAGGAGATAAAGGCTGGGCTAATTTGTGTGCTGATGGGGGATTTCCATCATATATTATGCCAAAGCGGCATCTACTAGGGACTGGAGAGACCAAAAAATTGGATCGTACGGCACACGATTCTAAGATTTTGTTGATTCTTATTAGTACTTTCTTTTGTTGTTTTTGTAAAGTACATCGAGTGTTTCTTCCGTGCCGTTGTTTGTACCTATAATTTAGCTAGATTTTGATGTGTATTGGATTTGTTAAGAGCTAAGTTTGTGAAAACTGTGTGAACAAGAAATTGCTTCTTGAAATTGTGCCCATGGCAGAACGGCACAGTCCTTCTCTCAAAAATAAATGGGCGTTGTTACGACTTTATTCCGCTGTCAGAGCTCGTGCCGGACTAATAATTGGGTGTTTGTATCAAAGCGTTCAAACCCTAGTTTTGAACGCACATATTCGCCTCTCCTTTCTTGGAGACAACTAAAGCCCATACTGTTCTCTGACCGAGTATAATACCAACCCATACCCTGCTACCAGTTGACATAAAAAAAATACTAGCCCATATATATTATTGGTAACAAAATCATATCTTTTTCTCTCTTCTTCTCCTTTCCTAGTTGCAGTGCAAAATCCATGAAAGAACAAACATGTAGCCAAACAATTGTTCTCGTTTGTACAATAATATGTCGACAGATTTTATATGGTAAAATATGTTATTTTGTATAAATACGATAGTTTTAGCACAAATGCTAAAACATAATCAAACATATAGAAATACAACATAGGGGGTGTTTGGTTCCCACCCCTAGAGTTTAACCACTAAAGTTTAATGGAGCTAACTAGAGTTGTAGTGTTAAAATTGACTTTTAGTGGGGGTGTTTGGAACTTTAGTGATTAAAAGTGACTAAACTTTAGTGGCTAAACTCTAGGGGGTGGGAACCAAACACCCCCTTAGTACCAATAAAATCTATCAACGGATAGCAAAAGCTTTAAAAATGTATGACTAATCTGGGACAAACTATGGGATTTTTCGTTCAGAAATACAGTAAAAACAAAGAAAAATTCAAATGGAACTGGATGGTTACGTGCATTACCACGCGTCTTTCGTCCAATCAGTTTAGTTAGGCTCATTTCCTGTAAATTGTCCACATTGTTAATAAAATGTAAATAGAAAAAATAAGCCCTAATAATGATGCAAAATAAATGATTAGACATTAGGAGTACATGTGGTGTTTAGCATGGCACGACGAACCAGCCAGCCGTCCAGCCAGTGCAGAGCTTAGACTTTAACAAAAACCGTTGAAAGGGACACATGTGCTCCTAAACCCAAACTAGGCGCGCACGGTGTTTTTTTCTCTGAACTGGCACGCATTTATTATTGGCGCGGACTGTCACAGGTCTCGCTTGCCCAACGCGACAAAGCAGAAAAGAGCTCGGAACTGGACGTCGACGCAATCCCCACCAGGGTTTTTTTTACCGTTCGGTAACCGGTCGGTTTGGTCGGTAACCGATGAAACCGGTCCGGTCCGGTTACCAAACGGACCGGTTACCAAAATTTGAATTTGAAATTTGAAAATTTGAAAAAAAAATGCCCAAAAAATTTCTAAAAATAGATTACAATTTATGGAGACCAATGGTATAAATTTTTTTGAAATTGGACGTTTGGAATTGGAAAAAAAAAAGGTCGGCCCGTTACGGCCCATGAGGCCCATTAGGCGCTCACGGGCACAAAACCAGGCGTTCACGGGCGGGGGGGGCAGAACGCCTCTTCCCGAGCCTTATCCGCGCCCCAGCCCCCGCCCTCCGCCCCCAGCGCCGCCGTCCGCTCTCCGCCGCCGGCTAACCGGTCGGTTAGGCTCGGTTACCGAGCGGGAGCGAGCGGTTACCGCTCCGTCGACGCGCCGTCGGCTAGCCGCGCGGTCAGCTCGGTAACCGAGCGGTTTCGCTCGGTAACCGAGCGGTTCGTACCGAGCGGTTCGTCGGGAGTTGAGGTAAGTTTTTCCCCCCTTTTCTTGCTATTTTAGTTAAGTATCTATATGTTTTGGGTGTAGTTTTGTGGTAGGATTGTTGTATTTAGGCAGGATCTGTGTTAGATATTAGGATGGATGGATTTAGGTGGTTAGGGTTAGGGTTAGCTTTATGTGTAGAGTACGATTTAATTTAGGATTTGAGGTATGATTTCTGTTAGGATGTATATTTTTCTGTATATATTGTATAGACAACATTTACGTGGGTTTGATTTTGTGTTGTCTGTTTATGCAGGTAGACAATGGCGGGCAGGCACAAAGACGTTGTCTGGGAGCATGGTGAAAATCTCGCTCCCGGGTGGCGGTGCAATTATTGTCACCTGACAAAAGGGGGCGGTGGTGCAACAAGATTGAAGCAGCATTTGGCAGCGCGCGGGACGGAGGTTGTGCATTGTAGCCGTGTGCCACCAGAGGTGCGCGAGTATTTCCAGAGAGAGCTTGACCGCGCCAAGAAGGCGACGGCGGACCGAGCTCGACAAAGGCTCGCACAACAAAGAGTTGCACAGGAGGGGAACAATCCCATTAATGATGATGAGTATGAGGCTCAGATGGAGGCTGCCCTACAACAGTCGAGAGCTGAATATGAGTATCAACAGAGTGTGCAGGATAGAGGCGGTAATTACGAGCGTGGAGGGGGTAGTTCTCGTGCAGGTGGTAGTGGTGGTGGAGGTGGGGGTGGTGGCAGTGGAGGTCCCCGTGGTGGGAATCCTTTTTCGAGGATGTTCAGAAGATCGGGATCACAGAGGGAGACACCTGTGGAGGTGGAAGACTACAATGTGGCATCCGGTGGCAGGACAAGAATGGTACAACAAAGGATTGATACAGGGCGCTAGACCCAGAAGGGAAAAAATGCAAAGGAAGCCATCGGTAAAGCTTGGGCAAAATTTTACCATCATGCAGGAATACCGGGACGGAATGCGGACAGCCCGTACTTTGTTGGTGCTGTCCGAGAGACGCAGAAGTGGGGTAAGTACCTATAACTACAAACAGGTTTCAACTTATGTATCGTTCCATGTTCTTATTAATTGCTTATGGTTACAGGTGAAGGCATCTTGTCCCCCACTGGAAAGGAAATTGATGGGAAGTACCTTGATCAAAATGTGAAAGACTTGAAGGAGAGGTACGCAAAGTTTCAGAAAGAGTGGCCCACGTTTGGCGTCTCGCTGATGTGTGATTCTTGGACTGGCCCCACAAAAATGAATGTTGTGAACTTTCTTATTTATTGCAACGGGGTCACATGGTTTCACAGCTCTGTCGATGCAACTGGGAAAAGTCAAGATGCGAACTATTTATTGAGGGTAAGTCATTACAGTTGTCATGTTATTATTTTTAGTTATATTCATGCATATATAATATACGTTATGACTGTTTTCAGGAGATTCGGAAGGTGGTGATGGACATTGGCGCGGAGAATGTTGTCCATGTGATCACTGACAATGGCGCCAACTACAAGAAAGCGTGCAGCTTGTTGAAGCTTGAGTTCAAGCATATTTGTTGGATGCCTTGTCTGGCACACACCATTAATTTAATGCTAAAGGATATCGGTCAAAGGAGTGATCATTCAGGTATGATATCCGCATGCAAGCGCATATCTAATTGGTTGTACAACCATACTCAGTTGCATAATATGATGAAGAGAGCAATTGGTGGTGAGTTGGTCAAATGGAATGCCACTAGATTTGGGACCAACTACATGTTCATGGAGTCATTTAACCGAAGACGTGAGAAGTTCATGCAGTGGATGGCATCTACAGATTTTTTGGAGAGCAAGTGGGCAAAAACCGAAGAAGGTAGATTTGCCCATGCCAGGTTGTCGAGTCTACAGTGGTGGGAGGGATTGGAGTATATCATCAACACTGTACAACCGATTTACAGGTTCCTTCGGTTCGCTGATGAAGCCAAGCACCCCAACATTTGTGAAGTTGTGTATCAATTCCAGAATTGCAAGTCGGAGATGGAGTCTTTTTTTGGAAGAAATACGCACACATGGAATGAGTACAAAGAGATTTTGGATAAAAGGATATCTGACGTGTACATAGGGACGTACGTGGGGCCAGGTATGAGTTCCTCCATGTTCAATTGAATTCCATATTTTCTGGATGCTCAATTTAATTCCATGTTGCAGCTGCCGTCCTGAATCCTAAGCTCTCATACACACTGGATCCAACTGCAACAATGTTCGCTGGCCTGAAGGACGCATTTCAGGAGATGACAGATGTGCAGAGCGCCGTGCAGGCATTGCAGGAGGCTGAGTGAAAGGACCTAAGGTGTCGCCTAGAGGGGGGGGGGGTGAATAGGCTTTTCTGAAAATTTACGACTTATAATGCGGAAGCAATTAGTATGTGAGTTTCCAATTACTTGGAAACTCCCAATCGGAGTAAAACAACCCCTTAAGAGACAAACACAAAGTATATGACTAGAAATTAATCACCTAGAAAGCAATACCCTGCACCACAAAGATTAGCTCAAGGATTAAACAAATTGGGCACAGTCAGTAAATACCGGACATGTCCGGTATCAGTACCGGACAAGTCCGGTATGCACGGGTTGTGCGGGACTGCTCCTTTTCTTCTCCAATTCCTCACACAACCTGCAATCACTATGTATGATGTATATATATAAACTGATTGTTTGCAAAACAACTAGCACAACGAAGAATAACAAATAGCCGAAAGTAAAGTACAAAGGAATGACACGGTATTTGTTTCACCGAAGTTCGGCACCCCCTCGGGTCCTACTCTCCGTTGAGCCGGCTGCGAGCTACCACAAAGGTGGGCTCTAGAGGACACCACGGGTCACTCTAGCCGCGGTCTATTTCACCCGCTATGCTCCTTCCACTAGTTGATCTCTTTTGAGGAGAGATCGAACCTTCACAAACTTTCCGAGGCACTCCACAAATCTCTTGGGTGCTCAACGGCGACGCCTAACCGTCTAGGACCGTAGAGTCCAAGAGTAACGAATGCGCACAACAAGATAGACGATTTGCACAAGTGCTCAAGAGATGGCTTGCTCTCTAATTTTGAATCTCTCTCTCAACCCACAAATGGATTTGGCAATTAGAGGACAATCACTCACTAAGAGAGGGTTGGAAAGTGTTTTGAAAGGCTTAGAATGAGTGTGGGAACCAGTAGAATCAGCAGCCTCCAAAGGTGGAGGCTTGAGGGTATTTATAAGTCCACATTCGAAACTAGCCGTTTTCTAGCCGTTGGCTGAGTCAGCTCATACCGGACATGTCCGGTATGCATACCGGACATGTCCGGTATGACTTTACTGCGTGAGGAACACACTGAACAGACCAACTTTCAAACTTCTCAACAGATCTCGGTAGTACCGACCACAAGGTCGGTAGTACCGCTAGTTGTAAAGGGGGTTTTCACAACCTCTCTGGAAGTAGCCAAATTTTGACCTACCGGTAGTACCGCTATAACCTCGGTGGTACCTCTCGGTGGTACCGACCCAAGTGTCGGTAGTACCGCCTATCACAAAGATACTGTTAGCCACAAATCCGCAAATACCGGACATGTCCGGTATGCATACCGGACATGTCCGGTATGACTTGACTGCGTGAGAAGCACTCTTAACCAACCAACTTTCAAACCCCGAACTCAAGCTGCGAGACAGAACTCCGCTAATACCGGACATGTCCGGTATGCATACCGGACATGTCCGGTATGGACTCCACCAGAGCGCCCGAGGCCGAGGCCTGGCGCAGAGGCTCGGGCGAGTCGGAGGTTGAGCGCCCGAGGCCGAGGCCTGGCCCAGAGGCTCGGGCGAGACGGAGCTTGAGCGCCGAGGCCGAGGCCTGGCTCGGGCGGGACGGAACTTGAGCGCCGAGGCCGAGGCCTGGCTCGGGCGGGACGGAACTTGAGCGCCGAGGCCGAGGCCTGGCTCGGGCGGGACGGAACTTGAGCGCCCGAGGCCGAGGCCGAGGCCTGGCTCGGGCGGGACGGAACTTGAGCGCCCGAGGCCGAGGCCTGGCGCAAGGGCTCGAGCGAGACGGATGGCCGCACTGCTGTGGGCTCATACCGGACATGTCCGGTATGCATACCGGACATGTCCGGTATGGACAGACAGTGCAACACTTCAGCTGAAAGTTAGCTCTAGCTCTCTCATGTCTCACTTAGGTTGGATTGAGCACTTATGAAGAATCATCTACTATATGTTGCATCCCTCTTAATAGTACGACTTTCCTATTTACTCAAGATAAATTGAAATACGAATTTTAAACCTCTTGAGTTGATCTCCATTTGAACCCAAGCCGCTTCTCTTCATTTTCTATATTGGAAGGAATGCTTGTCATGTTTAGAAGTAGATATCCCTCAAGCAAAGCCATCTTGAGCATGTGACTTGACTCCATTCAAGTGATATAATGGAGTTCCAAATGTGCCAAGTCACTCCAATCAATATTGTTGCTAGGAATGTCGATTCTCCACTAGATGCGATCTTCAAGCTTGATTGATCCTTCGACTAAATGCAAGTACTTTCTTCTTCACTCTAGCTAGGTTCTTCGGCCGCCAAGCCGTCGCTTGCCCTTCACCCTTGCTTAGTACCTCAAAGACTCTTTCCTTGCTATCTTCACCATTTCAAGCCATTCAACCATGCTTCATTTTGAATCCTTTCTTAGCAAACATAAATGCACTATGATTATCCCACAATACGATAACCCTTTATATCAATATCATTCTCATTGTTGTTTTGTGCTTGTGACATGATCTTCATACAACAATCCTTCATTTTGGCTTTGCATTACATTTCAAGTACATAGTGAGATAATCATTTCCCTGTGTCACACTTAGCAAACATATTAGATCTTTAATCAACATTGTCATCAAATCATCCAAAATCACACTTAAGTGCAACATGCACTTTCACTGAGGTTTTTCGCCAGAAGGTTGGTGAGTTTGGCTCAGAGCTAGCTCACAAAATGGCCATGGATCCAAGAACATCCCCATGTAAGAATACTTTGTCATTCCATTTAGTTATGTGAAAGGACCGAATCAGCCTAGAGGGGGGGTGAATAGGTGATTTTTGACTATCTGAAACTTCACAAACTATAAGATGTAGTTAGATAGCAACCGGAGAGGCCGGTTTGTTTGGGTAGGTACTACCGGGTGTGAAACACCGGTACTATAAGATGTAGTTAGGTCAGCAATAAGTGTATCTTCTCAGTCGGTCACCGTGAAAAGTGAAGAGGGGAGGCATTTATACTCCCTCAGTCCCGAGGCTGGTCGGTACCACCGACCTGCCATGGTCGGTACCACCGACCATGACACAACGGTCGCATACACCAGATCTGGTCAAACTGACAAGCAACAGGCCAAGGTCGGAACCACCGAGGCCGGTGGTACCGAGGTAATGGCGGTACCACCGCTAGGTCAAAAACAACTCTATCCAGAGAGGGTTGCAAACCAGGTTACTACCGACCTTGCGTCGGTACCACCGCGCGCGGTAGTACCGAGGTTATGGCGGTACTACCGCCAGGTCATTTTTTGACCAACACAGAGAGGGTGTTTGAGCGCTGCGCAGAGAAGCTGTGGTCGGTACCACCGACCACCCATGGTCGGTACCACCGACCAAAAGAATTTACCCTCTACGTGTTCGTGATTGTGCGGTGTCTCTCAAGCGAACTAAGGTTAGTCGATTTGAGCACTTTTCTCCACATCTAGCCAACTTACTTTGTGACCCTCTTCATAGTCCGGCTTACCTATAACTCAAGTTTAAAATTGAAATTTTAAACTACCACTTGAGCTAGGCATCTTTATGTCCAACAATATCCTACGCGCTTTGTTCACGAGATTTCAACGTTTCAAATCTTTCAAAGGACTAACACCTACATACATGCTTTTATAAACTGGTTAGTCCCTAATTTGATTGTCATTAATTAGCCAAAACCCACATTGGGGGCGAATGCACTTTCATTATGCATATTGGAACATGTAGCTAACATAATGTGTTCCACTTGCAGCGGCCTGGTGGATGATCTTTGGTAAAGACACTCCAAATTTGCAGCGCCTAGCTTTGCGGCTTGTTTCACAATGTATGTCCTCCAGTGGATGCGAGCGGAACTGGAGTACTTTTGCCTTGCTGCATACGAAGGTCCGCAATCGGCTCTCGCACAAGAAACTGAACAAGCTTGTTTATGTCAATTACAACCTTCGGCTGCGACTTGCGGATGCCAACCCACCAAGGCTTGATGACGACGATTTTATTGACCGGTTCGCCGAAGTCTCATTCTATGATCGGACCAATCCGCTTAGGGAGTGGATGGAGTATGGAAGATCAAACCAGCCTCCACTACTTGATGAGGATTCAGACGAAGACGACGTCCCTTTGCCATCACGTCTTGTCAGGTACGTTATATGTATATTTATAAATGTGAGTGCGTGTCTAATAATGTACGGTGGGATTGATTTTATTTATGTGATTTGTTTGTTTCTGTTGGCAGTGAGCATGTAGACCCCGATGATCTACGTCAGGCTACGGGGTCTGATTGCATCAGTGATTGGGCTCGTAGACATGTGGGTCAAAGTCACCTAGGGAAGAGAAAGACGCAAGCGCCGCCTAGGAAGGGGCAGACCAAGCGAGGAAAACAAGTCAGCAGCGATGCGGACACTGAGGAGGAGGGATCTTACCATTCTGACGATGATGATGATGATGATGATGACAGCAGCAATGGTGGTGACGATGACGATCATGATGACAGTGGCGATGGTGGTGGTGGTGCTGGTGGTGGTGGTGGTGGGACTGGTTATGGAATTCGTTTCACAGGTATCCATTGCACTTGCACGTACATACACACATTTATTTTTGTCCATGATTACTAATTATGGTTCATTGCAGGCGAGACCCAATACACACATGCTACGCAAGATCGTGACCATGGACAACCACAGTCCCAGAGGAAATCAGTTTCATTTGGACGCACACACGACGACAATCCAGAGGACTCGCAGGGGAGATCAATTTCTTTTGCACCCACGTACTACGACACTCCAGACTACTCTACTTCGTCCTACAGCGATGCCTCACAACCTTCTTATAGCTATCCCATTCCTGACGTGAGCACGCAGCCTCAGACTAGGTGGGTGTACGAATGGGAAGATCCCAGCTTTTACAGTATGTTGGTTCAAGAATGGCAGACAACCGCAGCTTGGACGGGCCAGACGTGGCAAGATTACAAGGCAACCCTGCTTCGAACCAAAGGTATCGCTCTTATGTCCATCGCCGAGTATGAAATGTCATGCCAACAAGGGGCCTTTCCATACATCTTGCGTAGATGATCATGTATTCCTGTGACTGTGAGGATGTGTTGTTGATGCATTCGTTGGTGTTTTCGAGACAATATTTATTTGTATGCGACTATTTGTTCATGTTTTCGAGACAATGAATTTATTGCCGCAGTGTGCGGTCTTTTTTATATCTATATGTCCAAAGGAAGTACCAAAAAATCATTTTTATCCAAAAAAAAGACAGCCCACCGGTTTGGACAGGTTACCGATCTAACCGGTCGGTAACCGACCCAAACCGGTCGGTTACCGAACTACAGAGGCATTTGAATTCGAGATTCAAACCGACCGGTAACCGACCCTAACCGGTCGGTAACCGACCCAAACCGACCGGTTTACCGATTCGAAACCGAACAACTGAGGCGTTTGAATTCAAACTTCAAACCGGCCGGTACCGGGCGGTTACCGACCAAACCGGTCCGGTAAACCGCTACCGGTGGCCGGCGGTTACCAGCAAACGGTCGGTAAAAAAAACCCTGATCCCCACACGGGAAACGTCGTTACGGCCCGGAGCCTCGCGTCACGGTGGTCGTGCCGGCGCTAGCTGCACCCTGCTAGGCGATACAATGGTGTGCCGTGTGCGTCACTGCGTCGTCGTTGGTCGCCGGGAAGCGGCCACGTCACGTGCGGACGGGGGCGATCGAGGCGGCGAGCGGCGCGTGCACCGTGCCGTACTGGCCGGTGGCGAGTCTCCGTCGGCAATGGCGCACCCGGACCGCCAGGGACATTGGCCCGCCATCTCTTTCGTGTTTCGGGCAGCCGCCGACGCGACGGGCATCCTCCTGATGGGTTACCGGGTTATGACATTTGTGAAAGCTACGTTACGTTAGTTGTTTTCTTTGCCACTTATTTTTTTTGCACAAGAAGGTTAGCTGATCTCGGTTCGTCCATTATTTTTTTCTTCACGATCATATTTACAAAGGTTAACCCAAATTATTTTTACTATTCATTAAGGAGTGAGGAAGAAGGTTTGTGCAGGGATGGATGAGGTTTGTATGCTTCTGGGGTGTGCATTTAGCCTCGCCTATATCTATCTTTAGCGGGCTTTGTGAGAATACATATGATGAATGATTGACTGTGTTGAGGAAGGTTTGAGGCTTTTACCCGGTTTAGTCATTATCTTGCTATGCGCTTAATGTTTATGACTAACCGGTGGCGTGAGTTGTGTTGTGTTGTGTTGGTGTGTGTGTGTGTGCAACATGTGTCTCTTGGCTGTGTTGGTGTGCAGGTGTGGAGCTCGGAGACAGTGGTCTATGGCGAGGTGAAGGTCAAGTTGAGCTGTGCCGTGCTGACGGACCGGGTGCGGTGAAGGATGGGCGTGCCGTGCGGCGGACGTGCCATGCCGACGAACCGAGCGGTGAAAGGCGGACGGGAGGCTTGGACTGAGGGACCGGAGGGCCAGAGGACCAGCTGTGGTAGCTGGCACGTGGCATCAGCAAGCAGGAGCACATGGGGATGTGCGGTGCATCGGCCGAGTCGGGAGGAAGGCGCTGGAGTCGGGTCGCTTGGCGGGAGGTCGGACACGGGCTCGCGTGCGGCGCAAGTGCCGTCGGCCGAGTCAAGAAGGAAGGCGAAGGCGTTGTGCCCGGCGTGGAGGCTGGACATGCATCGGCATCGGCGCCGGTGGTCGGGGTGTGAGAACCACATCCCGTCTACGGTGCGGGTTCGGTAGCTGAGCCTCAAAAAGCTACCATCGACGGTTTCCAGGTTTGGGCCTCAAAACCTGGGGTGGACGGTTTCCAGGTTTGGGCCTCAAAACCTGGGCGTGCGGGTTTTCGAGTTTGGGCCTCAAAACTCGGGGTGGCCGGTTTGCCTGGTTTGGGCCTCAAAACCAGGGGGTTGGTCCGAAAGGACGGTCGACGCGTGGCGGCACCGAGAGGCTTGCGTTGCGGCGAAGCTATCGGTGAGAAGGCGCGGCGGTCGACGGTGGCGGCACGTGGCGGCATCGGGTGAGGTCGCGTCGAGGCGAAGCTACCGGATGTGCGGGCGTGGCCGTCGGATGAAGACTGTCAAGTCTGGACGGTTGTACCCCTGGGGGGTATTTGGGTTGAGTGCTTAATGTAAGGGCGTTTTGGTCTTCGGACGTGCGCCTATATATATGAAGGGGGCTGCTAGGGCAGCCGCATCCTTGGACGGTGTCACTCTCATTTTGCTGTTTGTGAGAGGAGGCTAGGGTTAGGGAGAGATCGGCTCTTGTTCTTGAGCTTTTCGCCATCCAAGCTTTGATCTGCTGGAGTGGCTTGTAGCCTGTACACCGAGTGCTTAATACAATTCATCTTGCTGAATCCAAGGATCAAATTCGTGGTGGAATTCGCGTTTTGATTTTGTTCTTCATGTTCTTCGCGTTTTCTTTTTCTCCACGATTTTCTCCTCCCCCGATCTCCCTCTACGCTGCGTCTTTTGCGATTCCGTTTGAATCAACTTGTTCTTTGAAGTGAGGAGTACACCTCCACCGAAGGAATTCATCTCTACCCTCACGAACAAGTAGATCGGGCCGAAATCGTTTTTGTTCTTCGTTCTTCCCCTTCTCGGTGTTCTTCGGATTTCTCATGGATTAGTTGGATTGAAGCGATGATTTCCAAGGAATAGCTTCTCAACACGTAGAAGAACACTTGGGAGAAGTCTGGTCGCAGCCCCGTTCGATTTGGTGAAGATCCAATCGATTTTGGGTTTGTTTCGCGCTGTTTTTGCGCTTTCTGGGGAGGTAGCGGACAGTCCACGGGTCGGGGTTCCAGCCGGACCAGTGGCTGGTTGCCTCGGTGCCTTTCCCTAGGGTGACCAGCGGACAGTCCACGCATCGCGGCTTCAGCCGAGCAGTGGCTGTTGGCCTCGGGCGCTTTCCCCTCGAGCAGTGCCCCTCGAGTGAGCCGAGGCCACCCTCGAGCTTTTTCCGAGGCCTCCCTTGAGCCTCGGGCGAGGCGGAGTCGTCCCCTCGAGCGTGCCGAGGCTTCCCTCGAACAGCACCCCTCGAGAGAGCCGAGGCCCACCCTCGGACATCGAGCTTTCTGAGGCCTCCCTCGAGCCTCTGGCCTCGAGCCTCGGGCGAGTCAGAGATTTTCGTTGAGGCCTCCCTCGAGCCTCTGGCCTCGAGCCTCGGGCGAGTCAGAGCTTTTCGCTGAGGCCTCCCTCGAGTCTCTGGTCTCGAGCCTCGGGCGAACCGGAGTTTTCTCCGAGGCCTCCCTCAGCCTCGAGCGAGTCGGAGTTTTGCTCTGAGGCCTCTCTCGAGCCTTGAGCCTCGGGCGAGACGGAGTTTTTCTCCCCGAGGCCTTTCTAGTGAGCCTCGGGTCGGACGAATCGGAGTTTTGCATCGGGTTAGACGCAGGGCATCGGCCGCGCCCGTTGGTCATCGGACGCGCCGGACCCTGAGCATCGGACGCTGGGTGATTGCTGTTCACAGCGTTCGATGTTCGTCCAGTAAGGTTCCCGAGACGCGCTGTTCGCATCGGACGCGTCCGGCGGTCAGGCATTGGACGCAGTCCAGCATCCGATGTGGCTGGTTTCGTGCTGTTTCGTCCGCGGTTCGTTCGTTCGTTGTCGGTTTTGATCTCCGGCTTTTGCGTTGGGTTTCTAGAGTCGTGTAGTGTCTCGCTGTGCTTCTTGGAAGCATCCACCCTATATCTAGGGTCGTGGACACTATTCGAGCTCTAGGCTTGCCGCTAGGGTGACTCTTGGGACAGTGGCTAAAAGTTTCTGTGAAGAAAATTTTAAGCTCCCATTCACCCCCCCTCTGGTCGCTTACCCGGTCCTTCAATTGGTATCAGAGCCAGTTAGGGATCTCTCTACCTTAACCGGTTCCGGATCCGCGAAGGCGACCTTTTTGAGAGCTGTTGTGTTTCTGGCTTTTGATTTGCCGAGGCGTTTGTACTTGTGTTTTGGCTAACACTAACGGTGCTTTTAGAAAGTGCACCAAGTTCTTCTTCAAGTATGTCTTTGTCTTTCAGCATGAACGGTTCCATGGACGACATATTGGGAAGAAGGAGGAGTGCAGTTGATGATAGGGATCGCGAGGTGAATGATGTGCTGATCCTTCTACGAGATGACGAGCTTTCACCGGAGGATCTTCTATGTCAACTTGGCAAGGCCAAGAAAGGTACTCTCGCTTCGAGTCTTCTGACCTTGCAAAATCTTTATGAGGCTCGATCTAGGAATGCTGAGCTTTGTAGTACCTTGCGTAGAAAGGTCGAAAAATTGAAATGCTCCATTACTAGTTTGAAGTCTAGTGCATCTTTGCCCTGCACCTCCTGTAGTGACATGGTTAGGAAGAATGATGAGCTATGCTTTTCCCTTGCTAGCTTAAAATCTGAGAATAAAATGTTGATATCTAATGCTTCCAAACCATGTTTAGTTTGCATTGACGTGAGCAAGGACCTTGATTGTGCTAAAACTGAAATAGCCTTGTTAAAGTCAAATGCTTTATTACCATGTGTTTCATGTGAGTCTTTACATGCTGAAATTAATAAATTAAAATTGACTCACACCACATGTGTAGATGAACTCGAGCATGCTAGGGCTGAAATTGTTGAGTTAAATACTAGGCCTTGTAGCTCATGCTCTGTGAATAAGAATGCTTGCCTTACTTCTAGTGCTACTCTTGATTCTTTGCTTGATGTGAATGGTGATGTTTCTTCCACCGATTTCATTTGCACATCTTGCATTGATTTGGAAAAAGAAGTCTTGGTTTTGAAGCAAATGCGCGATGATATGAGCGCTAAGTTGGTTGAGCACAATGATATGAGTGCCAACCTTGAGAGGGAAGTCGAGCTCTTGCGTACCACATATGCCGAGTGCATAAAAGAGGAGATGGAGAACTTGAGAAACACTCCTTGTGGTACTTGTGACCGCCTCAAGTTTGAAAATGAGGTTTTGGCCACAAGATGCAAGAGCCTTTGTGCTAAGTCATTTGAGTCACGCTTTTCTTCCAACTCCGATGTTGATATTTCCATTTCTGCATCTTTGCAACCGGAGTTGAGTTCTTGTGTTGCGCGTGAGTCTTTTGACGTTAGCACTAGTGCCAAGGTTTCGGATAGCTCTTTCATAGCTACTCCTAACCTTGCTAGTTCTTCGAGTGATGTCCCTTCTCATATTTTTGGGACTCGTCCTCCCAATCCGGTTTTTCATTGCACCTTTTGCAAGAAGGAGGGACATTCGCTCGATTTTTGTTTTCGCCGTGTCAAGCACGAGCGGCGGATTCGAGCTAAGGCTTTTAGGAAGCCGCATAGCCTTTCCCATGGCACGTGTGCTCCTAACGTTGGCACCAAGTTGGTGATTGATTCTTCTTGTTCTAAGTCCCAAGGGACTTCTCACTTGTCGGACGATGGTGTGCCTTCCAGTAGGTCTTTGTACCATTGCTCTTTTTGTGAGAAAGATGGGCATCAAGAAAGCTTTTGCTATCGGCGTGCCAAACGCTTGCGCCAAGCTCGCTCTTCTAGGAAGTTGGTGGTTCATAGCCCTTCTCATGGCATGAACGCTTCTGTTCCTAGTAAGAAGCCCATTTTTGTTGATGGGTTTTATGACTCCTTTTCTAGTGGGATAGGTCATGGTCGTGGACATATTTCTAGTGCTTCTTCTCTTGGTCCACGTCATGCTTTTCATGATGCTTCTATTGGTTCTTCCACAAAGACCTTGGAAGATGTTTGCCTCTTTTCCCGTGGTACGACTCGTTCTTCTCCTCGAGTTGTCCTTTTGAGGAAGGCTTCCAAGGGTGTTTCACAATTGCATTTGAACCAACACTTGCATCATGCTAACCCACATGAGAAGTTGAGATTTGTGACCAAGTCCTGGATTCCCAAGTATATGCTCGCTAACCCTTCGGGATCCAAGGCTCGGGTTACTTTGTCCTCTTGTGTATAGATATGAGGACGCGGGGTGGAGAACATGCGCCTGATGGAGCTTGATCTTTTAGATGTGATCAAGTTTGATGGTTCTCTGCATCCCGCTTAGATTTGCCTCCAAAGAGGTTTGTATATCTTGGTGAGCTTTCTTATACACTCATACCTTGTACATCCCCGCTTTATTTCTTGTGGTATGAGATGGTTCTTCATATGCTCACTTGTATAGTTTTTACATGTACATTTTCTTTTGTATCATGTTTTGCTTTAGTCTAGCATGTGCTATCTTCTGTATATCTTGTCATGCTAGCTTTATGTATAGCTTTTGTGGATTATTCCACTTTTTATGCTAGTTTGTGATCCTCATGAACATTGTGCCATGTTTTACCATATTTATCCATGATTTATAGTGGTATGATGTTCATTAGGTGTCATTTTTCAGGTGCTAGTTTTGTTAGCTAGATGTACCCTGTTGACATGTTTAAGTTAAGCACTAGTCGTTTCCTCAATTTTATCATGTTACATGCTTTTGGATCTATTGCTATCATTATCTTGCATTGTAGCATGTGTTGAGGCTTAGGCTATGTTTGGGTTGATCATGTTTTTAGGCTGCATTTTGCTATACAGTGCTTTATCCTGTTGCATGGTAGTCTAGGCTAGTTTGAGTTCAGATCTCCTTGCGGTATCATTCATAGGTAGACCTCTTTTTGTTGAGAGATCACCTTATGCTTATTTTACTAACCGTTTTCGTGGAGACCTTGAGGTCACACTAGACGAGACAATGCCTTGTGTTTCTTCTGCTTTTGAGTGTGCAGGAGAACAGGAGCCTGGAGAGAGCATTTCAGCTCACGGACCCGATCCCACTTCTTCCACGACTTGGGGTTCCGTTCGAGCAGCTCTCCAGTGAGCACTAGCAGCACCTGGGCGAGCGATAGCATCAGGCGAGGGGGAGACGACTCCGGCGAGGCAGGCACCCCAGAGTTCAGCAGCATCAGGCGTCCCCTCCGGCATCACACCAGCAGGCGGTCATGCGCTTCATGAGGTACCTCCGACACTCCACAGAGTTCGGATTTTGGCACCCTTCTTCTTCGACCTCTTTCTGCTGTGTGGTCTTTCCGATGTGGATTTTGCTGGCTGTCGCTTGAGCGTTTCCTGGCTCTTCGCTTGTGAGCTGGATGTGTGTTTCCCTTTTAGTTGGGGAAGCATTTTGCTTAGTGTATCTTAGTTGGTCTTCTCCGATACCCTTTTTGTTTTGGGTTTTTCTTTTAGGCTAGCTTTTGCTCTTTTCCTTATAGGCTAGTTTTTGCATGCATATCATCATGTATATCTTGCATTTTAGAGCTTCATGTATATAGTAATGAAAATGAGACTCTGCTCTTTTTGGTATGCCCTGTCTATTCATGATGATGCTTGTAGCTTAGGCTCCTTTTGATCACTTGATACATGTTATGAGCTAAGCTATTTTTGCAAATGGTGAACTTGACTAATCAACTATGAAACTTTTAATTTGTTCACCATTGAGATTGACAACTAGCATGGGTAGGATGTGTTGAGATCACTTTTGCTATCTTTTGTATGCTAGGTTGCTATGTCTCTTGCACTGAGTCATTCACTTGCTTGGATTGTTCATATTTACCTTGTGCTTAAAATTTGATTCAAGTATCAGTGAAATGAAAAGATCGAGATGGGATTGCATGTGTCAGCACATCACGGTATCGAGACTGTTTCTCATTGCACATTTGAGTTAAACTTGAGCCGTGTAGTGTAAGACCGAAACCGGTGCTTTAAGCTTCCGATTGCTTTTCTTGCATAGGCTTAGCCCGGTTGAAAAGTTAGGCAATGACCATGCTTTTAACCTCTCGCAATCACATGCTTTTAATATGAACTTGTGTTAATACCGCTGCAAATTCCGATAAAATTGAAAATAACACAAGTCTATGCTTCATTCTACTGCATGATGATTGAACTTTGCTAGGGGTAGTTCACCTTTTATACTTGAGTTAGCACTTGGTTGATTTCCTGTCTATCCATGCTAAGTGCTATTTTAGTGGTGAACTCCTTTTTGAATGGCTTAAAACTGCTCATATGCTTAATTGTTCATATTTCGTATTCATTTGATCAGTTTGAGCCTTAGCTAGCATTTGTGTTGATTGCTACACTTTCAGGGCAGCACCCTATTGAGCATCTTTTCATTCTGACTGCTATACACTTGAAGCTGTTGCATTGTGCATTACATGCATTTTAGCCTAGTGTACATACCCCCAGCTCCGATATTCTTTGTGGCCACCTTCATTTGTTTTCGGGCCACTTTCAATGCTTTTCACAGCCCCCATATGCATTTGGATGACTTGTCCTGTGTTATGTGTCAACTTTTGTGGAAAAATGTCAAATCCCCTCAGCATGTTCCCTTCTGTCAAGGGGGAGAAGCTGTTTTTAAGGGGGAGCTTGAGTGTTGACACAAAGGGGGAGTGCGTTCATCTGAGGGGGAGCTGGGTTGGTTCTTGATCGAGCCTCGAGGGTTCTGCAGGCTCTCTGTATTGAGCTGTATTGCATAGCTTTTGTATATAGGCTTGCTTTCAGGGGGAGTGTCTTTTGTCTTGCTGCTTCTCCGCATGCTCCGAGTGTCTGTACTCCAGCTAGTGTTGAGCCTCTCTTGTGGTACTTCTCAGTCAGTATCAAGCTTGCTAGTCGTGTTGAGCCGTTTTTGCCTCTGTCTCGAGGGACTAGCAGTTTTTGCTTGGTATTTTCGACTGGTATGGACCCTTCAGCTAGTTGCGTCGAGCCTATGTGCCTCTGTCTTGAGGAACTAGCTGTTTTTCACCAATTCTTGGCTGTCTGTGTTCAGTTTTGCGCTCTTACGCGTTGGTTCAGCCTCATTTGGTGTTGAGTCTCGAGCTGTGCTGTTGCTTCACAATAGCCTCGCAGCCTCGAGCTTTACTCATCGAGGGGGAGCTTTCTCTGTCTTTGGTCGACCCTCGAGCCTCGCCGAGCTGTGCTGCTTCTTGGTCGAATCCCAGTCTCGAGCCTTTCTGTCTCGAGTCTTGCTGTTTCGAGCTCGGCCTCGAGCCCCCCCTCTGCCTCGAGCCTCGGCCTCGGCCTCGAGCCCCTGCCTCGAGCCAAGCTTCGAGCGCCGAGCCTCGAGCTCTTTTCTTTTCGGCTGAGTCTTGCTACTTCGAGCTTTGCTACTTCGAGCCTCGAGCCTCGCTTTGACGTTTCGAGTTTTGCTGCTTCGAGCCCCTTCTTTCTGGCCGAGCCTCGAGCTCTTTCTGCCTGGGCGAGCCTTGCTGCCTCGAGCCTCGAGCCTTGCCTTGCTGCCTCGAGCCTCGAGCCTCGCCTTGCTGCTTCGAGTCTTGCTGCCATGTGCCTCGAGCCTCGAGCCTCGTTTGCTGCTTGCTGGGAGCCTCGGCCTTGCTGCTTGCTGCTTGCTGCTTGCTGTTTCTTGCTGGCCGAAAGGATTTGTGTCGCGCTTTATTTGCTAGCGGTGTTGAGCCTGGTCTACCTCTTCTTGAGGGCTAGCTTTGCTTTGCTTGGTTGCGTTGAGCCGTTGCCCATGTCTTTGGGGACCAAGTTTTCGGTTCTGGTATCTCAAACCATCTCTTGTGCCTAGTTCTTTTGTCAATTCAATCATCAAGGGGGAGAAATTTAGAAACCCCCAAGTGATTTAATCATCAAGGGGGAGATAAAGGGGAGAAATTGACCCAAGTGAATCCAAGTGGATAAGTACCTTGGTTTCTTTTGTGATGATTGTTTGACAATTTTTGAGATTGGTTTCGAGTGCCTTTTGGGAGTCATGAAATTCTTGTCTTCTCTTGACTCTTCGGTTGTGTGGAGGTTTTGCCCGCTTTTCCCATTTCTTTTGGGACCGAGAGTTTTTATTTGGAGTTTTCATGATCCTCCCTCTCTCAAGTGGCCTTGTGTTTGCTTTTACTTGGCTTTTGGGCACTTAAGTGAGACTGGCCTTCAAACCCTTCCTTTTTGATTTTACTGTCAGTCAATGCATTCATCAAGGGGGAGATTGAGAATACATATGATGAATGATTGACTGTGTTGAGGAAGGTTTGAGGCTTTTACCCGGTTTAGTCATTATCTTGCTATGCGCTTAATGTTTATGACTAACCGGTGGCGTGAGTTGTGTTGTGTTGTGTTGGTGTGTGTGTGTGTGCAACATGTGTCTCTTGGCTGTGTTGGTGTGCAGGTGTGGAGCTCGGAGACAGTGGTCTATGGCGAGGTGAAGGTCAAGTTGAGCTGTGCCGTGCTGACGGACCGGGTGCGGTGAAGGATGGGCGTGCCGTGCGGCGGACGTGCCATGCCGACGAACCGAGCGGTGAAAGGCGGACGGGAGGCTTGGACTGAGGGACCGGAGGGCCAGAGGACCAGCTGTGGTAGCTGGCACGTGGCATCAGCAAGCAGGAGCACATGGGGATGTGCGGTGCATCGGCCGAGTCGGGAGGAAGGCGCTGGAGTCGGGTCGCTTGGCGGGAGGTCGGACACGGGCTCGCGTGCGGCGCAAGTGCCGTCGGCCGAGTCAAGAAGGAAGGCGAAGGCGTTGTGCCCGGCGTGGAGGCTGGACATGCATCGGCATCGGCGCCGGTGGTCGGGGTGTGAGAACCACATCCCGTCTACGGTGCGGGTTCGGTAGCTAAGCCTCAAAAAGCTACCATCGACGGTTTCCAGGTTTGGGCCTCAAAACCTGGGGTGGACGGTTTCCAGGTTTGGGCCTCAAAACCTGGGCGTGCGGGTTTTCGAGGTTGGGCCTCAAAACTCGGGGTGGCCGGTTTGCCTGGTTTGGGCCTCAAAACCAGGGGGTTGGTCCGAAAGGACGGTCGACGCGTGGCGGCACCGAGAGGCTTGCGTTGCGGCGAAGCTATCGGTGAGAAGGCGCGGCGGTCGACGGTGGCGGCACGTGGCGGCATCGGGTGAGGTCGCGTCGAGGCAAAGCTACCGGATGTGCGGGCGTGGCCGTCGGATGAAGACTGTCAAGTCTGGACGGTTGTACCCCTGGGGGGTATTTGGGTTGAGTGCTTAATGTAAGGGCGTTTTGGTCTTCGGACGTGCGCCTATATATATGAAGGGGGCTGCTAGGGCAGCCGCATCCTTGGACGGTGTCACTCTCATTTTGCTGTTTGTGAGAGGAGGCTAGGGTTAGGGAGAGATCGGCTCTTGTTCTTGAGCTTTTCGCCATCCAAGCTTTGATCTGCTGGAGTGGCTTGTAGCCTGTACACCGAGTGCTTAATACAATTCATCTTGCTGAATCCAAGGATCAAATTCGTGGTGGAATTCGCGTTTTGATTTTGTTCTTCATGTTCTTCGCGTTTTCTTTTTCTCCACGATTTTCTCCTCCCCCGATCTCCCTCTACGCTGCGTCTTTTGCGATTCCGTTTGAATCAACTTGTTCTTTGAAGTGAGGAGTACACCTCCACCGAAGGAATTCATCTCTACCCTCACGAACAAGTAGATCGGGCCGAAATCGTTTTTGTTCTTCGTTCTTCCCCTTCTCGGTGTTCTTCGGATTTCTCATGGATTAGTTGGATTGAAGCGATGATTTCCAAGGAATAGCTTCTCAACACGTAGAAGAACACTTGGGAGAAGTTTGGTCGCAGCCCCGTTCGATTTGGTGAAGATCCAATCGATTTTGGGTTTGTTTCGCGCTGTTTTTGCGCTTTCTGGGGAGGTAGCGGACAGTCCACGGGTCGGGGTTCCAGCCGGACCAGTGGCTGGTTGCCTCGGTGCCTTTCCCTAGGGTGACCAGCGGACAGTCCACGCATCGCGGCTTCAGCCGAGCAGTGGCTGTTGGCCTCGGGCGCTTTCCCCTCGAGCAGTGCCCCTCGAGTGAGCCGAGGCCACCCTCGAGCTTTTTCCGAGGCCTCCCTCGAGCCTCGGGCGAGGCGGAGTCGTCCCCTCGAGCGTGCCGAGGCTTCCCTCGAACAGCACCCCTCGAGAGAGCCGAGGCCCACCCTCGGACATCGAGCTTTCTGAGGCCTCCCTCGAGCCTCTGGCCTCGAGCCTCGGGCGAGTCAGAGATTTTCGTTGAGGCCTCCCTCGAGCCTCTGGCCTCGAGCCTCGGGCGAGTCGGAGCTTTTCGCTGAGGCCTCCCTCGAGTCTCTGGTCTCGAGCCTCGGGCGAACCGGAGTTTTCTCCGAGGCCTCCCTCAGCCTCGAGCGAGTCGGAGTTTTGCTCTGAGGCCTCTCTCGAGCCTTGAGCCTCGGGCGAGACGGAGTTTTTCTCCCCGAGGCCTTTCTAGTGAGCCTCGGGTCGGACGAATCGGAGTTTTGCATCGGGTCAGACGCAGGGCATCGGCCGCGCCCGTTGGTCATCGGACGCGCCGGACCCTGAGCATCGGACGCTGGGTGATTGCTGTTCACAGCGTTCGATGTTCGTCCAGTAAGGTTCCCGAGACGCGCTGTTCGCATCGGACGCGTCCGGCGGTCAGGCATTGGACGCAGTCCAGCATCCGATGTGGCTGGTTTCGTGCTGTTTCGTCCGCGGTTCGTTCGTTCGTTGTCGGTTTTGATCTCCGGCTTTTGCGTTGGGTTTCTAGAGTCGTGTAGTGTCTCGCTGTGCTTCTTGGAAGCATCCACCCTATATCTAGGGTCGTGGACACTATTCGAGCTCTAGGCTTGCCGCTAGGGTGACTCTTGGACAGTGGCTAAAAGTTTCTGTGAAGAAAATTTTAAGCTCCCATTCACCCCCCCTCTGGTCGCTTACCCGGTCCTTCACTTTGTTTAGTTCCTACTGTAAGAACTTTTCACCCATCATATCGAATATTTGGACACATATATAAAATTGCATGTAATTTGCGAGAAAGTTTTTTATAATATTATGTTATAGCAAACATGTGTTAATGATGGTTTAATTAGACTTAATTAATTCGTCTCACGGTTTTCTAGATGAAATATATAATTTGTTTTTGTATTAATTTATTTTTAATAGACTAAATAAGCACCGGAATATCCGATGTGACATGCAAAAAATTTTAATAGCCGTCAATTCTTCCCCTCACCTATATGGACAACATGTCAGCAGCATGAATTAAAAACAATATGGGACAATCGTTGCCTAACGGTTCAGATTGGTTAGGATGCTACTTCATTCTCCAACACGAGCTTGAGCAGTATATATATGTGGAAGTATATATATAACTAATATAAGGGTAACATTAGGAACCGTTTTGGGTCGAGATCCTTGAATAGGCGCGATCCCCTTTCCCATTTCCTCTACAGTCAAATCCAGCCAAATCTTGCCATAAGGTTCTCTTTTGGACCCAATTAAACAAAACTCTCTGCATGTATGCAACGATCCCTTTCTTTCAAGGGCTGACAATTTCTCTTTCCCTTGTTCAACCATTCTAGTTGTATGTATCTTGCCCCCCACAATTCAACAGATCTCGTGGCCTGCTTTTCGTAAAAAAGGAAGATCCAGGCACACTGCATCCGCATCAATCTGTGGCTCTCTGTGCTTTCGTTTCTAGGCCATCTATGGATGCGGCATGTGCCGGGCAGTTAGTTCTTCACATGCATCTCACCATTGCAAGCAAGGATAGTTTCACCATATAATCCACTGCTGAGCCACGATAATATAATCTTGTGGTTTGCCGCCGAAAAGCAAAGGTCGTAAACTTCGTGTAGAACTGCAATAATGACCTAATCATATACATTGACGGGTAGATTTGATTTACACGTACTACTATAAATACTGTGCAGTACTATGGGGTACTGTAAAAGCCCCTGATCTCATAATCTCTGAGATCCTAGAAGAACTTGGAGGGCCAGACCCCTCCAAATTCTCGTTGCTCTGCCATGGCACCGAAAGATAACGATGGCACAGGTTAATTGTCGTGGTCCGAGGCCCCCCTGCATATATATACACTATATAATTAACAAGTTCGATCGGTCCGGCACTCGGCGAGCTTTTCAGTTCAGAGAGAGTCCTCGTCGAGAGGATCAGGTCAGGCGAGCTCTGAATAATTCTGCAGGTGCGTGTGGGAATTATGCAGGGAGCAGTTGAGACAGTTGGGCACACAGTAGATCATCATACGGCGGGATACCATAACAACTAAATTTGCTCTGGTTTCTCCAGTTTGGCAAAACATATAGGAATAAAAAACAAAGAAAAGAAAAGACTCGAGTCGCCTGGCTGGAATGTTGGCTGGATCATATGCCGATATGCGCGCGCCACGCCGAGAAAACCAACGTTCACTTCTTCCGTCGTCGTCGCTGCAATAATTTGCAGCCACGAGCAGAGGAGCTCGTCCAGTGCGATTAGACTCCTATTCTAATGCCATTATATTTGCATGCATGATGATTTTCCAAGGAAGGTAGCAGCATCACATGCCATCATCTAGGTTGTGCCATGCATGATAAAAGGGAGAAATACTTTTAATAATATGTGTGATTTTTTTTTTTTTGCGCACTCCAATGAAATTTTTCTAGGAAGATTGCATGGTTATGAGCAATCTCAATGGACTATGGTTCACACAGAAAGAAAGAAAGAAATTAAACCACATGCTCTACCAATGTGTGGGCGATCGACGTGATTAATTATTCTTATCGATTAGCAGTATCAATTTCGCATGATTCTACAACGAAATTGAATTTTTTTTTTTTGGAATAAAATCATTCCAAAACAACTGGAATCATCAGTATCTTTTTTTTATCGGAGAATTATTAAATGTGGATAGCAATGCAAGAGCTACCTTTTCTTAGGACGAAGAGAATGTTACTTTGCAAGTTGCTTACGAATCCCACCAGTTGTTGATACCCCCAATGAGGAGCACGTCACATGCATCGCAATGGATAGAACTCAACCAGCAGCGAGTCCCCCTTTAATTGCAATTCTGTTGGTCGTGCTGTTGCGAGGTTATTATTACTAATCGCTATTAGTACAAAATCAGAATCCAGAGCACTTCTATGATGCTGTTATTGACGTCGTTGCCAAAAGATTTCTGCCTTTTGTAATGTAAAGTTAGTGTAAAAAACCCTCGTCTGCAAGAAGACTACCTGCAGAATCAGATCTCTGAGCTGTTAAGTGTCCTGTGTGATGCATGGCTAGCTGCTGCAGTACACATCTTACCAATAAGAGATGATGAAATGAAACGACCACCACTGAACATGCAAACAAACATGCCGATATCAGACACAGAGTAGTACAGGTTGTTCATGAAGGAAAAAGCAGCAGCTGCAGGAACACCAACCATATGCGTCGGCCTAATCCAGATTGTACTACCGCCGGTTCATAGAAGAAAAGGGACGAGGCCTTTTGCATGCACTTGTAAAGAACTAACAATTTGTTAGTTAATCAACGAACTTAGCAACCACTGCAGTGTCACATCTACCAAATAGCTTGCGTCATTCATCTAGCGAGCACATGCCAAATGCTACTTACAGTACTTAATTGGAGGTTGACATCGATCCGCAGAGAGGTTAACTACTACTTAACCCAACACTGTTGTTACATCATCAACAACAATAACATAAGGAAAAGGCCAGAGCCTCATAAATAACTCATACTTCTAGACTTACAAAGCAAACAATCCTCATATGAAGTAGATAATTAAGTACTCCTTCCGTCCCTAAAAAAGAGTCATTCTCGCTTCTCAAAAAGTCAACAGGTTTAAACTTTGACCAAATATATATAATAAAATATTAATATTTATGTTACATAATTAGTATTATTAGATAGATCTTTGAATATACTTTTATAATAAAATTATTTAGAGATAAAAATATTGCACATATTTTATATAAACTCAGTCAAAGTTGAGAAAGTTTGATCAGCACGCATCCCATAGCGACTCTTTTTATGGGACGGAGTAGTATATTATATCAGAAATCTGCCTGCAGGACACTAAAAAAAGTGTGGTGGTCTCAAATACAGTTATGGCCTATTTGTTCTTTGTTTGAGCTGCAGTTTTTAGGCATTTGGCTTCTGATTGTTGGATTTTTCCTATTAGCTTATGTAATAAATTTTTAGCTTGTCAACACACCAAAAGTTAGAGAAGGTCCTCTCGACCAATATGCTTTTCATTTCTGCAGAAGCTAGCTTCCTAGTTTTTTTTCTCAACAGTTGGATGCTTGTTTCAGCTTCTGTCTGGCAGAGCAAAAATCTGAAACAAACAAGCCCTTACTCTTCGATTGCGCCCCATATGCCATAATGTACACTCCTAAAATGCGATTTTAATTTGGCTCTAACACCTCACATTATAGCATGGTGATAACATCATATTGAGCAACTTGTTCTCTTGGTGATGCAGTGAGCCACGGACCCTCGCGTCGTCCTCCGGGGGCGACTCGAGGGGTCCCTCCCCCGCCGCCCCACAGCCCACCTCCCCGCCGTCTCCGGCAGCCGCTGCCGCGCCTCCTCCTCGCCGGCGGCGGCGGCCAGCAGGGGCTCCCTTGCTTCCTCCCCGCGCTCTCTCTCGCGTCCTCTTCTTCCTCCCTCTTCTCTCCTCCACTTCTCCACCTTGTCCCCTTCAACTCCGGCGCTGGCGGCCGGATCTGTGTTCCCCTGGCCGGTCCTCCGCGGCCGGGCCGGGTGGCTTCGTGGCCGGGCGGTGGTGGCGCCGGCCGGCGGCGCCCCTAGGGTTTCGCGCCTGCAACCTAGCTCGGGCGCCGGCGGCCGCGTTGGCCGGCCCCGGGCTCCCTGTAGCCGAATCCGGGCTCCCCGCGGCCGGATCCGGGCTCCCAACGGCCGGATCTGGGGGTTCCGACTGCAGCCTCGTTCCGGCGCACGGCTCCCAAGCGGGCCAGGCTGCACGCGGAGCGGCCTGCGCAGGGCACGGGGGCTCGGGCGACGCCGCTCGCGCGCGGCCAGCTGCCGCTCAGCCTGGGCATTCGGTTAACCGAAACCGATCGGTTCGGTTCTTCAGTTCTGGACACAAATTCGGTTCCCCAGAAATAGGAACCGATCGGTTCTTCGGTAATCTTGGAACCGAGCAAAATCGGTTTCGGTTAGTTCGGTTCGGTTTCGGTTCTAACCGAACTAACCGAAAATTTACCCAAATAGCAAAAAAATAATAGAAAAATAGGCAAAAAAAATTTAAAAAAAAACACAAAGCCGAAATTTTAAAAAGTGTGATTGTGAGGCTATGTGGGAGGTGTTATCCACTTTTTATATCTAGGATTAAGGTAGTATTATGCCTAGATTATGAGGTTTATAGGACTTGTTTATGAAATTCGGTTCTGTTCGGTTATTTTGGTTAACCGAGGTAGAGAACCGAATTGACCTGCTAAAATTCGGTTCCTGAGAAGTGAGAACCGAATATGGAACCGAATTTTTCGGTTTCGGTTATTTCGGTTTCGGTTCCGGTTATTTCGGTTCGGTTCTCGGTTCTCGGTTATTTTTGCCCAGGGTGAGCTGCCGCCACCGTGCGGGGCTCGTTGCAGGCTAACGTGATGGCGCGGATGCGAAGCTTTGCCCGCGGCTGGCTCTGGTGCTTGTGTGCCAGCTTGCTACTCCGTGCTCGGTTCTTGCCTGCCTTGGTGGTATGGTGGTTGCTGTGGTTCGTTGTCGTTCTCCGGAGGACATGATAAAGCTGGGTGAAAACCTAGCCCGGCTCGTCCGGGCTGGCGGCGGTGGCGCAGTGTGCGTCATATTCCTTCTTGGAGGCGTCGTCGAAGCTCGTGTCCGTCCGGGTAGGCTGGGTCGTGTCTGACTCTGTGTGTACCAACGTTGTTGGCGTCTGTGGACGTCAAGACCCTTCTTGAAGGCTACGTTGGAGCACTACCGCAGCCTGCCACTTGCCACCTTCGCCGGTGATATGTCTGTCTCTGCTTCATCTCCTCGTCGCTTTGGGTTGGCCAGTTTGGGTGTTGGACAGCCGCACCTTTCGCAGTGGCTACCTGGCCACTGGCGGTTTGACGTTCCCTTCGCAGTGGCTTCCTAGTCATTGGCGGTTGCCTCGCGGCTACCTGGTCGCTGGAGGTCTACCTCGCGACTTCCTGGTCGCTGGAGGTTCGTGTACGACGTCTCCTTCGCAGTGTCTACCTGAGCTGGCGGTTTCACCTCACGACACTACCTGGTCGCTTGAGGCTCTGGTGGATGCTTTGCCACCGCGGCTTGACCCCATCGATTGGTGACCTTTGCGCGGATGTATCTCTTGTTGCAGGCATATTTTAGTTGGTTGGTTGCTTGGTGTCGGAGGTGGTGACCTTCCTCTCATGTTTTATTGTTGTCTGTCTGTGTCGGAATTTCGTCGGTAATCTTTGGGATTACTAGCGGATCTCTTGTATCAACTATGTGTAGGTCTATTGACCATTCTCCTCTGCTTAATGAAAAACAGGCTATATCCCCGATCTCGAAAAAAAGCAACTTGTTCTCTTTGCGACAAAATCATGCACATCTATTCACATAATTTACTAGGCACATTTTTAAAAACTGATGAATTCTCTTGACGTCATGCATGTATGCAGATTGTGCCATTATATATGTGTATCGACAAGTAGTATATACCGGAAAAAAATAAAAAGTAAAAAAGTAAAATATAAAGGCTTCTTGGTGGCCATAAAGGAGTAGGAGCTAACAATAAAGTAACTCCTTTGATCAACAAACTTAGTTATATATATAATAATTCATCACGTCGATCGACCATCTATCATCATCAGGCCGCCATCTTCCTTGGCCTAACATGCAATGCAATGCAATGCAAGAGCAAGCAGCAAGGCACAGCGATATGTGCGTGCATAATGGAAATGGCAGAGAGCCCAGAGAGGGGGCAGTGCACATGCGGAACACTTGGCATGCGGGGCAACGCTGTGGTTGGGCATGCGTGAAACTGTTGGAGGATGGTTTTGTTGTGGACAGCCATATGGGGGACAGGAGAGGACCTAGCAATTAGCAACGTCCGGCCTCCTCTATCCATCTGCTGCATGCATATGCATGCATCGAGTATATCTATCTGCATACAGTATATTGCATTGGTCACTTGATCGTGATCCATAGGTCAACCCAACCAAAATGCATAGGACTGGAATATAGTACTAGTACTACTAGTAGTAGTACTCATGTGAAGGATACATGCATGAACATTCCAATTATCCACTAGAATATGTGAAAGTTGCCAATTAACTAATCTTGAGCTTAGAATTGACAGCGATTATTCTCAAAGATTGCATTGGTCCTACTCCTAGACAGACATTAGCCGCATCAAGCGACCTCGATCTGGACCACCAGTTAAAGAACAACGACGATGCGCGCTGGTTAATTAATCATTCGTTTTTCTAACGACAATGGCCGATGCCACTAACTAACTACTAACCCTAGGCTCTCTATCAAATCGAGCTGGCAGTGGATACTATGTACCGGTCAGCCACTGCATGCATTTTTTTTAAAAAAAATTCCCAGCTAGAGCCTAGCTTGCTATATGCTATAGCTTAGGCGATGCATGCATGCTTATTGTTGGAGTACGTACTCCGCATATATATACAGTAATGCGCTAGCTATAGCCATAGCTGCACATCTTTAGGCCTAGCTAATAACGTGCTCTCCATAGTCCATGCTTGGGTGTATGTATAGTATATGTCACAGAATGGAGTTCACCGGGTCGCGTAATTTGGCGAAGGATGGTTGTCTTATCCGAACCTGGCAGATCCATCCCTACTCGTGTACAGTAGCTCATATATATGACGAGTCTGGACCTCACCTCGCTCGATCGATCACCTTATTAGCGAGCGCGCATCATGAAGCAGCCTTATGCGCCCTCAGTGTCCTTATCCACGGCGGTGCTAGCTAGCAGTAGCATCTAGGTCATGATCGATCCAGAATGGCCAAGCATCCCATACCAAGCAACGGTGGTGGTGGTCCCCCGGCCTACCATTCCTCCATCGATCGCCCATCCCATATGGCCATATGATGGTCGTTCGTCTATCCCAGCAGAAACATTCTGCGGTCACTACACTATTTCATCATGGATCGACCAGTCGAGCAATGAGCGCTGTCACGTTGTTGGCTTGTTGCGCCGTTGCCTTTGCCCGGGGCGGCGGGGCGCATGCCATGTGACGATGTGATGGACCCCGGAGGCAGAGGAACACACACACACCTACGCATGTGTTCATGACCATCCATCCATGGAAATAAACGGCTTATGAATAAATGTGAGTAGGCCACGACGTACGTACTAACGATGCATGGCCCTGCATGCCAATATAATGCTTGCCTAATAGATGAACCTGACGCGAATGCTGAATGCATGCGTCTCGTCGTCGTCTTAGGTGTTGTTTAGTTTTGGAAAATATTTAGGAAATACACTCTAACACTTCCGTTGTTATTTAGGAAACTTTGTCCAAACATGGAAAAACTAGGCTCAAAAGATTCGTCTCGACATGCACGTACTAAATGTACAATTAGTTATTTTTTTACCTATATTTAATATTCCATGCATACAACTAAAGATTAATATTATGGAAAATCTAGAAATATTTGGGAGAAGTCGGGAAAACTAAACAAGGCCTTATTACCTGTCTGGCTGCTGGCTGCTGGCCAAGACGAAGGCAGCACAGTTAAACTAGCGCCTGTATGTAGCACGGCCGCAGGCTGCATGGGCCTCGTTGCTCTGCTTGTTGTACACAGTCGTCGTCGTCCCCTCCCCTGTTCGTTCGCGGCGTGCAGCGCGGTAGTAGTGACGCGAGGCCGCGAGGGCACTGTAGTAATTAAAGTTGGTGGAACAGTGAGCCGTGCGTGTCAGTCTCGCAAGGCACTGCACTGCTTGCCTTAAACAGCCTTCAACCAGCCTAGCAAGGATGCATGTAGGAGTACTGGAGTAGTATGTAATGCACTAATGCAGCAGCAGCAGCAGCAACTGTCCTAGCGATAGTGTAGTAGATTAGTGTGTGGCCAGAAAGAAAAGATTCCAGTGAACGCGCGGGATCGGACGAAGCAAGTGTCCAAATCAGTGGTCTAGTTTTGCTGACTTGTTGTTACCCTCCCAGCTCGGATTAGCAACGAGCACGTACTGGTATTACTCCTATAATAGCCCGCAGCTGGGCAGGACCGAGAGGAGATCCGATTCTGTACAAGTGTGCACTCCTCCCTCTGCCAATGCTGCTGGAGTGAGCATGCTGGTGCTGGATCTCTCTCTCTGCATCATGCTCTGACTCCACGGGTGGCCTGGCCTCACGCATCATGGCTGGCAGGTGGGCCCAATCCAGCCGCAGGGTTGGACCGCCAGCCTGGCCACTCCGCTCCGCTGCCCGTCAGCTGGGATTTTGGATCTCCTCCTCCATCTACGCCGACCCCCGAGCTGAGCTCCATGTCGGCTGACGTCCGCCCGTGCCCCGTGCCGGCGTGCCGGCGTGCCGTGACCTCTCCGGAATTTGAATCCTGGCGCCCGTGCGTGCCCTGACCGGATCCGCTGCCGCTGCCGCCACCCGCCAGCACCGCACCAGCTGCAAGCAACCCCAACCGAGGGCGCGCGGCGGGGTCCGCATGCATGTGCCACTTGCCAGCCACGCACTCATGCAGCCGCCATGGATGCCATCACGTGCATGCGACGCCTTCGCTCATCTCCTGACTCCTGCGGCCAGTAGGCGACTAGGCGTACGTCACTCCACGTAAACTTCTTCTTAGCTGGATCTTTTGGAAACGGCGCCAATTATCCATCCAGCAACAGCAACCGCCGAGTGGGAGAAAATGTAAGGCTATCCGCACTGGTCGTACGCTAAATTTATCCTCTAAAAAGAATATTTCATCCTGATCATTCCTCTATACTACTTTCTCCTGCACTCATTCATCCTCTATATCTCATACTCTATATCAACTACTAATAATAGGGGCCCACATGTTTATAAATAAATTTATCTAAATATATCTATGTGATCTTGTTTTGAAGGATTTATTGAAACGAATTTAATGGTGTAATCGGAATTGAATTTAGTATTTTGGTTTGTGAGTTATAACATTTTTTAGTTTGTTGAAATAGTAGGACCCACCTGATATTCTTTTTTATCTCTCACTTCTTCCGCGTGTCAAGTTGTAGCGGATGGCCGCTGGCTCGTCAAATTTGGCGTACCCAACTTGCATACAGTTCAATATACAGGATCCATTGCAGCTCTAGCTTCCCGTATACGCTCCTGCAGTGCGCTTTACCGTCTTGCAGTGCAGATAGCCTAACAGATGATCGAGGAGGTGCAGCGATGATGATTGCTGGCCCGTAGTATATCCAACTAACATCTCCCTATCATGCGCCCGAGGAGTATCCAATATATAGGTGTACATACAAATATGGGCACCATACTCCTACTGTTTTCTAATATAGAGCTACTACTGTACACCGCAGCGCCAGCACAAACGACCCTCTCGATTCCGTGGCATGGGCGCATGGCACTTTCAACAAGTCGTTGCCTGCACTGCTAATCGCCCAGAGGCCAGAGCAAGACAAGAATGTCATGGGTGTACGAAAGGTGTCCAAGCACCAAACGCCCGCCCAGCAGAAGAAATAGGAGCCCAAACAATATACTGTGCATGCCCAAAACAAAGGGAGGAAGTGCATGCAGCAGCGAATACAAGAGCGCGGGGCCCCATCTCATGTCACGCCTGACAGGTGACAGGTCCCGGTCCTGGTCGCGGGGTCCGGCCGCCAACCGCCGCGCGCGATCTCGCCCAATCATGGTCGCCAACGATGCATGCCTGCTTGCCGCGGCCGCCGGCGCTCCGTCCATGTGTGGCCGCGCCCGCCGCCCGCGCCTACAACAACTACAACGCCCGGCCGCGCGCGGGTGCGACGGCGCCGAATCATCGCCGGTAGCCAAAACCGGTCCACGACATGGCCCGTTGGTTTGCCAAGGGCCCAAGGCTGGCACTGCACTGCACTGCACGAGAGCGTCGGCCTTTGCTTTGCGTCGCTTTGGCGCCACCTTTTACCTCGCTGTTGCTTCGGCATCTGCTGCTCCCATCTGATCTGGTTTGTTTTTGGGATGGCTTTCCTTTCTGCAAAAGGAAGGGGGATGGATGTGTCGACTGGATATTGGATAGGGTAGTTGAGCAGCTGCCGCTAGTACAACTAGATCGATTGGTAATGGATGGTGCATCACGGTCTCTTTTCGAGGGGCAGCCGGGCAGGACGTCCGGCAGGGCACGTTGTTGTCATTACCGCGCCGCTGTGGCAGTGCCAGTGCGGGCAGTCGTGGTGTTGCTCCTTAATCCTACTCCCGCCAATCAGTGTGGCACCGTCCGTACTGGGGACTCGCTAAAAAAAACTTTCATCACCTGCACTCCTGCAGTTGCCAAAAAATGAAAATGATCAGGCAGTGAGGGAGGAGGCTAGCTTTTTACAACGTGAGGACTGAGGAGCGAGCGGGCAACTTTTTCAGGAACGCGACGAGGACGACGAGGCTCGCTCTTGTTTTTTTAATCCTATACTAACTACTGACAATCTTTACGCACGGAACTCCACGCCTGTGCTTCCTCCCGGGGTGGATGAGTGATGACGCAACGCGGGGGCACGTGTCGCGATCCCGGGCCGGGTCCGGGTCCAGTTGCGCAAGCATCGCAGCCGGAAACGCTGCACAACCCACAACGCTGCGCTGCAACTCGAAGCCACAAAAAAAATCCGTTGTAGTACTCCAGGCAGTGGCGAACTTTTTTTATTAATAACCCAATTAAATAAAAAATTTTAGAAACAACACTGTCCATTTTTTTTTTTTGCAAAACTAACCCTTTTGCCGCATGCATGGCGGCGTGGCAAAAGCGCCACCGTGGCACCGCCCGGCCACGCAGGCCCGCGTGGGCCCCACTCGTCAGTTTGCCGCGCCAGGCGGCCTGGTGCGACCAACGGCTTTGCCGCGCCAGGTGGGTTGGCGCGGCAAAGCCGATCTAGATCTGGCCGCCACGGGCGGCCAGCAGCAGCCTCCTCTTCATTCCTCTCTTCTCCTCCCAAACCAATTCAATCCAATCCATTCCATTTCATCCCTCCTCTCTTCATCTCCCTCAATCGAACTCATTCTCTCTGCACTAGAGGTATTTTGATCCATATTGTTGTTCTTTATCCATATTTGCAATGTAGGATTAAACCATATTTTGGTAAGTTAGGGTTTGTAGACAATATTTATTTTGAAAATGTCGTGACGTTAGTTGTTAATTAATGATGGATTTGTTCATGTATTAGACTTTTTGTATCTGTTTTGCTTAATATTTTGTTCAATTTGTGTACATTTTTTGTGTAATATTTGTTACGTCATTACGTAGATTTATAATTAATCATGAACGTATGTGTAGCGTTGACATATTTTTTATTGTTAGCATGCCGCGGCGTGGCAAAGCTAGTAAGGCAAAGTAAGATCGGTACATTGTTGATTTATTTGTCTGTTTTAATGAAGTAATTTTGTGTTATGTTCATTTGTTATTGCGTTGATGATTGTAGGCAGCCTCTCACGGGCAATGCCTATGCCCGTTTGCCATTGCCTAGCGGTGTTCCGGTGCCCATGTGCTACTGTGGCGATGATTGTAAGGTCGCAATATCTGATGAGGAGCACACATACGGTCAGAGGTATTGGATGTGTGAGAATTATGCCTTTGACCCTACACCTAAACAGATCCGTATTGGACTGATGGTGAGAAGCTGATGGCTTGTTCTATACATGAATGACAAATCATTTATATTTTATTACCTAATTGACTTAGTCGTATTTTGCAGGAGCCTCCACCACTATGTGACTTCGAGCAGTGGATCGACACTGAGATGAAGCCGGAGGACAAGGAGCACGTAGAGAGGATGAAAAAGTGGGCTTCGGAGGACAAGGAGCGTTTGGAGAAGAGACGCAAAGAAGAGGCAGCACAAAAGCAACATGAGGGATGCAACTAAGCGTAGGAGGGAGAGGGAGAAGAGGCTTGAGCGTGTGCGTCGTGCCAAGGCTGCCCTGGAGCAGGATCCAGATGCTGTGAGGAAGGGAAAGTGGCCTCGTTGCACTCAGTAGTGTGGTAGGTTAAGTAGTCATTATTGAGTAATGAACATTGTTGTCATTTGGTGGACTTGTTAGTGTATTGTACTGTTGGTTTGTACTTCGGTGTACCGTTTATTTCGGATCCTCGATTATGTAGTCTTGAACTGCACTTTGTTTGACTTTTTCATATGTTGTTGGATTGTTTGCGGTAGTTCATGTGTTATCGATTTATTCTGGGATAAAGTACGAGAAATAGAATAGAGCAAACAAGTACACGAACAACAAACTAGTACATGGCATGTGAGGACCTCTTACCGTAACTTGGTTAAAAGGTCCTAGACTAATCCTAACATGCCTTAGGTAATTGATAGGCACAACACAACACACACATAGTGGTCTAAGTAGTCTAGAAGCCGTCCCACATAGCAAACTGAGTAGACCCTTCTCCGTAATAGCCTTCCATTGCGGGTGGTGGTGGTGGTGGCGGTGGTGGCGGCGGTGGTGGAGGCCCCTTGTTCTTGTGATGCGGGCAGTTGCAATATGGATCAAGGCATATTGCTTCATCTGAACCGTCTGCTTCGCTGTCGTCGTCATCATAGTCCTTGAGCATGCTTTTAACTTCTCTTTCAAGATCGTCGATACGACGCTGCAGATAATAGATGTATTCCTGATGCGGCCATATTGGAGGAGGATCCACCCATTTAGTGAAGCCGCAGTTTTCTTCGAAAATAGAAGACTGACATTCACAAAATGACTAAGTATTAGCAAACATGAGAGGCATAGCAACAACAATTAAATAAAGTTACCCATGCTCGCGGGCATTTGAAGAAACGTCGTCCTGCCTCCAAGTCGTCGTGGAGCATCTGCACCAAACAGTCCTCACCATGGCGGCATTTTGGCCAGTCCTCTAAGCGGTTATCGTATCCCCTAAGAGGACGGTCCCGGCTGAAATCCTTTTTGCTCTCAATGGGAAACTCATATAGTGCCTCTAAGAAGGAATCAGGACCGAGAGAGCCCTCCCACACAATGGGAGGTCCCTTCCTCCCACCCTTTTTTCTCCCGCCTTTGGACGAACCTCCAGACATCTCTACTACGAACCTCGCAAGCTCTGCTGAAGTTGTTGAATATTCAAGGCGTTGAAGGGTTTATATAGGCCGAGCCCTGGTTTTGAACTTGTGAATTATCTCAGCTGCATTGTGAGTGTGTAGTTATTGCAACTGAAAAGGCTATTCGCTGAAAAATCTAATCACTGAAAAGCCTATCTACTGAAAAGCCTATCTACTGAAAAGCCTATGTACTGAAAAGCCTATATACTGAAAAGTATGGAAATCAAAATTGCAGAGCACTTATGAGGACAGGACACCACACTGAAAAGGCTGTGCAACAAGATGCCAGCTTTTGCCGCGCCAACCCTGGGGCGCGGCTGATGCTTTTGCCGCGCCAGGCGGGATGGCGCGGCCAATGCATTTGCCGTGCCACCCCGCCTGGCGCGGCAAAAGCATCAGCCGCGCCCCCAGGGTTGGCGCGGCAACACAAACAATAGTGTTTGATCGAATGTGTTGTCTCTGTTTGATCGAATGTGTTTTTTCAGTTTTTCCTGTCTTTTTCCGCAAAAGCAATAACAAGGAACCAAACATTGACACAATTTGAATAAATGAAAACGTAATAGCGGTCATAAAAAAACAAAGTGGCTCAGGCTCCACGAAGTACATAATAGGGTTCTCAAACAAGTTATCTAACAAATACATCACCTATCCATATAGTCTAACACTAAGCCTAGCTAGGTGTGTACGGCTGACGAGGCCGCCTCCGACGCTTCGGCTGCGACAGGTCCATGTTCGGCGTGAACGTGGCGTCTGTGCGGTCTCGGGCGCGTGGCTGCCGGCGTGGTGACCCTTGCGTCTGACTAGGTCCCTGCAACATTCAAAATAAATGTTAGCAAACAACTTAAATATATCTGACGAACTTAAATGTATAACGGTCAACTTATGTACCTGCACGTCCTCCTGAGTAGGTAGTGGAGCTCCACCTAGCTGTGAGTATCCCAGCTCCTGTGCTGCGCCCTGCTCTGGCCAATGCTGCCAGCCAGGGCCGGTGTAGTAGCCACTAGGGTAGTCGTAAGCACCAGGTACCTGCCACGCCGTGTCGTCCAGGCCACCTCTGGAGGAGGACCCTCCAGCGTAGTGCGAGCTATGGCCGAGGGCCATGTAGCCTGCACTAGCCGTGTAGGGTGGTGTCGTGCGCTCGACGTACTGCTCCTCGTCCTCCTCCTCCCCCTCCTCCTCGGGCTGCTCCTCTGCAGTGGGGCCCTTTCCGCGTGGATCCGCAGAAGTGCCTCCCCCGGGCGTCGGACGACGCTGCTGCTGCTGGGACAGTGTCGGACACCAAAGGGCTCGAAGCCTGAGGAAGGATAGGTGGGGCCCACGCTGTGTCCATGCACCCAAGCTTCTGAGCAAGCTTCCTGCAGCCCTTCCTGATTTTCTGCAAATAAGAAAATAATAATAATATATATTAGTACAGTTTATGACTTCTTAAGATTTACAAGTGCGGTTCGAATGTGTTATGATACCTACAGAAAAGCCTGTACTGGGCCGTGGTCCCCAGTAGAGCTGGTGTGGTGTATAAGCTACGCTGCCTCGTCGGAGTACCGAGACAGCTGCGACGCCTGCCGACACAAGACCAGGGGGTAAGTGCACCAAGTACAGAAACACAAACAATAGTTGAAGGGCATGATATATTACCACGTAGCTTTGTAGAGGGGCTCTGTCAGGCTGAGTCGATGCCCTAGTGGTAGCATCGTACGGGTCCTCGTCGTCGTCCGACTCGTCCTCAGCGGTGGCCTCGTAGTACGGTGGCTTAATGTGCAACCTGGTGCTCCGGTGCATGTGACGGAACGACCCCAATCCCATGGCCCACGTGTCCCTGTCAACCTCTGACAGCCGAACCCATGTTCCATGTGATTAAGACCTGTTCGCCACCGGGCTACATCAGTGCCCAATGTCCGCAGGATCATCTCACAATTCGGTTACAGCATTGCATACTTTTACAAATAACATCGGAATAAAGAGCGGAAGACTTAAATAACATTAGTTTTACAAAACAGGGTTCCAAATAGAAATTAAGGTGCAGTTATTACAAACCAAGTTCTGATAATAGAAATAGACATAGGCAACATAGTGGAGAACAACAAAGATACTTATAATCACCCAGCCCGAGGGTGTACAACTATTCTTCGGCCTCATCGGCCTCTTCCTGGACGATGGTCACGCAGCAGGGTGCAAGACACATCGGGGACTTTGTCATACCTGCAGCATGGGTAACAAACCCTGAGTACTGGGGTACTCAACAAGACTTACCCGACTAAAGAAAAGGGAGAAGACTCAGGAATGAGAGACTTAGGGTAGTCAAGGTAAGGCTTAAGCAAGATCAAGTATTTTGCAGAAAAGCTTTTTTTGTAAACCTTATTTTATTTTGAAAGATTCAGTATTCCTCAATTCTTCATCGTTCATGATTCATTTTACATTTCAAAACATTCCTAGTTTAGAACCACTCTCCGTTGACAGTCAGTGGACCAAGTCTCCATAACCGAGGAGCAACGTTAATCCGGATAAATAATACTCAGCTGAGGATCCCTATCCACACTGCATATGTAGCACCCAAGCTTGCATATGCCAACTCGTCTACCACGATTCCTCCAAGATTGGACCCGGTCCTACGCCACCCGGAAGTACAGTACACCACTCCTTTCTAGGTACGACGACCACGTGGGTACATGCTACTTCCGCCATCTCTCCACTCCCAGTGCGCGGTTGTCGGTTCCAATCAAGGATTTCTCGGAGCCAGAGCTTTCCGAAGTATGTGAATAGTTACAAGTCTTGACCAGCAGGCCCCCATACGGATGGTCCCTAATTTTCCAGCCAGAACTATACCTTGGTCATATCTCACCCAAGCGTAATAGTCCTGTCAGTTTTTCAACCCTGTCCCGGTCGGTGTCAACTGTTGAGTCCCGGACTACAACATGACGGCACCGTACGCTCGGACAACCTCTCCTCGCTATTGACTAGGTACGGATCAGATACCTAGCCAACAGCCGGGGAGTAAGACCAAATTCCCATAAACATTCCTTAAGTGATCACACTTTTAAAATTGGCATTTTATTGCAAAGTCTAATTCAATAAGCATTGCTAAGCTCTTTTTTTCAAATACTTTTGAAAAGCAGGTATCGGGTGTATCAGTGGTCAAGGTGGATAGTGCATCAATTAGGATAGCACACAACTCCTATAAACCTAATGCAATAATTTAACTCAAAAGCATTTAAGGAAAATCATTTTATAAATTCAAGGAAAGGGTTAAATGCACCGGGGCTTGCCTTGAAGAGCAAAGAGGGCAGGCTCGAAGGCGGCGGAGCAGTTGTCGGAACTCGGGGTAGCCTCAGGGACAGGTTCGTCGGCGGCTGCCTCGATCTTGACTCCTTCTTCGGTGACTATACGAATGCAATGATGCATGCACATGAGTATGCTATCATGAACAATGCAAAACAGGGCATACAACATGAACCCTAATCACGTTTTCTATTTTCCTTAATTATTTAAAAAGGTCATTTTCTGAAGTTGCTCCAAAAATTACCAAATTAATCACATAAGTTCATTATGGTGTAGTTAGATGGCAAAACAAATTTCAAAATTTTTGGAGGTCATTAAGGTGCTCAAATAATTCCAGACATTAATTAACAAAAGGCACTATTTAACAATTAAAGATAAATGCTCAACAATCAACTTGTTCTAAAAGACTTTAAAATTTCACCAGAGACTAAACATGGCATAGGAAGCTCACAAAAATTTATCTCATGATTTTTGGAGTTATAAATAATTTTCTAAAAATCCAAAACTATCCATTTATTAATTAAAAGAGGGATTTTACATTTTTAAATTCTTGCAGAAAAGTCCAGTTTCATATTTTTATAAAATACTACACAGTGCAAGGAGCATACCATAATTTTATCAGGATTTAAGGAACAACAGATTAATTCACACAAAAAAGAGAAAACAGAACACTATTCACATCTTTCAGAAAAAGAAAAGAGCGTTGTGCTCCTTCTATGAAGGGCTCGGCGAATCGCGCGGGGTTCGGGCGAATCGCGCGGGGCTCGGGCGAAATGGGCTCGGGCGAGACGGAAAGCGACTGCTTTGTCCGAGGCCTGGCCCGGAGGCTCGGGCGAAGCGGAGAGCATGCGCTCGCCGAGGCTTGGCTCGGGCGAAGCGGACTCGGGCGAGACGGAAGGCTCGGGCGAGACGGAAAGCAAGCGTCCGTCCGAGGCCTGACTGGGAGGCTCGGGCGAAACGGAGTGGAAGCAGAGACCGGAGGCTTCGGCTGCTTACCACGGGTCGGAGGCAGGGCTCGAGGGTGTGGCTCGGGAACGTGCTCGAGGGTGAGGCTCGAGGCTGAGGCTCGACACGTGCTCGAGGGTGAGGCTCGAGGCTGAGGCTCGACACGTGCTCGAGGGTGAGGCTCGAGGAAGGAGACGACCGCGGCGGCACTCTGGCGAGTTGGCGATCCTGCGCAACACACGAGACCGCAAGGGCCTGGTTAGAGTCGCGCGGAGCCGAGGAAGCTGACACAGGGGTCAGGGGAAGATGATCGTGGCCGGAGAGGGAGTATTTGACGAACCCGAGTTCACCGGGTTTCCGCCGGAGATGGGAACGGCGAGCTACGCCGGGCGATAGGAGGCGGGGGAGGTGAAATTGAGGGGTGGGAAAGCTTCACGAGCTCAAGGCGGAGCTTTTGGGCTAGGTGGTTGAGCGGCGGGAGCTTCGGAGTGGTCTGGCCACGGCGACGGGGTTGAGTGCGGAGCTCCGGCTCCGGCGGGCCTTTTATAGCCGCGGCCAGGGGACGGTAGAGAGCACGGGATGGTGTGGATGAGCTCGGACGAGGCGTGCGCACTCGATTGCGAGCCGGCGGGAAGGACGGCGTGCGCGCAGGGGCCGGGTATGCGTTCGCCGGCGACGGCCACGCGGCGGCGTCGTGCTGGGAGCAGTGGGGGACGGGGCGGAGGTCAACTGGCGCGCGTGCGGGGGCGGCATGATGGCGTGGGCGCAGGCGACAAGTCGGGGGCGGGCGTGCGGCTGCCAGGCGTGCGGCGTGCGCAGCGCCGGCGCGCGGCCATGGCCGGGCCCCCCCTCTACGGTGAGGAAGATGAACAGGGCTATGCCCTAGGGTTTGACTTTTGGCTGATCTCTGTATTTTGCAAATTACTTCCAAAACTTGAACTGAGCAGCAAAAACTCAAAACACCAAAGTTGTTCAGAAAAAAGAGATCTACAACTTTGTCAAAAAGAATATTTTCAAAATCCAAATAGTTTTTGGACCACATTTGAAAACAGAAAAGGGAACACTTTTGGGATTTGAATAAATTCAAAATTACTTTTGATTTTACACTGAAAGTTGGAAATCTGCAAATATGAAAGTTGTTCCTTTTATCAAAACCTATAACTTTTCTAATATACCCTTTTTCTGAAACTCAATAGTTTTTAAATAAATTTTGAAAACTGAAAAGGGGACAAAAACTGGAATTTGAATGAATTTGGATTTACTTCAAACTTTGTACAGAAACTTGAAAATTTGTAAATACCAAAGTTGTTTCTCTTGGCCAGATCTACAACTTTGCTTTTTGGACCAACCTCAAATTTTGAATAATTTTTGAATTACAAAAAGAGGGATAAAATCCAGGGTTTGGAAATCAGGGTTTTGCAAAGGGATTTGAAATCTGATTTTGGTTTTTGAACTTTGGCCAACACAACAAAACTTCAAGACATCCAACTGAACAAGAATTACACAAAGCTAGGCACAGAGGTGAAATTACCATTTTTGCCCTTATAGGAAGATTTGGGCTTTTAGGGTTTTTGAAAAGAGATTGCTACACAAGTACTAAAGCAAACATAAATGCAAGGCAAGGATGATTAATGACTAATGATGATGACATGTCAGGTTAATTACAGTTAAACACCAGAGGTGTTACAGTGCAGCCACTGTAGGTACTGGTCGAAGACGCCCTGGTCGTACGGCTCGCCGTCGTCAACGTCCTGCTGGTACCTGTTTGTCCAACTCAGGACATGATCGGCGTGCTCCGCGCGCCAATCAATAGGATTCTTCCGTCTGCTTTGGCGCTTCACCCTGCATTGCAAAGGAAACCCATCTGTTAGAGCATAAGATAGAATTTACTAGAGTAATTGAACAACACTGTGGAGGATACTTACTTGTGCAACCTCTGATCCGTGCTAATCAGAGGTGGAGGAAACTCCTGTCGTAGGCCGAACTGACGCATCACCCTGATGGGCAAGTGCATCTCGACCACGTAGAAGCAGATAAGAGGGATGGTGCAACGCCAATCTACACGGTCCAGCTCCGTGGCGGGGTCGAACACGTTGTCGTACAGGTCCCAGGGGTCCCAACTGACCTGTTTGTAATGAACAAACATAGTTAGTCAGGTTCCTTTTTCAATATAAAAAATTGAACTCATTCCGGAATTACCTGGTGCTGTGTCAGGACGTCCAGCAAGTCCGTGTACAGGTGGTAGCGGCGCTGGGGGTTGCCTCTAACTGCCTCTGCCGTGGAACAGACAAACAGAGCAGTGGGTCGGGTGTCCAGGTGCCTCCACACCTGCATTCCAATTTGAATCAGTTAAATGACTGTAAATTTGTAAAAGCACACACACGCAAGAGATATGTACTTACCGCGTCCTCTCGTACACGGGGACGACCCACAGGCAGCCGCTGCCAGGCCCAAACCTGGAGCAGGGGCAGGCACCCTCCCAAGCTAGAGGAGGCCTGCATCCGCCGGCACCCCTCGCACAGCTGTCTGTACAGCCATGCTAGAACTGCGCTCCCCCAGCTGTAGCCGGCGATGTTCTCCCACGGCTGTGCGAGGATGGGGACGAACATCCAGCTGATCGTGTTCCCCGATGAGTCGGGAAACAGGAACGCCCCAATAAAGTGCCACAGCCACACTCTGGCATACCTCTCGACTACCTGTGGGTCAGCGTTGGGGGGGCAATACGAAAAGTGCTCGGTGATCCACGACGAAGGCACCCCAGTAGTCTTCCTGTTTGTTTTAAAAAAGTAAAAGTTAGGAAATGATAGTAGCAATCGTATGCAACTAAATTAGAAAAAAATAGCTTACTTGTTCCTCTTAGCGTCTGCGTCGTCGGGGGGCCTACGGCCACAGAACTGGTGGACGGTGTCCATCCACGTGTCGGTGTCAAGAATCCCCGTCACGGGGAGGCCGCCCAGGCGTAGACCAAAAATCTTGGCCACGTCCTGTAACGTCACGCTCATCTCCCCACAGGCTAGGTGGAAGGTGTGCGTCTCGGGACGCCACCTGTCCGCCAGCGCGGTGAGGAGCGCGGGGTTGAGCTGCAACACCACGTCGTTGGCAACGCGGGCTAGCACCAAGAAGCCCGCGCGCCGTAGGAAGGGTGCGTAGCGCTCGTCCCACCGGTGCCATAGGTGGGTGCGCGGCCTCAGCAACGACAACCTCTCCGGAGGGGCGTAGTCGGTGAGCCTGTGCGCCCGGTGCTCGCCGTCGTAGAACGGCTCAAGGAGAGGGTACGCCGGAGGGTTCGCCATCCTGTTTAAACAAAACATGGTAACAGGTTAGTACAACGTCAAAAATAATAAAGCATTAAAACAAATGAAAGACATATATACAATAATAGCAAAAGCATTCAAATAATTAATATAAGTGAAGATAAAAATAATAAAGCATTAAAACAAATGAAGACATATGTACACCTGTTGTGTTTGTCTACGATGGAAGGCTGCATTATGCCCTGGCATGTGGCAAACAGAGCATAGGTTCGTGCTCGGTGTCTGGTCGAAGTCCCCCCCGCCATACCTATCCATATTGTCCATGTCACCCTTTAGTCTCTTCTTCCTCCTCCTACCCTTACCTAACTTCAGCAGCTCAGGATCAGGCATGAAGTCTCTACCCAAGTATGGAGGCCATTGAGTGGGATCAAGGTAAGGCTCGAAGCTGCTCTGCCATATTGCGACGGTGTTGCTCCGGCGATAGTACTCGGACATATATGGTACGGCCTTGTAGTTATATCCGCGTGCTCTACAGGACGCAATCATGTGAGAGCAAGGGGCATGCATTATCTGCGGCACGTTACAACTGCATTCCACTCTTTCAAGATCGATCCGATAGTTGCGACCACCATAACGTTCCCCGCCCATGGTAGTTCCACCCTTTGCTCGAACATTATAGATTTGTCTGGTTGGTCCATAAGCCTCACAAGTTAGCTGCGTTGCCCAGATCTCATTTTCCTGAATGTGCTCCTTTCCCGCCTTTCCAAATTCACCATCCGTTTGTAGGTTGTCTTGAGCAATGGACCACCTTTTCACGAAGTACTCGTTGGTCTTGTGAAACGAGTACTCAACGATTCCAGAAACAGGCAAGGCTCTAACACCGGTGAATACCTTGTTGAAAGACTCCGATGAGTTGGTGGTCATTATGCCGAACCGGAAACCACCCTCATCGTAAGCAAGCGCCAACTTCTCCTTGTGTTCCATCTGTCTCTCGATCCAGGCCCTGGCAGCACTGTTTAACATTTTGTCCAACTCTTCCATTGTTTCTTTGAATTTGTGCTCAGTTTTAACACAACATAGCTCTTTCACCTTGGCACAAACCTCCTTTTTTCTCTGCCGACGCCAGAAATTGGCGGCAAAGTGACACATGCACCATCTGTGCACTAGAGGAGGACAACCCTCTATCTCCTCCTCTGCGGCACGAAGCAACCCAACATGACGGTCCGAAATCAAACATATTGTCCGAGAAGGCCCTAACACTTGTATCCGTAGCAGGGCCATGAACCAAGACCAAGACTCAACGTTCTCCCCCTCAGCCAAGGCGAAAGCAATTGGAACTATCTGGTCCTCGGGATCAACAGTCGTCGCCATCATCAACACACCCTTGTACGCTCCGGTCAAGAAAGTACCGTCCACAAGTATGACTGGACGACAGTACTGATACACATGCTCTGTTTGTGCAAAAGACCAAAATACACGCTAAAGCACATGTGTAACCTTGCCGGTGTTGCGGTCTATATACTGCCCATTGGTGTGTGGAAACCATTTAAGGCCAGGGTTATAGTATGCCATTGCACACAAAATCCGAGGAATCCTGTTGTACGCTTCATCCCAACCACCCCAACGAATTGCAAGGGCGATCTGCTTTGCACGCCACGCCTTTCCATAAGTCACCTTATAGCCTGTGAATCCAAATATGGAGATAAGCAATTGTGAAACAGATACGTCGGCGTCATCATCAACAAATGCCAAAATGCGCCGTGCAAGGTATCTTGCCGTCAATTGAGGATGTTTTTCTTGTCCCTTATTTGTAAAACAGGTATGCAGTTGTACTACTTTACTGATCCTCCACTTGTCATCAGTTCTCTTGCGAGCATTCAGCCTCCACGGACAACCAAGACTCAAACACTTGATGTGGTACCTCAAACTAATATCAGAATGGCTGACCGTGTACGGTCGATGATGATGCACAACATAGTTCTCAAGGAAAAGCTTCAGCTCAGTCATAGTGTTGAAAATCATACCCTTCTGAAGAATTCAATCTGTATGGTTATGTAGTGTTTGCTTGCACAGATTCAATCCAATATCACAAACTGCCTGGTCCACCATACTGACATCCCTATAACTTGGAACGCCTCTAAACTGCATGTTAACCGACCTCAATTGCTGCAGCTCTGTCTCCGTCAAAGGATCGGGCGCAACATAATACCTCGCTTCGCTCAAACGCCGCCACGCATCAAAATGTGTATGATCCTCTGGTATATCAGTGACTAGTCTCCCTGGAGGATGCATATTCTGAGGAACCAGTTGTGGCATAGCACGAACCGGTTGTGGAATACCACGAACCGGGTCAGGCATAGCAGAAATATAACTGTCCTCTTCTTCGTCATAATCTGAATCATCATCCGAATCATAGTTTTCATCAAACAATTGTGCCTCCTGCTCCTGCCGCTCTAGGTCGGCCACATCAAAATCATTGTTTATTTGACCGACGTCAGCGTGGACATTTTCAGATGGATACACCGTCTCCTGCGTGGGGTGACCATCAACGTCCATACTCATCGGAGCTGCATCGTCATCATCCCCTACCTCCTGTGCTTCACCTTCGTTGCCATCATTGGACGCCTCTGCCCGCTTCCTCCAACCATCCTCTACCACGATCTCAGCCATGGTCGAATTGGATGCCATAACGATCGTCTGGTATTTTGCCCAGTCAGCCTGGTTGCGCAAGGGCATCAACGCATAGTTCGCCCTAATCTTGCCACTGTCAAATCTCCCTTTCAACGAGAAATCACCATCAAACTTCTCCTTCAGACGCAACATAAGCTCCGTAAAAGGAGGACGCTCATCAAATACTTCGAGTTCTTGTTCCATGTTATCATCAAACAACCCATCTCGTTTACTAATTGTGCCTCCATAAAACAATCTGAATACAGTGTCCATCTACAAAGTCAATAGTGGAACTAAGGTCAAGTGATTGTCTTCTCAAAAGTAAAGAATGGCGTAACTACTTACTAAGTTGGCTTCACTAACGTGTGTTCAGTAATATTTCGACATACCCTAACTAAATACCCTAAAACCCTAACTAACTTATCTTTACTAACAACCCATGTCACTAAGTAACTAACATAACCTAAATCACTAAACTAACTAAGTCCCTAACTACCTAACCCTAAGTCACTAACTACCTAACCCTAAGTCACTCACTACCTAACCCTAAGTCACTAAACTAACCTATTTCACTAACCCTAAGTCACTAACTAACCCTAACTTATTAAACTACCTAACCTAACTCACTAACTAACATTTTGCTAACTAAATAACTAACTAACTTTGCAAAAAAAATAAAAACTAAAATGAACTAACAAACAAACCTGAGATTTGTGTGCTTGAGCTGGGGAGAGCGAACGGGGGGAGGGAGCCGGCCGCCGGCGAGCTCCACTGGACGCCGGCGAGCACCACTGGCCCCCGGCGAGCTGCCCTGTCCGGCCGGTTGGAGGGCGGGGTGCTCGGGCAGGCGGAGGGGGAGACGGGCGGCCGAGGCAGGGACGTCGGCGGGCGACGGGACGGCGGCGGCGGACAACGGGCGGCGGCGGGACGGGCGGGCGGGCGGGCGAGGAAGGAGGAAGGAGGAAGAAAGCGGTGCGCCCAGATCTAGATCGGCTTTGCCGCGCCAACCCGCCTGGCGCGGCAAACGCACTAGCCGCGCCAGCCCGCCTGGCGCGACAAGCTGACGAGTGGGGCCCACGCGGGCCTGCGTGGCCGTGCGGTGCCACGGTGGCGCTTTTCCCGTGCCACCATGCATGGCGCGGCTAGCGCTTTTGCCGCGCCATTGGGGACGGCGCGGCAAAAGGGTTAGTTTTGCAAAAAAAAAATGGACAGTGTTGTTTCTGAAATTTTTTATTTAATTGGGTTATTAATATAAAAAAATTCGCAGTGGCAACGTCCTGTCCTCCTTTCCTCGGTCGTGTCGTGCCGTGCCAGTGGTCAACCTGCACGTCCTCGATGGGCTGCGCAGCGCACGACGCACCTGCAAGCTTCATGTTTTTTTAGGAAAACCTGCAAGCTTCACATGCCATGCACGAGCATGGGTGAGTCGTTATCGATAGCCCGAAGCCCGATACAAGTCAGCCCGTTAGGCCCAAACCAAAAACAATCGTCCGTGGCCTGATTTTTTTTTGTTGAGTTTGCCTAGGTTGGAGTTGGATTCGAGTGTTTAAGAAGAAGAGATAGCAACCTCTCTCCTCACCGCCGCCGGTCCTCGTCCTTGTCTCTGGCCGCCAACCACCGTCCTCATCACAGTCGTCTTCTTCTTTGGCACCAATCACAAACCATAGAACATAAATCATAAACTACAAAACACAAAATCATAAGAAATATTTTTTATGAAAAGAAAAGATAAAAGATGATGAAGAGGTGCGTCAAAAACCTAGCCACCACTATCGGCGCCCTTGTCTCTGACATCTTCGCCGGAATCCGGTGACGGTGGGCGGCGGCAAATCAAACACCGAAACCCTAGCCCCTGTCATCGGCGCTCGCGAGCTTGGCCTACCGAGGCGAAGAAGAAAGTCTACCTCGTCCATGTCCACAAGCTCGGTAGCCATCGACGTTGCTCGAGACGAGGAAGGCCCTGCAAGCTCATGACCTCGGGATCAGACATCTGTCACTGCCTTCTAGATCGGACGGTGAAGAAATCGTGCCTACGTCCTTGTTTAGTTTCCCAAAGTTTTTGGGACGGGTTCCTGTAGCATTTTTGTTGTTATTTGACAAACTTTGTCCAAACAAAAGATTCATCTCGGCATATACATGCTAAAAGTACAATCGATTTTTTACCTAAATTTAGGGCCTGTTTGGTGCAGCTCACAACAACTTCATGAGCTGTTGTGAGCTGTTTTTTTTTGCCAAACACTATTTTACAAAACAGCTTCAAAGCTGTTTTATCCCTTCTCTCACAAAAACAGCTTCACCCATGAAGCTGAAAAAAGTAGCTTTTCACAGCTTACACCTCCATTTCTCTCTCCCAACCATGCATGGAGTTGTTGGTGAAGCTGTTTTGTCAAACACTTTTTTCAAAACAGGTCAGTTTCACCTAGTAAGTTGCTCATGAAGCTATTTTCTAAAAAAAACAGCTTCACTAGTGAAGCTGAGCTGTACCAAACGGGGCCTTAATGCTCCATGCATGTGTCTAAAGATTTAATGTGACGAGAAATCTAGATAAATTTTAGACCTTTCGGGGAACTAAAGAGGACCTTAAAAAAAGAGCCGCCATGTACTCGGCTGGGCCCGTTGCGTCCTGTGCAGCATCGGCGCAGCTAGATGGGCAACGGCCAACGGCCAACGGGGAACACTATTGCATGCATGGGCTGTTTGTTGTTTTGTTGTAATGCAATTCTGTACGTACTACTGTACAGTAACTTTTACGAGCCCCAGCGTGACAACTCTTTGCCGGGCTGGCCAGCCATTGGGCCATCGGTTGAGGTTCTGCCATACGGGCCCAGACCAGACCATATGCGCATGATGATCGAGCCCTGAAACGGACCTAAAAGGCTAAAACTTGACGTTTAGGAAATATACACCCGAACCGGCCCACGAAGCGTCTCACCCGCCGTCACTAATCTCTTCTCCCTGTCTCCAAGTGTTGGCAAATCTTATGTTTTTTTAACTCCCAAAAAATCTACCAAGTAAAAATAGAGTTTCTCTCTAAGAGTTTGCTATTTTTGTGTTAAGATAAAAAAAAACTTTTACAAAGTGAACACTAAACTTTTATCCAAACCAAAATAGGTCCTCCCACCTTTTGTTTGTCTTTGGTACTTTCAAAACTTGAACCCCGAAAAAAAGTTTCTAATCATTTTTCAGTCTTATAATCACTTTGGCCAATCTATATACGCGCGTGTAAAGGTACGCACTGGGGAGGGGAAGATGTCATGTTGACAGAATTGCTTTGTTGGGATGCCAATATGTTGGAGACTATTTTTTTTCTTATTTTGCAAAAAAAAAATGTGGATGTCAAGTTAAGATAGCAAACTCTGGGAGAAGCTCGGGTGATATTCTTCTTTTTTGTACCTCATAAATATCATGATTTATTTCTATATATATTTCATACCTTTTGTGTATCCATGATCTTAGGGTGATATTCACTTGACCTATTTCTTCAAGACTGTTCTCATAATATTTATGAGGTATATTATGAATTATTATTATTATTGCAATATTTATTGAGATATTGTCATAGTATTCTTTACATTTTCCACAACATATTTTATTTTCTTCCCAAAGTATTCATGTTCCATCCATGGTGCATTTTATAAAGTTCTTGTAGAACCCGTGAGATATTGCACCACAAATTTTGGGTCATTCGTATAATATTCATGAGATGTTTTGTAATGTGTTTCGATTGTTCATGCTGCATTGATGATTTCTTCTATTGTGTATTGTAAGTTATTCAAATAGTACACAAATGATTCGATTTTTTTTATTTTTATCAGTTATCTTCGTTAGGGGTCATTGCCCACCGAACGCTCCCTGCAATAGTCAACACTCAACACTTCGAAAAGCCACGAACACGAATATTTAAGGCTCTTATCATCCAAACTTATCGGTTATGATATAATGTTTTTCTCTCGCAACAAAACAATATTAGTCGGCTTATCAGCCACAAAAACCATCAGTCGAACAACATCTAAGTTATTAGTTAACGATATGTGAGAAAGGGAGGAAACCAAGCAAACCAACCTATATAGAGACCATACCATGCCATTTTTGTGTCTTATTTTGCTTTATCAATTTGCTTGCCTTTTCTTCATTCGAGATATGACATGAGTTTGATAGTGATCATTTGCAATGAAACACATTCAAAGCTCATCAAACTCATTAGTCCTACTATGGGGCTTACTAGGGCCTAGATGTACTTTCACATGTTTGGTATAATCTATAACTCTTATAAAGTAAAACCCCACTAGCAATTGTCTTGTCATGCAAAGTGTCGATATCATCGTCCACTAGAACACTCCACTATTTAGCACATCTAACTATTCCTCCATGCAAAGTGTCCATATCAGCATCCACTAACACATTAGCAAACCACATTATTTAGAAATATATATTTAGAGTTTATTTAGAATTTCACCCGTGAATTCCAGCAACGCGCGGGGCGTTCTATTAGTTTATAGAGTAAGTTAAAAGAAAAGCCTGGTGGCTTGAACTTTTCTTATGTATTTTCTAGTCATGTTTCTCCCCACAACCCCTATATGAAATTGAGCCTTTGAAATATAGACGTACGGTATGAGCAGAACCATATCTAGTTGGAAAAATAACCGCTGCAAAAATAGTGTTTGACGCCTAGCTCTTGAACACAATATTGTTTTTACAAATAAAATGGTTAATTTGTTAGTATAAGATATAAATAACTGGTGGCTAGAATCTGAACAAGCTAGGAAGCCTTTAGTTAGGGTCTGTTTGGTAGAGATTCACCAGCCCCAGATTCACTAAAATGAGATTCAAATTCGATTTTTGTTGTCACACACTTCCAACTCCACCAAATTTATCGTGGATCTGATCCACTAAAAGTGTGGATCTAGCCTCAAATTCTCGAAATTAGTGGAGCACCACCAAATCTAAGTTAGGTGGAGTTAGAGAAAATTAGCCACCAATACCATTTGTTACACAGAGATACCGATTCATTTATTTTCTCCCGAACTCCTCCTGTACTCTATTTCCTCCGCGAAGAACAGCACCGCCGCGTGCTTCAATCCGGCCACGCGAGCTAAGGCATCAATTAGAATTATTGCTCTTACAGCACTCCCGTTTCTCGTTGTTTTCTTGTGTGATCTGGAATTGCTGTTTGCTCAATTTAGGTATAAAAAATACTACTCCGATCCGTTAACAAGTTTTCTTGTGTTGGACGCGTACACGTCCCTTTCCGTTTCTTTCTAGAGCAGTGGAGCCGCCCGCGGACAACGTGACTCGAGAGAGACATCTCAGTTTTTCCGCGCCTTCCTTCCGGTTTCAGGCCTAGGCCTCTCACACTTTCGGAGTTGCAGCCCAAAGCGCCGTCGACTAGCTTCCAGCCGTCAGCTCCACGGTCCATGCTTCTGTAGCTTTCGCACGTCCGTGTCGAAAACAGCAACATGTATTCTAAAATATCTCGGGGGGCACAGGATCTGTTTATTGCTGCACGTAGAAACCCTGACACCAGTGCAGGACTTCAACAGCTTCAGCTTCACTGCATCAAAACTGTCAACACGACAATGGCAAATCGAGATCGACTCAAGACGGGTCTCAGCAGGGTTCATATACACTGTACACAATAACCTTTGTTGTTCTGACTGGCTTAGCTTACAATGTAGCAAACTCAAGACACATTCATCAACAGTTCATTTATCTGGGAGCAGTTCTGTTCATACCACTGGAATTACAACGCTAGTGATTTGTTCGCTTGGAACTTATCAACCAGTCTTATCAGCCATGAAGCAGTGTTTTTCCCTCGCAACAAAACAACATCAGGCAAACAGCTTCTCAGTCATTTACAAAACGAAGCAGGAGACATTGTAATACATAGACTACTTACTCTGCTAATGAAACTAAGCAATAACCCGAAAGTCTAACCAATCCTTTCAAAGCCGTCAAGAGCTTCTTATTTCTAGAGAATTTTGAATGAAAGGCTCAACATGAAAATTGTGAATCAAGAGCATCTGAAGAAGATAGATGCATCAACAGTTAAGTTATCAGAAGAGCAGCTCTGTTGTTTATAGTTGGCAATAGTTTTGCTAGTGATTGTCCATATTCACAGGACATCCACGATCAACATGAAGATGAAACTACCCAATGAACTTTATTGCAATCTCTGCCGATGAATTATTCAAGAACCGTAATTTTTGACAGCTACGAATAGTACACTGATGTTTATATACATCACAAAACAAGAAACCATAGAATAGAATAGTAAAGCAGTTCTAGATCAAATGAGATGAGACCTCCTAGGCACAAGGCGCGGGCGTAGCGGCTTCTTCATGACGACAGTGAACTCGTTCTTCTCGGCGAAGTCCACCTCTTCGCCGGGCACCTCCTTCCACTCGTACTCCCGCACCATGTTGGCAACGAAGTACTCCAGGTGCAGCATGGCGATGCCAAGCCCCGCGCAGATCCTGCGGCCCACGCCGAACGGCATCATCCTGATCGCCTTGGTGCCCGTCACGTCCACGCCCTCGCCGTCGCCGCCAGGGAGGAACCGTTCCGGCGAGAACTCCATCGGGTTCTCCCATTCCTGCTCGTCCCGGCCCATCTCGGCCACCATGAAGTTCACCGTTGTGCCCTTGGGGATCAGGTACCCGCCGATCTCCATGTCCTCCGCCCCCTTGTGCGGCAGCACGAAGTGGCCCGGCGGGTGCTTCCGGAGGCCCTCGAGGATCACCGCCTTGAGGTATGGCATCTTGTGGACGTCCTCCTCTGAGACCCCTTCCTTGTCGTCGTCGGTGGCGGCCTTGACCTCGTTGTAGAGCTTCTCCTGGATGGCCGGGTTTTTGACAAGCTCGGCCATGATCCACTGCAGCCCCGTGGACGTGGTGTCCGTACCGGCGTCGAGGAACTCGGAGCACAGGAGGATAATCTCGTCGTCGGTGAGCGGGCGATCGCCGTCCTCGTGAAGCTTGATGTCGAGCAGCGTGTCCACGTACGAGTGCTCGAACGTGGTTTCCCCTTTGGGCTCGCCTCCCCGCTTCTTGTACTCCCGGCGCGCGTCGATAAGCGGGAGGAAGAGCTCCTTGACGCGCCGCCGCAGCGCCCGCGCTTTATCGAGGCGGGCGCGGAAGAGGTGCTGGGTGAGGGCCGGGAAGAAGGCGAAGACCTGCATGTTCTTGGAGCGGTAGATGAGCGCCTCACGCTGCGCGGCGGCGATGGCGCGCACCGCGGGCTCGTCGAGGCGCTCGCCGAAGCACATGAGCACGAGGAGGCAGAACATGGCGTACTGGAACGTCTCCACGACGCGGGGCGGCTGCGAGGCGTCGGCGGGCCCGGGCTCCCCGAGCTTGTCGACGAGCACGCGGCGCACCCAGGCGCGCGCCGGCGCGAAGAGCTTCACCCGCGACGGGTGCAGCGTCTCGGCGACGAGGTTGCGGCGCAGGAGGCGCCACACGGGCCCGTAGCTGGCGCGGGTGATGGTGTTGTCGTTCTCGCCGAGGAACCGGACGGACGGGAGCGCCGGGCGGTCCGCCAGCGCCGCGCCGCGGTCGACGAGCGCCTCGTGCGCGACGCGGCGGTCCGCGACGAAGACGGAGAGGCGCGCCCCGATGCGGAGCGCCACGACGGGGCCGTACCGCTCGAAGAGGCGCCGCAGCAGGGGCTCGATCTCGGCGGGCGAGTTGGTGAGCCACACCACGCTGCCGAGCAGCGGCATCGACGGCGGGCCCGGGGGGAGGCGGCGCCTCCCCCGCGCGTGGAGCAGGAGGAGGAGCGCGGCGGGGAGGAGGAGGAGGAGCGCGCCAAGGAAGAGTTGCGTCGCGTCCATTGCTCGGTTCGGTTCAGTTGGCGTCGCGTGGTCCGTTGGTGGGATCAGAGTGTACTGGCGCCGGCGCTGGAGACGGTGTGGCCTGGTGTGTGGTCGGTGTGGATGGATGGAGACGGAGGCGGCTTGGGGGCGTCGATTTATATGGGAAGTGTTCCACGTGGGGGTGGTTAGCGAGAGACGCGGTGGAAGTCGGGACTCGGGAGCGAACGAAGGAAGCGGAACGGAAACGGATTCTCATTTCTTCATCGGCAAGTTGCAAGTACAGAATTGGAACGGCAACGGATTCTCATTTCTTCATCAGCAAGTTGCAGGTACAGAATTGGAGGGCTATCTGAAACTACTAGGAATCTATCGCTGACGTCAGGAATGATGGATTGATAATACTTTTCATCATCAGTAACAATCCGTAGACTGGCAGAATCGAAGGTTCCATGGCTGATTAGCTGTACAAGGGTTCGACGATGGACGCGTTGATTTGAATTTGAATATATGAATGTCAACTCAACACGTTTAATATAAAATTCAAACATCATCATCTTCACGCCGTGTGTGTGTGGAGTTTCGTGGCAATTGTCATGTACAGTATATACACAGGTAGTCGTAGTTGTCTGTTGTCTATCTCCAACTGTTCATTGGACTTATCAGCCGGCTTATTATCTTCAAACGTTCATTTGGTTTATCAACTGGCTTATCATCGAGTCGAGTACCGACCACCCTATTTTTTGTCGAATCACACGTTATCTATGATAATAGCCTGATTCCTGATGGGCCTGTTTGGTACAACTCACATGTTATTTTTTTTTGCCAAACATCTTTTTCCAAAACACCTTTACCCATGAAGCTATTTTATTCTCTCTCTCACAAAACCATAAGCTGAGATAAAGCTGAAAAAGTAGTTTTTTCACAGCTTACATCCGCATTTCTCTCTCAACCATGCCTGAAGTTGTAGGTGAAACTATTTTCCAAACACTTTTTTGAAAACAGGTCAGCTTCACCTAGTAAGTTGATCATGAAGTACCAAATAGGGCCTATAGGAGCGTTGGCTTTCGTGAAATCACATGCATGACAATGAAGCTTATGGAAATGCTGATGTCATCCACTTTCAGAACTGAAAAAGTTCTACCTGCCAAACCGTGCATCCAAATAAAATTCTAATTGCACCATTATGTTTCTTACAATAAGCTCTTCAAAACAAGACCTCACATTGATACATTGATATGTTTAGATAAAACTTAATTTACTAACATTTATCTCATAAAGATAGAATATTTTTATTTTATAAAATAGACAATGTTCTAGTTTCCGAAAATGATGTTCCGTCTTTACAATCCAAATGTTCTAGTTCAGAAAGACAATATTAAAGATTAATAAATAAAATATTATATTCATATGAATGTATTAACGGTGAAAATAAAAAGATAAATTGCAAATTTTATGAATATGTAGAAACAATAAATTAATAAAAGCTTAAATAGAAATATAAAAGTATTAAAAGATAACATAAAACTTAAGAGATAACATAAATAGTAGAAAAAGGTACCTAATAGATTGATGATATATTAGGTTCCAAAAATTATGTTCTACTTAAAAAAATAACATTCTAGAATTGGAATGGTAATGAAGATTTAGAATAACATAATTCTAGGTTTATGTGAATAAATTTTAGGGCCACGTAGTATAAACTCTTCAAAACAAGACCTTACATGAATACATTTAAATAATTTTTAACGAATATTTGTCTTATGAGGATATGTATCTGAAAATAATAGTCAAACATTATATTTAAACTACACGAACATCACAAAATATAGAATAGAATATCATATTGTAAACATCACAATGTAAAAAACCAAAAATAAATTTAGTGAAGTAATTAATTACAGTCAAATAAAAAGAATAAAAAATGCTACCAGACATCACAAATACATCGTAGAACATAACATTAACACTACTGAAAGGTCCTAGTTTGGTTTTGGTAATTGAGTGACAACTTAGGTGGACTAATATGTGTTTGAAGTGAATTACACAGGTGATTAGTCCATAGGTGATCATGTGTGAGCAACATATGCCATAGAGGTGAAATGGCTTGGAGGATGTTGCAAGGTTCATGCATGAGATGAAGGAGCTTAATGCACATGAAACATGACATGTGGTCATGTGGCTAAGATGGTGAAGATCAAGGCAAGACTTAGCTTGATGGACCGATTGCAAAGGTGAAGGGCAAGTTGGAGGCTTTGAAGCCGTTGGTACCAAGTGTCGGGAGGCCTGAGCAAGACTTGGCGCCGAAGGACCGAAGCAATGGTGAAGAGCAAGTGAGGTCAAGATCGATGGACCATGGAGGCCATGTGATGATATGAAGTGGATCATATCATTTGATCGAGGTTGGTGCATGTGTTGCATCAACAAATGGAGGAGATGGAATGGAATGCGCAAGGCAAAGGTATACTTGTAGGGCATTTCATTTCACCGGTCATAGGTGTGTAGAGAAGTTTATGACCGGGTTTAGGATAGATGGCCGTACTATCAAGGGGGTCAAACTTGTTTGCATATCGGTCATCTTGTGCCACTTGAGCGATCTAACATTGCGTTGTTACTAGGATCGAGTGGCGTGGTGAGAGCAAGTAAAAATTCTTTGAAAAATGATTGTGAAAATGCTAACACACATGCACATGATGGTGTACACTTGGTGGTGTTGGCACATTTGCAAAGGAGAAGAAGTTTGGAGAAGTTTCGGAGAAAGCTTTGGTTGAAAAAGTGAAGCGATGGATCTTGGATTGGAAAACTGTACTAACCCTTTGTGAGTTGGATTAGCTTTGTATGTGGGATGTGTAGCCCTCTGAATAAGCTTTCCAAAATATCCAAGATCATCGAAATTGGAGTTCGGAGCTAAGAGTTATGGCCGTTTTAGCGATGAGTTCACCATGCTGAAGTCGGTAGTACCACCATAAGGCCGGTAGTACCGACCCTACTACCGATCCCTATGCGGACCACGCAAACTCTCTGTTCGGGAGACGGTTTGGCCTACCGGTACCCTAGGGGTCGGTGGTACCGAGGTTTGGAGGAAGTTTGGAGGCGTTCTGTGTAGGGGACGATTAGGCCTACCGGTAGTTCCGCTATAAGGCCGGTAGTACCGGGGCCGGTACTACCGACCCTACTACCGACCGTGTTAGGAAGTCGTTTCTAACGGTCTTTTGGACCACCGGTAGTACCGGCCCTTGGTCGGTAGTACCGACCGAAGGCGTGGGAGCTCGGGAAAAGGGGAAAACGGCTAGTTTGTGGCTCCCCTCTATAAATAGAGGGGTGGCCGGCCCTTGGCAAAGGTTGAGCATCCTAGGGACTTTGTGTCCATAGTTGGGAAGTGCCTAGGAGCCCTCTAACTCACATATGCTTATTAGTGCTTATCCCATTGTGTGAAAGAGCGATTCTAGTGCGGTGCATGAGAGATTGCAAGAGTTGGCACTAGGTGTTCAAGTTGCAAGCCGGTGGTGCTTATTACTCTTGGAGGTTGCCACCTCCTAGACGACTTGGTGCTTGTCTCCGTCGTGAAGCCCGCGTGAAGATTGTGCGTGGCTCCGGAGAAGCTTTGTGAGGGGCATTGTGCTTGCCCCGCGGGAGATCGCGAAGAGCAACTCTAGTGGAAAGAGGCGTGAAGAGCGTCAAGTGGTCCGACCGGATCGAAAGCTAGAGCTCTTGGTGAGCACTCCATTGTGGAGAGGTTGGCTTAGTGTCACCACTAGCTAGAGGATCGGTGGCAACCTTGGGCTTGCTTCAACGGGGACTAGCTTGGTGGCAACCAAGTGAACCTCGGGATAAAATCTTGTGTCCCCGTCTCCTGTTGCTCTTATTGTTCTTTGTTCCTTGCATATTATGCTTGTTTGTGTTCTTCGTGTTCTTCCTCCCTCCTTCACTCTATCTTAGGTTGGGAAGACTCGATCTACCTTTTGGCAAGGAACCAAGACTTGGGGAAGCTACAATCCTCATCTACATCATCTAGGGAAGTGGGGTAATTGCTAGATCTGAGATTGCATCTCATCCCCTTCGATTTCGTAGCTCCCTGCAGGTGCTCGGTAGTACCGGCCTAGAAGCCCGGTAGTACCGGTGTCGGTAGTACCGACCTATAGCCCGGTAGTACCGACTGTCTGGTGTTTGCACTAGCTTGTATTGCAATACTATCTCTTGTGCTAGTGTTTAGTTGCTTAGTTTGTGTAGCTAAGTTGAGCTCTGTAATTTGGCTTGTGTAGCCTTGTTATTGAGCATTGCTAGTGAGTTTAGGCTTTGTGCTTTGCTTACTAGATTGTGTAGGAGCTCCCCCATACTTGAAGTATTAGTTGCTTAGGTTTGTGTGACCTTGCAAGCTAGATTGATTAGGTGAGCTCTAGCTAGCCCGACACCTTATTTGCATTGTCTAGGATCTTTTGTAAGGTGTCATAGAGTATAGGTAGAGGGGTGTAGTCTTGGCTAGAACGATAGTTTTAATTCCGCATTTGTTTCGATTAGCCTTTGCGATTAATTTTAAAAGGACTATTCACCCCCCTCTAGTCCTTCATCTCGACCTTTCAAGTGGTATCGGAGCTAGGTCTCTCATTTGTGGTCTTTACCGACCCGAGAGGATGGCGACTTACGGGCTAGGCATTGATTGTCCACACATTTTTGATGGCACTCACTTTACACAATGGAAAACTTGGATGATATGCAATTTCAAGTTTATTTGCCCTCAAATGTGGTGGATCGTAAATGTAGGCTTTTCTCATGTGTTGGATGAAAAGAATCTAACTCAAGCACAAGAGAAATGCCTAGATCTCGAGTGCTAAGCTACTAACATCATCTTTAGATCTTTGCATGATGATATCTTTAGTGAAATCATGGATATGGAGTCCTCCCATAACATGTGGAAGTACCTAAATGACAAGTATGGGAGTGCTCCTAATGATGATGATGTTAGTGAGCCCGAGAAAGAGGCACATGAGGATGTTGAGCATGACCACAACATGACGGTTGTGGAAGATTGCTCCACCTCATGGTCAAGTGATGAAGATGATGATCAATCCACAAGATCACTTGACAAGGATGATGGTTATGAGAGTGACGTCTCCACAAGCTCTCCCTCTACACCACATTGCTTCATGTCACACGGTGACACTAAGGTATCAATTGCAAATGTGGTTGTTGATTGTAATGATCCAAATGTAGAGCTTGTATGTAGACTCACCAAAGCTTTAGAAAATGAGATGTCTAAAAATGCAAAATTGACAAAAGAAAACTCATTTCTAAAGAATGCATGTGAACAACAAAAGCATCTACTTTATGTCACTACTTGTTCACATGATGAGCTTAAATTAACTCATGAGGAACTTAGTGTTGCTCATGACAACTTGGTACAAGACCATGCTTTTCTCACTAAGAAGCTTTCTAATGTAGAAACTAAAACTAGTGAGAGCTCATCATTTGGGTCAAATGACCAATCACATATTTGTGCTAACCCATGTGATGTAGAGAAGAAGCATGTATCTACCTCTTGTGATGATTTACTATCTATGCCATGTTCTTCACACATAGATGATTGTTCTACTTCCATGTATTGTGAGACTAACCTTTTGAAGGAGAACAATGAGCTCAAAACTGAAGTGAAGAATTTGAGCAACAAGTTAGAGAGGTGGTGTGGATCAAAGGTCACCTATGAGCTCATGATGAAGAATCAAAAGAGCTATGGTGACATGAGTGGCATTGGCTTCAACAAGAGCAATGTCAAAGGCAAGAGATGGGGCAAGAGAAGATACGAAAGGGAAATGAATAAGCAAGAACAAGAAAAGCTATCTCATTTCATGTGCTATCGGTGCCATGAGATGGGACATCTTGCAAATGCTTGCCCCAACAAGAAGAAGCCCCAAAAGCAAAGAAAGATCAACCATGAAGATGGTGATATTGGGAAGAAGACAAGAAGGGGAGGTAGAAGATCAAGATCAACACAAGACCTCACCCAAGTCAAGTGCTATGAATGTGAGAAGATGGGCCACCTACCTTCGGGTTGTCCAAACAAGCTTGAGGAGAAGGCTCAAGCAAACAAGAAGAAGCAAGGCAATGAGAAGCAACACATGAGCAAGGAAGAAAAGGCTCAATCAAAGATAGTTTGCTACTCATGCCGGGAAAGGGGACACATGGCTAATTCATGTCCCCTAGGTACCATGACATTGGAGACTTGATTCAATTGATTTCATATTGTTCATCATATGATTGAGTCAAGTAATGGAGCTTAGTGTTATTCTCATCCCAATGCCAAGTCAAGTGAAGTGAAGTCCAAGTGGTATAACATACAAGTGCAAAGTTCAAGTTGTGGTGATTGATTAGAAATATTTGAAGGCTTGCAAATGATAGATGAAGAAGCTTGCTATTTGATGATCATGAGCTACTAAGGTATATCTCTAGTTGATCATGTTCTTTTAGATGCATATGAGTTGATTGAATTGGATATATATGCATATGTTGCTTGCTATAAGATGATTGAATGGATAAATTGCTTAGTGATCAAGTTTGAGTTAATTTGATTGGATATGTTCACGAGATGACCTTTAGTAAGTGGATTTGCATGGATATATGTCTTGTGTTGATGTTCAAGCAAGTTTATCTCAAGTTTGATTCAAATTGGTAGAGTATAGCTCAATTGCTCGAATTTGACCAAAATCTGAAATCTGAGCTAGCTGTGATAATAGCCATGTTTGGATGATCAAATCTAGTTGTATTGGCTTGAAATTTGGTACACATGCTCTACACTTATGATATTAGTTGCTGTGCAAAATTTATGATAATTGAATAAGTGATGCTTTAGTTTTAGAGTAGATCTTGTCAACTATAGTGCAACAGTTTTTAGCATGTAGTAGTATGAAAAGATGCAAAATCTGGCAGCAATCTAGATAGCCAATGAAGCTAAAAATTTTATGGCTGCTAGAACACTTAGAGAAGCACATCTCCACCAGATTTTATGGTCATTGGACTTATATTTTGGGAGATATCCATGTTTCTTTGAGAAGGACAGAATCTGCCAGAAAAGTGACAAATATTGGATTGATCTAGAGTCACTTTGATTGAAAGGCCCTTAAGTTGGAATGATGTTTATAAGTGGTTGAGGGACCTATGTTTGGTTTGGAGATGAGCTAGAAGCATGACAAAGATGAGTACAAGTTCATTTGAAAGATGAGTGTATTTGGCACACATTTGGTACTCAAATTGGTGATCAAGACCAATATCAAAATGAAGATGAAGCTCAAGCTCTAGTCTCAAATGAAGATCATTTTGGAAGAAAGAAAAGGACTCAAAAAAGAATTCAAAGTCACATCTCAATAAGAGTTCATCATTTGGATCAATCAAACCAAGACAATTCAAGTGAGTATCAAGGATGATTCTTTGGAGAGAGGTCACTTCTCCCTTTTGTAGGGGCTTGCCGCCTTTTGTAGGTTAACCAAGTGAGGCTTGGAAGGCTAACATGGAAGTGGTGATCTTAAGTATCATTGAAGATGCTTAGTTGGAGCAATCAAGAGATTGATCAAGAAAGAAAACAAGCAACACCCAAGATAGAGAAGAAAATCATGAGTGGTATTCATATATGCAAGCTATGATCAAATAAGTAAGCAAGCCAACCACAACAAGATAATGCACTTGATCATTAGTGGTTCTCAATTCATACGGGTGGAGAATGATATTCAAATTGGTATCTACTGGTCTTCACCAAGCTTTGAAATGGACTTCACATTGCTATTTGGAGCTTAATTGGAATCAAATGACTATCCTCTACTCCAAGATAGCAAAGTTATCATTGTAATGTGCATGATCATTTTTCATCCCTTACTAGTATGCGGTTAGTGCATAGATCATGCATAACAAATGAAAAGTTTAAATTCATAGCCTACCACTATTGCTTGATTTATTATATGATCTAGTGGTTAGCATATGAGTTTGTTCATGAGCTAGTGAACCCAAGTACTTGATCTAGAAGATGAGCATTCAAGTGTCTAATTCAACATGAGTAAGATAACCATTGAAAGATGTGTGAAGAAGCTTACTCTAGAGCAAACCGAGTTAGATATCTTGTGCAAATTTAATGGTTCAAGTCACAAATGAGAAGCTCGTGAGATGACAATAGTTCAAGAAGAAGACAATAATGCAAATGGATATCAAGTTTAAACTTTCATTCAAGTAGTATCCTACAAGACTTCAAGTGATCCTCAACTTTAAGTGATCAAATCAAGCAAAGCTTCCCTCACCAATAAGAGCTCAAGTTTATCAAGTGGATGACCCATGCTATGACATAGGGGAGGTGCCCCACCTATTGGTATCAAGGTCAAAGATCCTACACATGGTGTCATTCCAACACATTTGGTGGTGTCCATCAAAAATGAAGACTCAAGTGTCAACCATCTACCCTAGTGTCACCCTTTGTGAGAAAAGAGCATACCTTTTATGGTCATTGATGACAAAGGGGGAGAAAGTGCCAAAGATATGATATGTTAGGGGAGAAATTGTGGCAAAGATATGTCAAGGACAAAGGGGGAGAAAACAAAAAATGGACATGGATCAAGAGGGAGCAAGATTGAACAATTGAAAAGGATCAAAATTCTTGGACAAAAGAGGGCACACAAGTATGGGAGCAAGCTCATGAATACATGTTTGATGCATTTGGTTGTGCATTACATTTGCTTGCTTTCATTGCATATGTTCTAAATTCTTATATGCTTATGCGCAATATTTGCTAAGAGCTAAGACTTGGATGATGATTGTTTTCCTTCTATTGGTATTTAGAGGATAGTCTTAGTGTAGCAAGTGAAAACTAAAACCTTGATTATAATGTTGATCTCACATGGTATCTAGTTTCACTTGTTTCTAGCAAGGTTGATGCTAAGGATGAATTAAAATGTGGTACACACGCTTCAAAGGTAAAATTCTATGTTGTATACCTTAGCATCACTTAGTAGTGCTAACACTCCCATAAATTTCATATTTATGCATGTGTGCAAGCTTGAAACCAAACCATTTGAGCACACATGTAAGGGGAGTTATCACTACCAAGTCGGGTTGTATGGTGCTTATCCAAATCTTTTCATATGGTCTTAATGTTGGATAAGTAACATAGAATCCAAACCAAGTTAGCAATTTACATTCTTGTGAAGTGCTAGCTTGGAATGAACTTAATTTCCATATCTTTGTAGAGTTGTCATCAATTACCAAAAAGAGGGAGATTGAAAGGTCCTAGTTTGGTTTTGGTAATTGAGTGACAACTTAGGTGGACTAATATGTGTTTGAAGTGAATTACACAAGTGATTAGTCCACAGGTGATCATGTGTGAACAACATATTCCATAGAGGTGAAATGACTTGGAGGATGTTGCAAGGCTCATGCATGAGATGAAGGAGCTTAATGCACATGAAACATGACATGTGGTCATGTGGCTAAGATGGTGAAGATCAAGGCAAGACTTAGCTTGATGGACCGATTGCAAAGGTGAAGGGCAAGTTGGAGGCTTTGAAGCCGTTGGTACCGAGTGTCGGGAGGCTTAAGCAAGACTTGGCACCGAAGGACCGAAGCAATGGTGAAGAGCAAATGAGGTCAAGATCGATGGACCATGGAGGCCATGTGATGATATGAAGTGGATCATATCATTTGATCGAGGTTGGTGCATGTGTTGCATCAACAAATGGAGGAGATGGAATGGAATGCGCAAGGCAAAGGTATACTTGTAGGGCATTTCATTTCACCGGTCATAGGTGTGTAGAGAAGTTTATGACCGGGTTTAGGATAGATGGCCGTATTATCAAGGGGAGCAAACTTGTTTGCATATCAGTCATCTAGTGCCACTTGAGCGATCTAACATTGCGTTGTTACTAGGATCGAGTGGCGTGGTGAGAGCAAGTAAAAATCCTTTAAAAAATGATTGTGAAAATGCTAACACACATGCACATGATGGTGTACACTTGGTGGTGTTGGCACATTTGCAAAGGAGAAGAAGTTTGGAGAAGTTTTAGAGAAAGCTTTGGTTGAAAAAGTGAAGTGATGGATCTTGGATTGGAAAACTGTACTAACCCTTTGTGATTTGGATTAGCTTTGTATGTGGGATGTGTAGCCCTCTAAATAAGCTTTCCAAAATGTCCAAGATCATCAAAGTCAGAGTTCGGAGCTAAGAGTTATGACCGTTTTAGCGAGGAGTTCAGGATGGTGAAGTCGGTAGTACCGCCATAAGGCCGGTAGTACTGACCCTACTGAAGGACCGAGAATGCTACCAGAAAGCGACCAGAGGGGGGGGGGTGAATGGGAGCTTCAAAAATTCCTTTCGGAAACTAGTAGCCACTGTCCCAAGAATCACCCCAAAAGCAAACCCTAGAGCTTGCTAATGTCCACGACCCTAGATGTAGGGTGGATTCTTCCGAGAAGCACAGCGGGACACTACACAACTCTAGAAAGCCAATGCAAAAGACGGAAACCAAATCCTACAACGAGCGAGCAAACTGCGAATGAAACAGTCCGAGACAGCACTGACCGGACTCAGCCTGCGTCCGGTCAAGAATCACCGGACGCGTCCGATCGTGCGAAAACCAAAACAAAAATTCTCTGAGTTGGACCGGACTCTGAGGGGCACAACGTCCGGTCAACTGCTGTGCGTCCGGTCAGTTACCACCGGACGCGTTCGGTCACAAGAAAACCTCTCTAGAACCTTACTGTTTCTGACCGGACTCACAAGAGGGGAGCGTCCGGTCGAAAGCAGTGCATCCAGTCAGTAAAAGACAGAACGGTGAACAGTAGAAGAGTTGCGTCCGGTCGTTCACGGGAACCAGCGTCCGGTCACGAGCGTCCGGTCAAGTCACGAGAAACACAGTAAAAACATTCAACGACCGGACTCCGGGGGTGCGTCCGGTCAGCCCGACCCAAGCGTCCGGTCACCCCGAAAATGAACTGTTCGCCCACCGATTCAACTCGATCTCACCCAAAACAAATCCTCTAGGGATCAAACTTGGTGAGAGGAGTCACAAGAAGTATAGTGAGCTATCTCTAAGAGATCATGACTCGAACTTATCTCCAAATCGATGAATCGAAGAATTTCGGGGGAAAGGAGAAAACTTGACCCGAAACAAAAATCAATCGATCTCCTAGACCGTGAGGTTAGAGATTAATTCCTTCGGTGGAAAGAAGTGCCTCACGATCTAGAACAACTTGGTTCAAACGGATTTGCAAAAGATGAACCGAGCAAAGAGATCAAACGACGGGAAAAACATGGAGAAAAAGGAATCCGCGAAGAACACGAACGAAACGCGAATCACAACCACGAATTGCAACCGTGTGGCTACCACACGCTACAACAGTGAGATTACGGTCTCACTTCCTCAAAATCTCATGAACACAGAGGTATTGTTCTCTTCTCTGTGGATCTCAGGTTCGCTACAGCAGGGGAGAGGGAGAGCAGGAAAACCTAGAAGCAAAAGAGCAAATGACTGAGATGATTGGGGAGGAGGGTGTCTCCCCCTACTTAACCTATTCCTAATTCCTACTCTATTCCTATTCTACCCCTCTCTAATTATAGAGCGGGCCAGCTAAACCCTAAGGTTATTCTGGACCAACTCGGTGGTAGGTAGATCCGACGGCCACGCCCGCACAACTCGTAGCGTTGCCTCGACACAACCTCCCGATTGCCGCCACGTGCCGCCACCGCTCTGCGTCCTTTTCCTGGACGTCGCACCCCCGGTTTTGAGGCCCAAACCGGGAAACCAGCCTTCACAGCCAACCCCCGGTTTTGAGGCCCAAACCGGGAAACCAACCCACCAGCATCTGAGTTTTGAGTCCCAAACTCAGCAAACCCGAAGCGCCCAGGTTTTGAGGCCCAAACCTGGAAACCGTCCTCAGCCCGAGTTTTGTGGCCAAACTCGGAAACCATCCGCACCCAGGTTTTGAGGCCCAAACCTGGAAACCGTCAACCCGATGGTTTTTCTCTGGCTCTACCACCAAACCGACGTCGTAGATGGGATGCACCTCCCGTGCACCCCGTCCACCGACACGTGTCCCCAAGTCCATGACTTAGGCAACACATGACCGCAAGTCTTTACTTGTAGGTGCCACAGGCTGCCAGTCACCACAGCTGATCCTCGGGCCTCTGGTCCCTCAGTCCAAGCCTCACGTCCGCCCTTCACCACTCTCAGTCCATCGGCACGACACGTCTCTACTTGACCTTCACCTCTCCTTTGATCACTGTATCCGTGCTCGACACCTGCACAACACAGGCCAAAGAACATGCGCATCATCCCAGTTGACAATCACTCATCACTCAGAGACCCGGCATACACCCATGTATCCGCAATCTCCCCCTTGATGAGTGCATTGTCAACTACCAACACACATCATAATAGAAAGAGAAGAAAGAAGAAGGAGAAGAGAGAACTCGACCAAATGACCCAAAAGCATAGCAAAGCCGAAGAAGGTCAAGTGGAAAGAGCGAAAGAACTTGGTCCCCAAAGACATGGGCAACGGCTCGACGCAACCAAGCAAAGCAAAGCTAGCCCTCAAGAAGAGGTAGAACAGGCTCAACACCGCTAGCAAAAACCAATCAAAAATATCGAAGCAAAATGCTAGTCCCTCAAGATAGAGGCACAGAGGCTCAACACAACTAGCAAAGAAAGCTCGATACCGACTGTTACCAAAAAGAGTTCGACACCAATTGAAAATCTGAAAAGCAAATGCTAGTCCCTCAAGAAAGAGGCTAAGGCTCAACGCAACTAGCAAACCGCTCCAAACCAATTGAAAATGTCAAAAACTCAATCGGAAACAAATTCCCCCTCGAATAGTGCAAACAACCAGGAAGGCTCCCCCTTAGCTGAAACAGAGGGTAATGATTTGCAATTTCTCCCCCTTAGTTGAAAATGCACTTATCAAGAAATAAGGCTCCCCCTTCCAAAATGCATATGAGTCAAAATGCAAGTTAGGAGCTTCAAGAGTATACTCAAAAGAGTGCAAAGATGCTCGACAGAGTTCTGATCCGATGACTCAGAAAATGCGCAAAATGCTAGCAAAGGCTCAAGCTGATCACTAAGAATGAAATATGAACATGTGAGCAGTTTTAAGCCAAAAAAGGTATTCACCATCAAAATAGCACAAGACATGTATGGACAGGAAGTCAAATGTGCTAAGCATGTATACCAAGTGAACTACCCCTAGCACAGTTCAATCATCATGCTGATACCAATTTAGGCATTTACTTGTGATTTCAAATCTTAATCGGAGTTGCAGCGGTGAAATTACTCAAGTTCAGAAAACAACATGTGACTGCGAGAGGTTGAATGCTTGTTATTGCCTAACTTTCCAACTGTGCGAAGCCTATGCATAAGCAATCAAAAGCTTAAAGCAACAGTTTCGGTCATACACTACACAGCTCAAGTGTAACTCAAAGTGCAATGAGAAACAGTCTCGAAACTGTGAGGTGCTAACAAACAAACCCATCTCGATCTTTCCAATTCACTTAACTTAGTTCAGATTTTAAATAGAATATGACATACCAAGCAAGTGAATGACTCAACACTAGAGACATAGCAACCTAGCATATATGAAAAGCACATGTGACTTCAACACATCCTACACATGCTAGTTGCATATCTCAATGGTGAACATTTTCAAGTTTTAAGTTCATTATCAAATTCACCATTCAAAAATAGCTCAGCTCATAGTATGCACTAGTGATCAGGAGGAGCATAAGCTACAACATCAACATAAAGCATCGGAGCAAAAACTACACAGAGCATAGTTACATTCTTCAGATTATACACATGAAGCTCAGAATGTAAAAGCGTATGCTGAAATGCAAAAGATGCACGAAGAAATCAAAAAGAAGCAAAAACAACTGAAACCAAAAAGTCAGTGTATCATACAAAATCCAAGGTGTTTCCCCCATCTAAAAGGGGGAACACACACCAAGCTCACCTCTCAACCGATTAAAGGTTGATTGGTCCAAAGGCTTGGTAAAAATATCAGCAAGCTGATGATGAGTATCGACATGGCGAAGGTCGATATCACCCTTCTCATAGTGGTCTCGCAGAAAATGAAAGCGCACATCAATGTGTTTGGTCTTCGAGTGAAGCACGGGGTTCTTAGCAACGCTAATAGCACTCGTGCTGTCACAAAGCAAAGGAACGCGAGAAAAGCTCAGGCCAAAATCACGCAAAGTGGCCATCATCCAGAGTAACTGGGAACAGCAGCTAGCCGCAGCAACATACTCAGCCTCCGTGGTAGACTGGGCGACGCTAGACTGCTTGCAAGAAGACCACGAAACAAGAGAAGAACCAATAAACTGACAAGTCCCAGAAGTGGACTTGCGATCAATACGGCAACCAGCAAAATCGGCATCGGAATAACCGCAAAGAGAAAGGGTGGAGGAAGCAGAATTCCAAATCCCGAATTCTGGAGAGAAGGATAAGTACCTCATAATGCGCTTGACCGCCTGACGGTGAGAGGTGCGCGGCGACGCCTGAAAGCGCGCGCAGAGGCACACCGCGAACTGGATGTCCGGGCGTGTCGCCGTCAGGTACAGCAGCGACCCGATCATACTCCGGTACTCCTTCTGGTCCACTGCTTCTCCCTCCTTGTCCGCATCCAGGGCCGTTGTGGTCGCCATGGGTGTTGGAAGAGGCTTGGCCTCACCCATGTCGAACTTCTTCAGGATATCTCTGGTGTACTTGCCCTGGTGCACAAACGTTCCTTCCTGGGTTTGCTTGATTTGCAACCCGAGGAAAAATGTCAACTCACCCATCATGCTCATCTCGAACTCCCTGCTCATAGTATCTGCAAACTTGGTAACGAAAGCGTGAGAAGAACCACTGAAAATGATATCATCCACGTAGATCTGGACCAAGAGAGTATCACTGCCTTGCTTGAGGAGAAAGAGCGTTTTATCTACACATCCCATTTTAAAACCCTTAGCAAGCAAGAAGGTTTTCAACCTATCATACCAGGCTCTAGGGGCTTGTTTCAAACCATACAAAGCTTTGTGAAGTTTAAAGACATGGTTTGGAAACTTGGGATTTTCGAAACCGGGGGGTTGTCTAACATACACCTCCTCTTCTATGTAGCCGTTTAAGAAGGCACTCTTGACATCCATTTGAAAAAGTTTGAAACCTTTGGATGCAGCAAAGGCCAAGAGTATCCTAATTGCCTCCAAACGAGCTACAGGAGCAAACGTCTCCTCATAGTCTATCCCCTCCTTCTGACTATATCCCTGGGCTACGAGTCTGGCCTTGTTTCTCACAACATGGCCATCTTCTCCCTGTTTGTTTTTGAAAACCCATTTTGTCCCAATTGAATGACACTCAGAAGGTGGAGACACTAGAACCCAAACCCAATTTCTCTCAAAGTTCTCAAGCTCCTCATGCATGGCATTGACCCAATCAGGATCCGTCAAAGCGTGTCCAACATCCCGGGGTTCAAAATCAGCAACAAATACAGAATGAGCAAAGTGAGAGATTTGCCTTGACCGGGTGACGCGTTCGTCGATGCTGCCGATCATCTGCTGAGGCGAGTGCTGGCGCTGAATGTGTCGTGGCGCCTCCCTTGCCGAAGTGGCCTCCCCCTCAACAGCAGCTGGTGCCTCCTCGGTTACAAAGGGTACCGCTCGGGGTGGCGGATCCCACGGCCCCCAGGAAGACGATGTGTCGGGGCCGTGAGTCGTCGTAGAGGCTACTCTTTGCGGCACAACAGGTGGAGGATGTGCTGGGTCATCTATCCCTTCAGCACCTTCTTCTTCATCATCGAAAAGAGGTTCGCCAACCTCATGATCACCTGCACGCTCAAAACAAGAAGAAGGACAAACCATGGTCTCGTCGAAGGTGACATCGGATGTCTCCATGACTCGGTTAGTGTCAAGGTTAAGTACACGATAAGCTCGAGTGTGAGTGCCATAACCCAAAAACACACCGTCAGAAGAACGAGACTCAAACTTGTCCAAGTTGCCCTTTTTGAGTATAAAACAATGGCAACCAAAAACTCGAAAATAACTCACCTTGGGTAGTTTTCCAAAACGCAACTCATAAGAGGTCTTTTTCAAGAAAGCTCGAAGAAAAATGCGATTGGAAATATAGCATGCAGTGTTCATAGCTTCGGCCCAATATCGCCTAGGAGTCCTATGCTCATCGAGCATCGTCCTGGCCATCTCTACAAGGGTCCGATTCTTCCTCTCTACAACACCATTTTGAGGGGGTGTGTAGGGGGAAGAAAACTGATGCTCTAAACCCAAAGAGTTACAAAACTTCTCAAAATCCGAATTCTTGAATTCAGAACCATTATCACTCCGAATTGCTCGCATAGAGTCCAAAGGGAACTCATTCTGAAGACGCAAAATCAGATCGCGAGCGAAGGAGAAAGTCTCGGTCTTCTCAGCTAAAAAGAAGATCCACGAATATCTCGAAAAATCGTCGACAACAACAAGCACATACCACTTCCCCCCAACCGAGCTCACCCGAGCCGGACCAACAAGGTCCATGTGAAAAAGCTCTCCAGGACGCTTAGTCATGACCTGAGTCACTGGATGGTGGGGAGCGGCCACCATCTTCCCATGTCTACAAGAATGGCAAACAAGATCCTTCTCCATGGATAACTTGGGCAATCCTCAGATTAAGCCAAGTGAACTAAGTCTTGCAAGCAAGTCGAAGCTCAGGTGACCTAGTCTCCTATGCCACTTCCAAGGATCAGAGGAGGAAGGTCCAGCCAAAAGACAACGAGAAATTCCGAACGACTCCGAGAAATCCGCACGAAAGACTTTTCCAAAGGGCGAAATCACACATACAAGATTGCCCTGAGGATCCAAAATGCGATTGAGATTCGGTTTAAAACGAATCTCATAGTCATCATCAAAGAGTTGAGAAACAGAAAGAAGGTTAAAATGCAAGTTAGAAACAAGAGCAACATTGCACAACACGAAGTGCTCATTAACTCGCACAGACCCACGAGACAGCACCTTACCTTTGCTGTTGTCGCCGAAGGTGATATACTCCTTTTCGGCGACCGGACTAAGACTGGAGAACCACTTGGCGTTTCCGGTCATGTGCCTCGAACACCCGGAATCCACCAACCAAACGTTCTCCAATCGTTTTACCTACATCAATAAAAAGACATAGGGTGAGCATACGGTCCAACACTGGGGTTAGTGAAGTAGGAAGAATACCAGTGTTGGGTCGGCTGCTCAAAAGAACGGTTAGCAGAAAAACCATTCCTAGCACGCCTAGGGGAGGAGCGATCACCACGTTGAGGAAAACGTAGTCCGCTAAGGGAGGAGAGTCCATCACGATACTCAAAACGCGGTGGGGGAAAACGCTCAACTACAAAGCCATCGCCACGGGGTCCATAGCCTACAACTGCAGGCTCCCGCCGGGCACGCTCTCTACGAGGCCTACGCCTAGGGACTTGAGGCTCAACACCTCTAGGCCTAACGTCTCTCCTCGTAGCTCTCTGCTGCCTAGGCCTGGGAACTTGAGGTTCCGGACCTCTGGGCCTAGCAGCACGTCTTGGTGCTCTCCTCTGAACATTCGGCGCATGTACATCATGGAAAGGATGGTACATGTCCGGGTTGTTCATCTCCCTAGCACGGCGCGCCCCTCTCTTGCGCCTAAAGCAGAACTCGCTCAAGTGTCCATCTCTCCCACAATGCTCACAATGGTACCTCACCGCTCTCAAAGGGGGTTGTTGGTACTCACGGTTGTGGGTATGGATCACCTTGCCCTTCTGTGGCAAACACTCCTCCTGAATGGGTGGCATGGTGTCCAGCTTGTTCTTTAGGTGGTTGGGTTTGGGATGCCACACTTGGTTCTTGGGTGGAGCTCTCGGAGGCTCAACAAAGACCCCATCCTTGGTGTTAGGCTTGAGAGGCTCTTTGGGTGGAAGCTTGGTAAGTTTGGGAGTAGTGGTGGAGTTGGGCTTCTCACTCGGATTCAGACCACTCGACTCTCCAATCTTCCCAAAAACAGAAGGATCAACACCCTGAGCAAAGCCTACACCGGGACCTCCAGCAGCTTGCTTGAATTGGGAAATCATCATCCCGAGCTGTGGCTCACCACAGGACACCCATGACAAGATGGTCCGAAGGTATGTGTTTTCTTCCTCGGTTTGCATCTTGTCATGCTTCACATTGGCTATCTCCATCTCCAAGCCCTCACAAAGAACACACCTAGCCACACATGTGCTACCTGAGTTGGCCTCTTCAAGAGACACAATCTTGGCATTCTTCACTGCCAACTCAGATTGCAAGACAGGACAAGTCTTGCACGCACCCAACAGCATGGGCCTAGCCCGGAGCTCATCCACCTCCCCTACCAACGCAACATACTTACTTCTCAAAGTGAGAAGATCAGTCATGTGCGTGGTGCACGCCTCGCACTCCTCCTCATCTGTGACAACTACGGTGGACTTGACAGAATCAAGTTCCTTCACCGTATCCTCCCACTTCTGCCTAAACTCCTTGCGCTCTCTAGCGGCACGCCTAAGCAGCTTATCCTGACTAAGCAAGGCGGCAGTAAGCTTCTCTACCTCGGCTGAAAGCTCATCGTGGGTGAGAGATACCTGGGAGGTGTCGTCGTCGTCGTCGTCGTTCCGAGGGGAGTTCACCAGCTTGCCGTCGACCTCCTTGCCGAGGGCCATGGTGCAGAGGCCGTCGTCGTCGGCGAAGAAGCAGAGACCGTTCAGCTTGTCCTCGATCCTCTTCTTCTTCTCGGACTCGTCATCGCTTGAGCAAGCGGAGTCGTCATCCGAGCCGTCGACGTCGCTGAGCGTGGCGAAGAACGCACGCTGCTCAGCCTGGGCCTTCTCCAAGTACTTCTTCTTGATGTACTCCTTGTCGAAGCCGCCCCTCCGCTTGTGCCTCGCGGGGACGTACTTCTCCTTGCGCTTGCCGGAGTCGTACTTGTGCCCATGATCGCCCTTCCCAGATGAATGCTTCTTCTTGGGACAGTTGGCGATGAAGTGATCGGGGTCGCCGCACTCGTAGCATCCTGAGCGTCCTCCTCCGCGGTGATGGTTCATGCGGTTGTTGTGGAACCGCGAGAACCGGTTGGCGAGCATTGCCAACTCGTCATCCCCCAAAGACTCCAGCTGGTCCTCTGTGACAGAAAAGAGAGACGAAAGAGCAAAACCTCCAGAGGGGTTAGAAGAGCCAGAAACCAAAGCCATAGTCGGGCCAGAAGGATTCTCATAAGAAGCCCTTGCCATGGCATCGATCTCACTGGACTTGAGCTTACTAAAGAGCTCATCGCACGTGAGGGTCTCATAGTTAGGTGATTCGATGATCGCCTAAACTTTGGAATCCCACACCGATCGATCAAGAGTATGCAAAAGCTTCAAAGCTCTCTCATGATCGTCGAAAGGCAACAGCTCCTTGTTAGCCCTCATCCTGTTGACAATCACCTGAAAGCGAGCGAATAAACTCTCTATGCTCTCGCCAGGCATATGTCGAAAGTTCTCATACTCTCGCTTGAACGACTCGTAGAGTCGGGTTTTGACTTGAGAGGTTCCCTCATGAAAACGCATGAGGGTAGCCCAAATCTCCCGAGCCGTAGCGAGGTGAGAAACGCGATCAAACTCACTCATGCTCAAGCATGAGAAAAGAGCATTACGGGCTCGGCTATTGGCATCGTGCTCATCGATCTGAAGCTGAGAGACACGAGCAGCCAAGACCACGTAATCGACAGAGTTGCAAATATTCGAGATGGAAGAACCAAACTCTGCAGATAGGCCGACATGCGTATCTTCCAATACACATAGTTCGTCCCATCGAAAAACGGCGGTTTGCCCACGCCGCGATCCATGTCACCTTCTGTGGATCTGGAACCGGCTAAGGTGGAAGATCCTTAACCCGCTCCGATACCAATTGAAGGACCGAGAATGCTACCAGAAAGCGACCAGAGGGGGGGGGGGGGTGAATGGGAGCTTCAAAAATTCCTTTCGGAAACTAGTAGCCACTGTCCCAAGAATCACCCCAAAAGCAAACCCTAGAGCTTGCTAATGTCCACGACCCTAGATGTAGGGTGGATGCTTCCGAGAAGCACAGCGGGACACTACACAACTCTAGAAAGCCAACGCAAAAGACGGAAACCAAATCTGACAATGAGCGAGCAAACTGCGAACGAAACAGTCCGAGACAGCACAGACCAGACTCAGCCTGCGTCCGGTCAAGAATCACCGGACGCATCCGATCGTGCGAAAACCAAAACAGAAACTCTCTGAGTTGGACCAGACTCTGAGGGGCACAGCGTCCGGTCACAAGAAAACCTCTCTGGAACCTTACTGTTTCTGGCTGGACTCACAAGAGGGGAGCGTCCGGTCGAAAGCAGTGCGTCCGGTCAGTAAAAGACAGAATGGTGAATAGTAGAAGAGTTGCGTCCGGTCGTTCATGGGAACCAGCGTCCGGTCACGAGCGTCCGGTCAAGTCGTGAGAAACACAGTAAAAACGTTCAACGACCGGACTCCGGGGGTGCGTCCGGTCAGCCCGACCCAAGCGTCCGGTCACCCCGAAAATGAACTGTTCGCCCACCGATTCAACTCGATCTCACCCAAAACATATCCTCTAGGGATCAAACTTGGTGAGAGGAGTCACAAGAAGTATAGTGAGCTATCTCTAAGAGATCATGACTCGAACTTATCTCCAAATCGATGAATCGAAGAATTTCAGGGGAAAGGAGAAAACTTGACCCGAAACGAAAATCGATCGATCTCCTAGACCGTGAGGTTAGAGATTAATTCCTTCGGTGGAAAGAAGTGCCTCACGATCTAGAACAACTTGGTTCAAACGGATTTGCAAAAGATGAATCGAGCAAAGAGATCAAATGACGGGAAAAACATGGAGAAAAAGGAATTCGCGAAGAACACGAACGAAACGCGAATCACAACCACGAATTGCAACCGTGTGGCTACCACACGCTACAACAGTGAGATTACGGTCTCACTTCCTCAAAATCTGATGAACACAGAGGTATTGTTCTCTTCTCTGTGGATCTCAGGTTCGCTACAGCAGGGGAGAGGGAGAGCAGGAAAACCTAGAAGCAAAAGAGCAAATGACTGAGATGATTGGGGAGGAGGGTGTCTCCCCCTACTTAACCTATTCCTAATTCCTACTCTATTCCTATTCTACCCCTCTCTAATTATAGAGCGGGCCAGCTAAACCCTAAGGTTATTCTGGACCAACTCGGTGGTAGGTAGATCCGACGGCCACGCCCGCACAACTCGTAGCGTTGCCTCGACACAACCTCCCGATTGCCGCCACGTGCCGCCACCGCTCTGCGTCCTTTTCCTGGACGTCGCACCCCCGGTTTTGAGGCCCAAACCGGGGAACCAGCCTTCATAGCCAACCCCCGGTTTTGAGGCCCAAACCGGGAAACCAGCCCACCAACATCTAAGTTTTGAGGCCCAAACTCAGCAAACCCGAAGCGCCCAGGTTTTGAGGCCCAAACCTGGAAACCGTCCTCAGCCCGAGTTTTGTGGCCAAACTCGGAAACCATCCGCACCCAGGTTTTGAGGCCCAAACCTGGAAACCGTCCACCCGATGGTTTTTCTCTGGCTCTACCACCAAACCGACGTCGTAGATGGGATGCACCTCCCGTGCACCTCGTCCACCGACACGTGTCCCCAAGTCCACGACTTAGGCAACACATGACCGCAAGTCTTTACTTGTAGCTGCCACAGGCTGCCAGCCACCACAGCTGATCCTCGGGCCTCTTGTCCCTCAGTCCAAGCCTCACGTCCGCCCTTCCCCACTCTCGGTCCATTGGCACAACACGTCTCTACTTGACCTTCACCTCGCCTTTGATCACTGTATCCGTGCTCGACACCTGCACAACACAGGCCAAAGAACATGCGCATCATCCCAGTTGACAATCACTCATCACTCAGAGACCCGGCATACACCCATGTATCCGCACCTACTACCGACCCCTGTGCGTAGCGCGCAAACTCTCTGTTCGGGAGACGGTTTGGCCTACCGGTAGTACCGCCATAAGGCTGGTAGGTGGCAAAGGTTGAGCACCCTAGGGACTTTGTGTCCATAGTTGGGAAGTGACTAGGAGCCCTCTAACTCACATATGCTTATTAGTGCTTATCCCATTGTGTGAAAGAGCGATTCTAGTGCGGTGCATGAGAGATTGCAAGAGTTGGCACTAGGTGTTCAAGTCGCAAGCCGGTGGTGCTTATTACTCTTGGAGGTTGCCACCTCCTATACGACGTGGTGCTTGTCTCCGTCGTGAAGCCCGCATGAAGATTGTGCGTGTCTCCGGAGAAGCTTTGTGAGGGGCATTGTGCTTGCCCCGCGGGAGATCACGAAGAGCAACTCTAGTGGAAAGAGGCGTGAAGAGCGTCAAGTGGTCCGACCGGATTGAAAGCTAGAGCTCTTGGTGAGCACTCCATCGTGGAGAGGTTGGCTTAGTGTCACCACTAGCTAGAGGATCGGCGGTAACCTTGGGCTTGGTTCAACAGGGACTAGCTTGGTGGCAACCAAATGAACCTCGGGATAAAATCTTGTGTCCCCGTCTTTTTTTGCTCTTATTGTTCTTTGTTCCTTGCATATTACGCTTGTTTGTGTTCTTCGTGTTCTTCCTCCCTCCTTCACTCTATCTTAGGTTGGGAAGACTCGATCTACCTTTTGGCAAGGAACCAAGACTTGGGGAAACTACAATCCTCATCTACATCATCTAGGGAAGTGGGGTAATTGCTAGATCTGAGATTGCATCCCATCCCCTTCGATTTCGTAGCTCCCTGCAGGTGCTCGGTAGTAGCGGCCTAGAAGCCCGGTAGTACCGGTGTCGGTAGTACCGGCCTATAGCCCGGTAGTACCGACTGTCTGGTGTTTGCACTAGCTTGTATTGCAATACTATCTCTTGTGCTAGTGTTTAGTTGCTTAGTTTGTGTAGATAAGTTGAGCTTTCTAATTTGGCTTGTGTAGCCTTGTTATTAAGCATTGCTAGAGAGCTTAGGCTTTGTGCTTTGCTTACTAGATTGTGTAGGAGCTCCCCCGTACTTGAAGTATTAGTTGCTTAGGTTTGTGTGACCTTGCAAGCTAGATTGATTAGGTGAGCTCTAGCTATGTAACATCCCAAATTTTTGCATGATTTTGAAATAGGCAATATGATTTAATTTATGCATTTTATGTGTTGCATAAAACCTAGTTAATAAATTATTTGCAAAAGCTAAAATAAATCCTAGGCCAAAGATCATGTTGATGCATACATGCTGGTGCATACTTTATTCTATGATGTATGGTTTCTGCCAAAAATTTATTTGAATTCAAATGGGATTTGTGAACCCTTTTGAAAACTCAATTCTGAAAAAAATGGAAAAAGCATTTCTTTCTCCCTCCTCTCCCTTTCTTCTCTTTTGGGCCGAGCTAGCCCGACCGACCCGCTCCTTCTTTCCCAGCGCGCCAGCGCCCCCTCCTCCTCTTGGGCCGACTCACCCTGGCCTCGGCCCGTTCGCGCCCGCGCCGGCGTTGCAAGCGCGTGGACGACTCCTTCCCGTTGCTGACATCGCGTCCTCGTCTGTCAGCGTCTCCTTCCTCCCGTGTCCGACTAGAACTCGAACCCGAGCTCCGATTCCCATCTACTCCACGCCTCCTCTCTTTGCGATCTAATCTAGAACCCTTACAAAACTCCCGAGCGCCCGCCGCCTCTCCTCATACAGTTTTTGAGCCGCCTCGTGCTCTAAACTGACGCAACCGAGAGCTCCGCCACCCGCAATTTTTTCCGCCGCCGTCCACCCGTTGAATCGGTGTGTTCCTGCCGTCGCAAGGTTCCTTTTTAGCTTCGTCTTGGTCACACGAAGCCACTGCATCTTTTCCCCCCTTCGTTTTCTCTTGTTTTCGCTTAACTCGAGCTCGCCGTCGTTTGCAGAAGCAAGCAGTCCGCCCCGCCGTGCGATTTGCCATCCCTAAGCTGTCACCGACGCCATCATCACCTCAGGTAGAACCCCCTCGAGCTCCTCTTTCAATTGGACCAAGCCCCGAGGTCTCTACCGCCGCCTAGCTCTAACCCGAGCCGCGCCGCCTATCTCCGGCCATGGCGCCGACGCGAGCAGCCTTTCCCCCTCCGTTCCGGTGACACAGTGCCGCATGCTCCCCTCCGTTTTGATCAGTGTCGTCCAGCCAAGATCGGACGGCCACCATCCACAGATACCCCTTCGTTGGCTATTTTGCAAAAAGGACATTACAATTTTCTAGGTCCAAACCCGCCGTCCTTATGCCTTTGTTCACTGGGTCTGCGCAGAATCGCATTGAAGCCCCTCCGTTTCTTCCTAATCGAGGCGCAGTCCAGTCAATTCTGCAATTCTATTTAAATTGATTTAAATTCAAATTCAAATTTGTTTTATTTACAGTTTTGCCACCAGATTAAAATGCTTATAACTTCTACGTTTTTAGTCCGTTTTAGTCCGTTCAAGTTGTGTTAGTTTCATTTTGAAAAGAGCTATCTGTGTGTACAAAAATATCTGCTATTTTCTGTACTTAAAAATTGAGTTAGGTTTAATCTACTAATTAAGGTTTCGTGATTTGTTTAGCTCGTAACTTTTGTGTTATAATTCCGTTTTTCATGATCTTCGCGTTTATGTGATCGTGGTAGATCGTAGGTTCTGTTTTCAAACTTTTATATTATTTTCTTGCTGTTGGTGTAATGTTCTAATTATAGCTTGTTTGCTTTGCATGATTGTTGTCTGGATGTTTGTATGATGATGTGGTAATCGAGTATAGACGGTGAGACATACGCCAGTGATCAAGAGCCCTACTTCGACAACTCCGAACATCAAGAGTTCGTTGATTCAGGCAAGTATAGCATGGGATCCTCCTTGACGTCCTAATAACCATAATTCACTATGATCATCATATGCATGTGTCTACCTTGATGCCTATTTAGATCTATCCTAGGTGTTGATCTTGTGCCTTGATAAACTTGGTATGCATTGGGTAGAACTATGCTAGTGCTCAATTTAAACACGGATCATGTGAACTTGAATTTAATGATATATGCAACTTGGTAAAATTGGCTTTTATAGCAACATGGTTTAGGAGCTGCTATAAGGGATCACCCGGGACATACAATGCAACCATGAGAGTTATATGGCTCTGGCCTTAGCTCAGTATAAGGACCTTTTCTAGCTTGTTAGTGGTTACCCGAAAGGGCACATAAGGCGCTTGACGAGCTGGATTTAGGGCGGCTTCTTTCCCCTTGCCTGCGTGCCGCAAGGTTGAGAGACTCTTCTTCCCCTTGCCTTAGGACCTAGCGGCCCTAGCTTGTTAGACGAACCTTTGAAAGGCTTCGCAGTGTATCCTGCCCGCTCACCTCGGAAGTGTTATGGGAGTAATTAACCCGGGCATCTGGATATCACGACTCATCGGGTAAAGTGTACAACCTCCGCAGAGTGTAAAACTGATATATCAGCCGTGCTCACGGTTACGAGCGGTCTGGAATTCTTATGGTATAGTTGTTGCTTAATAATGTTTTAATTTGATATTATTATCTTGTACAATGATTTCATGTTCACATTGATCACATGTTTAATTTGGGATGGTTATCATTGATGCTATCTAATGCTAAAATTGTGCCAACTAAAAGCTACTGTAGTTAAACCAATGTCAGCTTTATTTGAGCTTCATGAACCCCATGTTACACTTGTTAAGTACGAGATGTACTTATGCTTGTTTATTTTGTCTGCTTGGATAAAAATCTCGGATGGGTAACAGATTGCTATGGTAATGATGACTTCCCTGAAGAGTTCTAGTCTTGCTGTCAACCAGTCATCTTCCCTGCGATGGAGCCACCGCGAGAGTTATGTTATTTATCCGCTGCTATGTAAAGATTTTGAATAATGTTCGTTATGTAATAAACATATGTGATGGTACTCCTTAATTTGTTGGCTTATGTGTGTGATTGATCTCTGGGCACACATAAGATGATGCATTCAATTTTGTTCTTAAAATTGGGTGTGACAAATTGGTATCGGAGCGCCCCCAGCGCCCCAGTGTCTCACTCATCACAGGCTGATGGGACTTCTCGATGCCTACTACCAAGACCAGAACAATGCTGTGCAATACTCCTACTGGAGGTACAGGCATCCTCTTGAGAAGACCTACTGGAAGGCAAAGTGTCACCATCGCCATCCAAGAACCAGAAAGTGGCCTTCACCTGCATGATATGGTAATAGCCCACAAAGCTCGTCGATCTACCCTGGAGTCAGCCTTGGAAGCCGTAGCGGTTGAAGCCTACAAGGCGTTTCGGGGTCATCGCATCGTGGATATGAGGGATGATCCATATCGCTACCTGCCTTACTGGAACAATGATATGAAGGATGCCATGGTAGAAGACCCTCATGCAACTCCAACCGTAAAGGCTACGCGAGACTATCTCCTTGATAAGGAAAGGTCTATCGTGGATTTGGAGAAGATGGTGATATCCCAAGGGAAGGACCTCAAGAGGTCCTACCAACTCATAGATGAGCTCTTGGAGCAGCTCGACCAACCCCCTAGGTACAAGAGGCTTCGTGGTCCGCTCTATAAATAGGTTCAGGTCACCCTTTATATAATAAAACGATAGTAGCAAGCGTTAAGTGAGTCTAGTTAAGTTTTGTGTTAGTGTGCTTCTTTACGTGTGAGTTGAACTATTATTGTGCTTATGATTGAGTTGGTTCTTTGTAATGTGTGTTGAGATATTGTAGGCTTGTCTACAAGTTATGAATAATAAGTGGGTTCGTTATATCTTGTCCTTTGCTGTTTTCTGGAGCAACCTGTAATCTTTCTGTTATATCTCAAGTTATGTTCGTGCAACATGGCTGAGAATTTTATGGTGGAAAATAGACATAAACATCTAACTAATGCCTCTGTAATCACCTCAATAGCTGTTACGGTTTGTGAGATATGACTGTTACAAGTTAAAGTTTCTGCGCAGTTCTGAACTCTGGACAGTTTCGTTTGTTCTCTGTTTTTGACTAATTTAACGACAGAATCTGGGAAAGTCACTTAAATAAAAGTTGTAGATAATTTTGTCATCTTTCCAGCCGTGTATGGCACGCCCTGCTTGGAATTCTGGAACTCGAGTTATGACCGTTTTACTGCACTGCTGTTACCGGATCTCGCCCAGAAATTTTCAGATCTCTTGTTTCTTCTCATGTAAGTGATCCTTTATTGAAAAGTTCGCTAACCGTGGTCCTTGTTGGAACACAGATGGCTGCCAGAGGAGGTGGAGTGGGAGGTGGACGTGGACGTGGCCGTTGTGGCGGAACCGCCCTGATTATAAGAGCTCAAGTATTATCTTAGCCAAATCCGTCTGACTTTGACTTATACTTGAACCCATATAACCCCGGTAGTCCGGAAACCTCGAAGGATTTCTTTCACCATTCATCATACAGGATCGCATCGTTCGAGGATTACATTCGTAAAGAGACATCGCAGTGAAAAACGAAACCGAATTTAACATCAGAGTACGAATTTAAAACGAAGTTATTACAAACCGAATTTTAAAAGTGCGAAAGCTTAAATAAGTTTGAAACACGACCACAACACACGTGGTCCAAATAAAACGTTGTTTAATAAATCCACTCAACACACTCACTCCTCCTTTTTCAGATGATGTGCCACTAATAGTCTCAGACCAGCAAAAGAAAAAGGAAAGCTTCTGGACGACCCTGTCCGGGGCCTACTCCTCATCACCTTCCACTGGGTAGAGGCAGTGCTTACAATAGCCGAAGTAGACCTGGCCATCTGCAACAACGGGATAAACCCTGAGTACGGGAATGTACTCAGCTAGACTTACCCGTCCAACTGAAAATAAAGACTCCAAGGGTATGCAAGGCTTTTGAGGTGGAGCTGGGATCTTTTAGTTGCGAAAAGCTCAGATTCAGATAAGAGGTAATTAATGATAAAGATGAGCTGCCATTTTTTAGACCTATTCCTTAACTCTAGGTTTTTCACCTGTACTAGAGCACCCACTTGAATCTATCAATCAATAATATAACCATATCCAGTTGACTTATCCACATTTTAGTTGAACCTTAAATCATCACATGGAGTAGTATCGTGGTGAAGCTCGCCATAGTTTCCCACTAACCGGGGGAGACGGCGACTCGAATCGAATTCCAATTGGAACCTGGCGATGGCCTCACGCGGCAGATCGCAATTTCCATACTAGAAGGCACGACACGGGTTGAGACCGGCCCGAACAGCTTCTAACCGGCTTTGGGGTCGATGATTACGGCACCGACATATCCCTAAGTAAAAGGGCGCGTTCAAAAATGAATGAGGGCCAACATCGATACAAACCTACACGATCCAACGAACGGACTGCCCCAAGTTTCCAAACTTGTGCCTTGCCTTCCAGTTGACCATATTTCACTACAACTCAGGTTCTTTTTCACGATAGCAAATATAGCCAACCGTGATCCGGTAACTACCCATCAGGGTATTACGGAAACATCCTCAACTATTACTTTTATTCAGCGGGCTAAGCAATTCTACATTATAAAAGTAACAGGATAACAAGGCGGGTATTAATCAATAATCAAGGAACGACAATGCAGCAAGTAGGATTCAATCAACTCCTAACCTAATGCATCACAATATAAAAGGACCCAAGTAATTTAATTGTAAATAATAGGAGACTTAGAATGCTCCGGGGCTTGTCTTGGGTGAAGACCGAGGCCTCGTGGGAGGGGCACTCGGGCAAGTTAGCGTCGCTGGCGGGGTCGACCTCCTCGGCTTGCTGAAGCTCCGGAATCTGCTGCTCGGCGTTTGCTTCTGGCTCCTGCTCGGGCTCCGGGAGTGTCGATCCTATTGCATGCGACAAATAATAAATATTTAAATGCGGGGTGCGAGGTGTGATGGTATGAGAAAGAGCATTTCTTGCAAACCAACAAAACCAACTTGTTGAACCACTTTTGACATTGAGGCAAATACTTATTTATTTCGTAAAACAAAATCCATTTATTCACCTATTTCTTATTTAATAATTCAAACGAAATTCAGGTTTGAACTGCAAGTGTATTTTTCTGAACTCAGAAAAATCCACAAAAATTCCAGAAGGTAATTAACACTCACTGGACTTTACTGAGCAACTTCCAACTCAAAATAAAATACAGAACTGCAAATATAAAAAATAACAAGCAAACTGCCCAAAAAAGTGCTTTGAACTAGCTCCTCATTCAAAAAGTGTCAAACAGCATATTCCGTAATTTTCCTGGCTTCTTCTACCCACAAATATTCTACTGTAGAAAATTTGTGGCCAGAGCATAAACATACAAGCCTACACAAAATAAACAAATCTATTGCAATTTAAACCATTTGAACTACAACCCTACTGGAAAAGGATGCAAAACTCAATTTCACATTTTTCCCAAATTCTACTTCACATTTTATCCTTATCAAGAAAGTTCCATGAACAGAAGCATTATACTATTTCTTACATGAATTTCCAAAGGAAAACACAGAAAAGCACCTTTGTAAAGCAACTTCAGATTTCTGCACATAACAGCTCATGCTTATATTTTTATCAGCTTGGATATCATAAACGGAGGCTATAAAAATTTTCCCATATTTCATTTCGACATATAAAACACCTTAACATTTATTCTAAGAAATCAGCCAAAAGGGACTTTTAATCATAACAGTAACTTTTTCTACATAAACAGTGCATCATATATTTTTCACAGGTGCCAAACAGTATAATAAACTTACACAAAATTTTCCAGGAATTAACTCAACAAGAAAACACTTATTTCTATTTATCACAACAAAAGCATATAAACTGAATTAAATAAAAACAGTAAAATAAACTTCTACCAAAAATACTTTCATATTTTTCTATGATAGATCTACTCATAAGCAAGCTATCAAAACTGAAAGTACTTCAATTGGACTTTTAAAACGAGCTACACAAAAATAACAAGCATCTCTGGAAAAATAAAAGTAAAAAGAAATCATTTGAATTCATCCCGGCTCACTGCGTGCACCCGGTCCATGGACCAGTGAGAGACTGACGCGCGGGGTCCATGGGTCAACGGGACCCACCCGTCAGAGAGAGAAGAACAGGGGAGGTGTTTGCCCGGCGGCTGCTCGCCGGCGGTGAGGTCTCCGGCGGCGAGGCTAGGCTAGATAGACTCGTCTCGACGAGGTGCATCCCGTGGTGGTGTTGGTTTGGCCAGCGCATGACCGGAGCGTGCCGGCGGCGAGCGGCGGCGCACGGCGGCGGCGGCGACTCACGGCTTCGCCATTTCCGGTAGTGGCCGGAGAAATTGGGGGAGGCAAAAGCTCCTACGAACCCTAGGGAAGCTACCAAGGGGGTTGGTTTGGCTCGGATGGCTCCAGAGGAGCTTGGCCACGTGAGAGGTCCAGAGCGGCGCCCATGGCGCTCGGCCGGGGAGAAGAGGGAGATGGGAGGCGGTAGCGTTAAGGCTTGTTGGCGTTCTCACCTTGCCTTGGCTCGGTGAAGCTCGAGGATGAAGAAGAGGAGTCGGTGGAGCTCGGGTTGGGGAAGAACGGCGTTGCGGCTCGGCGGTGGCTACTAACGGACCGAAAGAGGCGCTACGTCCTCCGGCGGCGTTGGGGCTCGGTCGATGGCGCTAGCGCGAGCACCGGGCGTGCAAAGGCGAGGCGGAGCAGCGTGCAGGAGGAATGAGACGACGATGGACGGTGGTGGTCGGAACGGAGAGGGGTGATTGCGGCGGTGGTCGCAGCGAGCGGGGGAGCGCTCGGCTCGCGTTCGTGCGAGGGTGAGAGTGCGAGCGAGAGTGAGAGAGTGTGTGCGGGTGAGAGAGAGGGCGAGGGGTGCTCGGGTTTTGGCCGGGGCCTCGGCCGGTCGGTGGTGGTGGCGGGGGCCACGAGCGGCGGGCGACGCGCGGTGGCGCGGCGAGCGAGGGCGGTGCGGCAGGCGAGGCGAGCGGTGACTGGTGGGCGAGGATCGCTGGCGTGCTCCGGTGGGAGAAGATCGGAAGGGGAGTGGCCGCGCGGGATTTGCTCAGGCATCGCCGGCCACGCGGCGGCTTTGGCCGGCGTACGGCGCGGCCGTGTCGGCTGACGCGGCGCGGCGCGCCGACGGGGCGAGCGGCACGCGCGCGTGGGCCGGCGCGGCGGTGTGCAGCGCGGGAGCGGGCCGACGCGGGTGCTGGCTGGGCCGGCGCTGCGCGGGCGAGCGGCGCGCGCGGGCGAGCGGGAGCGGGCGCGGGTTGGGCCTTAAGGCCGGATGGGCCGAAAACGAGCGAGCGGGAAGAATTCATTTCCTTTTTCTTTTTCCAAATATTTTCCTAGTTTGACCACTCAAAAACAGTTTCAAAAACTCCAAACTAGGTTTTGACCCAAATATAAAAGTTGCTCAAAATAATTTTCTCTACAACTTTCATATAGGACACTTTTTCTGAAAACCATTTTTAAATCCTCCACATAAATAAAGCCAATTTTGAAGCATAAATCATTTTGTTTGACTTATTTTAATTTAACAAACTAATCCGAACTGGGTCAAAACTCCAACATAAAAAGCACTCTACTCAATATTATCTATTTTATAAAACTCTTTGCCCAAGTAGAAATCCACTTAAATCATCAAGTCAAATAGAAATCCAAAATCCAACAATTAAACAAAAGCAAAAAGCACTCTTATGCACGTGAAATGATGCAATGCATTGTTTATGCTTCTTTAGTAGCTAATTGCAGTGCCTAATGCAGTGCTTGACACTAGGGTGTCACAGCCCTTCCCCCCTTAAAGAAATCTCGTCCCGAGATTTGAGTTACGTACCAATCTTTATAAAAAGCGGGGTAGTTTACGCGTAAGTACTCCTCTGTTTCCCAAGTCGCATCATTGGGTCCGTGATTGCTCCAAAAAATCTTGTGAGTCTTCACTGTTCGGTGACGCGTCTCTCGGGTCTTGGTATCCAAAATCTCCTTGGGTTGCTCATAGTACTCCAGATCCGATCTGATGGTGACGTATGGAATCCGAACTTCTTCTTGTTCTGGAACTCGAAGACACTTCTTCAACTGTGATACTTGGAACACTGGGAAAACTGTGCTCATCTCTGGGGGTAACTGTACTTCGTATGCCACTTCTCCCTTCTTTGCTATGATCCGGTAAGGTCCCACATATCGAGGTGCTAGCTTCTTCTTAATTCCAAAACGTTAGACCTTTCTCATAGGTGAGACCTTAAGATACACATAGTCTCCTACTTGAAATTCCAAGGGTCTTCTTCGAGTGTCAGCATAACTCTTCTGTCGGGATTGTGCTACTTTGATATGTTGTTGTACTGTTTGCACAATCTCTTCAGCATCCTTCACGTAATCTGACCCATAGAATCCTCGATCTCCTAATTCAACCCAATTTACTGGGGTTCTGCATCTGCGTCCATACAAAACTTCAAACGGTGCCATCTTTATACTTTCCTGATAGCTGTTGTTATATGAAAACTCGGCAAGGGGTAACCATTTTTCCCACGACTCTCCTGAAGATAGAACACAAGCTCTTAGGACATCTTCCAAAATCTGATTTACTCTTTCTGTTTGTCCTGCGGTTTGGGGGTGATAAGCGGAACTTCTTACCAACTTGGTTCCTAACTCCTTGTGCAACTGTTCCCAAAAACGCGCTACGAACTAGGGTCCTCTATCAGAGACAATCCTTTTTGGAACTCCATGCAATCTCAAGATATTCTGAATGTACAGGTCTGCATACTAATGAGGGCGGTGTGTAGTCTTAACTGGTATGAAGTGAGTCACTTTAGATAACCGATCCACGATAACCCAAATAGAATCATTTCCCTTTTGAGTGGTGGGAAGACCCGTGATGAAATCCATACTAATTTCTTCCCACTTCCACTCTGGAATTGACAACGGTTGCAACAATCCGGCAGGTCTCAGATGTATAGCTTTTATCCTGCAGCAAGTATCACACCTTGCAACATAAGCTGCAACTTCTTTCCTCATCTTTGACCACCAATACCTTGTTTTCAAATCTTGGTACATCTTACTGCTTCCTGGGTGAATGGATAACTTTGAATTGTGAGCTTCATTCAGAATTCTTTCTTTCAGCTCTGTGTCCTTAGGAACAACCAACCTCTGGTTATACCACAAGATTCCCTGTTCATCAGCCCTGAAGTTCAAAGAACTACTGGTTTCCATCCTCTTCTTAATCTGACAGATCTCTTCATCGGTCCTTTGTCTCTCGATGATGTCACTTTCTAAGGTGCACTGAAGAGTGATATTGTTCAGCATAACAGAGTGCATAAGGTTAAATCCATCTTCCAACAGTGGTTGTAGGGAGTTACAATGAGTCTTGCGACTCAAGGCATCGGCTACAACGTTTGCTTTTCCGGGGTGGTAATGCACTTCCAGGTTGTAATCCTTAATTAGCTCTAACCATCGTCTCTGCCTCATGTTCAACTCTGGCTGGGTGAAGATATATTTTAGACTTTTATGATCCGTATACACGTGACATAAGTTTCCCATAAGATAATGCCTCCAAATCTTGAGTGCATGCACGATGGCTGCTAATTCCAAATCATGGGTGGGGTAATTCTCTTCGTGTGGTCGCAACTGACGAGAAGCATAGGTGATAACTCTTCCATTCTGCATGAGTACACACCCAAGTCCAATCTTGGATGCGTGACAAAACACATCAAAAGGTTCCTCCAAGTTTGGCTGAGCCAGAACAGGCGCGGAAGTCAACAACGTTCGCAGAGTGCGAAAAGCTGCTTCACACTCTGGAGTCCATTCGAACTTCTTGTTTTTCTGCGTTAAACGGGTCATAGGCTTGGCTATTCTCGAAAAATCCGGAATAAACCGACGGTAATATCCTGCCAAACCCAAAAAGCTGCGAACCTCAAAAACACTTGTGGGTGCTTCCCAATCCATAACCTCTTGCACTTTAGAAGGGTCTACAGAGATCCCTTCCTCTGAAAGGACGTGACCAAGGAAAGGTACCTTCTTCAACCAAAACTCACACTTGCTGAACTTAGCATACAACTTATGCTCTCTAAGCCGGGTCAGAACAACTCGTAGATGCTCAACATGGTCCCTCTCATTCTCAGAGTATACCAAGATATCATCGATGAACACTACAACAAACTTATCCAACTCTGGCATGAAGACCGAATTCATCAGGTACATGAAATGTGCTGGTGCATTGGTCAATCCAAAAGACATAACTAAATACTCATAGAGTCCGTATCTGGTAGAGAAAGCCGTTTTTGGCACATCTTCTCTTCTGATCTTAATCTGATGGTATCCTGACCTCAGGTCAATCTTGGAGAACACTTTCGCCTTTGACAACTGATCAAACAAGACATCGATTCAGGGTAAGGGATATTTGTTCTTTATAGTTACTGCATTTAACGGTCTGTAATCCACACACATCCTCAAAGTTTTATCCCTCTTCTTCACAAAGATAGCGGGACATCCCCAAGGTGACGAACTAGGGCGTATCAAACCCTTATCCAAAAGTTCTTGCAACTGAACCTTAAGCTCTGCTAACTCTTTAGCGTGCATTCTATACGGTCTTCGTGATATGGGTGCTGTTCCAGGGATTAACTCTATAGCAAACTCCACATCCCTATCTGGCGGTAGTCCAGGCAACTCATCAGGAAAAACATCCAGAAACTCACACACTACTGAGATCTCAGCTATCTGTTTTGCGGTGATATTGAACAACACTCCGATCTCATGGGGGTTTCGAGGTAACTTGAACCGAAAGGTAGACCCACTACGAGGGCTAACCATGGAAACTACACGCTCTGCGACATCAAGGTTGACTTTCCAGAGTTTCATCCAACCCATACCCAAGATTACATCCAGACCTAGACCAGGAATTACGATAGGATCCACTATGGCCTTCTTATTCCCAAAGGTCATTTCCACTCCTTTAGCCATTTTACGCGCGGAGAGAACAGCTCCGGCGGAACTTATCTGATATCCCCGGTCTAACTCTATCAACTCAAGATTACTTCTTATAACAAAATTCTCACTTATGAAAGAATGCGATGCTCCAGAATCAAACAGCACGACTACGGGGCATTGATTAACAAGAAACGTACCAGCGGTGACAGGCTCTCCTTCTGGCACTTCTTCCACGGTGGTGTGATGCACATGACCCGTACGAGGTGGGGGCTGAGTGTATTGCTTCTTTGGGCGAGGGCACTGACGTGATAGATGTCCAGTCTAACCACAATTATAGCATGGACCAATCACATATGGGGTCTTGGAACCTCCTGCACTCCCTGCTTTGCTCTTGTTCTGCATCATGGGAGCGGTGTAGGGCTTCTGGAAACTAGGACGGGAACGGTTGGTAGTGCTCTTCCTCTGTGGGGGACGGTATCTTGCTCCTGTAACAGGCGGGCGATACGAGGTACGCGCTCCGAAAGGGGTCCTCTGTTGAGACAAACCTCCTTCGTTTGCACGACGGCGTGTCTCTGTCGCCAGCCGGCTGTCATTGGCCTCTTGATTTAGGCAGTCACTGATGAAGTCACTGAAGGTGGTGCGGTGACTGTTGCCCATCTTGGAAAGCATGGCGGCACTCATGCCACGTTTGAAGCTTGCGATCTTCTTGGCCTCAGTATCAACAAAGTCTGGGGCGTAGCGAGCTAGGTTGTTGAAACTGTGGAGGTACTCGGACATAGACCTAGTCCCCTGGGATAACCTCATGAACTCTGCAACCTTCATTTCCATCAGACCACTAGGGATGTAGTGGTTGCGCATAGCGGTGGAGAACTGATCCCAAGTGACACGTGCATTTGCAGGCAAGGATGCACGGTACTGGGCCCACCACAGACCTGCAGGTCCTTCCAACATGTGGGCGGCGTACTCTGCCTTGAGCTCTTCTGTCAGACGAAGCAGACGGAACTTCTGAGTGATGGAGTTGAGCCACTCATCAGCCTCAAGCGGTTCGGTGGCTTCCTTGAACACAAGAGGGCGAGTGTCCAAGAAGTCACGGTAGGAGCTGTACTGGTTGGGCTCCGGGCCTTGACGTTGATGATGCTGCTGTGCAGTGTTGTTAGCGATATTGCGGAGGGTGGCCTCCATGTGCCTCTGCATCTCCTCCATGTTCCGTTGGCTACCCAAGAACTGGCCAAAGAACGCTTCCGGCGTCATCGGCGGCGGTGGGGGAGGTGGCAGATTCTCCTCCTGTCCTGCCCCCTGCCCACGCTGGCTGCGAGTGTGTGCCGGCATCTGCATATCCCATTAATAAGCAATCATTAGGTGATGTTACATCGGTCATGAATAAATACTGCGCTGTACATAATTCGAAAATTTAGCACACGACCAAGTATAATTACCCATTTCCATACAACATCACAAAATAATCGCTCGAAATTAGACATGCAAACGACGGATTTCCATAAAAGATGCCGGATCGAAGTCCGGACTTTGTCCAAAAGCTTACATGCCATCAAACATTTTAAACATAAAACCAGCACATGTTTAGGGTGTTACATCACTTAGCGAGCAAGCTCAAGCTATACAAAAGAAAACGATCCCTAACAAACTAGCGCTCAGGGGTCTCCAGCGGTGGATGCGGCGTCCTCTGCGTCGACGTCGATCATCGGCTCGTCAGCATGATCCTCCTCTGGTGGGGCGTCGGGGCCAAGGACCTCTCCGTCCTGGGGATCCGGAACCTCAACTGCTGGGGCGGCGGCCTCCTGCGCGGCGTGATGCATCTGATGGACGGCCTCATGGAGCTGGTCGATGTAGGCCTGCTGTCCGTGGATCTGCTGTATCAACAGGTGGGCTCCCTCTCTGAGCTGGTCGAGCGCGGTGCGGGCCTCATCCCTCTGAAGAGCGGTAGTCAGGTACATCTGCTCTGCAACTGTCCTGGCAGTAGACTGTGCTGCTGCTGTAGTGCGGGCGTCGTCACGCTCCAGAGTGACCTGCTGAATCCTCTCCTGCAGACGAGCAACCTCAGCGTCGAAGTCCTCCTGTAGCTTCCTCTTGCTCTGGTAGGTGGCGGTGAGGGTGAAGGACACGCTCTCAAGAGTGCGCTCCAAACTCTCACATACACCTAGCAAAGCTCCAGTGGCGCTCATCGCAGGTGTCTCACAGTAGAACCTCTCCTCTGGGCTTCCTGTCAAGACCGACTCCGAAGTCTGCTTCCAGTGCAATGGAAAAAGTGATCCACGGGGAAACACTCCTGCCATAGCGCTAGCTAGGTCGGCGGGGAAGCGGGCGATGATGTCCTTCAGCACTAGGTATGCTGCCCTGTTGGCTCCATCCTTGGCACAAGTGCCTCTGGTGATCTCCGTCCATCCTGTCCAGTGGGGCTTGGCGGGCAAAGCCTTGACTTTGATCTCCACCATGACCAAGGAATCCTGCCCGTAGATCTCCTTCTGCCATGAGTACCTGGGCTCCTGTCCCTCCTTATAGCCCACGGCCTGCAAAATCCTCCAAAGGATAGTCGGCAATCCGAAGTAGGACAAGAACGTCTTCCGGGTCAACTTGGTGGCCAAGCGGTGACGCGGAACTCCTCTGCCTCCGGTGGCCCTGCGAGCGGTCAGCTTAGTCCGGGCCATCTGTAGAAACAAAAAGGGTTTCGAACTCTCGTGAGACGGATATTAAGTTGGCAAATTTTATAGAAAAAAGACAACTTTTAATTAAGGGGAGAAAATGTAAATGCATGAATATAAACATGATGCTTGATCGTACCTACGTTCTCACTGACTAATATGACTCGTAAGTCCTAACGTTCTAGTCGGTGGCAAGAACGATCTCTCATGCGTTATCTACACGTTCTACTCGTTCGCATAGTTAGTGTACCTGCAGAAGATTCATTTCAGCCCAAAGAAATTCCCAATGATAAAACAATTGAGTATTGGCCAATATGCGCAAAATACATAGAAGCCAACACTAAACACCATGCACCAACATAGAAAACACCCTTGAAAACATTGATACTCTCGTATGTGTCCGCGTGGAGCTCGCACATACTTGGTATAAGAACTCTCACCTAGACCGACGGTTGGACGATCATGCTCTCATATCTCACAAAATCATTTTAAGCATGTTTTCGTGATCGACACATTCTCTTTTTCCCGAGAATGGACCAGCAAATAAAGATCCAGCATGAAGCAAAACCCTGAACCCTGTTAGCAGTAAGCCACCTGAATCCTAGTATAGGGCTTAAGGACGAGACTGGGCACACTTAGTAATCGAAAATAGTTTTGAAATACCCATTTAGTTCGAAGATAGCTCTCTACGAAGGTAATCACTTGAACCATGCTCCGATACCAGCTGTGGCGGAACCGCCCTGATTATAAGAGCTCAAGTATTATCTTAGCCAAATCCGTCTGACTTTGACTCATACTTGAACCCATATAACCCCAGTAGTCCGGAAACCTCGAAGGATTTCTTTCACCATTCATCATACAGGATCGCATCGTTCGAGGATTACATTCGTAAAGAGACATCGCAGTGAAAAACGAAACCAAATTTAACATCAGAGTACAAATTTAAAACGAAGTTATTACAAATCGAATTTTAAAAGTGCGGAAGCTTAAATAAGTTTGAAACACGACCACAACACACGTGGTCCAAATAAAACGTTGTTTAATAAATCCACTCAACACACTCACTCCTCCTTTTTCAGATAATGTGCCACTAATAGTCTCAGACCAGCAAAAGAAAAAGGAAAGCTTCTGGACGACCCTGCCCGGGGCCTACTCCTCATCACCTTCCACTGGGTAGAGGCAGTGCTTACAATAGCCGAAGTAGACCTGGCCATCTGCAACAACGGGATAAACCCTGAGTACGGGAATGTACTCAGCTAGACTTACCCGTCCAACTGAAAATAAAGACTCCAAGGGTATGCAAGGCTTTTGAGGTGGAGCTGGGATCTTTTAGTTGCGAAAAGCTCAGATTCAGATAAGAGGTAATTAATGATAAAGATGAGCTGCCATTTTTTAGACCTATTCCTTAACTCTAGGTTTTTCACCTGTACTAGAGCACCCACTTGAATCTATCAATCAATAATATAACCATATCCAGTTGACTTATCCACATTTTAGTTGAACCTTAAATCATCACATGGAGTTGTATCGTGGTGAAGCACGCCATAGTTTCCCACTAACCGGGGGAGACGGCGACTCGAATCGAATTCCAAACCAGCTGGTGAAAGACCTTTAATACCAGCCCACACTTTCCCCGTCGGGTCCATGCATTGGGCAACCGTTCGATGCTTGTTCGTGGTGGTAATCGTCGTGGCTCACAGCACGGACCGCCCAATTGGAACCTGGCGATGGCCTCACGCGGCAGATCGTAATTTCCATACTAGAAGGCACGACACGGGTTGAGACCGGCCCGAACAGCTTCTAACCGGCTTTGAGGTCAATGATGACGGCACCGACATATCCCTAAGTAAAAGGGCGCGTTCAAAAATGAACGAGAGCCAACATCGATACAAACCTACACGATCCAACGGACGGACTGCCCCAAGTTTTCAAACTTGTGCCTTGCCTTCCAGTTGACCATATTTCACTACAACTCAGGTTCTTTTTCACGATAGCAAATATAGCCAACCGTGATCCGGTAACTACCCATCAGGGTATTACGGAAACATCCTCAACTATTACTTTTATTCAGCGGGCTAAGCAATTCTACATTATAAAAGTAACAGGATAACAAGGCGGGTATTAATCAATAATCAAGGAACGGCAATGCAGCAAGTAAGATTCAATCAACTCCTAACCTAATGCATCACAATATAAAAGGACTCAAGTAATTTAATTGTAAATAATAGGAGACTTAGAATGCTCTGGGGCTTGCCTTGGGTGAAGACCGAGGCCTCGTGGGAGGGGCACTCGGGCAAGTTAGCGTCGCTGGCGGGGTCGACCTCCTCGGCTTGCTGAAGCTCCGGAATCTGCTGATCGGCGTTTGCTTCTGGCTCCTGCTCGGGCTCCGGCAGTGTCGATCCTATTGCATGCGACGAATAATAAATATTTAAATGCGGGGTGCGAGGTGTGATGGTATGAGAAAGAGCATTTCTTGCAAACCAACAAAACTAACTTGTTGAACCACTTTTGACATTGAGGCAAATACTTATTTATTTCATAAAACAAAATACATTTATTCACCTATTTCTTATTTAATAATTCAAACGAAATTCAGGTTTGAACTGCAAGTGCATTTTTCTGAACTCAGAAAAATCCACAAAAATTCCAGAAGGTAATTAACACTCACTGGACTTTACTGAACAACTTCCAACTAAAAATAAAATACAGAACTGCAGATATAAAAAATAACAAGCAAACTGCCCAAAAAAGTGCTTTGAACTAGCTCCTCATTCAAAAAGTGTAAAACAGCAGATTTCATAATTTTCCTGGCTTCTTCTACCACAAACACTCTACTGTAGAAAATTTGTGGCCAGAGCATAAACATACAAGCCTACACAAAATAAACAAATCTATTGCAATTTAAACCATTTGAACTACAACCCTACTGGAAAAGGATGCAAAACTCAATTTCACATTTTTTCCAGATTCTACTTCACATTTTATGCTTATCAAGAAAGTTCCATGAACAGAAACATTATACTATTTCTTACATGAATTTCCAAAGGAAAACACAGAAAAGCACCTTTGTAAAGCAACTTCAGATTTCTGCACATAACAGCTCATGCCTACATTTTTATCAGCTTGGATATCATAAACAGAGGCTATAAAAATTTTCCCACATTTTATTTCGACATATAAAATACCTTAACATTTATTCTAAGAAATCAGCCAAAAAAGACTTTTAATCATAACAGTAACTTTTTCTACATAAACAGTGCATCATATATTTTTCACAAGTGCCAAACAGTATAATAAACTTACACAAAATTTTCCAGGAATTACCTCAACCAGAAAACACTTATTTTCATCTATCACAACAAAAGCATATAAACTGAATTAAATAAAAACAGTAAAATAAACTTCTACCAAAAATACTTTCATATTTTTCCATGATAGATCTACTCATAAGCAAGCTAGCAAAACTGAAAGTACTTCATTTGGACTTTTAAAACGAGCTACACAAAAATAACAAGCATCTCTAGAAAAATAAAAGTAAAAAGAAATCATTTGAATTCATCCCGGCTCACTGCGTGCACCCGGTCCATGGACCAGTGAGAGACTGATGCGCGGGGTCCACGGGTCAACGGGACCCACCCGTCAGAGAGAGAAGAACAGGGGAGGTGTTTGACCGGCGGCTGCTCGCCGGCGGTGAGGTCTCCGGCGGCGAGGCTAGGCTAGATAGACTCGTCTCGACGAGGTGCATCCCGTGGTGGTGTTGGTTTGGCCAGCGCATGGCCGGAGCGTGCCGGCGGCGAGCGGCAGCGCACAGCGACGGCGGCGACTCACGGCTTCGCCATTTCCGGCAGTGGCCGGAGAAATTGGGGGAGGCAAAAGCTCCTACGAACCCTAGGGAAGCTACCAAGGGGGTTGGTTTGGCTCGGATGGCTCCAGAGGAGCTTGGCCACGTGAGAGGTCCGCGGCGGCGCCCATGGCGCTCGGCCGGGGAGAAGAGGGAGATGGGAGGCGGTAGCGTTAAGGCTTGTTGGCGTTCTCACCTTGCCTTGGCTCGATGAAGCTCGAGGATGAAGAAGAGGAGTCGGTGGAGCTCGGGTTGGGGAAGAACGGCGTTGCGGCTCGGCGGTGGCGACTAACGGACCGAAAGAGGCGCTACGTCCTTCGGCGGCGTCGAGGCTCGGTCGATGGCACTAGCGCGAGCACCGGGCGTGCAAAGGCGAGGCGGAGCAGCGTGCAGGAGGAATCGGATGACGATGGACGGTGGTGGTCGGAACGGAGAGGGGTGATTGCGGCGGTGGTCGCAGCGAGCGGGGGAGCGCTCGGCTCGCGTTCGTGCGAGGGTGAGAGTGCGAGCGAGAGTGAGAGAGTGTGTGCGGGTGAGAGAGAGGGCGAAGGGTGCTCGGGTTTTGGCCGGGGCCTCGGCCGGTCGGTGGTGGCGGCGGGGGCCACGATCGGCGGGCGACGCGCGGTGGCGCGGCGAGCGAGGGCGGTCCGGTGCTGCGCGGGCGAGCGGCGCGCGCGGGCGGGCGGGAGCGGGCGCGGGTTGGGCCGAAAGGCCAGATGGGCCGAAAACGAGGGAGCGGGAAGAATTCATTTCCTTTTTCTTTTTCCAAATATTTTCCCAGTTTGACCACTCAAAAACAGTTTCAAAAACTCCAAACTAGGTTTGACTTAAATATAAAAGTTGCTCAAAATAATTTTCTCTACAACTTTCATATAGGACACTTTTTCTGAAAACCATTTTTAAATCCTCCACATAAATAAAGCCAATTTTGAAGCATAAATCATTTTGTTTGACTTATTTTAATTTAACAAACTAATCCGAACTAGGTCAAAACTCCAACATAAAAAGCACTCTACTCAATATTCTCTATTTTATAAAACTCTTTGCCTAAGTAGAAATCCACTTAAATCATCAAGTCAAATAGAAATCCAAAATCCAACAATTAAACAAAAGCAAAAAGCACTCTTATGCACGTGAAATGATGCAATGCATTGCTTATGCTTCTTTAGTAGCTAATTGCAGTGCCTAATGCAGTGTTTGACACTAGGGTGTCACAGCCGTGGTCATGGAGCACCTGTAAACCCACCACCACCACCAGTGGACATTCAGCAGTTGATGGGCATCCATGCCCAATTCATGCAGACCATGATGCAACATCTGCACAACTAGCCCGTTGGAGGGGCACCACCGATGCAAGTGAGGGACAAGAGGGGTGAGTTTCTAAAGGGTCACCCGCCAGTGTTCTCTCATGCTGCTAATCTCCTAGAGGCTGATGACTGGCTTCGTGCTGTTGAACGTCAGCTCACCATCGCATAGTGCAATGACCAGGAGAAGGTGCTCTATGCTTCTGGTCAGTTGCAAGGAGCTGCTCTGCATTGGTGGGAATTGTTTCAGTTCGGTCGCGCCAACAATGCCCCAGCTGTCATATTTGAGGAGTTCAAGAGCAACTTCAAAGCATATCACATCCCTGCTGGCTTGATTGAGCTAAAGCAAGAGGAATTCAGATCTCCACGCCAAGGAGCCATGACCGTTGCTGAGTATCGTGACAAGTTTGCTCAGTTGTCATGCTATGCCCCCGCTGATATTGCTCAGGATGCCGACAAGCAGCGTCGCTTTCTCAAGGGTCTGAATGATGGACTGGCGCTTCAGCTGATGTCCAATGAGTTCGCCAGCTACCAGACTCTGGTCAACCGTGCTATAGTGGTTGACAACAAGCGCAAAGAAATGGAGGCTAAAAAGAGGAAGCTCCAAGGTCAGTCCTCTAGTAGTAACAATCGCCCTCGTCCTAACTTCGCATCAGGCAACCAGCAGAGGTACCAGGGACCTACTACTCAGTGGAACCGCAACCAGGGACAGCAACGTCCCCCATACCCGCAACAGCAGCAGAACAATAATCAGGCCCAGCGCCAAAGCACCCCCAACAATACTCCCATGAAGAATAGTGCACCCAACACCCCCGCCAAGAATGGAGCACCCAATGCCTGCTACCGTTGTGGTGATCCAAGTCACTTTGCCAACCGTTGTCCGAAGAGGCAAGATCAGCTCCCACCTCAGAATAATGGGCAGAAAGGAAGGCAGCAAGCACACCCTAATACGGGCAAGGTGAATCACGTGTCCGCAGAGACCGTGCAGGAAGCGCCAGAAGTCATGCTTAGTACGTTCAACATCAGTTCCATCCTCGCTACAGTTCTTTTTTATTCTGGTGCATCGCATACTTTCATATCACATACATTTGTTAGAATGCATAATCTGCATGTTAGCCTCATGAAAACCCCTATTATGGTTACCTCACCGGGTGGAGGTTTGCAAGCTACGCTTCAGTGTATGCCGCTGGATGTGTCCTTAAGGGGGGTAGACTTCTCCGTATCCCCGATTGTGCTGAAGACAGCTGGTATTGATCTAATACTGGGTATGGATTGGATGATGAAGACCAAAACAGTGATTCAGTGTCAAGAGAAAGTCGTGTCAGTTACCACAGCAAAGGGAGACAAAGTCAGGGTTGATGTAGTGCTACAACCGTCACCAACCGCAACAGTGAACCAGATGAATGAAGAGGTTTTCCAGGAAGATCTAGTGGTGGATGAGTTTCCAGATGTGTTCCCCGATGATTTGCCAGGTATGCCACCCGATTGCGACATTGAATTTATTATTGAGCTTTTACCTGGAACTGCACCCATAGCTAAAAGACCATATAGAATGAGAGTACCTGAACTAGAAGAACTTAAGAAACAAATTAGAGAGTTACAAGAAAAAGGGTTTATTCATTCTAGTTCATCACCATGGGGAGCTCCTGTTATCTTTGTTGACAAGAAGGATGGTGGTCAACGGATGTGTGTTGACTATCGATCGTTGAATGAGGTTACTATCAAGAACAAGTACCTGTTGCCGAGGATTGATGATCTGTTCGACCAGCTCAGAGGTGCCTGTGTGTTTTCTAAGATTGATCTACGTTCTGGTTACCATCAGTTGAAGATTCGAGCATCTGATATTCCTAAGACAGCATTCACTACCAGGTATGAGTTGTATGAGTATACAGTCATGTCTTTTGGGTTGACCAATGCACCTGCCTACTTTATGTATATGATGAACAAGGTGTTCATGGAGTATCTCGACAAGTTTGTTGTTGTGTTTATTGATGATATTCTGGTTTTCTCCAAGAACAAGGAAGATCATGCTGAACATCTGAGGCTAATACTGCAGAAACTCAGAGAGCACAAGTTGTATGCCAAGCGCAACAAGTGTGAGTTCTGGTTGAAGGAAGTTTCTTTCCTTGGACATGTGGTCTCTAATGGAGGTATCTCAGTAGATTCGAGTAAGGTTGAAGATGTGTTGAACTGGGAGCCACCAACAGATGTGACCGGGATCCGTAGTTTCCTCGGATTGGCTGGGTACTACAGAAGGTTTATTGAAGGTTTCTCCAAGCTTGCTAAGCCAATGACAGCTCTGCTAGAGAAGAATGCTAAGTTTGTCTGGTCCGATAAATGTCAGGCTAATTTTGAAGAGTTGAAGAAACGTCTGACTATAGCTCCAGTGTTGATACTACCAGATCTGTGAAAGGATTTCTCTATTTACTGTGACGCATCTCGTCAAGGTTTGGGTTGTGTTCTTATGCAAGAAGGCAGAGTTGTGGCATATGCATCGAGGCAGTTGAGAAAACATGAGCTGAATTCTCCTACACATGATCTTGAGTTAGCAGCTGTTGTCCATGCATTAAAAATCTGGAGACACTATCTAGTGGGTCACAAGACGGACATCTATACTGATCATAAGAGCCTGAAGTACATATTCACTCAGTTTGATCTGAATTTGAGGCAATGCAGATGGTTAGAGCTGATTAAGGACTATGATCTGGAGATACACTACCATCCCGGGAAAGCCAATGTCGTAGCAGATGCCTTGAGTAGAAAGAGCTATGTCAATGAGGTCCGAATTGCTTCCATGCCACATGAGCTGTGTGCTGAATTCGCACATCTAAATTTGGGATTTGTGACTAACAGTATGGAATTGGTACTTGAACCGGTGTTGATGCAAGAGATACGTAAGGGTCAGATGGCAGATGAGAAGTTAAAACAGATAGCAGATAATATTGTTCTTGGCAAAGCATCAGGTTTCCGGTTAGATGATGATGGTACGTTGTGGCATGGGAAGAGGTTATGTGTGCCTAAAATGAGGAGTTACGTGAGACTATACTGCTGAGAACATATATGATCAATGATTGACTTTGATGAGGAAGGTTTGAGGCTTTTACCCGGTTGAGTCATTATCTCGCTATGCACTTAATGTTTATGACTAACCGGTGGCGTTGAGTTGTGTTGTGTTTATGGGTTGGTGTGCGTGTGCAACATGTGTCTCTTGGCTGTGTTGATGTGCAGGTGTGGAGCTCGGATACAGTGGTCTATGGCGAGGTGAAGGTCAAGTAGAGACATGTCGTGCTGATGGACCAGGAGCGGTGAAGGATGGGCGTGCCATACGGAGGACGTGCCATGCCGATGGACCCAGAGCGGTGAAGGGCGGACGTGAGGCTTGGACCGACGGACCGGAGGGCCAGAGGACCAGCTGTGGTAGCTGGCACGTGGCATCGGCGAGCGAGAGCACATGGGGATGTGCGATGCATCGGCCGAGTCGGGAGGAAGACGTGGCGTCGTGACACTTGGCGGGAGGTCGGACACGGGCTTGCGTGCGGCGCAAGTGTCGTCGGCCGAGTCAAGGAGGATGGCGAAGGCGTTGTGCCCGGCGTGGAGGCTGGACATGCATCGGCATCGGTGCCGGTGGTCGGGGTGTGCGAACCACATCCCGTCTACGGTGCGGGTTCGGTAGCTGAGCCTCAAAAATCTACCATCGACGGTTTCCAGGTTTGGGCCTCAAAACCTGGGGTGGCCGGTTTCCGAGTTTGGGCCTCAAAACTCAGGTGGACGGTTTCCAGGTTTGGGCCTCAAAACCTGGGCTCATGGGTTTCCGAGTTTGGGCCTCAAAACTCGGGGTGGACGGTTTCCAGGTTTGGGCCTCAAAACCTGGGCTGGCGGGTTTACCGGTTTGGGCCTCAAAACCGGGGGTGGTCCGAAAGGACGGTCGACGCGTGGCGGCGTGGAGAGGCTGGCGCGGCGGCGAAGCTATCCACGAGAAGGCGCGGTGGTCGATGATGACGGCACGTGGTGGCATCAGGGAGGTCACGTCGAGGCGAAGCTACCAGATGTGCGGGCGTGGCCGTCGGATGAAGATTGATCAGACTGGACGGTTTTACCCCTGGGGGGTATTTGGGTCGAGTGCTTAATGTAAGGCCGTTTTGGTCTTCGAACGTGCACCTATATATATGAGGGGGGCTGCTAGGGCAGCCGTATCCTTGGGGAATTCTTGACGGTGTCTCTCTCATTTTGTTCCTGTGAGAGAAGGCTAGGGTTAAGGAGAGTTGGCTCTTGTTCTTGAGCTTTTTGCCATCCAAGCTTTGTGTTGCTAGGATTGGCTTGTAGCCCGACACCGAGGCTTAATCAATCATCCATTCCTCTGAATCCAAGGATCAAATTCGTGGTTGAATTCGTGTTTTGAATTTGTTCTTCGCGTTCTTCTTTTCTCCACGTTTTTCCCCTCGCTCGATCTCCCTCTACGCTGCGTCTTTTGTGATTCCGTTTGAATCAACTTGTTCTTTGATGTGAGGAGAACGTTTCTACCGAAGGAATTCATCTCTACCCTCACGAACAAGTAGATCGGGTCGAAATCGTTTTTGTTCTTCCCTCTTCCCCTTTTCTAGTGTTCTTTGGATTTCTCATGGTATAGTTGGGTTGAAGCGATGATATCCTAGGATTAGCTTCCCAACACATAGAAGAACACTTGGGAGAAGTTTGGTTGCAGCCCCATTCGATTTGGTGAAGATCCAATCGATTTTGGTTTTGTCCCGTGGGGATTTTGGGGTTTCTGGGCAGTGGCGGACTGTCCGCCCCCCCCAGCCGCGGACAGTCCGCGAGTCGGGGTTCCAGCCTGAGCAGTGGTTGTTTGCCTCGGCGCTTTTCCCTTCGGGTGACCCGCGGACAGTCCGCCATATAAGGTGCGGACAGTCCGCGAGTCGCGCAGGGTGAGTCCAGCAGCGTTGCTGTTTTTGCTTCGTAGCCGGCGGACAGTCCGCCAGGACCCGCGGACAGTTCGGGGTCTTCATCGGACGCTGCTACGGGCAGGTATCGGACGCTCTGTGTTCACTGTTCATGTGAACCGCGGATAGTCCGGCGTGCAAACTGCGGACTGTCCGGGACTCGTCCAGGGCTGTTGCAGAACAGTTCGATTTGAGTCCTTTTGCCGGCGGACAGTCCGGCCCCCGTGTGGCGGACAGTCCGGCCTTCACCGGACAGTCCGGGAGCCTGACGGCGGACTGTCCGAGAGTCTGCAGTTTGTGCAGTTTTAGTGCGTTGTCCCTCCTGGCTTTTCCGCTTTGTTTCCGGACTTCTCGTTTGCTCCTAGAGTTCAGTTAGGAACCTCTCTACATATCTTTGCTACGCGTTAGCATCGGTATTTGGAGGAATCCCAATGTAGCCCTCTATCTACGTTTGGGAGTGGTCTTTTAGGCACGAACTTGACTCGGGGTTTTGAGAGTTTTGGTTTGCTCTCTTGTGTGGTGCCTCGCTATGATCCTAGGGATCATCCACCCTCTCTCCGAGGGTCGTGGGCATCACGTTTGAGTCCGAAGCTTTTGGGGTTGATTTTGTTGGGGCAGAGGCCAGAATTTCTAAGAAGAAATTTTGGCTCCCATTCACCCCCCCCTCTGGTCGCCTTGCTTTAGCATTTTCGGTCCTTCAATTGGTCTCGGAGCAGGTTAAGGATCTCTCTACCTTAACCGGTTCCGGATCCGCGAAGGCGACCTTTTAGAGTGGTTTTGCTTCCGACGTGGTTTGTCGAGGTGTTGAGCTTTTGTCTTGCTAACACTAACGATGCTTTGTGAAATGGCACCAAGTTCTTCTTCTTGCATGTCTTTGTCCTCAGGTTCGAATCATGGACATGTGATCGAGGATGACATTGCAAGAAGAAGGAGGAGTGAGGCTCTGGAGGCAGAACGTGAGGTGGACGCTTTGCTGGACTTTCTCGGAGATGATGAGCATTCGACGGAGGATCGTATATGTGAACTTGGCAAGGCCAAGAAAGGTACACTCTATGCTTGTCTTGGGATTATGTCTCTACAATTTAATGCTTGTCGTGATGACAACAGTAGATATGATGAGCTTTGTGATACCTTGCATAGAAAGATCAAGAAGTTGAAATGCTCTGTTGCTAGGTTGAGATGTGGTCTTTCTCATTGGAAGTCTAGTGCGTCTTTACCTTGCACCTCTTGTAGTGACATGGTTAGGAAGAATGATGAGCTAGGCTTTTCTCTTGCTAGCTTAAGATCTGAAAATGAAATGTTGATATCCAATGCTTCTAAACCATGCTTAGTTTGCATTGACTTGTGCAAGGATCTTGAATGTGCTAAAACTAAAATAACCTTGCTTAAGTCAAATGCTTTGTTACCATGTGTTTCTTGTGAGTCTTTGTTTGCTGAAATTGATAAACTAAAATTGACTCACACCACATGTGTAGATGAACTTGAGCATGCTAGGGCTGAAATTATTGAGATAAATGCTAGGCCTTGTAGCTTGTGCTCTTTGAATAAAAATGCTTGCCATGCTTCTAGTGATATTCATGATTCCTTGCTTAATGTGAATGGTGATGTTTCTTCCACCAATTTCATTTGCACATCATGCATGGATTTAGAAAAAGAAGTTTTGGTTTTGAAGCAATTGCGCGATGATATGAGCGCCAAGTAGGTTGAGCACAATGATATGAGTGCCAACCTTGAAAAAGAAAACGAGCTCTTGCGTACCACATATGTCGAGTGCATTAGAGAGGAGATGGAAAATCTGAAAAACACTCCTTGTGGTACTTGTGATCGCCTCATGTTTGAGAATGAGGTTTTAGCTAAAAGATGCAAGAGTCTTTGTGCTAAGTCTTTTGATTCACGCAATTCTTGCAACTCCGATGTTGATATTTCCAAGTTTGCATCTTTTCAACCGGCGTTGAGTTCTTGTGCTGCGCGTGAGTCTTCTGACTGTAGCATTAGTGTCAAGGTTTCGGATAGCTCTCTCATAGCTACTCCTAACCTTGCTGTTTCCTCGAGTGGTGTCCAAGGGACTTCTCTTGATAAGGGTGCTTCTCATATTTTTGGGACTCGTGTTCCCAATCCGGTTTTCCATTGCACCTTTTGCAAGAAGGATGGACATTCATTCGATTTTTGTTTTCGCCGTGTCAAGCACGAACGGCGTATTCGAGCTAAGGCATTTAGGAAGCCGCGTAGCCTTTCCCATGGCACGTGTGCTCCTAGTGTTGGCACCAAGTTGGTTGTTGATGCTTCTTGTTCTAAGTCCCAAGGGACTTCTCACTTGTCGGAGAATGGTGTGCCTTCGAGTAGGCCTTTGTACCATTGCTCTTTTTGTGAGAAAGATGGGCATCAAGAAAGCTTTTGCTATCGGTGTGCCAAACGTTTGCTCCAAGCTCGCTCTTCTAGGAAGATGGTGGTTCATAGCCCTTCTCATGGCATGAACGCTTGTGCTCCTAGCAAGAAGCCCCTCTTTGTTGATGGGTTTTATGACTCCTTTTCTAGTGGGATAGGTCATGATCGTGGACATGCCTCTAGTGCTTCCTCTCTTGGTCCACGTCATGCTTTTCATGGTGCTTCTATTGGTTCTTCTACAAAAACCTTGGAAGATGTTTGCCTCTTTTCCCGTGGTACGACTCGTTCTTCTCCTCGAGTTGTCCTTTTGAGGAATGCTTCCAAGGGTGTTTCACAATGGCATTTGAACCAACACTTGCATCATGCTAACCCACATGATAAGTTGAGATTTGTGACCAAGTCCTGGATTCCCAAGTACATGCTTGCTAACCCTTCGGGATCCAAGACTCGGGTTATTGTGTCCTCTTGTATGTAGATATGAGGACGCGGGGTGGAGAAAATGCGCTAGATGGGAATTGGTCTTTTAGATGTGACCAAGATTTGATTGTTCTCTACACCCCGCTTAGATTTGCCTCCAAAGAGGTTTTTGTTATCTGGTGAGCTTTCTTATACACTCATACCCTGTACATCCATGATCTATGTCTCGTGGTATGAGATGGTCTTTCATGTGCTCACTTGTATAGTTCTTGCATGTACATTTTCTTTTGTATCATGTTTTGCTTTGGTCTAGCATGTGCTATCCTGTATATCATGTCCTGCTAGTCTTGTGTACAGCTTTGGTGGTTAATCCACTTTTCATGCTAGTCTGTGATCCTCATGAACATTATGCCATGATTTACCATACTTCTCCATGAGCTTTACATGTAGAGGTATGATGTTCATTAGGTATCATTTTTCAGGTGCTAGTTTTGTGTAGCTACATGTACCCTGTTGACATGTTTAGTTTGAGCACTAGTCTTTCCTCAATTTTATCATGATACATGCTTCTAGAGTCTTTACTATCATTACCTTGCATTGTAGCATGTGTTGAGGTTTAGGCTGTGTTTGGGTTGATCATGTTTTTTAGGTTGCATTTTGCTATACAGTGATTTATCCTGTTGCATGGTAGTCTTGACTAGTTTGAGTTCAGTTCTCCTTGTGGTATCATTCATAGGTAGATCTCTTTTTGATTGAGAGTTCACCTTATGCTTATTATGTGACTAACCGTTTTCGTGGAGACCTTGAGGTCACACTGGACGAGACAACGCCTTGTGTTTCTTCTGCCTTTGAGTGTGCAGGAGAACAGGAGCCTGGAGAGAGCATTTCGGCTCACGGACCCGATCCCACTTCTGCCACGACTTGGGGTTCCGTTCGAGCAGTTCTCCAGCGAGCACTAGCAGCACCTGTGGGAGCGACAGCATCAGGCGAGGGGGAGACGACTTCGGCGAGGCAGGTGCCCCAAAGATTTCAGCAGATTCAGGCGTCCCCTCGAGTATCACACCAGCAGGCGGTCATGCGTATCATGAGGTACCCCGACACACTTCTGAGTTCGGTTTCTGGTACACTTCTTCTCCGACCCCTTTCTGTTGTGTGGTCTTTTCGATGTGGATTTTGCTGGCTGTCGCTTGAGCATTTCTCGGCTCTTTATTTGTGTCTTTGGTGCGTGTTTCCCTTTTAGTTGGGGAAGCATTTTGCTTGTTGTATCTTAGTTGGTCTTCTCCGATACCCTTTTGTTTTGGGTTTTCTTTTCTAGGCTAGTTTTGTTTTGTCTTTGATAGACTAGCTTTTGCATGCATTTCATCATGTATATCTTGCATTTTAGAGCTTCATGGATATAGTAATAAGAATGAGATTATGCTCTGGTTGGTATGCCCTGTCTATTCATGATGATGCTTGTAGCTTAGGCTCTTTTTGATCACTTGATACATGTTATGAGCTACGCTATTTTTTTTGCAAATGGTGAACTTGACTAATCAACTATGAAATATTTAATTTGTTCACCATTGAGATTGGCAACTAGCATGGGTAGGATGTGTCGAGATCACTTGTGCTATCTTTTGTATGCTAGGTTGCTATGTCTCTTGCACTGAGTCATTCACTTTCTTGGATTGTTCATTTTTACCTTGTGCTTAAAATTTGATCCAAGTCTAAGTGAAATGAAAAGATCGAGATGGGTTTGCATGTGTCAGCACCTCACGGTATCGAGACTGTTTCTCATTGCACATATGAGTTAAACTTGAGCCGTGTAGTGTAAGACCGAAACCGGTGCTTTAAGCTTCTGATTGCTTTTCTTGCATAGGCTTAGCCCGGTTGAAAAGTTAGGCAATGACCATGTTTTCAACCTCTCGCAATCACATGCTTTAATATGAACTTGTGTTAATACCGCTGCAAATTCCGATGAAATATTGAAAATAACACAAGTCTATGCTTCACTCTATTACATGATGATTGAACTTTGCTAGGGGTAGTTCACCTTTTATACTTGAGTTAGCACTTGCTTGATTTCCTATCTATTCATGCTAAGTGCTATTTTAGTGATGAACTCCTTTTTAACTGGCTTAAAACTGCTCATATGCTCAATTGTTCATATTTCGTTTTCATTTGATCAGTTTGAGCCTTTGCTAGCATTTGTATTGATTGCTACACTTTCAGGGCAGCACCCTATTGAGCATCTTTTCATTCTGATTGCTATACACTTGAAGCTGTTGCATTGTGCATATCATGCATTTTTAGCTTAGTGTTCATACCCCCAGCTCCGATACACCTTGTGGTCATTTTCAATGCTTTTCATAGCCCCCATATGCTTTTGGTTATTGACTTGTCTTGTGTTTGTGTCAACTTTATGAAAAATGTTAGAACCCCTCAGCATGTTCCCTTTTGTCAAGGGGGAGAAGCTGTTTGCAAGGGGGAGCTTGAGTGTTGGCACAAAGGGGAGAGTCATGCATTTTGGGGAGAGCTTTGAGCAAGGGGGAGTTTAGCTCTTTTATGTTCTTCTTCACTCGGTATAGCTCTTTTATGTGTTTCAATTGGTATCCATCTTTTGGTATGGAATGCAATTGGTGTCATGAGCTTTGTTGCATAGCTTTTGCATATAGGCTTGCTTTCAGGGGGAGTCGCTTTTGTCTTGCTACTTCTCCGCGTGCTCCGAGTGTTTGTGCTCCATTTAGTGTTGAGCTTCTCTTGTGGTTTCTCTCAGTCGGTATCGAGCCTGCTAGTCGTGTTGAGCCGTTTTAGCCTCTGTCTTGAGGGACTAGCAGTTTTTTGCTTGGTATTTTCGATTGGTATGGACCCTTTAGCTAGTTGCGTCGAGCCTATGTGCCTCTGTCTTGAGGAACTAGTTGTTTTCACCAATTTTTGCCTGTTTGTGATTGAGTCTGCTAGTTGTGTTGAGCCTCTGTGCCTCTTTCTTGAGGGACTAGCAGTTTTGCATTCTAATGCATTGGTTCAGCCTCAATTGGTATCGAGCCTTGAGCTAGTGGTGTTGAGCCATTTTCTGCCTCTTCTTGAGGGCTAGCTCATTTTTGACTTGGTTGCGTCGAGCCGTTGCCCATGTCTTTGGGAACCAAGTCTTTTGCTCTGTGTGATCGAGTTTTGCTCTTTGATGAGTTATTGCTCCGATCCCTTGCTTGGTTGCGTTGAGCCGTTGCCCATGTCTTTGGGGACCAAGTTTTCGGTTTTGGTATCTCAAACCATCTCTTGTGCCTAGTTTTTGTCAATTCAATCATCAAGGGGGAGAAAGAGAAAGAGAAAGAAAAAGGGGGAGAAATTTTGACCCAAGTGAACCCAAGTGGATAAGTACCTTGGTCTCTTTTGTGATGATTGTTTGACAATTTATTTGAGATTGGTTTTCGAGTACCTGTTTGGGATTTCATGAAACTCTTGTTTTATCTTGACTCTTCGGTTGTGTGGAGGCTTTGCCCGCTTTTCCCGTTTCGTTCGGGACCGAGAGCTTTTACTTGAGTTTTCATGATCCTTCCTCATCTCAAGTAGCCTTGTGTTTGCTTTTGCTTGGCTTTTGGGCACTTCAATGAGGCTTGCCTTTGAACCCTTCCTTTTTGGTTTTATTGTTAGTCAATGCATTCATCAATGGGGAGATTGACAACATATATGATGAATGATTGACTTTGATGAGGAAGGTTTGAGGCTTTTACCCGGTTGAGTCATTATCTCGCTATGCGCTTAATGTTTATGACTAACCGGTGGCGTTGAGTTGTGTTGTGTTTATGGGTTGGTGTGCGTGTGCAACATGTGTCTTTTGGCTGTGTTGATGTGCAGGTGTGGAGCTCGGATACAATGGTCTATGGCGAGGTGAAGGTCAAGTAGAGACATGCCGTGCTGACGGACCGAGAGCGGTGAAGGATGGGCGTGCCGTGCGGCGGACGTGCCATGCCGATGGACCCAGAGCGGTGAAGGGCGGACGTGAGGCTTGGACTGACGGACCGGAGGGCCAGAGGACCAGCTGTGGTAGCTGGCACGTGGCATCGGCGAGCGAGAGCACATGGGGATGTGTGATGCATCGGCCGAGTCGGGAGGAAGACGTGGCGTCGTGACACTTGGCGGGAGGTCGGACACGGGCTTGCGTGCGGCGCAAGTGCCGTCGGCCAAGTCAAGGAGGATGGCGAAGGCGTTGTGCCCGACGTGGAGGCTGGACAAGCATCGGCATCGGTGCCGGTGGTCGGGGTGTGCGAACCACATCCCGTCTATGGTGCGGGTTCGGTAGCTGAGCCTCAAAAAGCTACCATCGACGGTTTCCAGGTTTGGGCCTCAAAACCTGGGGTGGCCGGTTTCCGAGTTTGGGCCTCAAAACTCGGGTGGACGGTTTCTAGGTTTGGGCCTCAAAACCTGGGCTCGCGGGTTTCCGAGTTTGGGCCTCAAAACTCGGGGTGGACGGTTTCCAGGTTTGGGCCTCAAAACCTGGGCTGGCGGGTTTACCGGTTTGGGCCTCAAAACCGGGGGTGGTCCGAAAGGACGGTCGACACGTGGCGGCGTGGAGATGCTAGCGCAGCGGCGAAGCTATCCACGAGAAGGCGCGGTGGTCGATGATGACGGCACGTGGCGGCATCAGGGAGGTCGCGTCGAGGCGAAGCTACCGGATGTGCGGGCGTGGCCGTCGGATGAAGATTGACCGGACTGGACGGTTTTACCCCTGGGGGTATTTGGGTTGAGTGCTTAATGTAAGGGCGTTTTGGTCTTCGGACGTGCGCCTATATATGAGGGGGGCTGCTAGGGCAGCCGTATCCTTGGGGAATTCTTGACAGTGTCTCTCTCATTTTGTTCCTGTGAGAGAAGGCTAGGTTTAGGGAGATTTGGCTCTTGTTCTTGAGCTTTTTGCCATCCAAGCTTTGTGTTGCTAGGATTGGCTTGTAGCCCGACACCGAGTGCTTAATCAATCATCCATTCCTCTGAATCCAAGGATCAAATTCGTGGTTGAATTCGCGTTTTGAATTTCTTCTTCGTGTTCTTCTTTTCTCCACGTTTTTTCCCTCACTCGATCTCCCTCTACGCTGCGTCTTTTGCGATTCCGTTTGAATCAACTTGTTCTTCGATGTGAGGAGAACGTTTCTACCGAAGGAATTCATCTCTACCCTCACGAACAAGTAGATCGGGTCGAAATCGTTTTTGTTCTTCCCTCTTCCCCTTTTCTAGTGTTCTTCGGATTTCTCATGGTATAGTTGGGTTGAAGCGATGATATCCTAGGATTAGCTTCCCAACACATAGAAGAACACTTGGGAGAAGTTTGGTTGCAGCCCCATTCGATTTGGTGAAGATCCAATCGATTTTGGTTTTGTCCCGTGGGGATTTTGGGGTTTTTGGGCAGTGGCGGACTGTCCGCCCTCCAGCCGCGGACAGTCCGCGAGTCGAGGTTCCAGCCTGAGCAGTGGCTGTTTGCCTCGGCGCTTTTCCCTTCGGGTGACCGGCGGACAGTCCGCCGTATAAGGTGCGGACAGTCCGCGAGTCGCGCAGGGTGAGTCCAGCAGCGTTGCTGTTTTTGCTTCGTAGCCGGCGGACAGTCCGCCAGGACCCGCGGACAGTCCGGGGTCTTCATCGGACGCTGCTACGGGCAGGCATCGAACGCTCTGTGTTCACTGTTCACGTGAACCGTGGACAGTCTGGCGTGCAAACCGCGGACTGTCCGGGACTCGTCCAGGGCTGTTGCAGAACAGTTTGATTTGAGTCCTTTTGCCGGCGGACATTCCGGCCCCCGTGTGGCGGACAGTCCGGCCTTCACCGGACAGTCCGGGAGCCTGACAGCGGACTGTCCGTGAGTCTGCAGTTTGTGCAGTTTTAGTGCGTTGGCCCTCCCGGCTTTTCCGCTTTGTTTTCGGACTTCTCGTTTGCTCCTAGAGTTCACCTAGGAACCTCTCTACATATCTTTGCTACGCGTTAGCATCGGTATTTGGAGGAATCCCGACGTAGCCCTCTATCTACGTTTGGGAGTGGTCTTTTAGGCACGAACTTGACTCGGGGTTTTGAGAGTTTTGGTTTGCTCTCTTGTGTGGTGCCTCGCTGTGATCCTAGGGATCATCCACCATCTTTCCGAGGGTCGTGAGCATCACGTTTGAGTCTGAAGCTTTTGGGGTTGATTTTGTTGGGACAGAGGCCGGAATTTCTGAGAAGAAATTTTAGGCTCCCATTCACCCCCCCCCTCTGGTCGCCTTGCTTTAGCATTTTCGGTCCTTCAACTGCGAGAAGTGCATGAGTCAGCTTACTCCATTCATCCTAGAAGTACTAAGATGTACCTTGATCTGAAGAAAAAGTATTGGTGGGATGGTCTGAAAAGAGATGTAGCCGAGTATGTATCTTTGTGTGATACCTGCCAGAGAGTGAAGGCAGAACATCAGAGACCCGCTGGTTTGTTGCAACCGATGAAGATACCTGAATGGAAGTGGGAAGAAGTCGGTATGGACTTCATAGTTGGTTTGCCTGATACTCAGAGAGGCTATGACTCCATATGGGTAATAGTTGATCGATTGACTAAAGTTGCTCACTTTATACCCGTCAAGACTACCTACAATGGGTCAAGGTTAGCAGAACTATACATGGAAAGGATTGTCTGTCTACATGGAGTTCCAAGAAAGGTCGTGTCTGATAGAGGTTCACAGTTTACGTCACATTTCTGGAAGGGTATACATGAATCTTTGGGTACAAGGTTGAACTTCAGCACCGCTTATCATCCTCAGACCGACGGACAGACGGAAAGAACAAATCAAATCCTAGAAGACATGTTGAGAGCTTGTGCATTACAGTATGGCACCAGTTGGGACAAGAATTTGTGTTATGCAGAGTTCTCATACAACAACAGCTATCAGGAGAGTCTTAAGATGGCACCGTTTGAAGCTTTGTATGGGAGACAATGTAGAACGCCGTTGTTCTGGGATCAGACAGGTGAAAGTCAAGTGTTTGGACCTGATGTGCTGAGGAATGCAGAGGAACATGTCAGAATAGTCAGAGATAACCGGAGAGCAGCTCAGTCCCGACAGAAGAGTTATGCAAACAACCGTCGTCGAGATCTATCATTTGCAGTGGGTGATTATGTCTACCTGAAAGTGTCACCGATGAGGGGTGTGAAAAGGTTCAATAAGAAAGGAAAGCTAGCACCAAGGTATATTGGACCGTTCAAGATTCTTGAAAGACGTGGTGAAGTGGCATATCAGTTAGAGTTGCCTGAAAGCTTGTCAGGAGTGCATGATGTGTTTCATGTTTCTCAGTTGAAGAAGTGTCTACGAGTGCCCGAAGAGAAGATACCGTTGGAAGAGCTCACAGTTAAGGAAGACCTGACTTATGATGAGTATCCGACTAAGATTCTAGAGACAGCTGAAAGAGTTACCAGGAGCAGAGTAATAAAGATGTGCAAGGTTCAGTGGAATCGGTACTCAGAAGAGGAGGCAACTTGGGAAAGAGAAGAGGATCTGAGGAAGTCTTACCCACAGTTGTTTGAGTAAGCATCGCTGGAATCTCGAGGACGAGATTCTTTAAGGGGGTAGATTTGTAACATCCCAAATTTTTGCATGATTTTGAAATAGGCAATATGATTTAATTTATGCATTTTATGTGTTGCATAAAACCTAGTTAATAAATTATTTGCAAAAGCTAAAATAAATCCTAGGCCAAAGATCATGTTGATGCATACATGATGGTGCATACTTTATTCTGTGATGTATGGTTTCTGCCAAAAATTTATTTGAATTCAAATGGGATTTGTAAACCCTTTTGAAAACTCAATTCTGAAAAAAATGGAAAAAGCATTTCTTTCTCCCTCCTCTCCCTTTCTTCTCTTTTGGGCCGAGCTAGCCCGGCCGGCCCGCTCCTTCTTTCCCAGTGCGCCAGCGCCCCCTCCTCCTCTTGGGCCGACTTGCCCTGGCCTCGGCCCGTTCGCGCCCGCGCCGGCGTTGCAAGCGCGTGGACGCCTCCTTCCCGTCGCTGACACCGCGTCCTCGTCTGTCAGCGTCTCCTTCCTCCTATGTCCCACAAGAACTCGAACCCGGGCTCCGATTCCCATCTACTCTACGCCTCCTACTCGCTTTGCGATCTAATCTAGAACCCTTACAAAACTCCCGAGCGCCCGCCGCCTCTCCTCATACAGTTTTTGAGCCGCCTCGTGCCCTAAACTGACGCAACTGAGAGCTCTGCCACCCGCAATTTTTTCCGCCACCGTCCACCCGTTGAATCGGTGTGTTCCTGCCATCGCAAGGTTCCTTTTTAGCTTTGTCTTGGTCACACGAAGCCACTGCATCTTTTCCCCCCTTTGTTTTCTCTTAACCCGAGCTCGCCGTCGTTTGCAGAAGCAAGCAGTCCGCCCCGCCGTGCGATTCGCCATCCCTAAGCCATCACCGATGCCATCATCACCTTAGGTAGAACCCCCTCGAGCTCCCCTTTCGATTGGACCAAGCCCCGAGGTCTCTACCGCCGCCTAGCTCAAACCCGAGCCGCGCTGCCTATCTCCGGCCATGGCGCCGCCGCGAGCAGCCTTTCCCCCTCCGTTTCGGCGACACAGCGCCGCCTGCTCCCCTCCATTTTGATAAGTGTCGTCTAGCCAAGATCGGACGGCCACCATCCACAAATACCCCTTCGCTGGCTATTTTGCAAAAAGGACATTACAATTTTCTAGGTCCAAACCCGGCGTCCTTATGCCTCTGTTCACTAGGTCTACGCAGAATCGCGTTGAAGCCCCTCCGTTTCTTCCTAATCGAGGCGCGGTCCAGTCAATTCTGCAATTCTATTTAAATTGATTTAAATTCAAATTCAATTTTATTTTATTTACAGTTTTGCCACCAGATTAAAATGCTTATAACTTCTACGTTTCTAGTCTGTTTTAGTCCGTTCAAGTTGCGTTAGTTTCATTTTGAAAAGATCTATCTGTCTGTACAAAAATATCTACTGTTTTCTGTACTTAAAAATTGAGTTAGGTTTAATCTACTAATTAAGGTTTCGTGATTTGTTTAGCTCGTAACTTTTGCGTTATAATTCCGTTTTTCGTGATCTTCGAGTTTATGTGATCGTGGTAGATTGTAGGTTCTGTTTTCAAACTTTTATATTATTTTCTTGCTGTTGGTGTAATGTTCTAATTATAGCTTGTTTGCTTTGCATGATTGTTGTCCGGATGTTTGTATGATGATGTGGTAATCGAGTATAGACGGTGAGACATACGCCGGTGATCAAGAGCCCTACTTCGACAACTCCGAGCATCAAGAGTTCACTGATTCAGGCAAGTATAGCATGGGATCCTCCTTGACGTCCTAATAACCATAATTCACTATGATCATCATATGCATGTGTCTACCTTGATGCCTATTTAGATCTATCCTAGGTGTTGATCTTGTGCCTTGATAAACTTGGTATGCATTGGGTAGAACTATGCTAGTGCTCAATTTAAACACGGATCATGTGAACTTGAATTTAATGATATATGCAACTTGGTAAAATTGGCTTTTATAGCAACATGGTTTAGGAACTGCTATAAGGGATCACCCGGGACATACAATGCAACCATGAGAGTTATATGGCTCTGGCCTTAGCTCAGTATAAGGACCTTTTCTAGCTTGTTAGTGGTTACCCGAAAGGGCACATAAGGCGCTTGACGAGCTGGATTTAGGGCGGCTTCTTTCCCCTTGCCTGCGTGCCGCAAGGTTGAGAGACCCTTCTTCCCCTTGCCTTAGGATCTAGCGGCCCTAACTTGTTAGACGAACCTTTGAAAAGCTTCGCAGTGTATCCTGCCCGCTCACCTCGGAAGTGTTATGGGAGTAATTAACCCGGGCATTTGGATATCACGACTCATCGGGTAAAGTGTACAACCTCTGCAGAGTGTAAAACTGATATATCAGCCGTGCTCACGGTTACGAGCGGCCTGGAATTCTTATGGTATAGTTGTTGCTTAATAATGTTTTAATTTGATATTATTATCTTGTACAATGATTTCATGTTCACATTGATCACATGTTTAATTTGGGATGGTTATCATTGATGCTATCTAATGCTAAAATTGTGCCAACTAAAAGCTACTGCAGTTAAACCAATGTCATATTTGAGCTTCATGAACCCTATGTTACACTTGTTAAGTACGAGATGTACTTATGCTTGTTTATTTTCTCTGCTTGGATAAAAATCTCTGATGGATAACAGATTGCTATGGTAATGATGACTTTCCTGAAGAGTTCTAGTCTTGCTGTCAACCAGTCATCTTCCCTGTGATGGAGCTACCGCGAGAGTTATCTTATTTATCCGCTGCTATCTAAAGACTTTGAATAATGTTCGTTATGTAATAAACATATGTGATGGTACTCCTTAATTTGTTGGCTTATGTGTGTGATTGATCTCTGGGCACACATAATATGATGCATTCAATTTTGTTCTTAAAATTGGGTGTGACAAGCTAGCCCGACGCCTTATTTGCATTGTCTAGGATCTTTTGTAAGGTGTCATAGAGTATAGGTAGAGGGGTGTAGTCTTGGCTAGACCGATAGTTTTAATTGCACATTTGTTTCGGTTAGCCTTTGCGATTAATTTTAAAAGGACTATTCACCCCTCCTCTAGTCCGCCATCTCGACCCTTCAACTACATAAATATCACAAAATATATAGTATAGAAGAATAATATATACTTACTGAACATCACGAAAATACATTATAAAACATCACATTTCAACTCGTAGATATAAAAAATACATCATAGAAGATTATGTGTATACTATATAAACATCATGTATATATGTAAATAAAAGTGAATCATAAATTATAAATAAAAGAAATGAAAAAAATAAAAATAAAAACCCACAAAAAAAGAAAGGGAAAAAGAATTAGAAAGAAGAAAAGAAAAATAAAAAAGAATAAAATGTGAAAAGAAAGAAAAACAAAAACAGTAAAATATTACAAGAATAATAGAACATAGCAGAATATATAAAATAAAAGGAAAAATAAATAGGAGAAAGAAAATAAAGAAACAGAAAAACTAAATCTATATCTATTCTATACCTACCTAATAATAAAGAGGCAAAATTTCTCCCATTTTTTCGTCTGGTTTCTTTTCTGGCCTATTCGGCCCACTTGAGGCCCATTCGCACGACCCTCTCGTCTCCCCGACAAGTTCTCCTCGGTACTCTCCTCCCGTCTTCCGACTCCCCTCCGCTCGCACCTGAGGTCGCCGCCGTCGCGCCATCTCCCCTCTATCCGCTCGCGACGCCGCTCCTCCGCTCCACCTCTCCTTCCATCTATGCACAGGGCCAAGCCGCTGCTACGCACTGTCCCGTCCGAAACGACCGAGGTTCGTCTGTCTCCCGATGACCAGCGGCCAGTGGCTGGCGCACACCGTCTATGTTCCCACGCCATCCCCCACGGCGCCCATCAGTCTCGATCTCTCGGCTGCCTGCGGCCGTAGGTTGTCTTCTACAACCCGGTCCCTCCTCCGCCGCTGTGGCATCGCTGCTTGTGGACCTCGCATGCGAGGCACTTCAATCTCGGCCTCCAGGTGTCCACAAGGTTTCTCAATGATGTATTCATTTTGATTCAGGTATCTCTCTTCCCCCCCCCCCCCCCCCCCCCTTTTTCTAGGATATTTGCTTCCTTCTCCAATAATTCTCTCTGAGAACGGAATCGAATTTGGTTTCGTGTAGTCAGTCAACACTGCTCACATACTTTGGTCTTCAACCGCTCTAATTTAAGTTTTCAACACAATAGGGTTTTTTTTTGTTATATATGCCTCTGTCTATATTTTAAATTCATTTCATATATGTGAAGGTTAGTACTGCATTGAACGAAGCTGGTTCGAATCATCAAATCTAATTGTCGGTATTGATTTCAGCAAAAGCAATGAGTGGTCAGGTATTGTTATTTCTGCAATCCCATCATAGTTGTTACTTCTACTTCATGTCTTTCTAGCAGCTTTACTTAAGAATTAAGATCCTCCTGATTATAAAGGACAGTTTGTCTGAAATTTGCAGCAAGTCATTCATTTAGGACAGTAGCATTACTGGCGGTATTAGTCTGTGGTTATGTGTTGCTTATTCTTTGGTTCAATTTTATGCAGGACCAACTTCTTTTGCACCTCTTGTTTATGTAGCGATTTCTATCGTTGAAAATAGTAATTGCCAATACCATGTCCTCGTGATTATAGCCAATGAACAGGTAACATGTTCATAATAGCATCAAAATAATTAAATAGAATTATCAACATATTTGACCTGAGCAAAAGTTATAGGTGACTGTTGTTAATACAGATGATGGAAGATTTAAGTCCACAGGAACAAGCAACTATACAAGCAAGTGTTGATACTAGGTAAAATTCAGTTCATCATTTCTTAGAACTTGGTCTTGTGGTATTACTGAAGCCTATTTGGTTGTCAGCTACTATACTCTTTCAATAGTAATGGTTGGGGGTGGGTGATGAACCATGTGATGCAATTCAGCATTTTGATGATTGTATCCCTAAAAAAGCTTTTGACAATTTCCAGTTGATTACAGTACTACTCTATGATTTTAAAATCCAAATCGTTGATCTTCCACGGTTATGGCACTACCCTGTACTTATACCTGTCATTTTCTTACATAAGCTACAAGAATATTGATTATTCCAGTAAGAAAATTTATACTAAACTGAGTTAAGTTTTTTTTCGCTATTGCCTTCCGAGTAGAATAGACTTAACGATGTACTTTCAGTTCCTAGCTTGTTGGTCTTTTGAGAATCTTATTGATGAACCATTGCAATTAGCCAATCACTGATGTTATGTCAACAAGTAAGATATTAAAGGAGGCTGCACCTGCATTTGCCCTTGCAGCTCGTAGAAATACCTTTTCAATATATAGCAACTCAAAGACTCTGACCTCCAATAATTCTTTGTGGTTCTGAATTAATTTCTTTACATTGCTGCCACTTCTTTTCCATTTGCTTATCTTTTATGCATTGTATTATCTGAACTAATCTCCCAGAAAGCAAGCACAAAGGGTTGGCCTCATATGATTCTTCCTCCAAATAAAGTTCTTGAAAATAATAATGTTGCAGCTTCACATCCTCAAACTCAAGCTTGAAGTCAACTGGTATTAGCAAAAGTGATGTTGTCGAGCACGTATTAGGTGTGAATACTCAATTTATTTAGTAATTTCTTGTTTGTTGTATCAGTGGCTCAGTGCCCATTCAAACTTTCACTTTAGCCTTTGACGAGGCATTATCGATGTACATCTCTTTTTATTTACAGTTCAAAAGAAGAGGCATGCTCAAGGTACGCAAGAGTAGGAGACATTCTGCATACACATGGTAACAACGAGGTATTGTCGGGGAGACGGTGGACAAAGATGCAAATTGAGCATTGTGTTTTGGAGAAAGAAATTATTTCAATATGAATTTTATTTATTAGCAAACTGAAATATCGTAGTGTGACATTTCGTATGTTTGTCTTGGTTGAGGATTTATTGCTTGCAAATTGAGCATTGTGTTTTCAAGAAAGAAATTCTGTTGATTGGTTCATAACCTCAATTCACCGAACCGAACCTTTGACGGTGCTGAAGCTGGAACGGACAAAACCTTTCCACACTTGTGGCGAGTGGAGGCGCAAAAATGAACTACCTAAGCTGTGGCATGTGTACGGCATGCTAAAGTTGTGCGAAAGCTACGGTAGGATGAGTTCTGGCGCGGTGGGGCTAGAACCAAATACACCCGTTACAACGCACGGACACTTTTACTAGTAGGAACTAAAAAGAAAAACTAGCATACATGGACTTCTTGGGTCCGGTCGACGCACGAGGGTGGTTGCTGCGCCGACTGGTTAATTGGCAGCGAAGATTGTCGTAGCCATCGTCTAACCATCGAAGATATCAGTTCATTGGTTGTGGAGGATGAAATTAAATTTTTTGTACCCCTCTAGAGTCACAGAAGGTGATACATTCGAGTTGTTTTACTTATGGTATTAATATAGTCTCATCATCTTATTATAAAACCAACGTGTTTTCTAAAAATACTGAACAATAGATCACATGTCCTGTTTTATTCATTATCTGCTAATAGGTACCTGAATAATAGCTCCTCATATCTAATATTAGCTAACTAACTATATATTACCAACCTATTAGTTTTTTTTTTTGAGAAAAACTAACCTATTAGCTGGAAGGTGTTTGGATGCGCAGGTAATGAAAAATTCTACTAAGAGTTTATTTGGATCCATTAGCTGGTAGTAGATAGTTATTATCTGATCTAATTCAGCTAGTGAGATAGTTGTTATTGTTGGAAATATGCCCTAGAGGTAATCATAGAGATGATGATATTTCTATTGTATCCATGATTTATTATATGTTCATTGAATATCCATTAAAGACAACTTGTATTGATTGACAATTATGTGAATTGTCTATGAAACTCTTTTACTTGTATGGTTATTCGATAGTTGTCCCTGATCGGAGTTCATGTGAGGACACACATGAATATTAGATCAGCACATGTATTAGTTGATGACTATGTTTCACAAGTCATAGACATGAAGATGTCAAACTAATAATGTGGACACATGTATGACATGGGGCTGGACTGACCCAACATGAGATGTTCTTATTATCTCTTTACACATCATGTATGTTATGTCCTTAGACTTGATATTGTGGTATGTACTCAAGATATGAATCGACTTACTTAGGGACTATCAAACGCTACTTCGTAATAGGGTAGTTATAAAGATAGTCTTCGAGTTTGTCAGGAAGTATGTTGTGAGACATAGACGATCAAGATGAGATTTGCCTCTCTCCATGCGAGAGTGGTATCACTGGACCACTCAAATGATTGGATCATAAAATGCATGGATGTGCTTAGGTTAAGTGTTAACCTATGAGTTGGACCAAATATTGTGTGGCAAGGGAATTACATATATGTATATATGTGATCGTGGTGGTTCGTCAGATATGATTTTTGCGTATACATAGGAGTTGACATGTCTTGCTAGAGGCCGCTATCAACTATCGGCCGAGTAGGAGTACTCAAGCCGTGTCTATGTATGCGTGAACCCATAGGGTCGCACGCTTAAGGGGCTGGAAGCCTGATTCGAGTGAGACTCGAATCAGACCGGGATTAGGGTTTTCTAATGGACCTCCAGGTCAGCGGGCTCATTAGGGACGCCTATAAATAGAGGGGTGGGGCGACCAGGGTTGAAGGACGTCATTAGACGGTCGTCGCCCACCCCACGCCCGTGCCTATTGCTCCTCGCAGACCTAGCAGTCTGGAGGCGTGACGCTTCCTCCCTGTACGTGTGGGATACCTCGGAGGTGCTGCATCTGGAGCACAAGGACGAACCGCACGTGGAGACGTGAAGGTCGGACGTGAACATCTACACGGCATCGCTGCGACGCGCACGTCTACACCGAGACGTCTTCCGCTGCACCTGCGCGTCTAGTGGTAATCCCGTGATCTATAACTAGCAGTAGTTCCTGGTTCATGAGGTCGAAAATTTTTTGTTTTCCGGCTAGCGTAGCTTCCTCGTAACCCTACAGTTATCTAGAGTTCAACTAATTAACTATCTATTCCACTATCCATACATATTTGAATTCAGAGGAGATAATAATTATTAGCAGATAGCTACTATCTATGAGAAACCAAACATGGCCTAAGATAGCTATTAGCTGCCATTATCTAATTTATTCCATCTGGTGAGATAGTTATTATCTAGAAGTTTGGCTAATAATTGGATATATTATTAGTTATACATGTTTCAATCCAAAAGAGATACTCTTAGCACGTAGATATTATTATCTATAGGGATCCATATAGGGTGTTTGGATCCATTTGCTGCTAATGATTAGCTAGCTAATAGGCCACAATGAATATTAGTTGTTATTAGCTTGTTTGTCCCAACTAGTGAAATAGTTGTTAGTTGGTTACTCAGCTAACAATTATCCAAACTATTAACTAGACATGTTTGGTTCCAAGGAAATAATTACAAGCAATTAACTATTTTCTCTTTCGATCCATACAGGACCATATCCACTATCTAGGCTAAACAACCATTTCAAAAGGTAAAACGACTATTTAAACAAGATAAAACACAAAAGGCATTGCACAAATGAGAACACATGGTCACATGTGAGAGATGAGTGGTTATTAAGAGGATGATCGGAGCATTGGTTAACTGTGTGTGGAGGGAGGGGGCTAACTGCAGTGAGTGGTGTGAATTCCTACGTGCAACATGTCTCTTTGGCCTATTGATGTGCACGTGTTGAGCATGTCATGGTGATCGAGGCAATCGAGAAGATCAAGGAAGAGTCTATGTGTGATGGGCCACGAGGGATGAATAGTGTATGGGAAGGTTTAGGCCGAGGGACCAGGTCGAAGGATGATTGTGAGGGATGCAAATTGGACACGTCAACAAGAATAGTGTACATACGAGGATGGAGTTGAATGAAGTCACTACAATTAGGCCAAATCAAGGCAGACATGCAAGCACTTGGTGATCGGTTGATCGAGGAAACACGTTAACATTGAGGAGAAGTCATAGAAGCTACACAATTCTAGTGGATTTGACGGTCTGAGCCTTAAAACCGTGGGCGATATGTTTGCCGAGTTTGTGTCTCAAAACCTGAGGATTCCGAGCGACACACGGTGACATCTTTGAGTTAGCGTTGAGGCTAAGTGAAGGAGACGATGATTCATGGTCGTCGGATGTGCATAGAGTGCGTTTTTCGTAGTATGGAACATATCTCCTCTAAATGGATTAGTACTTAGTAGGCTTAAGCTTATGGATAGTTTGGGGGTATGTCCATAAGCTAAAATTCAACATGAGGTAGAAAGATTATTACACATACATGCCAACAAGCAAGATCAAGGCAACAATTAAGCGCCTGCAGAATGCGCCCTGCAGCTGCAGGGGTCGCGGCCTCGCCGGGGTTGGAGGCTCTAAGGCCCTCCACAGCGTGGTGGCGGTTCCTAAAAAAAATTTGACTGTACACAAGAAAATAGGCATCACTGATGTTTGAGCTGCAATGTATAGGCATCGCTGCTGGCCCCATGACACAATTAAAAATAAATAATAATAAGCAGTAAAGTGAATGAAGGACAACAGTATATTGAATGGAAGAGACTGCATCTTCAATTTTCTTCTTTGTTTATTCAATGGGCACCGGTTCCTAACTTTGATTCCCTCCCAGTTTTTTGAGTTCTGGCATCGCTGAAAGGTCCAAATTGGTTAGAAGGGGTTGAATAGCCTAATTAAAAATTTACAAAATCGCTTAGGCAAACACTATTAGTATAACAAATGACGAAGCTTTTTGCGCTAGCCTAATAGTGTGTTGCAAGCCACCTATCCAACAATTCTACCTAATATTTCTATGTCACACAATCAACTAGAGCTAATATCTAATGCGGAATAAAACCATCTTGCTCTAGTACAAGTATGATATACAAAAGGTATATGAGACAAGTATGTGCAATAGATAGACTAAGCAAGCTAATCACAACTAGCTACACAAGGTATATAACAAAAGATATACAACAAGTGATAGTGTCTATATAAAAGGAATAGCTCGAAGTAAGTACACAAAGTAAACGAGCTAGATAGAAGTGATTTCACCGAGCCTTCAGGATCGTCTAGTAGAAAGCCAATCACCGGTGAAATCCAATTGTGATGCCAATCACCAAGAATGTGAATATGAAGACCAATCACCAAGATATGGAAACAATCACAATAAGCACATGGGACACCAAGATTTATCCTGAGGTTCACGTACTTGCCGACACGCTACTCCCCGTTGTGTCGACCAAAACTAGGTGACCCGGTGGTTAATTGGCACAAAGCCAAGCTCACAAAGAGCACCACAAGAATCTACCACTAGTGAGGTAGCTCAATGACACGAGCAATCCACTAAGGATGACACTTGCCGCTCCGGCGAGGTGGGGCTCCAAAACCTCTCACAATCACGATCGGTGGTGGCCAAGAACAATCTCCTTCTCTTGCCAACAACACCACAATGCCTCCAAGCCGTCTAGGCACCGGCAAATGCCAAGAGTAACAAGAAAACTCAATGCTGATGCGAAGAACTAGTGCCACTAGATTGAACTCTTTCAAATCACACACTAGATCACTCAATCTCACTTGGTTTGATCAAATTAACTTGGGAGATGAGTTGGGAGGTTTATCAAAGCTCACTAGCATGCTTAGGAATCAGAATATGCAAGAGAGAGTCCAAGTGAGCCGGCCAAACCCCTTAAATAGGCCACACAAGTCGGCCTAGCCGTTGGGGTGAAATCACGACCATCGGACGCTCCGATGCGCGACCATCGGACGCTGCCCCAGCATCCGATGCTCCAGATGGAGCCACGTGTCCTCCTGATATGAATACAGTCCGTCAGATCCCAACAGTCAAAACCCTTCGCGCCATGGTTAAAGTGACATCGGACGCGCCGATGCCAGACATCGGACGCTCTGATGCCACTGCTAGTTTTAGCTCTTTACTACGTCACATCGGACGCGCCGGCACCCTTACATCGGACGCTCAACCCCTGCGTCCGATGACCATGCAGAGAGGTTCCAGAAAGGGTCAAATCACATCGGACGCGTCCAATGGATTGGCATCGGACGCAGGCCAGTGTCCGATGCTTCCTGGAAAGCACGCTCGCGCCACGATATCTCCATCGGACTCTGCAACGGTGTTTCCTCAGCGTCCGTTGCCAGCGTCCGATGCTCCTTCAACATTTGACAGAAACTAGGGTTTACCATCGGATTCTCGGACAGCGTCCGATGCTCCTCGGACCAGCGTCCGATGCTTCTGAACACACTACTTCTCTTCCAAAAAACGCTGAATCCTGCCGAGCAAGCCCGGTAGGAGGGAGAAGGACTATACACTAGTTTCTCCCACTTCTCCACAACTCCTTAACACCCCCTTATCCCAAAAGTGCCAACACCACCAAGTGTACATCATTATATGCAAGTGTGTTAGCATTTTGCAAAGCATTTTCAAGGGGGTTTTGTTAGTCACTCACTAGGTCTATAGCATCAAAATGTTAGAGAACTCCTAGTGGCACTTGAACACCGCATAAGCCGTGAATTATCTCCTCTTAATAGTATGGCTATGTATCCTAAATGTGATCACAGTCACTAAGTGTCTTGATCACCAAAACAAAGAGCCCTATAGGTTATACCTTTGCCTTCGGGCCTCTTTGCTCCATCTCTTATTTTCTTCTCGTAATTCACCAATGGTAGATCACTTGATCACATGAGTGCTTGTGGCCGTCACCATCCTCCATGGTTGCCACCTTGCTAGCTCCACTACATGGCTTGGTCGTAATCCTTTCTCATTAGCTACACACATGCTTATCAATAGGATTAGACCAAATAGGTTTCATCAATTAACCAAAACCAAACTATGGCTTTCAATCGCTTGTTGCAATGTAAGGAGTGACTCTAAAACACTGTGGAGGGCCTAAGCTCACCAACACCAAGTCGCCTGCAGCCTTGTGCCCTGCTGCCCTGTTCGGAGTGATAGAGTTGGAACTCGCGAGTCCGTCGGATGCCGCAACGCCGATGCGCCGATGGAAACAGGAAGGGGCACTGCTTCTAGTCCCAAACTTAGAGGAGCAGTGAGTTGAACCATGAGGACCTGCTCCCTAGATATTTGGCCCGAGCAGCCCCCTCATGCATTCGCCCCTGCCGCACAAATCGCATAGGCGATGACATGGTACCAAGACGAAGCGCCGCGATGAGGTGGGCGATGAGTTCGCCGGAAGAATCACCGCGATGCAAAACAAAGAGAAAATCACCTCCAATCCGAAGAGACGGTTTGAATAAATAGCGTCCAAAGAGGAATATCAGTCCCACTCTATACAGTATTAGGGCATCCCTAAGACTAACTCCAACAATGCAATCCATACTCAAAATGGGTATTATTGCATAGTGGTTTTACCCAAGGAACCCATATTAGCTATCCATTTTGGGTAGGAGCCCTCTCGAGACGTAAAAAAGTATCATCGAAAGGGAAGACACAAATCTTGTATGTGGGCCCAATGGTGGAGTGCGGCCGGCGTGGACGGCAGAGCACGGCTGCCGCGTGTTGTTGTTGCCCGCGCGCGCTGGGATAGGGGAGCCGCGCGACGCCGCCTGCTGCTGCTGTCCCGCGCGGGAGGAGGGGTCCCAGCGGCGGGACCGAACCTGGCCATGTGTTGGCCTCGCCATGGCTTGGTCGCGAGCACCAGCCCCACCCTGGCCTGGCGCGGGTGGCCGGCGGGGGGAGCTCGGCGGGCGAAGACAGCACCAACGAATGGGTCCGAGCTCAGGACGATTGGACGAGGAGATTTGGGTCGTTGTTTGTTGGAGAGGCCAGATTTTTGGATGTGTGACCCTTTCCTATGAGAGATCCAAAACCTAGAATGGGTATGTTGAATAGATCTCCATTGTTGGAGATAGTCTAACAACTGATACAAATCGCTATAGCTGAAGTGAAGGCTAGGAATAATTAAAAAAGAAAGAAGTTACATAGCAAACAATAGTAATATTAGTGACTCGAAAACTTTTGAGAGGCGTGCGAGCTAGCCGATTGTGGAAGCGCTAGCGAGGAAGTTTTTGTTCTCTCCCATTTCGATTGGTTACTGTTGGTATAAATTAACGCACACTCTACTTTATCCGCAAGCGCACAGATAAAATCTACCGATGTAGCACTTCACTGGAGTAACCCAGTTTTAATATCAAACCCAAAGGAACGGATAGTGTTAAGTCTTAAAGTCTAACCCCTGAGTAGCTAACAAGGACATAGAATCTAGAAGTTTAGAGGGGATCACTAAGGCTGTCTAATTCCAATTTAAGAGTGATATGTTTATATTATTCTTAGTGGGGAAGTTGCCATAAAAGTTCACAAACAGAGTATGAGTCTTTTATGCAAATGTATAATCCTACCGAGCCTACACACGAGTAAGTGGATTATAGAAGAATCAACAAGGCTATAAGAGTCACCCTTGCGAACAACCACTACTACCGGCGTTATAGGAGGCATTTATGAGCTATCAAGTCTAAGCACCATGCTTACACTATCCAACTACTCTAACTCTAGCGCAACTAGAATTAAAGTACTCAAAAGAGAGTCATAAACCTTAAGAATAATAAGAACAATGGCTCAAACTTAAATATAGACGTTGATTACCGAAACAATCGATGTTGGGGGACGAGACCCTCGGCAGTGACGTCACGTGGGCTAACACGGAAAACAACCCTCGCGTTTTCAGCAACCCTCGTGAAAACCTTCGCATTTTGTTCGACCCACGGATCATTTTCTAACCTTCGCCATTAGATCGACCCTCGGGTCATTTTCTGGCTTTCGCAGGCAAGAAACACAGGGCTTGACGGACGGTAAGCTGATGCAGGCCTTCGCTAACGTAGCGACGACTCCGCAAGCACGAGGTTGACCCCCGCGTTCCCGCGAGGGGGCGCGCGAGTCGGGTGGCGGCGGTCAGAGGGAAGACGAGTTAGGGTTTTCGCACTGTCTGTGTTTGTACGATTCTACCCTTCCGTTGCATAGCACTAGGGAATCTTTCTTGTCCCCTTTTGTAAATTGATCAGTGTCCCTTGGTATTCCCTATAAATACCAAGGGATGAACAGTGTAAAGAGGGGATCTTGGTGGTTGAGAAAAAGAGAGAAAGAGAACTAGTGTCATTCAATTATCCTGAACTTTTGCTTTCCGCTTGACGGTTGGCCACCCTCGCCTTACCCCTGCATTTGTGTGGGGGTTGCGAAGGAGTGTTTGCCAACAGTTGGGCGCCGACCGTGGGGATGTTACAGTTTCTAACACCTTCGCGTGATGGCTGGAACTAGGCGGACGGTCTCGAGCAGAGACCATCGCGCAACCAATGAAGTCGCCGCGACGGTCCAGGGGGAAGAAGAGAACGAAGTGCCTTTGGGAGCGGAAGAAGTTGTTCCAGAAACTGAGATCCCGGGCCCACATACTCGGCTGTCATCACAGCAACATCCGCACACCTCTGGAGAAGGTGGGGGAGGAGATGAAGAGGAGTTGGGCCTCGAGGCCTTAGAAAGGCTCCACGCTGAACTGCAGGAAAAGAAAAGACGCCTAGACCAACTTGAGAGGCATAATCGGTTGTGGGTCATCAGTCAAAAGGCGGACGAGGCAAGGGAACAGCTTCGTCGGATGGAGGAGTCCCTCGCGACAGCCGAAGCCGAAGGTTGGATCGACAGAGAGGTGCCTTTACCCCTGGAGGGAAATGTTGAGCGGCATGAGAACAATGTACGCCAGCCAGCAGCGCCCCCACCACCACCAAATTACCTAAACAACCCATACCCTGAGAGACAACCAAATTTCTGCCAACTTCACCTAGATGAGAGAGAACCAAACCTTCACAACCCACGGAGGGCCCAACAACATCAGATGCCTTATGACCCGAGATCACCACTCTCCCAAATACTGCAAACCCAACCCTGGCCACCGTCCTATAATCCACAGAATTTGCCCCGTTATGATGGATTTTCTGACCCTCGTCAGTTCATAATGAGCTATGAGGCAGCAGTTGCTGCAGCAGGGGGGAGATGAATCGACGATGGTGAAGTCATTCGTAATCATTCTTCGAGACATCGCGCAGACGTGGTACAGCAACCTGCGCCCTGGAACCGTGAATTCTTGGGCCAACCTTAGAGACAAGCTCTGTACAAATTTCAAAGGTATCACAACAACCCCATCAAACTCTATCGAGTTGTTCAATTGTAAACAAGAAGAGCGCGAACCACTACAAGATTATTGGCAAAGGTTCATTCAGATTAGAGCAAGAACTCCAGGAATATCTGACGAAGTCGTAATCCTTGCAGCAGTAAGCGGTTTGCGACCAGACCCATGTTCATCGAAGTTTGCCAGGAAGCCGGCAAACACAATTGAGGAACTACACGAGACAATGGAAAGATACTGTAGAGCGGACATGGACTTCAGGGCAAAGTCTGACGCCCAAAGGGCACAACAGAAACCGCAGTCGAGACCCCAAGCAAGAGAAAACAATCCTCATCAAGATTCAAGCAACATTGGTGTAATCGACAGGCCAGGTCCAATCGAAGACCAGAGAAGGGGCACTCAGGCCTCAGGCAACCAAACCCCGCAAGGATTTCCACCCCCGCTAGAACAAAGAAACCAACAAAAGGATTCTGCGAAAATGTACTGCCATTTTTGCGGTCCAGCGAAAGGTCACACCACCAAACAATGTGAATGCTTCGCCAAAGGGAAGGAGTACCAGGAATCCAAAAGAGTCGCGTCGACAGAAAACCGAACCGTCAACCATACCCGAAGACCAAATCTCAATCCAAACCACCCTCCATACCAGTATACCCCAATCAATTATGACCTACCTTCGCACCAACCTTTCTACATGCATCACCCACACTACAATCATACCCCATATCAGCCTTCCACCATTCCCCAACGCCAAAACCCACCATACACCGTCTCATACCCAACAACCCCTCAAACCCAAACCAGCCAACAAACAAGCAACCCTCTGCCACCACCACCCCCAATACCAGCGCTGCCAGCTCCCCAGCCTGTCAAAGTTGAATCCCAAACCCAAACAACTATCAACAATCCAACATCAACCTTCGGCGTAATCCTTGCTATCACTGGGGCTCTAACGAAGATCATGGCAATAAAAGGCAAAGAAAGGAACACGCCAGAAGAGTGCACCACGTGGCCGTTGAAGGACCACACAAGTTTGGACGATGGTCTCATATCCCAATAACTTTTGATTCTGGTGACATGAAGTTAAGGGATTACCCCCACACTGATTCTATGGTAATTGAAACCAATCTTGCAGGATGGACGGTCACCAAAATTCCGGTCGACACAGAAAGCTCCGCGGACATTCTGTTCACCACAACCTTCGACAGCATGAAGCTTGACAGAAACCTCTTGCAACCTGCCGACAATCCTCTTCATGGTTTCGGCGGTCAGCAAGTTAGAGCAATTGGAAAAGTCTCTCTGCCCGTAATCTTCGGAGACCAAGTGAACTGTAGAACAGAGCACATAACCTTCGATGTGGTTGACATGTTTTATCCTTACAATGCAATCTTTGGTCGAGGGGTAACCAATGCTTTCAATGCAGTCATCCATCCTGCATACCTTTGCATGAAACTTCCTGCTCTGAAGGGGGTCGTTGCGGTGTACGGAGACCAAGATGTTGCAAGAGCCGCTGAAGGAACAGTGGCACCAGGACAGCGCAATGTGCACTTTTTAACAAAGCCTCAAACAACAAGCCTCTCTAGCGAAGGTGAAACACATGGCGACCAAAGGAGAGCATCACCTAAAGAGGAAACCAAACCAGTTCAACTTTTCGAGGGCAACACTGAGAAGAAGATAATTATCTCGGCTCACCTAGACCCCCCGTCAGAAGACAACCTCGTCCGTTTTCTCAAAGAAAACTCTGACACCTTCGCTTGGTCTGCGGAAGATCTCAAAGGAGTCAACAGATCTTTGATTGAGAGCAACCTGAACATTAAACAAGGGTATTATCCAGTCAAGCAAAAGCTCTGCAAAATGTCAGAAGAAAGGAAAGAGGCAGCGAGGGCAGAAGTAAACAGACTCTTGGATGCAGGGGTTATCCGACCCATCAAATATCCATCATGGCTTTCAAACGTGGTCCTAGTCTAGAAAAAGAACAAAAAATGGAGAATGTGCGTGGATTTTACTTGCCTAAACAAAGCTTGCCCGAAGGATGATTTTCCTCTACCGAGCATAAGCACCTTGGTGGACAGAGCAGCCGGATGCCAGATGCTTTCTCTCCTCGACTGTTTCTCGGGGTACCATCAAATCTGGATGAATGAGGACGACGAAGAAAAAACAAGCTTTATCACCCCTTCGGGCACCTTTTGCTTCCGAAGAATGGCAGAAGGTTTGAGAAATGCAGGGTCTACCTTCGCTCGCATGACGTCCGAGGTTTTCAAAGATGAGCACGCCATCTCTGCTTACATCGATGATTTGATCGTACAAAGCAAACAGAGAGAAAATCACATATCAGACTTGGCAAGAGTATTCAACAACCTTCAGTCAGCTGGGTTGAAGCTAAACCCCGAAAAATGTGTCTTCGGAGTTAGCGAAGGAAAACTGCTTGGTTGCATCGTGTTAGCAAGGGGGATCGAAGCTAACCCAGAAAAAATTGATGCCATCCTCAACATGGAACCACCAACGACCAAAAAAGCAGCTCAGCGATTGTCAGGGCGCTTAGCAACTCTCAGCAGGTTCATCTCGAGATCAGCTGAGCGAGGGTTACCTTTCTTCGAGACCTTGAGAAATACCGCTCCATTCAATTGGGGACCTCGGCAGCAAAAGGACTTTGAGGACTTGAAAAAGTATCTCGCCAACATGACCATCTTGACCAGCCCCAGCTAAGGAGACTCGCTACTACTGTACGTCGCAGCTTCGCCACACGCCACCAGCGCAGTGTTGATAAAAGAACTGCACAAAGGCAACAAAACCAGGCAGGCCCCCATCTACTATGTGTCAGAAACCCTCGAGGGTCCCAAGCAAAACTATTCAGAGCTCGAGAAGATAGCGTATGCCATGGTCATGGCGTCAAGAAAGCTCAAACACTATTTCCAGGCACACGAAATCTAAATACCCTCAGCCTACCCCCTCAAAAACATTTTCAAAAACAATGAAGCAATCGGCAGAATAGCAAAGTGGGCAGTTGAATTGAATAGCTACACCATAACCTTCGTGGGAAGATCAGCGATTAAATCGCAGGCTTTAGCAGATTTCATAGTCGAATGGACTCCGGACCCTCGCAGAGAAGGAGTCGAAGCAGATCCATTTTGGACGGTGTACGTCGACGGGGCCTGGGGAGCAGCTGGAGCAGGAGCTTCAGCCATCCTAATTTCACCATCTGGGTCGAAACTACGGTATGCAAAAAGACTCGACTTCAAATGCACAAATAATTCTGCAGAGTACGAAGCTGTAATACCGGCACTTTCAAGGCTTTGAGCGTTATCAGTTTGAAGAGCGGTCATCAATATAGACTCCCAAGTCATTGCGGGTCACATTGAGAAAAACTACAAAGCAAAAGATTGAGAGCTGCAAAAGTACCTACAGCATGTCCGAAGGTTAGAATCTTTCTTCCTCGGCATAACAGCGAAAGCAATACCAAGGTCCGAAAATAGCGAAGCAGACAATCTAGCCAAAGCGGCAGCTCAACAACTACAGTTACCCCTAGAAGTTTTCTACGAAGTGGCAACACAATCAGCCATCGAAGCTTCTGAGAAAGCAGCAAAGCAGATTAATGCAATACAGAGCGAAGATTGGAGAGCCCCAATCATGGCTTACATCAACGGGTTGCATGAGCCCGACTCCAAAGAGGAAGAAAATAGACTTAGCCAAAGAGCTCAAGGGTACAAAATAGTAGATAACATCTTGTTCAAAGCCTCGGTGACCTCCCCATATCTAAAATGTGTGTCACACAATCAAGGTAAGGACATACTCAAACTCATTCACAAAGGTATCTGCGGCTCTCACAACGGCCCAAGGACGCTAGTGGGAAAAGCTTTCTGTCAAGGCTTCTTTTGGCCAACAGCATTACGAGATGCAGAAGAGATTGTTAAGCATTGCGAGGGATGTCAACTAACAGCAAAAACGCAAAGCGCCCCAGGTGCCCCAACAACTTTGATATGTCCAACATGGCCTTTGCAAAGATGGGCAATGGACCTGGTCGGTCCTCTACCAGCAGCCCCAGGAAACCTTCGTTACGCGGTGGTAGCCGTGGAATACTTCACAAAATGGATTGAAACAAGACCATTGGCATCCATAACTTCCCTAGCCGTGAAGAAATTTTTTTGGCAGCAAATAGTTTGCCATTTTGGAGTTCCCAAACACCTAACCGTCGACAACGACACTCAGTTCGACAGTGAAGTTTTCAAGGAATTCTGTGCTCAGATTGGTACAGTCTTGTGCTTCGCCTCAGTTCGTCATCCTCAATCGAACGGCCTCGTTGAAAGAGCCAATGCCACAATTTTTCAAGCGATCTCCAAAAAACTCCAGGGCAGGCCCAAGGGCAAGTGGGCGGAAGAACTAACCTCGGTCACCTAGTCCCATAACACATCGGAATGTAGAGCAACAAAGTTCATACCTTTTAGGCTCCTCTTTGGAGAAGAAGCAGTGTTACCAGAAGAATTGAAATATGGCTCGCTCAGGACAACCCTCGTATCAAACAAGCAAAACCAATTGACAGATAAAGATTTGCTCGAAGAAACAAGATGCATCACAGTTCATAACTTTCACAAGTATCAAGAGGAAACCAAAAAGTGGAGAGACAAGAAAGTGAGAATCAAAGACTTAAAGAAGGGTGACCTCGTCCTCATAAGGAAACAAAACACCCACATGGCGGGCAAATTTCAGCCAAAATGGACGGGGCCATACTTGATAATAGAGTGCAATCGCCCAGGGTCCTACCACCTCTCCGACAGCGAAGGAAACCGCCTGCCGCATTCATGGAATGTCGATGACCTTCGAAAATACTACCCTTAGCGGAGCCTTAGCAAGCTCTCGCAACATGTAATTTGTCTTTCGTCTTTCTCTTTTCTCTTTCTTTACAGTACCATGCCTTGTAACAAAAACAAAGGAGCTGCACTCTTTTTCCTTACGGAGGGGCATAAGGTTTTTAACAAGGCAGCATCTAAATCCTTAATACAAGCAATAATCCCCAAAAAAAGGAACTCTAAACTTTTCTTTTTCCATCAAACATCGAAAAAAGCGACCTTTCATCAAGAGCGCTTACATCGATGAAAATTCTCGGAAGATTGTTTCGAAGCACAAACTCTTCGAAACAAACTTACAAATCAAACTTCACCTCCACCTAAGACAAGGGGAGGCGCGAAGTCACAAAAAATCAAGTACCCTCGCAACAACGCCAGGGGCTTGAAAGGCAAACTTCACCTCCACCTAAGACAAGGGGAGGCGCGAAGTCACAAAAAATCAAGTACCCTCGCAAAAAATGCCAGGGGCTTGCAAGGCAAGCTTCACCTCCACCTAAGATAGGGGGAGGCGCGAAGTCCAAAAAGAAAAAAACCAAGTACCCTCGCAACAAACGCCAGGGGCTTGAAAGGCAAACTTCACCTCCACCTAAGACAAGGGGAGGCGCGAAGTCACAAAAAATCAAGTACCATCGCAAAAATGCCAGGGGCTTGAAAGGCAAACTTCACCTCCACCTAAGACAAGGGGAGGCGCGAAGTCACCAAAAACCAAGTACCCTCGCAAAAAACGCCAGGGGCTTGCAAGACAAACTTCACCTCCACCTAAGATAAGGGAAGACACCAAGTCCAAAAAGAAAAAAATCAAGTACCCTCGCAAAACGCCAGGGGCTTGCTATGCAAACTACATCCCCGACAAAGGCAAGGGGAGGCGCGACTGCGTCGCTGTTTTCCTAAAACAGCTTTCATAAACGTTAAAGGCTAGCCTCGCAAAAAAGACAGGGGGCGTCGCTGTTTTCCTAAAACAGCTTTCGTAAACGTTAAAGGCGAGCCTCGCTAAAAAAGATAGGGGGCGTCGCTGTTTTCCTAAAACAACTTTCATAAACGTTAAAAGCGAGCCTCACTAAAAAAGACAGGGGGCATCGCTGTTTTCCTAAAGCAACTTTCATAAACGTTAAAAGCGAGCCTCGCTAAAAAAGACAGGGGGCATCGCTGTTTTCCTAAAATAACTTTCATAAACGTTAAAAGCGAGCCTCGCTAAAAAAAGACAGGGGGCGTCGTTGTTTTCCTAAAACAGCTTTCATAAACGTTAAAGGCCTGCCTCGCTAAAAAAGACAGGTGGCGTCAAAATCCAACTATCTTCAAAATTCAAAAGCAAGCCACTCTAGGACAAAACAATCTTACGAAATTTGCACAAGTACAAACACACTACAGCGCGGCACAAATCTTCTCAAAGTACTTAATTACAATGCATCCTCACTGAATACAATTGATGTTACATCATCACGACCTTCGTTGCCCGCTTTAAATCCCGTTTCCATCGGAATAATAGGTCCCCACAAAAGAGGAGCTGCAGGTACAATTGGCAGTTCCCCGAGCAACACCCTCTCTCTATACATATATCTACGATCTATGTTACTTCTCTCTAAAGGCTCCTCCTTCGGAACCACAAGAGAACCGTCTGGACCCAGATCAAGGTTGCTACGCCCAAACAAGAAATTCAGAGCCGTGTTCTCGTCGATGTCATCATCAACAAGAGTTTGTGAAGAAGAACCAAACAAAAAACGCGTAGCCTGCCGGTCTGTGTAGTCCGCGTCACGCCAAAAATAGCTCGAACGACTGTTTTTTAAATCGTACCTTCGCACCTTGGACCACCAAAAACGTTCGAAAGACAGCGAAGGATGTTTGAGTTTCGCCCGAGCCCACGACTCACCACTTATAAAAGTATCCTGATAATTTAACATGAGGGGCGTCACATCAAACACCTCAAGCACGGTTCCTCACATCAAACACCTCAAGCACAGTTCCATCAGGAACCTACATTGTCAAATAATCAAGAAAAAAAACTCGGTCTTTAACAACACTACTTTCCCTTCGCAAAACCTTACAAAATGACATACTTCAATCTTTCCTTATTTCTCACACCTGCTCGGGATCCTCACGCCTTTCCACTTCAACCTTGTCGGCGGCAGCTATCTCCGTCATAGATTGGTCAGCAGCAGACGCTTTGACCGTGGCCAGCTCTTCGACAACAGCTTCTTTAATGGCAGAAGCCTGTTCCACCGTGGGAACCACATCGACCGGTGGAACCTTCGTAGAGCTCCACGTCGGGGCAGTTTGGGAACACCCTGGAACGCCATCATTCACCGATGGCGAGGGTAGCGCCTCCTTTCGGGCCTACAAAAAAATACACACCAGCAAAAATAGCTTTAACAACTTCAAACACAAACGACTTACAAGCAGAAACGATAAATCTCGTGCCTCTCCTACCTGACGGGTCGCTTCGGCGACCTCCTCGAAAGCTAGGGCACAACCTCCGCCAGCTATCCAAAATCTGCGTAAAAAACGCATCGCACAGTTGCGAACCTCAGTATCATCAACCTTCAGTGCTCGCACCTCTTCGAGGGTTGGGAAAACATGGCTCGACCATTTAATCTTGCGAAGGTGATCACAATCCGCCTGTTGGAGTGTGCTAGCCATAGCCAGAGCTCTAGCATAACCTCCGAAGTCAGCCACGTTCTCGACCAACGAGCTGAAGACGTCAAGCTCAGCGCAGAGCCAGTCCCCAAAAACCTCAGCATTGGCAGCAGCAGGAAGCGGCTCTCCGGTAGAACCACCGGCCTCGGTTAAGCATCCATCAAGCTTAGCTTTAACCTTCTCCATGCTAGCATGCCACGACCCAGTCAGATCTTTAATTTGGTCCTCCGCTGAGGCCAGAGCCTTGTCTTTATCTTTGTTAGCCGCAACCAAGTCCGCGTTACGCTTCACCAACTCTACAGCTTCTTCTCGGGACTTCGCAATTTTTTCCATCGCACTTTTAACTTCAATCTCCTTATTCTCCAAGCTTCGGCGAAGTTTCTCATTCTCTTTCTCAAGATCATCCATTCGACCATTCAGATAATCCATGTTATAACCAGCCCTTCACCGGGCCGAGTGGTTCAAGAGCATTAACTCTGCCAGTTTGACATCAACATCGTCCAAAATATCAACCATAGGTTGGTTGGCAAGGCGGAGCTCAGCCTCCGGCACACAAACACGACCGAAAATACGACCAAGAAAACGCCTTTCTTCCGGAGCACACTGCAAATGACATGCCTGAAGATCTGGACTTGTAAACAGCTCCGTCATCGGGTAGGAAACCCCAATCTTTTTCGCAAAATATGGGAGACTCGAACGACTTGCTTCACCATATGGCCTTTTGCCTGGATTCCGCTCAGTTTCAAGATCACCGGGTGCATCAAAACCATCCACCCAAATATGCGAGCCAGCAAATTCGGGTATCGACCCATACTCAGGGCTGTCGGGCTCGAGGCTCCGAGGCACCTCATCCGCATCAGCAGAGACCATCAACTCTGCAGAAGGCGAGGCAACCTTCTTCCCTCGTTTGTTTTCATCAGAGGACTCCCCCACCAATCCCGAATCGCTTTCGGAGGTTTCGAAATCTCTTTCCGATGAGCTAACCTCAGAGCTGGACCCCTTCTCAGCGTTTTTCTCTTCACTACCCCCATCCTCGCTAGAAGCAGCTTCGTCATCAGAAATGTGAATGAGAGCTCCAATCCCGCCAACACGCGGCACATGCCCTTTCGTAACGGAGCCGACCCTAGCAGCACCTCGGCCACCCGTAGCTGACACTAAGGCTAAAGAAGATGAATCGTCGGCGACGCCCGAAGCAACAACGACCTTCGTTGCCAATGTTTTCACACGACCACCGCTAACGCCACCACGGCCCGACCACGACCCCTTTTCGACACCGTAGCACCTTCCTTCTCCCTCCCGAATGAGCGTTTCCTCTTCTTCGGTGCATCTTCGCTCAAAGGTGCCAGCCAATTAGGGTACGGAATTCCAAACATATCAAAGAGCCTATTGACCCGACCACCGCTTCCCACCGCACTATGAATGGCCTTAACCTCCAGGGTCGAAAGTTTTCCAACGAGATTTTCAACCGTTTGTTGAACCCGTCTCAGAACAGCCTCGACGCCACCTTTCTGATTGGGAAACTTTTTAAGTGTACTCTCCCAAATCTTGTTTATATCCAACTTTGGTTTCTTTAAACCCCTCACCTCATAGGTCGAGTCATCCTCAACCTTGAACCAGGACTGCTTCTGGCTAAGGGGCCAAACCTTAGTGCAACAGTGCTCCTCAACCAGGTCACGAGCGCACTGAGAGCAAGCAGTCAACAGCCGCATGCGCCTCTCCGGACATCAAGGCCTCGGCTGTCACATCCCAAAGGGGCGAAAGCTCGCCGCATAGCTCTGCAACATCGCCAAGCTTATAGTAAAACCAGTGCTCCTGCCATCCACTCGTCCATTTATTCTTCTGAGCTTGCACAGGAAGCTCCAAGCCAGCCCGGTGGCAGAAGGTGTACACCGCAAACTGACCAAAACTAATGTTACCCTCGACATCAGTTATTTTCTATGGCTGCATATGGACACGGTGAGTTCGCATGAAACCTTCGACATGCGGAACCACACCCTGAGAATGACAAGCCCACACGAAAATAGACAGCTTCGTAAAGCATGAAGGTGTGAGCTGATGGAACTTCAAGTTAAAACGTTGGAGAACCAAGGTCACAAAGGAATTCACCCGAAAATGCAGACCAACTTCAAAGAACTCTTCAAAAACAAAAACCTCGTCAGCATCCGGCTTGGGAACAGTCTCACCAGCGTTGGCCCTCGCCTTCCCATCCTCGATCCAGCCTCGCCTGACATAGGACGCCAGATCTGAGTTACAAACCCGGCTAAGACCAAACTCAAAGGTTACCCCGTCATCCATGGTAGATGGAGACGCGATGTGAGCAGTCTGTTTGGACCTAGCCATGTCTCTAGCACAAAACCTTCGCTCAAATGACAAGCCAATCAACCTCCGCAACAAGCCAAGCAACCCTCGCAACTAGAAAAGCACAACAGCAGGATGGCTACAGCAAGAGGAAGGCTCAAATTTCAAACAACCCACCAACCCCATCTATTTATAGGCAAAAGAGTAGCTACCGAATCCGACAAACTCGGCACCACGGCGCAAAAAACGAAATGGACTACAACACAACAAGGGCAAAGATGACGGCCCGACCCACAAGCAGCCGCGGGCGTCGCTGCCAAGGGACTCGTTACGTTTCCCAACAAAAGACGCTGCTTGGGCCCAAAGATCATTTTTTGATCCAAGCTATCGAGGGGCTACTGATGGGAGATGAGACCCTCGGCAGTGACGTCACACGGGCTGACACGGAAAACAACCCTCGCGTTTTCAGCAACCCTCGTGAAAACCTTCCCGTTTTGTTCAACCCACGGATCATTTTCTAACCTTCGCCGTTAGATCGACCCTCGGGTCATTTTCTGGCTTTCGCAGGCAAGAAACACAGGGCTTGATGGACGACAAGCTGATGCAGGCCTTCGCTAACGTAGCGACGACTCCGCAAGCACGAGGTTGACCCCCGCGTTCCCGCGAGGGGGCGCGCGAGTCGGGTGGCGACGGTCGGAGGGAAGACGAGTTAGGGTTTTCGCACTGTCTGTGTTTGTACGATTCTACCCTTCCGTTGTATAGCTCTAGGGAATCTTTCTTGTCCCCTTTTGTAAATTGATCAGTGTCCCTTGGTATTCCCTATAAATACCAAGGGATGAATAGTGTAAAGCGGGGATCTTGGTGGTTGAGAAAAAGAGTGAAAGAGAACCAGTGTCATTCAATTATCCTGAACTTCCGCTTTCCGCTTGACAGTTGGCGACCCTCGCCCTACCCCTGCATTTGTGCGGGGGTTGTGCAGGAGTGTTCGCCAACAATCCCTGAAGCAAATTGAAGATGAACTTTAATCCGCAGGTACAAGATGAAGAAGTTGATCCGACAGACCGGAGCTCCTTCTTGATCTCTTCCTCTCTCTCTCTCTCTCTCTTCTAGTTCTAATATAAGACTAGGTTCTAAACCTAAACTAGAGGGGTAACTAGTCTTCTACTTGAAATCTGGCTCTTGAAGTCTTCTTCTAGGGTTTCTGAATGAGGCGTAGACTTTTCTGAAGAGAGACTTGTTCTTCCCTGGGGCCTGGGGGCCTATATATATAGCCCTGAGGGATCAACCGCGGCCGTTAGATCAAACCGACTTCACGTAGGGCTTAGATGGATCCTCAAAGGCGGTAGAGGAAGGTTCCAGAAGGGGAAGGTGTGGGGGCCCGGGACCCAACCGACCGGTGGGCCCACCTGACCGGTGGGTTCCACCTGTCGGGGTCTCGGGGTGCCCCACCTCGTGGAGTCTTCAGGTGTTCTCTAGAGTCTTCTGGAGTATTCCTGACGTGTCGGTTCCGTAATCTTTCGTCGGTTTCCTTCTAGGAGAAGTAATCAGTACTGGTTTTCCTGTTTGGTCCTTACAGAATCATAATTCACCAAAACTCGTAGAATATTGTCAATTAAAACCCTAAACCTTTATTGGTGATTGAATTCATGCCATTTTCATATTTATTTATCCTTTAATTTTGATAGATAACCAGTGTCAAAAACTCCCACAAGCTTACCTTTTGCTAGTCCCTTAGCAAAAGCAAATATTAACAATGGATCAGGAGTTGCTACAATATCTTCACTTCCAACAAGTATACCTGCGGTTAAGGAAAAATTCTCCAAAATATATTATGTTATTCTTCATGGGGCTTATTACTTTTACCTTAGATCTTGAGTAATCGAAAGATTGAACGATCAAATCAAGCACTATGTCTCTAGTTCCTTCACTTCACCTTTATCCCGAAGTTTTTGATTAATTTTTTTAAAAGCTTTAATACATATGTTGTCAAATTAAACAATGGATCCAAAGAGAAAGTCAACCAACCTTTGAATAAAGAAGTACATGTGTATGGAAAAATGGAGTCGAATGCTCTTTTGAATATATTCACTCTCTTTTGTTTATCAGAGACATATGACTATTAGGCTAATTCTACTATCGGGCACATGCCCATTTTTCTGACATTTTTTCGAGGTTCCGGACACTTGTCCCTTTTTATTTCGTCGGGATCTATCTTTTTGAGGTTTCGGACACTTGTCCCTTTTATTTTCTCGGATCTTTCTCTCTTTTTTTAATAGCCACATGCTTCCAAAAAACTTCTGAGAGGGTAGCAACAGATAATTATGAGCATTTATGCGGAAGATGGATGAAATGTGTAAGTGATCTCAATTCAATGGTATGATAAACTACTCATAGGGTCAACAAAGCTTAATTTAACTCAATGCAATTATTAGTCACGTTTATATTTAGAAATCTTCGGAACTCTAGTGTTGTTTAGAACAAGATAATAGCAGCTTAGTTCATCACATGTCATATCCCAATTACCTAGACCTTAGATTAAGTATTTGTCAACCATGCATTTAATTTTATTTTAAGGCATCATTATTAATTATGAGAACTCATGCTTTGAAGGCTAGGTACTTGAAAGAGATTAGATAGAGCAACTATTCATCATTCCCAGGCAAAAGATTAGAGAGAGAAGGTTCTTCTTTAGTCATCAACTTCTACACACTATTTTATTTATTTAATCTAACACACTTTAAGATATAATATAAAAGCTAATAATAGTAGTAGTAGTAGTAATAATAATAATAATAAAGACATACCTGAATCGCGAAGAGAATGGGGGTGTGTCTCCCCCGAGCTAGTTCCCTTAATAGTGTTGAGCCTTCATGTGCCCATATATTTTTGTCTTTTTTAATTAATGGTGAGATTTCATGTGCCCACATATTTTTGTTCTTTTCTTTTTGAGGGTGAGCCTTCATGTGCTCACATTTTTTATTATTTTTTTAATTTAAATTTGTTTATAGAATAAAAAACTTAAGAGGATAAAGATACTTACGTGGATACATGGGGGTGCCTTCCCCCAAGTTGAATGTTAACGTAGTCGTTCGATCTTGCAATATAGCAGACTGGCAGTGGATATGTCCTTCCTCTATCAGAGCTTTGATTGATGTTGATGGTTATTGAAACAGTGCTCTTTCTTGGCTATTCAAATCCCGTGAAACTCAAATAGACAACAAAACTTGTGGAACAGATTAAGCATTAGCGATTGGCCACTCAAGCCTTAGTTGTCTAGAATTTCAGTAAGATCTCTTTCTCAATATTTTTGTATTTTATATTTTATGATGCAAGAAAAATGCACAGGATGAATACATGCATATTTATTTTTATTATTATTATTTATTTTTATGCCACCAAGGTGAACATTCGTGCGGGTTTTTACACGCCATAGAATTATTCACATGGGGCTTTATGGTTTATGATGCAGTAAAAATATTTTTATTTTGTTTTCTAATGTAATGCAGAAATTAAAATGTGTTGTGAATTAAATATGATGATGCAAGAAATGGTTATGGATTAAATATGAGAAATATGCAGCAAAGTAAATATAAAGATAACTACCGATTTTTACCTTTTGGCGAAGGTTCAGATATTTAGGTCCGACGAACCGGACCTTTCCTTGGTTCAGACCTCCCAAGGTTGTCAGACGTTTGGAAAGTTGTTATTGATTGTACCTCTTAGGTGTAGACATTTTCTCTCATACTTTCTTGGTCTGAGTCTTCACTTCCTATGGTTCACTGTCTTGAGGTTTCTCTCCTTTCTTTTTTGGGACAGTGTCGATAGCTTCTTCTTCATGATTGGCCTCTCTATTCTCGATAGCTTGTCTTCTTTGGCTTTGAGAGCGGCGTCATTCACTTCTATTCTTCTTGGGTGCTTCATTAGTGTTGACGCTCACTATTGCTCATAATTAACCATCAACTATTGCATGAAATGACACTAAATGAATCACAAAGCATAGTTGTAGGGTTTGAAACTAACAAGTTCCACGAGTTTTGGTGCTCTCACTTGTTTTGCAGGATTATCAATATTTCACCATATAAAAGTATCTCAAGTGATGAAACAGAGCACACCATTGCGAAGAGCTCGTCGAGACGATCGAAACGGATATATGGTTTGCTACATTTGGAGTCCTGACGAGAGAGTCCTCGATGGATACGACTTGGAAGATTCTAGAACATTCCAGAACATTCCAGAAGACACGAGAAGGCGACCCATGGAAGGCGGGGCCCACCTGTCATAGGGGCAGACCGACCGGTCTCCCTCTTGGACCGACCGGTCTGGTACTGGGCCCAAACTCGCCCCCCTTCGCGTGACGCACTCCAACCGACCTCTTCGACGCGTTTTGGCCCATTAAGGCCCATGTGCATATGGCGAAGGATTTAGTCCCACATCGCTTGCCCAAGGTGGAGGGGAGGCCAGGAGCCCCTATATAATAAACCCAGGACCCCCCTGAGGCAACATATCATCATGGAGTTGTAGAGGCGTCCCTCGAATGGATAACCTCTCTTCTCTATGTAATTAGGTTTAGATTTTCTAATGTAATAGCTTAGCTCTAGTCGGGAGTTAGGGAGAGCGGAGCTGCGCTCCGGTTCCGGAGGAGTCTTCAGAGTTTTGGTATGTCTTTGTATCTTTTCTTTGTAAGACTTATGCTTTAAATATATTTATCTTCTCTATTTACTTTATGCTTTATTATATGATTAGTATAGTTGTTATATCTTGGCATGGGATCTTTGTTCGTATTGAGTGCTCTAGTTATCCTAGGTAATTAGAGTAGTAATCGATAGATTAGATATGGTGTTTAGTCTATAGGTTACCTGAGGTTGCGCTCAATCCCACGGAATAGTTGTGGTAGCCCCAGGGGTGACAGCTCTGTTAGGTCTTTGTAGTCCACCACGTTCGGATTGATGTTTCGTAGAGCTTTTGGCAGCCTTGTCCCAACTACCTTTTTCCTAGTCTTCTTCGAGAGTTGGAAAGGACCTGCTGCTCCAAAGTGCCAATGTTTATGACTGCTATATCTTTTCATCTTTGTTACCTTAGAACCCAAGTAATAGAGAAGAACATAGGAACCTTGATCTCTCCCGTTGTCCTCCCACTATAGTTATCTATACATTTATCATGAATTCTCTTTGATGTGTTTTCATTATTATATATATCATATATCATTCACTCCTACTCTAGTCTAATTAGTACTCTGAGTTAGTAGATGCATGATAGTGAGTTATCAGATTCTTGACCCTTGCTTCCCTGTGGTAAAATATAAATAACGATCCTGGAATACTCTCGGTAAAATGCTACGATGGTGTTCTGTGCGCTTGCAGAATCTTTCATATTCTTATTTGCGTTAACAAACGTCAACAAGCATTTTTGGCGCCGTTGCCGGGGAAGCAATTGGTGTAAAGATTTTGATAATGATCTTGATGTCTGCTAATTTAGTGTACCACTAGCTTTAGTAGGATTACCTCTTGTTCTGTTGAGTGTGGAATAGACAGGACATCAAATGCCATTTTGACCTTATGGCAAGCTTCCACAAGATTGAAGAACCCAGGGTACCTGAACATTCAAGAACCATCATTAATCCTGGAACCCTGTCATCTCACAGGTTTGTGTATACATATATATTATTCTAACCATGTGTAGATTGGAGAAAAGGTCGTCATCACAAGAATTCAACTCCCATCTCATGTGACGGATATGTTGCGCCACTCACAGATCCCCGTTGTGAGTCATGGTAAGTATGATCAAGGTGAGACAGTCTTGCTCATGGACTTTAAACTTTATGAGTAGTTATCTTTTAAATTTATTTCATACCACTGCATGTTTATTTTGTATCATCCTTGCATCCATTCTGTTTAGTTTAGGTTTTCTTTTATCAAATCCACATCATGTTTAGTTCCTTATATGCATTCATGTCATCCGCAACTAAAAAAACAGAAAAAAATATATTCCTCACTGTGATCATACTCTATCATCTCTTTTTGAATAAATCTCTTTTATGCTCTCATTCTACTTGTGTTTGCTATAGTATGCTTTGGTTTGGTTGTGCTTTTCGAGAGTACTTTCAAAGGATTTTAAATTAAGCATGGTGCTTAGGTTAAAATGTCTTCCTTAATCCAATTAGACATGGAGTCTAGTTTGATTATTGAACTAAAAATTGCTAGTGTAGACATTGGATATTTTGATAGACTAACCCCTGCAGAGAACTCTAAATACACTTTGGGAAAGTCCTGAGATGAATTCACATCAGAGATGAAGCAAGGCATACGGTGAAGTGCATAATGAAGACTCAGCTCATTCATCATGGATGAAAGAACTGTGAGTATTAAAGTTTATTTCAATTTATCTTCTACTGCAAGTTATCTTTTGCCTTGAACCATGTTAAAATGTAGCCAACATATAAAACGCTAGTCTATGCTAAAGTAATCTTAAAATTATCTTTTCATTAGCATGGATGAATAACACATAGTTGTGGATAACAACCCATGTTTCAAATTAGCACAATCCTTCGGGTATATGTCCACTAACATTTTGTAGGAGATGAAATTTGCTTGTTCATAGTGTGCACTTAAAGATCCAAAACCCAACCCATGGATAGACAAAACTCATCATCGGACAAGTCACTAGTGATGTCGAAGGCAACCAAGCTTTGAGCCACCCAAGGACTAAGCCAGGACTCTGATGACGAATAGGATGCAACTCACCCCGTAAGGGTCAATCTATGCCTACACTCATAATTGTCGAAGGCATCAACACCGACACCAACAACAAATATCAGGGTGACGATATGCCATTACATTATAACATCTGTGAGTCATCCGAAGGAAGTTTGTTGATGGTTCACTATGAAGACAAACAGTGGAAGTTCTCCTCACTTCTAATCATTGCAACACAAGAGCTAGTTTGAGGGATGAGGTGGATCAACTTCAACAACAACAAGGTCTACAGTTTCAACTCATGAACACATTGTTGAAGAAATTTGGGCATCCACCTACATCACAAGCCAGCTTGGGGGAGACACAATTCTGTTGTCCAGATCTGCTTCACGATCAAGGGTAGGAAGGAGAAATCCAGCTTCAAGACACTTTGATCTCCTACTCATCACTTTGATCAGTACAAGCCGCTAGACACTACCCCAATAAAGAAGAAGAAAAATGATCCATCACTCATTCTTGGAGGATCATTGTCATCTATGTCGAACCTTGAGACGTCCACTTTTGGATCTTCGATCAAAAGGGTCGCTGCTTCTTTAACAAATACACCATTTATGAGCAACCGAAGGAAACCAAGAGAAGACGTTGACTCAACCGACAAAGGAAGAACCGACTACCAGGAATTGAGGGGGACATCATGAAGGATGAAGCCACTGCACTGCAAGAATTCAAAGATGGAGAGATAGTACCCAAGCCTAAAAATCAAGAGAATAGTTAACAAAGTCTCCATCGTCTGGACCTGTTGAGAACAAGACTCAGCTGGCCCACTGTGAGATTGGCAAGAGAAGACAAGCTAGTCATGAACAACAACCAGTTAGACAAGAGAAGCTTCCACAAGGTGGTTCGACGCAATCACTCTTCAATGATCAAGTATCATTTCAAGGTAAGTGACCATCACTTTAAAAGCTTCTCCTTGTTTCTGGTGTGTGCATACATAAAGAACCAAACATGTTTAAAGTTGCACCTCACATGATCCAACCTAATCAACTCAACATGTTCAGTTCTTTACTCTTTGTTCTTAGCTTTACTCTCTTGAATCTCACTATCTTAATTAAATGAGCTAAAATGTTGTGCATCCAACCTTTGGAAGATGATATATCACAATCATCAACACATTATGTATAGATTATCCTTCCTTGGGTTAAGTAATCTGATATGTTAAATATTTTATGATGCTACTTTCATGCTCATCTTTTGATTCTATCACTCATGTTAAGATTGAATAGAACACATAAATAACAAGTTCATCTTGTTCGATGTGCCTAAGGTTAGAGAGGAATGAACAAAACTTTTGGTTTTGTTGGTGTTTTTCCACCAACAGAGCCCATGCACTTGATCTCTACCTTGTCTTTATGAGCAGGACACACTCTTGAGCAAAACATGGAGAAGTTTGTCACTCCCAAATTCTACAGAGTGAAGGTCCTGGATCTACAAGAACATGCACACTGAGCAAGATGCTGCCAGCGTCCACAATTAACGCTTCATTTCAAACTACTGGACGAACAAATAACATGAGTGACACCATATCAAGAGGTATAAACAAGAAGGAATGATGGAAGACATCGTAGTCAGAATTAGAGGTCATGAAGTCCCCATAGACTTCTTGATCCTCGACATGAGAAGACGATGATGCCCACCTCATCCAAGGAAGACCATTCCTCTATGCTACAAGTACAATCATCTACAAGAGAAAATTCATTTTTCACTTTCCTAGAGAAAAGGCACGATGCAACTTCATCAGCTACATGCCCAATGAAGCACCTAAGAAGAACAGAAGTGAAAGACGCCGCTCTCAATACCAAAGAAGACAAACTATCAACAATAGAGAGGCCAATCACGAAGAAGAAGCTATCAACACTGTCCCAGAAAAGAAAGAAGGAAAACCTCAAGACAGTGAACCACAGGAAGTGAAGACTCAGACCAAGGAAGAAAAAGTCTGCACCTCAGAGGTACAATCAATAACATCTTTCCAAACGTCTGACATACCTTGGGAGGTCTGAACCAAGGGAAGGTCCGGTTCGTCGGACCTAAATATCCGAACCTTCGCCAAAAGGTAAAAATTGGTAGTTATCCTCATATTTATTTTCCTGCATATTTCTCATATTTAATTCTCAGTTATTTATTGCATCATCATATTTAATCATTGCATCATCATATTTAATTCACAAACATTTTAATTTCTACATTGCATTAGAAAGGAAAATAAAAATTTTGCATTTATTACACTACATCGTAAACTATGAAGCCCCATGTGAATAATTCTATGGTGTGTAAAAACCCACATGAATGTTCATCGTGGTGGCATAAAAATAATAAAAATAAATATGCATGCATTCATCCTGTGCATTTTCTCTTGCATCGAAAAAATATAAAATACAAAAATATTGAGAAAGAGATCAAACTGAAATTCTAGACAACTAAGGCTTAAGTGGCCAACCACTAACGCTTAATTTGTTCCACAAGTTTTGTTGTCTATTTGAGTTTCATAGGATCTGAAAGACCAAGAAAAGCTGATAAGCAAGTGGATGTTCCATTCACTGTTGGAGCACTATTTCAACAAACATCAACATCAATCAAAGCTCCGACAGAGGAAACACATTTCCACCGCCAGTCCGCTACATGGCAAGATTGAACGACTACATCAGCATTCAGCTTGGGGGAAAGCACCCCCGTGTATCCAAGTAAGTATCCTTATCGTCTTAAGTTTTCTTTCTATACGTAAATAAAATAAAATGAAAAAAATGTGGGCACATGAAGGCTCACCATTAATTAAAAAGAAAAAAATATATGAGCACATGAAGGCTCAACGCTACTGAGGGAACCGGCTTGGGGAAGACCAACCCCGTTATCTTCGTAATCCAGGTATGTCTTATTCACTATCTTAGTTATTTATAATAAGTGTGTGTTAGATTAAATAAATAGTGTGTTAAGTTTGTTTTAAAAAGTTGATAATAAAAGAAGAACTCTCTCTCTAATCTTTTACATGGAAATGATGAATAGTTGTTCTATCTAATTTCTTTCAAGTACCTAGCCTTCAAAGCATGAGTTCTCCTGATTAATAATGATGCTGAAAAATGAAATTAAATATATGGGTAGTAAATGCTTGATCCAGAGTCTAGGTAATTGACAGATATGATATGTGATGATCTGAGCTACTATTATCTTGTTCTAAACAACACTAGAGTTCCGGAGATTTCTCAATATTAATATGACTAATAATTGTATTGAGTTAAATTAAGCTTTGTTGGCCCTATGAGAAGTTATCATGCTATTGAATTGAGATCACTTACACATTTCATCCATCTTCCGCATAAATGCTCATGATTATCTATTCTTATCCTCTCAAAAGTTTTTTTTGGAAGCATATGGCTATTGAAAAAAAAACCGAGGAAATAAAAAGGGACAAGTGTCCGAAACCTCAAAAAGATAGATCGCGAGGAAATAAAAAGGGACAAGTGTCCGGAACCTCGAAAAAAAGAAAGAAAGAAAAAAAAGAGAGAAAAAAAGAGAATATCAGAAAAAATGGGCACGTGCCCGTCAGTAGAATTAGCCTGATAGCCACAGAAGAGAGTGATATATTCAAAAGAGCATCCGCCTCCATTTTCCATACACATGCACTTCTCGATTCAATGGTGTGGTTTACTTTCTCTTTGTATCCATTGTTTAATTTGACAACATATGTTCTTAAGCTTTTTGAAAATTCATAAAAAAAACTCCGGGATAATGGTGAAGTAAAAGAGCTAGAGACATAGTGCTTGATTTGATCGTTCTATCTTTCAATTACTCAAGATTCAAGGTAAAGTACTAAGCCCCATGATGAATAATATGATACTTTTTCCTATTCCATATGCGAACTTCTATTTGAATACATGTGTACTTGTTGGAAGTGAAGATATTGCAGCAACTCCTGATCCATTGTTGAGATTGGCTTTGCTCAGGACTAGCAAAGGGTAAGCTTGGGGGACCTTGTTGACGCTAACTATTGCTCATAATTAACCATCAACTATTGCATGAAATGACACTAAATGAATCACAAAGCATAGTTGTAGGGTTTGAAACTAACAAGTTCCACAAGTTTTGGTGCTCTCACTTGTTTTGCAGGATTATCAATATTTCACCATATAAAAGTATCTCAAGTGATGAAATAGAGCACACCATTGCGAAGAGCTCGTCGAGACGATCGAAACAGACATATGGTTTGCTACATTTGGAGTCCTGACGAGAGAGTCCTCGATGGATACGACTTGGAAGATTCTAGAACATTCCAGAACATTCCAGAAGACATGAGAAGGCGACCCACGGAAGGCAGGGCCCACTTGTCATAGGGGCAGACCGACCGGTCTCCCTCTTGGACCGACCGGTCTGGTACTGGGCCCAAACTCGCCCCCCTTCGCGTGACGCACTCCAACCGACCTCTTCGACGCGTTTTGTCCCATTAAGGCCCATGTGCATATGGCGAAGGATTTAGTCCCACATCGCTTGCCCAAGGTGGAGGGGAGGCCAGGAGCCCCTATATAATAAACCCAGGACCCCCCTGAGGCAACATATCATCATGGAGTTGTAGAGGCGTCCCTCGAATGGATAACCTCTCTTCTCTATGTAATTAGGTTTAGATTTTCTAATGTAATAGCTTAGCTCTAGTCGGGAGTTAGGGAGAGCGGAGCTGCGCTCCGGTTCCGGAGGAGTCTTCAAAGTTTTGGTATGTCTTTGTATCTTTTCTTTGTAAGACTTATGTTTTAAATATATTTATCTTCTCTATTTACTTTATGCTTTATTATATGATTAGTATAGTTGTTATATCTTGGCATGGGATCTTTGTTCGTATTGAGTGCTCTAGTTATCCTAGGTAATTAGAGTAGTAATCGATAGATTAGACATGGTGTTTAGTCTATAGGTTACCTGAGGTTGCGCTCAATCCCACGGAATAGTTGTGGTAGCCCCAGGAGTGACAGCTCTGTTAGGCCTTTGTAGTCCACCACGTTCGGATTGATGTTTCTTAGAGCTTTTGGAAGCCTTCTCCCAACTACCTTTTTCTCAGTCTTCTTCGAGAGTTGGAAAGGACCTGCTGCTCCAAAGTGCCAATGTTTATGACTGCTATATCTTTTCATCTTTGTTACCTTAGAACCCAAGTAATAGAGAAGAACATAGGAAACTTGATCTCTCCCGTTGTCCTCCCACTATAGTTATCGATACATTTATCATGAATTCTCTTTGATGTGTTTTCATTATTATATATATCATATATCATTCACTCCTGTTCTAGTCTAATTAGTACTCTGAGTTAGTAGATGCATGATAGTGATTTATCAGATTCTTGACCCTTGCTTCCCTGTGGTAAAATATAAATAACGATCCTGGAATACTCCCGGTAAAATGCTACGATGGTGTTTTGTGCGCTTGCGGAATCTTTCATATTCTTATTTGCGTTAACAAACGTCGACAATTAGGCATTTAGTTGATGAAGTTGCATCGTGCCTTTTCTCCAAGAAAGTGAAAATGGATTTCCTCTTGTAAATGATTGTTCTTGTAGCGTAGAGGAATGGTCTTCCTAGGATGAGGTGGACATCACCGTCTTCTCATGTCGAGGATCAAGAAGTCTGTGGGGACTTCATGACCTCTAATTCTGACTATGACATCTTCCATCATTCCTTCTTGTTTATGCCTCTTGATATGGTGTCACTCATGTCATTTGTTCGTCCAGCAGTTTGAAGTGAAGCGTTAATTGTGGACGCTGGCAGCATCTTGCTCAGTGTGCATGTTCTTGTAGATCTAGGACCTTCACTCTGTAGAATTTGGGAGTGACAAACTTCTCCATATTTTTCTCAAGAGTGTGTCCTGCCCATAAAGACAAGGTAGAGATCAAGTGCATGTGCTCTGTTGGTGGAAAAAAACCAACAAAACCAAAAGTTTTGTTTATTCTCCCCTAACCTTAGGCACATTGCACAAGACAAACTTGTTGTTTATGTATTCGATCTTAACATGAGTGATAGAATCAGAGGATGAAAGTAGCATCTTAAAATATTTAACAGATCAAATTACTTAACCCAAGGAAGGATAATCTATGCATAATGTGTCGATCTTTTTATGATTGAGATATATCATCTTCCAAAGGTTAGATGCATAACATTTTAGCTCATTTAGTTAAGATAGTGAGATTCAAGAGAGCAAAGCTAGGAACAAAGATCAAAGGACCGAACATGTTGAGTTGATTAGGTTGGATCAAGTGAGGTACAACTTAAACATGTTTAGTTCTTTATTTATGTTCATACTAGAATCAAGAAGAAGCTTTTCAAGTGATGGTCACTTACCTTGAAATGTTACTTTGTCATTGAAGAGTGATGTGTCGAACCACCTTGTGGAAGCTTCTCTTGTCTAGCTGGCTTGTCTTCTCTTGCTTGTCTCACATTGTGCTTGGGAGGAGGAAGATCATAGTGGAATCATCTTTAGAGGTATCGACCTTCCTTCTCTTGTGTCGACTTATTAGTGAAGGCGCATTGTTCCTCGAGTATGCTGACTAGGATCCTCTCTCTTTCTTGTATTAATTCTATACTATGAGGATGTAGGGACAGTTCTGCATTCTTCTCTTGTCAACCTTTCTTGTTTTCCTTTAATCATTGGGTTGGCAAGAGACTTGAATTTAGAGCTGCTACTCGAGTGCCTCCATGAGAGTCTTTTGTCTTGTAATGTCACAACTGAGACTTGTCCTCTCAACAGTGTCTAGATGATGGAGATCTTATCAGCTGTGCTTCTTGATTTGCTGGCTCAGGTACTATCTCTTCATCTTCTAACTCTTGTGGTGTTGTGGCTTCATCCTTCATGATGCCCTCCTCAATTCTTGGCAGTTGGTTCTCCCTTCGACGTCTTCTCTTGGTTCTCTTTGGCTGCTCATAAGTGATGTAGATGTTGAAGATGCAGCGAAACATCCAAAAGTTGACTTCTCCAGGTTCAGCAAAGATGATAACATTGATGGTGTTCAAGAACGATCTTCCAAGAATGAGTGATGGATCATATTCTTCTTCTCGACTGGGACAACATCTAGTGGTTTGTACTGATCAAAGTGATAGGTAGGAGATCAATATGTCTTGAAGCTGGTTTTCTCCTTCCCCTTTGATTGTGAAACACATCTAGACAACGGAATTGTCTCTCCCAAGCTGGCTTGTGATGTAGATGGATTCCCAAACAATATGTTCATGTTTTGGATTTGTAGATCTTGTTATTGTTATAGTGGTACCATCTTGTCTCCCAAGCTAGCTCTTGATTAGAAAAGAGGATAACTTCCCACTTCTTGTCTTGATGTCTTGGACAATGATGATTGCAGGCAGAGGTTGTCTCATACGAGGTAAGTTGCATCATGTTTGTCATCAGCGCCCAAGCAAGACTCAAAGCTAGGCTAGCACCATTTGTGATCTGAGAGTAGGTTTGTGTGTCTATGGTTTGGGTTTTGGATCTTCAATGTTTAGACCAAACCATGGATGAACAAAATCTCTCTCCTGCATAACGTTAGTGGATATATACCCGAAGGATTAGAAGAATTTGAAGCATGGGTTGTTATCCATAACTTATGTATTTTGAATCTATGTTAATAAAAAGATGTTTTTAGGATTATTTTAGCATAGACTAGTATTTTATGTGTTGGTTGCACTTTAACATGATTCAAGGCAAAAGATAACTTGCAGTAGAAGACAAAATAAATAAACTTTGATACTCACAGTTCTTTCATCCATGATGAATGAGCTGAGTCTTCATTGTGCAAGAGTTGTTCAAGTTCATTGTACGCCTTGCTTCATCTCCAGTGTGAGTTCATCTCCGGACTTTCCCAAATTGATATTGAAAGTTTCCCTGCAGGGGTTAGTCCAACAAAATATCCAACATCCATTATAGCATACTATCGGCTCAAAAATCAACCTAGACACCACGTCTAATTTGATCTAGGAAGACATTTTAACTTAATTGCTTAAATTAAAAGACTTTGAAAGCAAGATCACCACTCCTAAACTAGCTACCATGCTTAATTTAAGAGATGTATGAAAGTACTCCAAACCTAAACATATAATATAGCGAATGAGAGTAGCATGAAAGTATTATAGAGATTTATTCAGATGGTGATGATTAGTATATGAGCATATCTTAAAGGTAGGGATAACCAATATAGCAACATGGCAAGAGATGCTCTTAGAAAGTCTATTCCCCAAGCTTGGATTTTTCAAAGAATCAAGATTGGATGAATGTAATTCAATGTTACATGGTGATTGGTTGGTCATACCTTGCATTTGTTGTTCCTTCGTTCTTTTCTGCTCCAGACCTGGGAAGGTTACTGACAAAATACCCGAAGCAATATTTTCACAATTATATTTCTATGCTCAGTGCAGCGGAAAGGTAGGCATAGCTAATAACCATATGTTATGATAGGGTGTAAGGATTCTACTGGTTATAGCTTGCGCTCATGGGGTAGTAACAGATAAGAGTGGAATTCAAAAACAACATTCATAAGAATGAACACAAAAATAATAAAAAGACTGGGACAAAAAAGAAAAAGATAAAAGTATAATACAAGGTTAAACTAAGACTTAAGATGATCTACCGTTCCCCGGCAACGGCGCCAGAAATGCTTGTTGGTATAAATTAATGCACACTCTACTTTATCCGTAAGCGCACAAATAAAATCTACTGATGTAGCACTTCACCGGAGTAACCCAGTTTTAATATCGAACCCAAAGGAACGGATAGTGTTAAGTCTTAAAGTCTAACCCCTGAGTAGCTAAGAAGGACGGAGAATCTAGAAGTTTAGAGGGGATCACTAAGGCTGTCTAATTCCAATTTAAGAGTGATATGTTTATATTATTCTTAATGGGGAAGTTGCCATGAAAGGTCACAAACAGAGTATGAGTATTTTATGCAAATGTATAATCCTACCGAGTCTACACACGCGTAAGTGGACTATAGAAAAATCAACAAGGCTATAAGAGTCACCCTTGCGAACAACCACTACTACCGGCGTTATAGGAGACATTTATGAGCTATCAAGTCTAAGCACCACGCTTACACTATCCAACTACTCTAACTCTAGCGCAACTAGAATTAAAGTACTCAAAAGAGAGTCATAAACCTTAAGAATAATAAGAACAATGGCTCAAACTTAAATATACACGTTGATTACCGAAACAATCGCTGAAGCAAATTGAAGATGAACTTGAATCCGCAGGTACAAGATGAAGAAGTTGATCCGATAGGTCGGAGCTCCTTCTTGATCTCTTCCTCTCTCTCTTCTAGTTCTAACATAAGACTAGGTTCTAAACCTAAACTAGAGGGGTAACTAGTATTCTACTTGAAAGTTGGCTCTTGAAGTCTTCTTCTAGGGTTTCTAAATGAGGCGTAGACTTTTCTGAAGAGAGATTTGTTCTTTCCTGGGGCCTGGGGGCCTATATATATAGCCCTAAGGGATCAACCGTGGCTGTTAGATCAAACCGACTTCACGTAGGGCTGAGATGGATCCTCAAAGACGGTAGAGGAAGGTTCTAGAAGGGGAAGGCGTGGGGGCCCGGGACCCAACCGACTGGTGGGCCCACCTGACCGGTCGGTCCCACCTATCGGGGTCTCGGGCTGCCCCGCCTCGTGGAGTCTTCAGGTGTTCTCTAGAGTCTTCTGGAGTATTCCTGACGTGCTGATTCCGTAATCTTCCGTCGGTTTCCTTATAGGAGAAGTAATCAGTGCTGGTTTTCCTGTTTAGTCCCTGCAGAATCACAATTCACCAAAACTCGTGGAATATTGTCAATTAAAACTCTAAACCTTTATTGGTGATTGAATTCATACCCTTTTCATATTTATTTATCCTTTAATTTTGATAGATAACCAGTGTCATTAGTTACGCATTCTTCCGAGCTAGCGCTTGAACATCCATTGTGGACGTCCTTAGGGCGTCCTCAATGACAAGAGTCAACATCTAGCTAAGAGTTTAGACACGTAGGCTCAAGCAGCAGCAACCAAACTCTCTTGTCCAACAGTTCACGACATTCAAGAAAGTGGACCCACTGACCAGCTTTATTTTACTAGTAAACAATCTCTCGTAGCCTTCCAATCAGCTAGTCGCAGGCGTCCAACACCAGAACAAAGCGAGCAGCGGGGCGTAAAGGAAGATAGTAGGCCAGCTTATGCTTTGGAATCCACAAATAGTCTAGCTAGAAACTCGACGCTAGCGAGGAGGTTTTTTTCTTTCTCACTCATCCAAGTAATGAGAAATCCAACATCAGCTAGCTCCGAGCTAGTCCACTGGGGACGCCCTTAGTAGGTGCAATCTCTAATAGATCATGTTCGGACCCAATAGGAACCAACCACGACGCACGAAACTGAAAACAACCAACAGAGCGCATGGAACAAGGCATCGCCTGAAGCAAACATAAACAAGGCATCGCCTGAAGCAAACATAAATTTCAGATGACTGTGCAATAGGAGTTGTGTTAAAAGAACTTAGGTTTCAAAAAACTAATAATCCTCTTAACTTTGAGAAACTTCGTAAACAATATCATTATATTGTGTCATGCGCCACGTGAAGAAGACAGGAGGCCTTCGTGAAGATCGTGTTGGGCCGCCATCCATAGCGTAGTGCTGCTGGGCCTATGCAACTGGAATATAAATCCCTCGTAACCAATCCAAGGAGACAGGTTTTAACACGATTGTAACCATTTCGTAGCCTCTTCCTCTGTTCGATCTGTACCTAGATTTCGTGAAATCAATCAATATAGTGAGTGAATTGGCAAGGACCGTGACATCTTGCTCTGCGAACACACAATCAGGATTCTAGTAGGGCTAAAAAGCTTTAAACCTCTCCTAGTTGTCGTCCATATACTCTCTGATGCACCCATAAAAAACAATGTCGCCTGAAATTTCTTGAGATCTTCGAGCGCCAAAATAGAAACAAAGGATGCTTGCAATAATAATGATTGTTTAGATTGAGAAATAACTTTATTGCTCCTTAGAGAGTCGCTAAGACATGATGTATTGAACATTTTCTTTATCTTAAAATATAAAGATGTACAAACATTTTGTGTGATCAAGAAAACAAAGATTAAGGAATAAAATATCGTGGTCCTCAACATTCATAAATGAATGAGTATAGCCTTCAATACAAACTTGGAGCACTTAAACCACACTTCACAACTTATTCACGGTTGTTTTCATCTGTTTCAGTAATATTCTATAAAAGAGAATGAATCAAAGTACGACTAACAAGTCGACCGGTAAGTTCAAGCGAACAGGACCTAGAACTTCATCAGACATCAGGTATATCTTATGCAGAATGGAACCTTCTACAGTTGAACTAGTGCCGTCCTCACGTCAACGGGCACCTTGCGCTTATCCGATCAAGTCCACAGCTATAGCGTCGACGTCGACAGGATTGCCCACGGGCGCGGGGTCTATAAAAGGAGCAGAGCATGGAAATGTTCATGCCATCTTCTTCTCTCATCGCAGCAAGCTAAGCAGCTAGCGAGTAGCGACACGAGCTATCGCCATGGAGACCAGCTGGCTCCTCCTCGCTGGCGCCGTCGTCATCCCACTCTTCGTTCTGCTCCGGAACGGCAGGAGCCGCCGCTTGCCACCCGGCCCGCCGGCCGTACCTATGTTGGGCAATCTCCTGTGGCTGCGTCACTCGGCCGCTGACCTCGAGCCCCTCCTCCTGCGGCTCTTGAAGCAGTACGGCCCCGTCGTCACGCTCCGCATCGGCTCGCGGCTCAGCATCTTCGTGGCGGACCGGCACCTCGCGCACGCCGCGCTCGTGGGCGCCGGCACCGCGCTGGCCGACCGTCCCCGGGGCGCCACGAGCGTCCTTGGCGTCAGCGACAACATCATCTCCCGCACCAGCTACGGGCCCGTGTGGCGCCTCCTGCGCCGCAACCTCGTCTCCGAGACGCTGCACCCGTCCCGCGTGCGGCTGTTCGCGCCGGCGCGCGCGTGGGTCCGCCGCGTCCTCGTGGAGAAGCTGCGCCGGGAGGCCGGGGACGACGACGGCGGCCACGCCGCCCCCAGCAATGTCGTGGAGGCGTTCCAGTACAGCATGTTCTGCCTCCTCGTGCTCATGTGCTTCGGCGAGCGCCTCGACGAGCCCGCGGTGCGCGCCATCGGGGACGCCGAGCATGCCTGGCTCCTCTACATCTCGAGAAAGCTGAGCGTCTTCTCGTTCTTCCCATCCGTCACGAAGCGCCTATTCCGCGGCCGACTCCGAGACGGGCACCGCCTGCGGCGGCGCCAGATGGAGCTCTTCGTGCCGCTGATCAATGCCCGCCGGGAGTACAAGAGGCAGGTCAAGGAAGGTCATCCGCCGACGGCGACGGCGAGGCAAGCAACACTCCACCACTCGTACGTGGACACCCTGCTCGACATCACGCTCCCAGAGGAGGGCAACCGCCGGCTCACCGACGACGAGATCGTCACGCTCTGCTCCGAGTTCCTCGGCGCCGGGGCCGACACTACGTCCACCGGGCTTCAGTGGATCATGGCCGAGCTGGTGAAGAACCCGGCCGTCCAGGAGAAGCTCTACGACGAGATCAAGGCCAGGTGCGGTGGCGGAGACGACGGTGAGGTATTGGAGGACGCCATCCACGACATGCCCTACCTGAAGGCTGTGGTCCTCGAAGGCCTGCGCAAGCACCCGCCGGGGCACTTCGTGCTGCCGCATAAGGCCGCCGAGGACATGGACGTCGGCGGGTACCTGATCCCCAAGGGCGCGACGGTGAACTTCATGGTGGCCGAGATGGGCAGGGATGAGAAGGAGTGGGACAAGCCGACGGAGTTCGTGCCTGAGCGGTTCTTGGAAGGCGGCGACGGCGCGGGCGTGGACGTGACGGGTACCAAGGGGATCAGGATGATGCCCTTCGGTGTTGGCCGGAGGATCTGCGCCGGGATGAGCATCGGCATGCTGCACCTGGAGTACTTCGTGGCCAACATGGTCAAGGAGTTCAAGTGGGAGGAGGTGCCCGGCGACGAGGCAGACTTGGCTGAGAAGCCCGAGTTCACCACAGTCATGAAGAAGCCGCTCCGGCCCCGTCTTGTGCCCAGGAATTAATCAGAGGTTTTACATTAGCCTCGGGTTTAGCTTTACTACCATGATGATGCATCCATCCTATGAAATTTGGTGAAATAAATGACCGTGAAAAATAAGCTCGTAATGAATAAATTCATTTCCTTTGCCAAACCAAATAGAACACTGAGAAGTCAGAAAATGGTGGGTTAATTCATTTCTATTATTTGAAATAGGATCCACTGTTGTGCTTGGCTTATCAGTACTTGCCTCTTGTACCAAAAGTCCCCTTAGTACTTGCCTTATCTTTATTATCTGTACTAGACTTGGGTATAGGGACTCTTGTTCGTTGCATTTTTCTTTGTTATACGAACTATTTGGATCTAATACTTTTGATTTAGTTCTGTTTTGACCAAATAAATCATAAAAGAATCCATAGCAATCTCCTTACTAGAATTGGCCTGTGGTGGTCAGCGTCACATTTTCGAATTAGAGAATAGCTAATTAACTGTGCGTGTTGAGTTTGTTAGGCCGGGAACAGTGGGTTAGGCCCTCCTCTCACACCAAACATTTGTTTCCAAGTGATGCCGAGGGACGGACGAACGGAGTATAACTTTGTAGGGCTGGTATTTGACCTACAAAAGACTTCTATATTCGTTCTTGAGGTCTGAAACCATCTCGCTAACCATAGAATTTTGATCACTATTTTTTTTGCGAGATTTAGTTACAGACGTAGATGCTTACATACAAGATCGAACACTCATGCCTATGAATACAGGCACGCACATAATACCCCTGTGAGTGTCTTCGAAGAACTGAGCTAGGTGGACAAATCTTACAAAAATAACTAAAAATCATCTGTACTTATTATTTATTATAAGGGTAGAGGCTAAAGACTTGAAAACAACTGCCCATTTTTTAAGTCGCCCACGTGCATGCTCCTCCTCCTCCTCTTGACGCGCACACGCTCATCTCCCTCCCCATGCCTTGGTGCTCCTCCCTCTTTCCTCTCTGACAACGACAGTGGGTTCCGACGTAGAGCTCTTCTCCGCACCCCACCACGTCCACTGAGTAATGGGCAGGGGCTTTAGATGGATCCGGCAAGGTAGGCTTCCTCCTCCTCCTTCTCATCATCATCATCATTAGGGTTATGGTGAGCTCTCCCTGTAATCTTCTGCAACTCTGGCAGGCTTAGAAAGGGGAGATTTGTGAGGAGGAAGGCTGGTCAGGCGGTGAAGATAGCCGGAGGACAATTAGGGACGTTGGTGGTGGTGGAGCCGGCTAGACCCAGTCAGGGTGCGGGAGCTCTGGCGGGGAGGTGAGAGGAAGACGGTTGTCACGCTAGAGCTTCACCAAGTCGTGGAGCTTTGGCAAAACCCTAGCGTGCCTGAAGCGCCGAGAGAAGGGCAACGACGGGGGCAAGGGTCAGCAAAGAGGAGGAGGGGTGCCGGAGAGAAAGAGGACGAGGGAGAGGAAGCCGTTTGCATCAAAGAAGAAGACAACTAAGCTACTCTCATTGCTATTACGAAAAAGGTAGTGCATTCCGTACCAAAAGTACTAGCACGTAGCCAATTAGGGATTGACCGTATTTGAGCTACTTATTATCAAGAACGAAATAGAGATAAAGCACATATGATAAAATATCGGTGATGTAATAACATGCATGTACACAATTATATTACTTTTGCTATGCACCTAGTCCCTAGATGTACATAATATCTAGATATATTAAAAATAATCTTTATAAAAAACAGAATATTTTGTCAAAAAATCTAGAAAAGTCAGAATGGTCGTTTATGGTTTGGAATGGAGAGATTAGTATATATATCATATATGCACACACACATATATTGTTCATATTTGTTAGGCAGTGGTATAGGTGACCCATGATTTGTGGCAGATTCAGAAAACATATTAGGGAGATTTCTTCAACCTCCAGACAACTTCGGTCCTCCCTTAGTGTGTATCTATGACAAACATTTCTAGGAAGGACTTATGGGGCTCACCCGTCTCACCCGTCTCACTCGTCTCACCGCTCGATCCACCCCTATCCATGATTAGTACCTGGTCAGACACTAGTGACCCTATTAAATGACAGTTCATATAGAAATGTACAATAGAGTACACCACTTACGTTAACTCAGTTTTGACAAATCTGTTATGGTACGTGCTAGTACCTTACAAAAAGGTGGTGACGGTGGCTGCGCATGGCGGCATGGGGTAGTCAGAGAGAGGGCAGGACACACAGGAGACGACGGTGCAGGGCTCAAGCGTGTGGTGGTGGTCGATTGGATTAGCATTGGAGGGTGACTGTACCGTACTACCTCGTTCGATCCATAATTTTCTTTTTTATATCTGTCTCAATAGCAAGTTTAATTAACAAAAACTCAAATTATGAATATCTAGCAGATTCAATTAAATCTTCAATAATTTAATTTTACAACCACAAATTACAACAATAATATATAGGGAGAATTGGCTCTGAGACATTCCGAAAGGCCTAAATTGGCCGGTGCACACATCCACTTTCAATATTTGCCATAAGACACTATGATTTCGTGTAATTGGGCCAATAAACATCGACCCTCATCCAATATTTTTATAAAATAGATATAAAATTATATAAGTGCCAAAAAATTATAATATAATTTTTTCGACACTCTACATGATAAGAACTACATACTAAAAATATTATTTTGCACTAAAATAATAATTTTGCCTCTCTTCATGAATAGACAAAGATAACCATGATTAATTAGTTAATTTATTTGTAATATATTAAAAATACTGACAAAATCACAGAATGCATACATTACCAAATCTTGTCTATCATAAAAATATCATATCAAAATAACAAAGTTTAGTATATCAATTAAGCTCCACAAGAGATAAATCTATAATTCAGTCATGCTAAATATGTCACTATAAACTTTATTATTTTGAGCTAATATTTTTAGCATTGTCAAGATTTGTTGATGTACGCATTCTATGATTTGTCCCAAGATTTGTAGTGACCTACAATCATATAAGCAAATTAACCATGATTATCATTGTTTATTTATGAAGTGGGGGCAAAATGATCATTTCAGCGCAAAACAATATTTTTAGTTTATAATTCTTATCATGTAGAGTGTAGAAAAATTTATAATATAATTTTCTAGCACTTATATGATTTTATATCTATTTTATAAAAATATTAGATGAGAGTCAATGTCCATTGGCCCAATTATACGAAACCATAGTGTCTTCTGGCAAATATTGAAAGTGGACGTGTCCACCAGCCAATTTAGGCCTTTCGGAGTGTCTCAGAGCTAATTCTCCCTAATATATAACTATAGCAAATTAAATTTGTCGAAGTAATTTAGTTTTGAGCCCTGAGGGTCCAGTCAGGATGATAGACTGCTATGATATGAATATTGCAAATTGCATTGATCGAAGATTAGAAATATCAAAGAAAATATGATGAAATGAAAATAAAAAACTACAGCGTCAAACCTATAGAACTAATACTAACCATCTCTAGCTTTGTGAAATGGATAGAACTAATACTAACCATCTCTAGCTTTGTGAAACGGATAGGGTCGGGGACCTAAGTTGTTGATCTCCTAGGCAGCTGTCAACGTCGGCCTAGGCAAACAGCTAGCGCCAAGCAGCCAGGTAGAGCAGCGTAGACGCCAGAGAGGGCGAGCCAACGAGGGGCGAAGAGTGGAGGTGGCCGGGCAGGAGCGGTATCGTCGTCCTTGAACACCGGATGTGGAGCAACGGAGGCCGTGGAGGGTGCATGCGGTCACGACTGACGCCTGCTCATGAGCGGAAGGAAAAGAAAAACATGTGTGGCTGAGGCACGATAGGGGCTGATGATAGGATAGAATGTAATTTTTTTAGACCGAACAAAAGAGTCGTTCCTTTAGAATTAGACCCGTGAGGAGGGTTGCAGCCCCGCCAGCCCCCCTCGTGGATGTGCTCCTGGTTATGATTAACCCCTATACGGATAAACTCCCAACAGGCCATAGCAAATGGACAACTTATGAAAGGTGCTCCACAGTCTCCTCCACTTGTCCACGACCCGTGGCGGATGCAGGGGGCTAGTGGGGCTGCAGCCCCCCCCCCATTGGCCCAAAAACACAAGCAACATATGGCCCAGCCCAAAAAAACCAATTAGAGACTCCTGTAACCGAACAGAGGCAGCGAGCATAGGAGGAAAAATCCCCACCCCATGCACGGTGGCGCGATCGCGACTGCGCGAGCCCGACGGCCGACACTACTCCGCCTCCGCCCTCCACCTCAGAGGCTCAGACACCGTGTGGCCGCGTCCGCCTCCAGCCAGGCACCGACGTACTTTCCCTCGAGTCCTCGACGACTGTCGCGACTCCACAAGACCAAAAGCAACAGCACGACACTGCTCCGTGCCTCTGCCTGCTCCGCTCCGCACCTCCGCCCCCCTCGACGACGATCGCGAGCTCGTGAGGTGAGCGCCCGCGGCGGCGAGTCGGCGGGAGCGGGACCGCTGGAGCTAGGAGGCGCCCAGCTGGGAGCCGGCCCTGCAGCAGCCAGCACCCAGCGCCAGCAGGCCGGCAGCTGGCCCCTGCCCTGCCCGGCTATGGGCTATCCCCCTCCAGCCCTCTCCTGCTCTCTGGCCACTAAGCCTCTGAGGTGAAGGTGAGCTACTGAGCTGTCAAGTGAATTTTTTTAATATTCAGATTTAGTTATTTACATATTTAGTGATCGATTCCAATCTTAGCTATACTTATTAGTGTACTTTGTCTAGTGAGAAAAAAAATTAACCTATGTTATTTAGCCCCCGTGGTCCGTTTCTGGATCCGCCAATGTCTACAACATAGAATGCAATTGTAGCTTGTGGGCTCCAAATCCCTCCTTTGAATTCCTCTGGTGCTCAACCCATTTTTGAGAAGCAACAAGAAGAAAAAATGATATTTATTACGGCGTGGGATCTTCCAGAACCGTCTAGACAGGATGGATTGTGCACTGACCACAAAAATGGCTATAAGCTTAGGGGTAAGAAAACATGATGTTTATTTAGAGTTAAATGTACGTTTGTGTATGTAAGCATCTACGTCTAAAACTGGGTCTCGCAAAAAAATACTTATAAGCTTTTTTTTTGAAGAGTAAAGGCTTGAACCCCAAATATAGTGTTGAGAATCAAAGCCCTCTGATACCTGCATTGCATGAAGGAGGTTCTGCAGCTGCAAGAATTGGGAGAAAATCTCACTCCAACTTTCTTATCCTAACTAGTAGAAGACGCGCGTCCTGGCGCACGTTGTAGGAATAGAGAAGCTTTTTGGAGATAAATAAAACACATTGGGTTTATAAGATATGAGTAACAACAGTTATGTCATATGTGATACATTAGTGGGTAGGTTGATCTATGCATTGTAGAGACTAATTTTGCTAGGATTGAATAATTGAAGATCAGCTATTTTGTATGCAAGCATATTCGTGGCATGTTTTGAAGAATGATAGATGAAAGAGCTTCCATTCATGCAGCCGCTAAACCTGACCTGATGTCATCTTTTTAGCATGTGCTCTTTCCTCTACACTTTGGTGTTGCTCTGCAAAAAAAAACAAGAACTGTTTGTGGAAGTAATTATAAAGTGACTTATGGTGGTTATAATAATATTCATAAACATGTTAACGTTCATAGATTGAAAGACAACGCAGACATGATAGTTGTATATACAAAGGATTACATGCCATACTGGTAGTTATAGTGGTTGTAGAAGACAATTCTGCAGCATTGAGTATCAGCAGGATGGTGAGTTTGGGCTTTGTGAGATATGATGTACACAAAAGTATCTGAGAGCATTGAGCCGAAGTAGTACATGAAGATAGGGCCTAGTATGCCTGATAGCTTTGTCCTTTCCGATAGGGATGTTCGAAATCAACAGAGATGCTGCGGTCCGACTCTCATCCAGGCTCATAGTCGTTCCAGATGTCAGACGATTCTGTGTCAATATACATGTATATGTTGTATGAGAATGTTTGCATAAGTGGTGAGTGTGCATAGTTGAGATTCAATACGAAAGAGTGGATGCCACGCCATTGTGTGCTGGTCTATGCATTTGTTTGTTATAAATAGCTGAACATGTAGGAGTTGCTTTGGTTTTTGGACATACCTCGACATCGGGAGGTTGCTAGGTCACGCAGCCTCATTTAGTTGTGTGGAATTGCATCAGCATTTGCACCAGATGGTTAGTCACTTCGTAGCCTCATTTAGTTGTGTGAAATTGCATCAGCATTTGCACCAAATGGTTAGTCACTTTTTCTTTTTTTATTCAAACAGAGGGAAATAGTATGTGTAAATGATACATGAAAGGGGATTGTGATGAATTCAATCTGAAAGGAAAGAGGGGTAGAGGAGAAACAGCAAGCTTACACCATGTTAATTGTGTCTGCTTCATTGGTGGCGACTGGTGTGTGCTCCGTTGAGTGGAGTTTATGCGTGCCCGACCGCCGGTATCTTGTTTGTTTTGATGTTGTATCGTCGACGACGACCATATATAAGCTCTGTATAGCTAATCAATTATGACAAAACCATATATAAGTTGTAAGAATGTTAGAACCTGGAAGACAACATCCTCATAGAGATCAGAGGACTGAGCATCTATGGAGGATCAAAAAAGAAACAATGTATAGTGTCTCCAGGAAGCAGAGAAGGCAGCTGAGGCTCCAGAGCACACATCAAATTGTTGGTACCATCGGTTTCATGAATGAACGATACATATGAGAGGCGGCACCGATGGGTAACTGCTTGTAAAGCAGGTACACAGGACAAACAGACTCCAAGCATAGGATAGAAACAGTGGGTATGTAATCAAAGGTTTTGTACAAGGTGAAGCTAGCATAGCAAATAAGATGCGAATTATAATGGAGGCATCACTGTGCAAAGGATAAACTATTAACTTTTGAACTCATAAAAAAAATTGGCAAAGAACAAAGAAAAATGGACAGGCAATAATATGGGTCGGGTGTGGAACGAAAATATCGAAACATCTACATGAGCACATGGAAATGAACCAAGATAAATAGGCAGGAATTACCTGGATAATCCATAGTATTGCAGCCCCTAGAGCAATCAACAGGAAGCAAACCCAACAATGCAAGGTCGTCAGCTGCTGCGGAAATATAGGGACACAATATAAGGGCATAAGGCAGCCAACAAAGACGTGAACGTAGGTCAACAGAACCAAATGATTTAACACATAGCAACGTAAATCAGGGCTGTAACAGGCGGCACAGACATAATGGATGTCCATTCATATGGTCTATCATTAGGCCACCAGGTACAGGTAATATAATAAGCTCTAGTAAACATAGTATGAGCAACCTAGGAATAGAGTCTGCTGAAACTGGAACCTCTACACCGTAGCTACAGGCAATGGATGGCTAATGAATAAGCAAAAAAAACACGAAACCGTATAGTCTATGAATACATGAAGCGATAATCTATAGCGGCCTATTTTTCTAATTTTGGGCAATGAACAAACAAAAAAGGACAAACAATTTCTGATAAATAAGACGCGATTATATATGGACCGCACTTTAGACATAAACAATTTCTTCTTTCTGATTGTGGCCAATGAATAAGCAGACAAAAACACGAAACAATTTAGTGTATGAATGCCTGAACCGATAATCTATAGCAGGTTTTTTTCTGATTTTGGGCAATGAACAAAGAAAGAAGGACAGAAACAATCATCTATAGCAGCCTCCATTTTCCTGATTTTGGGAGGACAACAAACAATTTGTGAGACATAAGACGCGATTATATACCGAAGGCACTGTAAACATGGAAAGAGCAATGCATGAATCGAACTCTGTAACCAGAATAAGTACCGTTGACGAGCACAAAGAGGAGGAAGGCAGTGAGCGTAGGCAATCCAACCCCTTGAAGATCCCCTGGACGACGGGCAGAAGCAAGCGAACCTGAAATGAACATATTGAGGGCGACTGTAAGCAGCAGCATCCGAGGAGCACCGTGAATAAATAACGAACCGGAGGGAGATAGGATCTGAGCAGGCACCACAGGATAGCCCATCATGGCAAGGGAGAGCTCCCACCGTGGCAGGACGAGCCGCCGGTAGGGGAGGTACGACGGATATGACGAGGCATGAGGAGGATCTGAGCGAGCACCGCAGATCAGCCCACCATGGCGGGGGAGAGCCCCCACAGTGGCAGGACGAGGTCGCGACGCCGGATCCGCCGGTAGGGGAGGTACGGCGGACACGACGAGGAAGGAGACGATGAGCTGCGCAAAGGAAGAGAGCTGAGACAACGCAACAACGAAGAGAGAAGGATCTGAGCGAGCACCGCAGATCAGCCCACCATGGCAGGGGAGAGCCCCCACAGTGGCAGGACGAGGTCGGCGACGCCGGATCCGCCGGTAGGAAGAAGCAGACGACGATATAGAAGCAATCGGAAGGATCCCGTGATACCTTGGAACTCACGGTGGCGGCGTGTCGCGCACGGATGGAGCCGACGAAGATAGGGTTTCAGCTAACCGCGGCGCGGCGACCACGGATGGAGCCGACGAAGATAGGGTTCTGTTGACGTCGGAAGTGATACGAATCACGTACCAGCAGCAGCAGGGCTAGAACGACCGAAGAGGTTGCGATTCAACCTAAGACAGCAGGAACCCCGACTAAACCGTCGAAGAGGTTGTGATTCAACCTAAGACAGCAGGAACCCCGACTAAACCGTCGAAAACCGATCTAAAGACCGGTTTGTATCGATCTAGGGTTTCAGGCTCCTGTGTTGATAACTCTAGAACTCCTCCCAGGAAGACCCATCGGGGAGAAGCACGTAGAGGTTGTCCTAGGACCAGAAAGGCCGCCTAGGACGCCGTCGAGTCTCGCTGGGAGACGCGCCGAACAGCAGGGTAGAGGGGAAAAAGGATAAAAGGGCAGTAGATTGGTTTTGATCGATTAGGGTTGGATGCCTCAATCGGCCATGATCCTCTCATATATATAGAGGGGCTGGTCTTATCCCAATAGGAAACATCTCTAGATACGATTTCCAAGTTTTCTATCCGGACTCTATCAAAATATAGAATCCAAGAATTCAACCCGGACACGACAGAATAAACCTGATCTCGCTGATCCTAGAACCGACTAAATCAGTCTTAATGGGCTTTATCAGCCCATACTGATCAACGAATCATCGCCGGATTCAGCATTCATCATAACCATAAGGCCTCCGACCAGTGCCACCTGGTCGGACACAAACATGATTGGTCGGAAGTCCAAAATTATCAGGCCCATTTGACTTAGAACATCCGATTCGTCAAATATGAAATAATAGAAGAAAAATAATTCGACTCTAATGTTACAGGCCGAATACCTCTTCTAAATTTACTTTTACCTGTGACACTTTTGAGTGTCAACATATGCCCCCCTGTTTTTAGGTAATCTTTAATAGAACCTAAAAACAAACCGAATAACAACGATGTCCAACTCATCGGTCATTCGATAATTTAAGGATAAAAAATCTAATTATTTTTGTTCTAAGGGCGATACATGTATCGACCATTGTTTGGAAGGTGCTCAGACTTTTTGCCAAATACTTGGAAAGTATTTTTTTCAAATACCTCTCGTTTATTGCTCTTGGGAGACTTTCACCTTATAACGTCTCTAGCATATATGCATTCCCGAATATCACTTTGATCACTTTATAAGGACCCTTCCAGCTTGGCGACCATTTGACAAACTTGTTGCTCCTCGATCCAAGCGGTAATATAGTTTTCCATACCAATTCTCCCACCTGAAACGATTTGCTTTTCACCTTTTTATTGTAAGCTCTGGCAACCCGGGCTTTATCTTTCTCCATCTCCTTAAGAGCCCTCAATCTCTTATCAGTCACTTCATCAATGTTGTCCATGGCATCATGGTACATGACAGCAGATAAATCATTCTGTTTAGCTAATCTATATGCATCCAGATTTATCTCGACAGGCAACACCACTTCCTGCCCATATACCAGCTCGAAAGGAGTGACTTTTGTAGCACCATGTCTTGACACACGATGAGCCCATAAAGCTTCAAATAAAACCTCGTGCCACCTCCTTGGGTTATCCTTAATCTTCTTTTTAATAAGCTTGATCAAAGTCTTATTACTAGACTCAGCCTGGCCATTAGCTTGAGCATAGTATGGAGATGAATTGAGCATCTTTATTTTGTATAATTCAGCAAAATATCGCACCTCTTTAGAAATAAAGGACGTCCCTTGATCTGTAGTCAACGTTTGAGGTATGCCGAATCTATGTATAATATGCTCAGTAATAAACTCAATCACTTCCTTGTGTGTCATATTCTTCAAAGGCACCGCTTCAGTCCACTTGGTAAAGTAATTTGTAGCGACCAAAACAAAACGATGTCCCTTTGAAGATGGGGGATGAATTTGGCCAATGAAGTCTAGCCCCCAACTCACCCTGGGCAAAAATAACCGAGAACCGAACCGAAATAACCGGAACCAAAACCGAACTAACCGAAACCGAATATTTCGGTTCCTAATTCGGTTCCTGGTTCTAGGTAACCGAAATAAACAGGGTTAATTCGGTTCTTGGGCTCGGTTAACCGAAAAAACGAAATAATTGCTAAGGCCCAGTAATAGAAAGAAAAAGGCCCAGCCCAATAGACATCACTACATATATAAACTCTCTGAACCCTAGTTCCACTCAGATCCACTCGACCACTCCTACCCCTCCCCGCCGCCCTCGTCCTCACCGCCACCAGCTCACGCACCTCATGCGCTGCCGCTCTCCCGACACCGCCACTCTCTGCCTCTCGGCTCCCTCTCCACCACGGCGTCTGCAATCCCACGGCGGCTCAGGCCTCCTAGAGGAAACACGATGGCGGCGGCGGCGGCGGTAAACCTCTTGCGAGCGCAGGCTGCGACAGCACGGCGAGCCAGCGCAATCGCTCCTTATCCCAACGCCGAGGCGCACCCCTTCTTTTTTCCTGCCCTAGCGCCCCTGCTCCTTCTGAATCAAGAACGGCAATGCCCTTTCCTGCTTCCTCACCCCAGCGTGGCGGCGCCCCACCAGTCTAGGAGCAGCAATTGACCGCGCGGCCACGAGACGCGTGCAAGGGCCAGACTGCGGTGGAACAACAGCCCTAGAGCAAGGTTGCAGCAGCGGTGTCCAGAATCGAGGCTTGGTGGCATGATTGGATTTTTTGCTTTTTTTCTTTTCTCCTGTATCTGAATTTTCATCCAATTTTTTCACTACATATGTATGCATTTGGATGGCTCGGTGTCCAGGATCGAGCCTAATAGGCTATGGTGGCATGATTAGATTTTCTCTCTATCCAAATTTTTATTATCTTTTTTCATGACATATGCTTGCATTTGGATGGCTCGGTTAGTTCGGTTCTAACCAAAACCGAACCGAACTAACCGAGACCGAATTGTCTCGGTTCTGATATTTCAAAGTAACCGATCGGTTCTAGTTTTCTAAGTAACCGAAATGTATACATAACCGAAGAACCGAACCGATCGGTTTCGGTTAACCGAATGCCCAGGCTGACCCCCAACCACGAAAAGGCCACGGTTTGATAATAGGATGAAGCATGGAAGCAGGCGCAAGCTGTATGTTTCCAAACCGTTGACATTCTTCGCATCCTTTGTAGTAACGAAAACAATCGGCCATCATCGTGGGCCAATAAAACCCAGCTCTTCGTAATAGCCACTTCATCTTTGGTGTCGATTGATGTGTACCACAAATACCTTCATGAACTTCTCCCATAGCCACTTTTGCTTGATCAGATCCCAAACACTTAAGCAACAAGTCTTCGGCAGTCCTTCGATAAAGCTCATCATTGTGCAGTACATATTTGAATGCACTTCGCCAAACACTTTGATCAACCTTAGTACTCAGATAATTAAGATATCTAAGCAGGGGAATTCTCCAATCTTCTAAATCAGTTCCACTCGATTCGGACCGATTTAGAATCCTTTCAGACAAATTAATAATTCCAAGATCGACCAGGTCAATCGGATGAATTAATTGACCTAACTCAAAAACAACCTGGTCGGCCATAGTGTCTACCCAAGTATGCTTAACATGTATCTGGTCTCCAAGATAAGGTGGTCGAACTAGTTCTAAAACAAACTGGTCGGTCAAAGGAACCGACAATACTTCTGCACGCTGTTGCACCGGCTTTATGTGAAAATTGTGTCTACTAACATAATAGCCAGATGCTTGCTGAGCTAACATGTTGGCTTTATGATTTTCATGCCTTGGTATATGTCGAATCTGGAATTCGGTAAAATGAGTAATGATGTCAAGGCACATGTCAAGATAAACATTTAACGATCCCTCTAAACATTGAAATTTACCAGCAATTTGTTGCACTACTAGCAAGGAATCGCCATAAGCTTCAACATGTTTAACCTCCATGGAACATAATATTTCTAAACCGAATAAAAGAGCTTCATATTCGGCTTGATTATTAGTGCACAAGTAATCTAACCGGCTCAGCATTTCAAACTAAGCATCATTAGGAGAAACGATGACCACACCAACGCCTTGGCCCTCCTTACAAGCCGATCCATCAAAATAAAGCTTCCATGGAGTAAAAGTAAAATAACTGATTTCATCTTCTAAAACAATACTATGCTCAACAATGAAATCAGCAAGAACTTGACGCTTTAAAGTTTTTAATGGTTCATAAGTCAAGTCAAACTCAATCAACGCATACGCCCACTTACCAATCCTTCCTCTAAGGATTGGCCGATATAACATGTGCTTAATTACATCAGTCTGGCATGCAACAACACATGTACTAGATAGCAAATAATGTCTCATTTTAGCACAAGCGTAGTACAAGGATAAACATAATTTTTCAATATGGGCGTACCTTGTCTCGGGATCAAGAAGACGACGACCAATATAAGCAATCACGTATTCTTTACCTCCATCTTCTTGTGTTAAGACAGCTCCAATAACCTTCTCTTCGGCAGCGACATATAATCTGAAGGGAACTCCTCTCTTGGGTGCCCGAAGAACTGGTGGAGATGACAAAAATTCCTTTATTTTCTCAAATGCTTCTTGTTGCTCTGCCCCCCAAGTGAACTCAACTTCATCTTTTAACTTTAATATAGGGGTGAAAGGAATAATTTTCCCGGACAAATTTGCAATAAACCTCCTCAAGTAGTTCACTTTTCCCAAGAATTTCTGCAAGTCTTTTTTGCATGTAGTCGCCTGAACTTTCTTGATCTTTTCTATCCTTTTAGGATCAATCTCTATGCCTTTGTCATGAATGATGAACCCTAAAAACTTCCCAGCCGACACACCGAAAGCACATTTTAGTGGGTTCATCTTCAAACCATAGCGACGCATCCTCTCAAACGCTAAACATAGATTAGCCAGATGAGACATATGAGCAGCCGATTTGATAACAATATCATCAATATATACTTCCATGATCATCCCAATCAAATCATGAAAGATTAAATTCATAGCGCGCTGATAGGTAGCACCTGCATTCTTTAAACCGAATGTCATCACGACCCACTCAAAAAGACCAACGAACCCAGGACAAATAAATGTTGTTTTGGACATATCCTCTTTGGCCATGAATATCTGATTATAACCAGCGTTGTCATCAAGAAAACTGACAACCTGATGTCCTGAAGCGTCATTGATTAACATATCGGGTATAGACATAGGATACTCATCTTTGGGAGTGGCTCTATTTAAATCTCTAAAATCAATACAGACCCTGATTTTCCCAGTGTCTTTCTTTTCTACGGGTACGATATTAGAGACCCACTCCGCATACCAGCGTGGTCGGATAAACCCCGCTTGCAATAACCAATTAATTTCCTCTTTAATCCGGTCATATATTGTAGAATTAAAACGGCGAGGATGTTGCTTGAATGGTGGGAACCCCGGCTTAATAGGAAGTCGATGCTCAACAAGTTCTCGGCTTAACCCGGGCATCTCCGTATAACTCCATGCAAAGCAATCAACATATTCTTTCAGAAGCGCGATTAACTTCATGTTATAATCGGCTTCAAGATTTTGATTTACAAAGGTCGACCTAGGTATAGAACCATCCCCAATATCTACTTGTTCTAAAGGGTCAGCCGACGTGAAACCTTGGCCCAACTTATTGAGCTCATCAAAATCATCAATAGCCTCACAAGTATCAGTCTTACAGGTCCGATACTGTTCAACACGATGTTTTAACCAATCAACATTATCATCCATTAAATTACATGATAATATTGAACCGATTGTCGGTCGGCTTTAAAGACACTGGTATGAATCCTTCCCTAGTAACACTAACAAACTAAAAATCAGAAAGATCCCGACCAGATAAACAAGCAATAGTGTCATGCCCCCGAGCAAAGGAGCATCGGCCGTAGCTACATAGGCCGATGAATCCGAGTGCACTACCTCAACATCATCTCCCACCCATTGAATGAGAAACTGATGTAAACTAGAAGGTATGCACCGATTAGTATGAATCCAATCATGCCCAAGTATAATGTTATAGCTACCTTGTATGTCGGCAACGAAGAAGGCAGTGGCCAAAGTCTTGCTTCCAACGGTAAGCTCCATGGACGCAACTCCTTTGGCCGGAATAGGATCTCCCCCTCCGACTCCAGTGATAGTCATATTAGTCTTGATCAACTCTTCGCCAGTGCCACCAAGCTTCTGATAAAGCGAGTAAGGCATCAAGTTCACAATCGCCCCGCTGTCGACCAGCATTTTGTGAACTGGTGTGCCATTGATGTGGCCCTTTACATGTAACGGCTTGAGATGATTGACAGATTCCTCCGGTTTCTGGAACACGACAGTCTGCGTAGCGAAGTTGAACTCCGTTGCTGTCGAATCATCTCCGACCACGTAGTAGTCGGCCGACAAGTAAACTACATTGACCTCCGCCCTTTCTGGGGAAGTCTCATAATCCACCATTTCCTCATCTTGTTCTTCAGGTAATTCTTCACTGGTCGCGGCAACACCAGTGGAGGAATCAGAGTTACTAAGAAGCGAGCCTAATCCCATCGGCACATCAAGAACCGACCTGATCCTGGACTCCGATTGAGTCGGCTCAATTCCTGGTTCAGTAGTAGTTGGTTCAACCCGCTCGACCACCAAACTGGTCGGCACCTATCCTGAAGTGGTCGGATTAGTGTCCGACCTGGTTGGTTCCGAAGCCACTTGAGTAGTTTCGGTGTTCAGACTGGTCGGTTCAGGATCCGGCCTGTTTAGTTCTTCAATTGTTAAAGTCGGCTTTTGATTACAGGTTGGCTCTTCACCTCCTCGCTTGCCCTGAGGAAATACGGGATGCGTTGAGTTAAATATATCTTCACTCATCTTCTCGAGTTGTTCCCGCCTTTGTTTGTTGCAGTGAGCTCTCTACAATTTCCTTCGTTGAGTCTTACTTAAACCAGGAGGGCACCACCTGGGCTGCATGTACTTAGGATCGCGCTCAACAGGTTTTTCTACCTCTGCCTCGGTTGAAGTATCTTGAGCTTCTGAAACCTCTTCTGTTGTTGGTTCCTCAACCACCATCGGCTCGGGTTCGTTGGCAAGAGGGACCTCCATAGATCCGATCGTAATAGTAGGTACATGATTGGATCTGGTCGGAGAAATAACGGGGACACTTTGCACCTTCTTAGGTACATAGATTTGTCGCACTTGCGCCTTCCCCGTTTCCTGAGAGGTCAAAGTTCTTGACGTGATCAGCCGACCTTGATTTGCGCTATTAGAGCCTGGCCGATCACCTAAACGATCAAACACTGAGATCCTTATGGGTTGACTGACGGGCTTTCCCCATCCTGGTTGGTAGTACATATGTGCTGGCATAGGGTAGGGTACCCATACCCCTTGAGGACCCCATTGTGGTGGTGGCGAAATAGGAGGGGCCCACTGATGCCAATAAGGGCCGGTCTTTGGTGCTGGAGATGCTGCCTGGGACACCATCATTTGCTTAGCCCTTCCATCCTCACGCTTCGGAGGAGTATATTCTCTCTTTTTTAAGGGCCGATTCTGAGAATCGGCCTTTTGTTGCTTGTACTTAGCCATGAGTTTGTCAAAGGTGCATGGTTCCCTAGCAACTTTCCCCTTGTTTCTATCCGCGTTGGTCTTCCAAGTGTCGACCTCGGGCTTCTGCGGGACAAATGTGCGTAGGACATGCACTCCAAAAGAGGTAGGGTCTTTAGAACCAGCTTGACCGACCACATCAGTCGGCTTATTGCTTCTACTAGGGCCAGGGGAAATCTGTTTGACCTAGTCGGCTTTTTGCTCCGACTGCACTGGTTGCTTTGAGGATGAACCAGACTGATCAGTCTGAGGACCCGACTTGGTCGGTCTCTGCTGCGCCGCCCTGGTCTTGAAATATCTTTGTTTATGCAGGTGTCATGCTGATCCTGCAGTAATGGTGAGCTTACTTTTGCCATCATCACCCTTCTCGAGCACCACTTTGCGCCTCGAGTCATTCTCAGTATTCGGTGTAACCCGTGGTTCGCCGATGACCACATTCTTTCCTCTGGTCGTATTGTCTTGCTCTGGACGAATCATAATAGCAGGATTCCCTGCTTCCACCATGTGAACTGGAAAAGGAGTAGTACTGATCTGCATCTCAGTTAGACTCAATCGTCCTTCGTTAAGGGCCGTTTGGACCTGTCGATGGAAAACATTGCATTCGTTAGTGGCGTGAGAGAAAGAATTATGGAATTTGCAGTAAGCCCTTCTCTTCAATTCGTCGGGTGATGGCAAAGTACAATTAATTTTAAGATAACCGGATTTAAGCAATTCATCAAATATTCAGTCACATTTAGAGAAATCAAAAGTAAATTTTACTTCCTCACCCCGATTCTTTTGAATCGGTTTAAGGGAAGGACAAGTGACTAGCTTATTCTGCGTTGGCCATAAAACTTCGGCAGCGTAACAATCTTTAGACTCGTCATCGGAACTGTCGGAATTTATCTCGACAATATGCACGCCCAACCGATGAGTCTTATGAGGGTCATAAGGTTCTTTAAAGCGCGATTCTATCGAAACGGCCTTCTGCAACAGTTGATTCACATTAAAGAAATCATGATGCTCAAGTTTATCCTTGATCTCTCGACGTAGACCAGCGAGACATAAATCTGTTAGGTCCCTGTCGGAAATCCTTAGATGGAAACATCGGTTCTTAATCTCTTTAAAGCGCTTAAAGAAATCAGCCACAGGCTCGCTACGTCCTTGTCGAACCGACGTAAGGTGTGATAACCTAGTTTCTTGAACCCCGTCATAAAAGTGATTATGAAATTTTTCTTCTAACTCGGCCCAAGAACCTATTGTGCACTCTGGTAGTGATGTAAACCAGGCGAAAGTTGTACCAGTAAGAGATAAAGGAAAATGTTGTATATTCATAAAATCCAAAGTACTAGCTTCGCTCATTTGTGCAAGGAACATGCTAACATGCTCCATAGTTGTTTTGCTACTGTGACACCCTAGTGTCAAGCACTGCATTAGGCACTGCATTTAGCCACTAAGAAAGCATAAGCAATGCATTGCATCATTTCATGTGTGTAAGTATGCCTTTGATCTTTTGTTGTTTATTTGAAATTGGATTTCTATTTGACCTGATGCTTTGATTTTGGCTTTATTCTTGAGGAGGATTTAAAAATGGTTTTCAGAAAAAGTGTTCTATATGAAAGTTGTAGAGAATAATATTTTGAGCAACTTTTATATTTGGGTCAAAGCCTGGTTTGGGAGTTTTTCAAAACTGTTTTTGAGAAGTCAAACTTTGGAAATTTCTGGAAAAAGAAAAAGAATCTTTTTCTTTCTCGGCGCCAACCTTTCGGCCCATCCGGCCTTTCGGCCCACTTCCCCGCCTCGGCCCAGCGCTCGCCGCCTCGCCCGCGCGCGCGCCCGCCCGCGCACCGCGCGCCGGCCACCCGACACGGCCGCGTCGTACGCCGGCCGGCTTGCCGCGTGGCGCCCCTTCTCTGCGCCAAATCCACGCTGACCACTCCCTCTCCGATCTTCTCCCACCGGAGCACGCCAGCGATCTTCGCCGGCCACTCCCGCGCATCCTCGTCTGCCGAGCCGCCTGTCGCCGCCTCGCTGACCGAGCCGCCGTGGCCCCCGCCACGACCGGCCGCCCCTCCGCTCCGCCGGGCAAAAGCCCGAGCGCCTCTCCCACTCCCTCACTCACTCGCACACTCACTCTCGCTCTCACTCCCCACTCTCACCCGCGCACGAAGCGAACTGAGCACTCTCCGCTCGCTGCAACCACCGCCGCAAGGCCCCTTCCCAAATTCCAGTCACCACCTCCATCACCGGCCGATTAACCCCGGCCACTGCCCCGCCTTCGTCTCGGACACACGGTGCGCACCCCCGCGCCATCCGCCGAGCTCCACCGACGCCGAAGTCTGAAGAGCCCCGCCGCGGAAGCTTTCAGCGCCGCTCGGAGCCCGGAACCGTTCGTCCCCGACCCGAGCTCCACCGCCTCCCTTCTTCCTCCTCCAGCTTCGCCAAGCCAAGGCAAGGTGAGAACACCAACTAGCCCTAACGCTATCGTTCCCTATCTCTCTGTTCACCACGGCCGAGCGCCATTGCCGCCATCGCGGACCTCACACGTGGCCAGCACGCACCAGCGCACCTCCGGCCAAACCATCACCCCTAGGACTCCCCTCTAGGTTCACTGAGTCTCACACGCCCGCCAGTTTAGCCGGCGACCGCCGGAAACGGCGTAGCCGCGCGATGCCGTCGCCGCCGTGCGCTGCCGCTCGCCGCCGGCACGCTACGGCCGTGCGCTGGCCAATTCTCCAGTACCGCCGGATGCGCCTCGTCGAGACGAGTCCGCAGGGCCCAGCCTCCCCGCCGGCGACCTCACCGACGGCGAGAAATCACCGGACCAATCCCTCCCCTGTGTTCCGTCTCGTCCGAGCCCCCGAGCCAGGCCTCGGACGGGCGCGCCTGTTCTCCGATTCGCCCGAGGCCGCGAGCCAGGCCTCGGACGAGCGTGCGTTCTTCCGTCTCGCCCGAGCCCTCGAGCCAGGCCTCAGCCTCGAACCAGGCCTCGGACGGGCGTGTATGTTTCCGTCTCGCCCGAGCCCTCGAGCCAGGCCTCAGCCTCGAGCCAGGTCTCGGACGGGCTAATGTTTTTCCGTCTCGACCGAGCCCTCGAGCCAGGCCTCGGCCTCGAGCTCGGCCTCGAGCGAAACCTCGGGTGCGGTCTCGTTCGAGCCAGGCCTCGGCCGATTCGCTTTCCGCCGTGCGCCCGAGCCCGAATGGATTCTGCTGACCCACGGGTCCCGCGCGTCAGCCCCTTACCGGTCCATAGACCGAGTTCTCGCAAGCCAGCCGGGAGAAGTTAAATGTTTTTCTTTTCGGTTTAATTTCCAGAGATGCTTGTTATTTTTGTGTAGCCTGTTTTATAAATCCAAATGAAGTGCTTCCAGTTTTATTAGCTTTCTGATGAATAGATCTATCATGGGAAAATATGAATGTATTTTTGATAGCAGTTTATTTTACTGTTTTCATTTATTTCAGTTTATATGCTTTTGTTTAAATAAATGATTATAAGTGTTTTCTGGTTGAGATAATTCCTGGAAAATTTTGTGTAAGTTTATTATACTGTTTGGCACCTGTGAAAAATATATGATGCACTGTTTATGTAGAAAAAGTTACGGTTATAGTTAAAAGTCTCTTTTTGCTGATTTCTTAGAATAAGTGTTAAGGTGTTTTATATGTTGAAATAAAATATGGGAAAATTTGTACAGTCTCTGTATGCCTTGTAGAATCTAAGAAAAGTATGAACTTGATCTGTTTTATGGAAAAATTTGTAGTTGCTTTACAACTGTGCTTTTCTGTATAGATCTTTAGAAATTCATGTAAGAAAATATATGATGGTTCTGGTCATGGAACTTCCTGGATAAATATGAAATGTGAAGTAGAATCTGGGAAAAATAGGAAATAGAGCTATGCACTCTTTTACAGTAGGGTTGTAGTTCAAAGTACCTTTTTAGGCAGTTTGCTTGTCATTTTTGTATCTGCAACTCTGTATTTTATCTTTGGCTGAAACTTGTTCAGTAGAGTCCAACAAGTGTGGTTTACCTTCTGGAATTTTTGTGGATTTTTCTGAGCCCAGAAAAATACACTTGCAGTTCAAATCTGAGTTTCCTTTGATGTATTTAAATAAGAAAGAGTTGAATACTCAGATTTTGTTTTATGAAAGAAATGAGATATTGCCCCAATGTTAAAAGTGGTTCAACAAGTTGGCTTTGTTGGTTTGCAAGAGTTATTCTTTTCATGTCACTTCATCTTGCACCGCATTTATTGAATTATAAATTCATCGCACGCAATAGGATCGACCCCGCCGGAGCTTCACCAAGAGCAGGAGCTAAACGCCGAGCCGGAGATCCAGGAGCTGCAGCAGCCAGAGGAAGTCGACCCCGTCCACGACACTAACCTGCCCGAGTGCCCCTCCCACGAGGCCTCGGTTTTCACTCAAGGCAAGCCCCGGAGCATTCTAAGTCTCCCAGTTTTTGCAATTAATTTACTTGAGTCCTTTTATATTGTGATGCATTAGGTATAGGAGTTGATTGAATCCTAGTTGTTGCATTACCCTTCCTTGATTATTGATTATTACCTGCCTTGTTACCCTGTTACTGCTTTATAATGTAGAATTGCTTAGTCTACTTAATAAAAGTAGTAGTTAAGGATGTTTCCGTGATATCCCGATGGGTATTTACCGGATCACGGTTGGCTATATTTGCTATCGTGGAAAAGAACCTGAGTAGTAATGAAATACGGTCAACTGGAAGGCAAAGCACAAGTTTGGAAACTTGGGGCAGTCCGTCCGTTGGATCGTGTAGGTTTGTATCGATGTTGGCCCTCGTTCATTTTTGAACGCGCCCTTTTACTTAGGGATATGTCGGTGCCGTAATCATCGACCCCAAAGCCGGTTAGAAGCTGTTCGGGCCGGTCTCAACCCGTGTCGTGCCCTCTAGTACGGAAGTTGCGATCTGCCGCGTGAGGCCATCGCCAGACTCTGATTGGGCGGTCCGTGCTTGAGCCGCGACGATTACCACCACGAACAAGCGTCGAGCGGTTGCCCAATGCATGGACCCGACGGGGAAAGTGTGGGCTGGTATTAAAGGTCTTTCACCAGCTGGTTTGGAATTCGATTCGAGTCGCCGTCTCCCCCGGTTAGTGGGAAACTATGGCGAGCTTCACCACGATACAACTCCATGTGATGTTTAAAGGTTCAACTAAAATGTGGATAAGTCAACTGGATATGGTTATATTATTGTTTGTTAGATTCAAGTGAGTGCTCTAGTACAGGTAATAACCTAGAACTAAGGAGTAGGTTTAAAAGTAACAACTCATCATAATCATTAATTATCCCTTATCTGAATTTGAGCCTTTCGCAACTAAAAGATCCCAGCTCCACCTCAAAAGCCTTGCATACCCTTGGAGTCTTTTATTTTTTCAGTTAGACGGGTAAGTCTAGCTGAGTACTTTCCCGTACTCAGGGTTTATCCCGTTTGTTGCAGATGGCCAGGTCTACTTTGGCTATTGTAAGCACTGCCTCTACCCAGTGGAAGGTGATGAGGAGTAGGCCCAGGGCAGGGTCGTCAAGAAGCTTCCCTCCTTCTTTTGCCGGACTGAGACTACCGGTGGCACACTATCTTAAAAAGGAGGAATGACTTGTGTTGAGTTGGTTTATCAAACAATGTTTTATTTGGACCACGTTTGTGTGGTCGTGTTTTAAACTTATTCAAGCTTCCGCACTTTTAAACTCAATATTGTAATAACTCTGTTTTAAATTCCGCACTCTGATGTTTTAAATTCGATTTCGTTTCGCTGTGATGTATCTTTACGAATGTAATCTTGAACGATGCGATCCTGTATGTTATGGTGTTAGAAATCCTTCGTGATTTCCGGACTACCGGGGTTATATGGGTTCAAGTATGAGTCGAAGTCAGACGGATTTGGCTAAGATAATACTTGAGCTCTTATCGCCAGGTCGGTTCCGCCACAGCTGGTATCAGAGCATTGTTCAAGTGATTACCTTCGTAAAGAGCTATTTTCGAACTAAAATGGGTATTTCAAAACTATTTTCAAAACTATTTTCAATTACTAAATGTGCCCAGTCTCGTCCTTAAGCCCTATACTAGGATTCAGGTGGCTTAACTGCTAACAGGGTTCCGGGTTTTGCTCATGCTGGATCTTTATTTGCTGGTCCATTCTCGGGAAAAGAGAATGCGTCGATTGCGAAAACATGCATAAAATGATTTTGTGAGATATGAGAGCATGACCGTCCAACCGTCGGTCTAGGTGAGAGTTCTTATACCAAGTATGTGCGAGCTCCACGCAGACACATATGAGGGTATCAATGATTTTAAGGGTGATTTCTATTGGTGCATGGTGTTTAGTATTGGCTTCTATGTATTTTGCGCGTATTGGCCAATACTCAGTTGTTTTATCATTGGGAATTTTGTTGGGCTGAAATGAATCTTCTGCAGGTACACTAACTATGCGAACGAGTAGAACGTGTAGGTAACGCACGAGAGATCGTTCTTGCCACCGACTAGAACGTTAGGACTTACGAGTCATTAATAGTGAGTGAGAACGTAAGTACGATCATGCATCATGTTTAAATTCTTGCATTTACATTACCTCCCCTTAATTAAAAGTTGTCTCTTTTCTATAAAATTTGCCAACTTAATATCTGTCTCATGAGAGTTCGAAACCCTTTTTGCTTCTACAGATGGCCCGAACCAAGTTGACTGCTCGCAAGGCCACCGGAGGCAGAGGAGTTCCGCGTCATCGCTTGGCCACCAAGCTGACCCGGAGGACGTTCTTGTCCTACTTCGGGTTGCCGACTATCCTTTGGAGGATTTTGCAGGCCGTTGGCTACGAGGAAGGACAGGAGCCCAGATACTCATGGCAGAAGGAGATTTACGGGCAGGATTCCTTGGTCATGGTGGAGATCAAGGTCAAGGCTCTACCTGCTAAGCCCCACTGGACAGGATGGACAGAGATCACCAGAGGCACGTGTGCCAAGGATGGAGCTAACAGGGCAGCATATCGTGTGCTGAAGGATATCATCGCCCGTTTCCCCGCCGACTTAGCCAGTGCGATGGCAGGAGTGTTTCCCCGTGGATCACTTTTCCCATTGCGCTGGAAGCAGACTCCAGAGTCAGCCTTGACAGGGAGCCCTGAGGAGCGTTTCTACTGCGAGACACCTGCGATGAGCGCCACTGGAGCTCTGTTGGGTGTATGTGAGAGTTTGGAGCACACTCTCGAGAGCGTGTCCTTCACCCTCACCGCCACCTACCAGAGCAAGAGGAAGCTTCAGGAGGACTTTGACGCCGAGGTGACTCGTCTGCAGGAGAGGATTCAGCAGCTCACTCTAGAGCGTGACGACGCCCGCACCACTGCCGCAGCTCAGTCTACCGCCAGGACAGTCGCCGAGCAGATGTACCTGACCGCATCTCTGCAGAGAGATGAGGCCCGTGCCGCACTTGACCACCTCAGAGAGGGAGCCCATCTTCTGGTTCAGCAGACCAACGCACAGCAGGTCTACATCGAGCAGCTCCACGAGGCCGTCCATGAGTTCCATCATGCAGCACAGGAGGCAGCAGCACCAGCAGCTCCCGCAGCAGAGGCCCCAGATCCCCAGGACGGAGAGGTTCTTGGTCCCGACGCCCCACCAGAGGAGGCTCATGCAGATGAGCCGATGATCGACGTCGACGCATAGGACGCTGCATCCGCCGCTGGAGACGTCTGAGCGCTAGTTTAGCTAGGAGACGTTTTTCTTTTGTATAGCTTGAGCTTGCTCGCTAAGTGATGTAATGATTCAAACATGTGAGGGTTTTATGTTTAACTTATGATGGCATGTAATGGCTTTTGGACAAAGTCCGGACTTCTATCCGGCACCTCTTTTATGGAAATCCGTCGTTTGCATGTCTAATTCCAAGCGATTATTCTGTGATGTTGTATGGAAAATGAGTAATTATACTTGGACGTGTGCTAAATTTCCGAATTTATGTGCAGCACAGTATTTATTCATGATCGGTGTAACATCACCTAATGATTGCTTATTAATGGGATATGCAGATGCCGGCACACACCCGCAGCCAGCGTGGGCAGGGAGCAGGACCGGAGGAGAACTTGCCACCTCCCCCACCGCCGCCAATGACGCCGGAAGCGTTCTTTGGCCAGTTTCTGGGAAGCCAAAGGAACATGGAAGAGATGCAGAGGCATATGGAGGCCACCCTCCGTAATATTGCCAACAACACCGCGCAGCAGCATCATCAGCGCCAAGGCCCGGAGCCCAACCAGTATAGCTCCTACCGTGACTTCTTGGACACTCGTCCTCCAGTGTTCAAGGAAGCCACCGAGCCGCTCGAAGCTGATGAATGGCTCAACTCTATCACACAGAAGTTCCGTCTGCTTCGTCTGACGGAAGAGCTTAAAGCGGAGTATGCCGCTCACATGTTGGAAGGACCCGCAGGTTTGTGGTGGACCCAGTACCGTGCATCTCTGCCAGCTAATGCACGTGTTACTTGGGATCAATTCTCTACTGCTATGCGCAACCACTACATCCCTAGTGGTTTGATGGAAATGAAGATTGCCGAGTTCATGAGGTTGTCCCAGGGGACCAGGTCCGTATCAGAGTACCTCCACAGCTTCAACAATCTGGCTCGCTATGCCCCAGATTTTGTAAATACTGAGGCCAAGAAGATTGCCAGTTTCAAGCGTGGCATGAATGCCACAATGCTATCCAAGATGGGTAACAGTCACCGCACCACCTTTAGTGACTTCGTCAGTGACTGTCTCAACCAAGAAGCCAATGACAGCCGGCTAGCAATAGAGACACGCCGTCGTGCGAACGAAGGAGGTTCGTCCCAGCAGAGGACCACTTTCGGAGCACGCGCCCCGTACCGCCCGCCTGTCACTGGAGCAAGGTACCGTCCCCCACAGAGAAAGATCACCACCAACCGTCCCCGTCCTAGTTTCCAGAAGCCCTACACCGCCCCCATGATGCAAAACAAGAGTAAAGCAGGAAATGCAGCAGGTCCCAGGACTCCGTACGTAATTGGCCCATGCTACAACTGTGGTCAAACCGGACACCTGTCACGTCAGTGCCCTCGACCGAAGAAGCAGTACACTCAGCCCCAGCCTCGTACCGGTCATGTGCACCACACCACTGTGGAAGAAGTGCCAGAAGGAGAGCCTGTCACCGCTGGTACGTTTCTTGTTAATCAATGCCCCGCAGTTGTGTTGTTTGATTCTGGAGCATCACATTCTTTCATAAGTGAGAATTTTGTTTTGAGAAGTAATCTTGAGTTGATAGAGTTAGACCGGGGATATCAGATAAGTTCCGCCGGAGCCGTTCTCTCCGCGCAAAAAAATGGCTAAAGAAGTAGAAATGACCTTTGGGGATAAAAAGGCCATAGTGGACCCCATAGTCATTCCTGGTCTAGGTCTGGATGTAATCTTGGGTATGGGTTGGATGAAACTATGGAAGGTTAATCTAAACACCGCAGAGAGAATAGTGTCTATGGTTAGTCCCAGGAATGGATCTTCTTTCAGGTTCAAGTTACCTCGAAACCCCCATGAGATCGGAGTATTGTTCAATGTCACGGCAAAACAGATAGCTGAGATTCCAGTAGTATGTGAGTTTCTAGATGTTTTTCCTGATGAGTTGCCTGGACTACCGCCAGATAGGGATGTGGAGTTTGCTATCGAGTTAATCCCTGGAACGGCACCCATATCACGAAGACCGTATAGAATGCACGCCAAAGAGTTAGCAGAGCTTAAGATTCAATTGCAAGAGCTTTTGGATAAAGGTTTGATACGCCCTAGTTCGTCGCCTTGGGGATGTCCCGCTATCTTTGTGAAAAATAAAGATAAGACTCTGAGGATGTGTGTGGATTATAGGCCGCTCAATGCCGTAACTATAAAGAACAAGTACCCCTTACCCCGAATTGATGTCTTGTTTGATCAGTTGTCTAAAGCAAAAGTGTTTTCCAAGATTGACCTGAGATCAGGGTATCACCAAATCAAGATCAGACGGGAGGACATATCAAAAACCGCTTTCTCCACTAGATATGGACTGTATGAGTATCTTGTTATGTCTTTTGGGTTGACTAATGCACCGGCACATTTCATGTACCTAATGAATTCCGTCTTCATGCCAGAGTTGGACAAGTTTGTCGTAGTGTTCATCGATGATATTTTGGTATACTCTGAGAATGAGAAGGATCATGCTGAGCATCTACAAGTTGTTCTGACCCGACTTAGAGAGCATAAGTTGTATGCTAAGTTCAGTAAGTGTGAGTTTTGGTTGAAGAAGGTACTTTTCCTTGGTCATATCCTTTCGGAGGAAGGAATCTCTGTAGACCCTTCTAAAGTACAAGAGGTTATGGATTGGCAAGCACCTACCACCGTACACGAGGTTCGCAGCTTCTTAGGTTTGGCAGGATATTACCGTCGGTTTATTCCGGATTTTTCAAGAATAGCCAAGCCTATGACCCGTTTGACACAGAAGAACAAGAAGTTCGAATGGACTCCAGAGTGTGAAACAGCTTTCCGCACTCTGCGAACGTTGTTGACTTCCGCACCAGTTTTGGCTCAGCCAAACTTGGAGGAACCTTTTGATGTGTTTTGTGACGCATCTAAGGTTGGACTTGGATGTGTACTCATGCAAAATGGAAGAGTTATCGCCTATGCTTCTCGTCAGTTGAGACCACACGAAGAGAATTACCCCACTCATGATTTGGAATTAGCAGTCGTCGTGCATGCACTCAAGATTTGGAGACATTACCTTATGGGAAATCTATGTCATGTGTACACGGATCATAAAAGTCTGAAGTATATCTTCACCCAGCCGGAGTTGAACATGAGGCAGAGAAGATGGTTAGAATTAATAAAGGATTACAACCTGGAAGTGCATTACCACCCTGGAAAAGCGAATGTTGTAGCTGATGCCTTGAGTCGCAAGACTCATTGCAACTCTCTACAACCACTGTTGGAAGATGGATTTAATCTTATGCACCCTATCATGTTAAACAATATCACTCTTCAGTGCACCTTAGAAAGTGACATCATCGAGAGACAGAAGTCCGATGCAGAAATCTGTCAGATAAAGAAGAGGTTAGAAACCAATAGTTCTTTGAACTTCAGGACTGATAATCAGGGAATCTTGTGGTATAACCAGAGGTTAGTCGTTCCTAAGGATGCAGAGCTGAAAGGAAGAATTCTGGGTGAAGCTCACAATTCAAAGTTGTCTATCCACCCAGGAAGTAGTAAGATGTATCAGGGTTTGAAAACCAGATTTTGGTGGTCAAAGATGAAGAAAGAAGTTGCAGCCTATGTCGCCAAATGCGATACTTGTTGCAGGATAAAGGCTATACATCTAAAGCCCGCCGGACTATTACAACCGTTATCGATTCCAGAGTGGAAATGGGAAGAGATCAGTATGGACTTTATCACAGGTCTTCCCACTACTCAAAAAGGGAATGATTCGATTTGGGTTATTGTGGATCGGTTATCTAAAGTGGCTCACTTCATACCAGTCAAAACTACCCACCGACCGCATCAGTATGCAGACCTGTACATACAGAATATCTTGAGATTGCATGGGATTCCAAAAAGGATTGTCTCTGATAGAGGACCCCAGTTCATAGCACGTTTTTGGGAACAGTTGCACAAGGAATTAGGAACCAAGTTGGTAAGAAGTTCCGCCTACCACCCCCAAACCGCAGGGCAAACGGAGAGAGTAAATCAGATTCTAGAAGATATCCTGAGAGCTTGTGTCGTGTCTTCAGGAGAGTCATGGGAGAAATGGTTACCCCTTGCTGAGTTTTCATATAATAACAGTTATCAAGAAAGTATAAAAATGGCACCTTTTGAGGTTCTATATGGACGAAGATGCAGAACCCCAGTAAATTGGGTTGAGTCTGGAGATCGAGGATTCTATGGGTCCGATTATGTAAAAGATGCTGAGGAAATTGTGCAAACAGTACAACAACATATCAAGGTAGCACAGTCTCGACAAAAGAGTTATGCTGACACCCGAAGGAGACCTTTGGAATTTCAAGTTGGAGACTATGTGTATCTCAAGGTTTCACCAATGAGAAAGGTCCAACGCTTTGGAATTAAAAAGAAGCTAGCACCTCGATATGTGGGACCTTATCAGATCATAGCAAAGAAGGGAAAAGTGGCATATGAAGTACAGTTACCCCCAGTGATGAGTGCAGTTTTCCCAGTGTTCCACGTATCACAGCTGAAGAAGTGCCTTCGAGTTCCCGAACAAGAGGAAGTTCGAGTCCCGGATGTCACGACCAGATCAGATCTGGAGTACTACGAACAACCTAAGGAGATTTTGGATACCAAGACTCGAGAGACTCGTAACCGAACAGTGAAGACTTACAAGATTCTCTGGAGTAATCACGGACCCAACGATGCTACATGGGAAACCGAGGAGTACCTAAGCGTAAACTACCCCGCTTTTTATAAAGATTGGTACGTAACTTAAATCTCGGGACGAGATTTCCTTAAGGGGGGAAGGGCTGTGACACCCTAGTGTCAAGCACTGCATTAGGCACTGCATTAGCCACTAAGAAAGCATAAGCAATGCATTGCATCATTTCATGTGTGTAAGTATGCCTTTGATCTTTTGTTGTTTATTTGAAATTGGATTTCTATTTGACCTGATGCTTTGATTTTGGCTTTATTCTTGAGGAGGATTTAAAAATGGTTTTCAGAAAAAGTGTTCTATATGAAAGTTATAGAGAATAATATTTTGAGCAACTTTTATATTTGGGTCAAAGCCTGGTTTGGGAGTTTTTCAAAACTGTTTTTGAGAAGTCAAACTTTGGAAATTTCTGGAAAAAGAAAAAGAATCTTTTTCTTTCTCGGCGCCAACCTTTCGGCCCATCCGGCCTTTCGGCCCACTTCCCCGCCTCGGCCCAGCGATCGCCGCCTCGCCCGCGCGCGCGCCCGCCCGCGCACCGCGCGCCGGCCACCCGACACGGCCGCGCCGTACGCCGGCCGGCTTGCCGCGTGGCGCCCCTTCTCTGCGCCAAATCCACGCTGACCACTCCCTCTCCGATCTTCTCCCACCGGAGCACGCCAGCGATCTTCGCCGGCCACTCCCGCGCATCCTCGTCTGCCGAGCCGCCTGCCGCCGCCTCGCTGACCGAGCCGCCGTGGCCCCCGCCACGACCGGCCGCCCCTCCGCTCCGCCGGGCAAAAGCCCGAGCGCCTCTCCCACTCCCTCACTCACTCGCACACTCACTCTCGCTCTCACTCCCCACTCTCACCCGCGCACGAAGCGAACTGAGCACTCTCCGCTCGCTGCAACCACCGCCGCAAGGCCCCTTCCCAAATTCCAGTCACCACCTCCATCACCGGCCGATTAACCCCGGCCACTGCCCCGCCTTCGTCTCGGACACACGGTGCGCACCCCCGCGCCATCCGCCGAGCTCCACCGACGCCGAAGTCTGAAGAGCCCCGCCGCGGAAGCTTTCAGCGCCGCTCGGAGCCCGGAACCGTTCGTCCCCGACCCGAGCTCCACCGCCTCCCTTCTTCCTCCTCCAGCTTCGCCAAGCCAAGGCAAGGTGAGAACACCAACTAGCCCTAACGCTATCGTTCCCTATCTCTCTGTTCACCACGGCCGAGCGCCATTGCCGCCATCGCGGACCTCACACGTGGCCAGCACGCACCAGCGCACCTCCGGCCAAACCATCACCCCTAGGACTCCCCTCTAGGTTCACTGAGTCTCACACGCCCGCCAGTTTAGCCGGCGACCGCCGGAAACGGCGTAGCCGCGCGATGCCGTCGCCGCCGTGCGCTGCCGCTCGCCGCCGGCACGCTACGGCCGTGCGCTGGCCAATTCTCCAGTACCGCCGGATGCGCCTCGTCGAGACGAGTCCGCAGGGCCCAGCCTCCCCGCCGGCGACCTCACCGACGGCGAGAAATCACCGGACCAATCCCTCCCCTGTGTTCCGTCTCGTCCGAGCCCCCGAGCCAGGCCTCGGACGGGCGCGCCTGTTCTCCGATTCGCCCGAGGCCGCGAGCCAGGCCTCGGACGAGCGTGCGTTCTTCCGTCTCGCCCGAGCCCTCGAGCCAGGCCTCAGCCTCGAACCAGGCCTCGGACGGGCGTGTATGTTTCCGTCTCGCCCGAGCCCTCGAGCCAGGTCTCGGACGGGCTAATGTTTTTCCGTCTCGACCGAGCCCTCGAGCCAGGCCTCGGCCTCGAGCTCGGCCTCGAGCGAAACCTCGGGTGCGGTCTCGTTCGAGCCAGGCCTCGGCCGATTCGCTTTCCGCCGTGCGCCCGAGCCCGAATGGATTCTGCTGACCCACGGGTCCCGCGCGTCAGCCCCTTACCGGTCCATAGACCGAGTTCTCGCAAGCCAGCCGGGAGAAGTTAAATGTTTTTCTTTTCGGTTTAATTTCCAGAGATGCTTGTTATTTTTGTGTAGCCTGTTTTATAAATCCAAATGAAGTGCTTCCAGTTTTATTAGCTTTCTGATGAATAGATCTATCATGGGAAAATATGAATGTATTTTTGATAGCAGTTTATTTTACTGTTTTCATTTATTTCAGTTTATATGCTTTTGTTTAAATAAATGATTATAAGTGTTTTCTGGTTGAGATAATTCCTGGAAAATTTTGTGTAAGTTTATTATACTGTTTGGCACCTGTGAAAAATATATGATGCACTGTTTATGTAGAAAAAGTTACGGTTATAGTTAAAAGTCTCTTTTTGCTGATTTCTTAGAATAAGTGTTAAGGTGTTTTATATGTTGAAATAAAATATGGGAAAATTTGTACAGTCTCTGTATGCCTTGTAGAATCTAAGAAAAGTATGAACTTGATCTGTTTTATGGAAAAATTTGTAGTTGCTTTACAACTGTGCTTTTCTGTATAGATCTTTAGAAATTCATGTAAGAAAATATATGATGGTTCTGGTCATGGAACTTCCTGGATCAATATGAAATGTGAAGTAGAATCTGGGAAAAATAGGAAATAGAGCTATGCACTCTTTTACAGTAGGGTTGTAGTTCAAAGTACCTTTTTAGGCAGTTTGCTTGTCATTTTTGTATCTGCAACTCTGTATTTTATCTTTGGCTGAAACTTGTTCAGTAGAGTCCAACAAGTGTGGTTTACCTTCTGGAATTTTTGTGGATTTTTCTGAGCCCAGAAAAATACACTTGCAGTTCAAATCTGAGTTTCCTATGATGTATTTAAATAAGAAAGAGTTGAATACTCAGATTTTGTTTTATGAAAGAAATGAGATATTGCCCCAATGTTAAAAGTGGTTCAACAAGTTGGCTTTGTTGGTTTGCAAGAGTTATTCTTTTCATGCCACTTCATCTTACACCGCATTTATTGAATTATAAATTCATCGCACGCAATAGGATCGACCCCGCCGGAGCTTCACCAAGAGCAGGAGCTAAACGCCGAGCCGGAGATCCAGGAGCTGCAGCAGCCAGAGGAAGTCGACCCCGTCCACGACACTAACCTGCCCGAGTGCCCCTCCCACGAGGCCTCGGTTTTTACTCAAGGCAAGCCCCGGAGCATTCTAAGTCTCCCAGTTTTTGCAATTAATTTACTTGAGTCCTTTTATATTGTGATGCATTAGGTATAGGAGTTGATTGAATCCTAGTTGTTGCATTACCCTTCCTTGATTATTGATTATTACCTGCCTTGTTACCCTGTTACTGCTTTATAATGTAGAATTGCTTAGTCTACTTAATAAAAGTAGTAGTTAAGGATGTTTCCGTGATATCCCGATGGGTATTTACCGGATCACGGTTGGCTATATTTGCTATCGTGGAAAAGAACCTGAGTAGTAACGAAATACGGTCAACTGGAAGGCAAAGCACAAGTTTGGAAACTTGGGGCAGTCCGTCCGTTGGATCGTGTAGGTTTGTATCGATGTTGGCCCTCGTTCATTTTTGAACGCGCCCTTTTACTTAGGGATATGTCGGTGCCGTAATCATCGACCCCAAAGCCGGTTAGAAGCTGTTCGGGCCGGTCTCAACCCGTGTCGTGCCCTCTAGTACGGAAGTTGCGATCTGCCGCGTGAGGCCATCGCCAGACTCTGATTGGGCGGTCCGTGCTTGAGCCGCGACGATTACCACCACGAACAAGCGTCGAGCGGTTGCCCAATGCATGGACCCGACGGGGAAAGTGTGGGCTGGTATTAAAGGTCTTTCACCAGCTGGTTTGGAATTCGATTCGAGTCGCCGTCTCCCCCGGTTAGTGGGAAACTATGGCGAGCTTCACCACGATACAACTCCATGTGATGTTTAAAGGTTCAACTAAAATGTGGATAAGTCAACTGGATATGGTTATATTATTGTTTGTTAGATTCAAGTGAGTGCTCTAGTACAGGTAATAACCTAGAACTAAGGAGTAGGTTTAAAAGTAACAACTCATCATAATCATTAATTATCCCTTATCTGAATTTGAGCCTTTCGCAACTAAAAGATCCCAGCTCCACCTCAAAAGCCTTGCATACCCTTGGAGTCTTTTATTTTTTCAGTTAGACGGGTAAGTCTAGCTGAGTACTTTCCCGTACTCAGGGTTTATCCCGTTTGTTGCAGATGGCCAGGTCTACTTTGGCTATTGTAAGCACTGCCTCTACCCAGTGGAAGGTGATGAGGAGTAGGCCCAGGGCAGGGTCGTCAAGAAGCTTCCCTCCTTCTTTTGCCGGACTGAGACTACCGGTGGCACACTATCTTAAAAAGGAGGAATGACTTGTGTTGAGTTGGTTTATCAAACAATGTTTTATTTGGACCACGTTTGTGTGGTCGTGTTTTAAACTTATTCAAGCTTCCGCACTTTTAAACTCAATATTGTAATAACTCTGTTTTAAATTCCGCACTCTGATGTTTTAAATTCGATTTCGTTTCGCTGTGATGTATCTTTACGAATGTAACCTTGAACGATGCGATCCTGTATGTTATGGTGTTAGAAATCCTTCGTGATTTCCGGACTACCGGGGTTATATGGGTTCAAGTATGAGTCGAAGTCAGACGGATTTGGCTAAGATAATACTTGAGCTCTTATCGCCAGGTCGGTTCCGCCACAGCTACCGTCACCGCTAAATTTATAAAAATCTGGTACCCTCCAACCGTCAGGTGCTTTCATAAAATCAAAACATGAAGGGTACGGTTTAGAATAAGTGGTCCTGGTAGGCTTGAATTGGACCCCCAAACTGGTCTCGAGAGACCTAGTTATCTCTTCCTTGAATCGATTTATGGCTCGTCCAAAATCAGTGTCAGCAAGATTAGGAGTGCCACTATGCATGGGATTGTGGCTTGGTGACTTCGGTGGATTGGGCAACACTGTTCCCTGTCCTCCTGAAATTCTATTCGTTGTTGTTTCTTGGTCGGTCTGTGTAGTCCAACCAGAGTTATGATGGGTGTTATTGTCATTGGCCGAGGTACCGGCTTCACCGTGTCTGGTCTCAACGGACCCTGATTGTCTATAATTGACATGTGAAGTCTGTCCTCTAGAAGAATTAAAAGGCATGCCGAACTGTGGTTGCCCGATTGATAGTTCGGGTTCGACAGTTTTACCTTCTAATTTATCCATGCGATCGCTAAGCAATTTAAACGAATGCTGAATAGTATTGGTAAGAGTTTTTGAAGAATCAACCAACATTGCGGAATAATCAGCATGGGTAGGGTAAGAATCTTCACGTACCTTGACGTTTACCTTGTTAGTAGCGTCTTCAGCGGTTGTAGTTGATGTGGTAGGGATGATCCCGCTGAAGTCCGGCTCCTTTTGTTGAGTGATCCTGCCGCGCCGATCCTTCGAACAGCTTTCTAGGAAAGCCTTCAAGACGGCGTCGAGCTTGGCCTGTGCTTGTTGCTTCAACTCATCAGGGAGTTCGTCGATGCCCGCAGGACGGACGATGTTGTCTTTATCGGTAGCACCGTCTTTGCCGCCCATGTTGGTAGTAGATGAGATTTCAATTTTCCCCAGCGGAGTCGCCAAAAAGTGTGTTGACATCGGAAGTGATCCGAATCACACATCAGCAGGGCTAGAACGCCCGAAGAGGTTGCGATTTAACCTGAGACAGCACGAACCCTGACTAAACCGTCGAAAACCGATCTAAAAAACGGTTTGTATCGATCTAGGGTTTCAGGCTCCTGTGTTGATAACTCTAGAACTCCTCCCAGGAAGACCCGTCGGGGAGAAGCACGTAGAGGTTGTCCTAGGACAGCAAGGCCGCCTAGGACGCCGTCGAGTCTCGCTGGGAGACGCGCCGAACAGCAGGGTAGAGGGGAAAAAGGATAAAAGGGTAGTAGATTGGTTTTGATCGATTAGGGTTGGATGCCTCAATCGGCCATGATCCTCTCATATATATAGAGGGGCTGGTCTTATCCCAATAGGAAACATCTCTAGATACGATTTCCAAGTTTCCTATCCGGACTCTATCAAAATATAGAATCCAAGAATTCAATCCGGACACGACAGAATAAACCTGATCTCGCCGATCCTAGAACCAACTAAATCAGTCTTAATGGGCTTTATCAGCCCATACTGATCAACGAATTGTCGCCAGATTCAGCATTCATCATAACCATAAGGCCTCCGACCAGTGCCACCTGGTCGGACACAAACATGAAACATGACTGGTCGGAAGTCCAAAATGATCAGGCTCATTTGACTTAGAACATCCGATTCGTCAAATATGAAATAATATAAGACAAATTCGACTCTAATGTTACAGGCCGAATACCTCTTCTGAATTTACTTTTACCTATGACACTTTTGAGTGTCAACAGGTTCGAGCCGACCGGGACGCAATATAGAACTGCAGGATGTGAAAACAGCCCGAAGGAGGCGGCAGCAATGTCGACGACGGGCGGGCAGCCGAGCTGAGGAAAGGGGATGTGGAGAAGGAAGGACCGCAGTGCACACGGAGGGAAGAAGGCCCTTTTGTTGCGGTAACGACCGACCGGCCCGAGAGTAGAGTCGGCGGAAGTACAGAGTAAAAACCCGGATCCAACGGCTGCAATCAAGTTTGCTACCGTGGATAGCGTAGAATCGCTTCCTCTATTAGGAAGAACTCCAGTGCTGGAGCGGATGTCGGTTCCCTGCAGTTGGAGCGGCCTGGCCCATGTCTGTGGCCCCAGGCTGGCCCAACCGATGCAAAGTAGACCCTTCAGTCAGCCTGCATCCAAACACCGGCACGGTTCGGTCTGTCGCGGGCTCGCGGCTCGTAGGACAACCACACCAGCTCGGCCTTGCGGGGTTTGGGCCTGACTCTGGAGAGCCAGGCTGGTCGGGACGAGCCAGGCTGAGGTCCAGCATGAACCAATCACGCCCATAAGTATCAAAAAACAACCTCCACTAAAACAAAGAATCAAAGCAACCATTGTTTATATTTTGCAAGTAGAATAGAAGTGGGCAGTGTCATTTTAAGCTAGAGCTAGAGCCAAGGACTAGGGAGTACCAAAGTTTAGTCTATGTCACATCAGAGCTAAATTATTCTATTATTAGCAAATGTTTATTGTAACATCACATTGTCAAACCATGGACTAATTAAGCTTATTAGATTTGTCTCGCGAATTAGGGCCGATAATTTAGTTTTGTAATTAATATATTTTTAATAGACCAAATTAGAACCGTAATATTCGATGTGATAAAGATTAAGGGCGTGTTTGGTTTCGCTCTATAAAATTTAGTGACCCCTGAAGTTTAGCTGTTTAGTTATAGTGACTAAATATCACTAAGGTTTAGTCACTTTCAGCTACCTTTCATAACTAAAGACCCCTAAATTTTAGTGAGATATTTGATACTTTAGAGACTAATTTTAGTGATTAATCTTTAGAGGGAGTTAAGCAAACAAGCTCTAAATTTTAGCAGAGGGACCAAAGAGGAGCCAGGAGCCTTCTACTGCAGACGCGGTTACGGGCCATTAATCGCCACTCATACAAGTTGTTCTGCTCTGCGCACCAGCTGCGCGCGGAGCGGCTTCTTCATGACGGTGGTGAACTCGCGCGCCTCAGCGAAATCCACCTCGTCGCCGGGCACCTCTTTCCATTCGAACTCCCTGACCAAGTTGGCCACGAAGTACTCCAAGTGAAGCATGGCGATGCCGAGCCCAGCGCAAATTCGCCGCCCGGCGCCGAAGGGCATCATCTTGATCTCCCTGCTGCCAGTCACGTCCACGCCCTCACCGTCGCCGCCTGCCAGGAACCGCTCCGGCACGAACTCCATGGGCCTGTCCCACTCCCGCTCGTCCCAGCCCATCTCTGCCACCGTGAAGTTCACCGTCGCGCCCTTGGGGATCAGGTACCCGCCAACCTCCATGTCCTCCGCCGCCTTGTGCGACAGCACGAAGTGCGCAGGCGGGTGCCGGCGCAGTCCCTCGAGGACGACGGCCTTGAGGTACGGCATCTTGTGCGTGTCCTCCTCGGCGACCTCCGCTTGCTCGTCGCCGCACGCGGCCTTGATCTCGCTGTAGAGCTTGTCCTGTGCGTCCGGGTTCTTGACCAGCTCGGCCATGATCCACTCCAGCGCGGTGGACGTCGTGTCGGTGCCGGCGGTGAGGAACTCGGAGCAGAGGTTGGACATCTCGTCGTCGGTGAGCGCGCGGTCCCCCTCTTCGGGGAGCCTGATGTCCAGCAGCGTGTCCACGTACGAGTGCTCGAACGTCGTCGTCGTCTCCTCCTCTTCTGGCGCCACCGCGGCACCAGCACCACCTTGGTTCTTGAGCAGCAGCTGCTGCTGCTGCTTGCGCACGCGGCGCGCGTCGATCAGTGGCACGAAGAGCTCCTTCTGCCGCCGTCGAGCGGCGAGCCCCTTCTGGAGGCGGCCGCGGAAGAGGATCCTGGTCAGCGCCGGCCAGAACGCGAACACGCCCGTGTTCTTGGCCACGAACATGAGCCAGCCGTACTGTGCGGACGCGATGGCGCGCACCGCGGGCTCGTCGAGGCGCTCGCCGAAGCACATGAGCACGAGGAGGCAGAACATGGCGTACCTGAACGCCTCCATCACGGGGGGCGGGGGCGGGGGCGGCGCCTGGGCTCTCGCCTGGGCCTCCCCGGCCTCCCGCCCGAGCTTCTCCGCGAGCACGCGGCGCACCCACGCGCGCGCCGGCGCGAACAGCCTCACCCGCGACGGGTGCAGCGTCTCGGCCACGAGGTTGCGGCGCAGGAGGCGCCACACGGGCCCGTAGCTGGACCGCGAGATGGTGTTGTCGCTCTCCCCCAGGAGCGCGCGCGTGACCGCGGGGCGGTCGGCGAGCGCGGCCCCGCTCTCGACCAGCGCCGCGTGCGCGACGCGGCGGTCGGCGATGAAGATCGACAGGCTCGACCCTGCCCGCAGGGATACGACGGGGCCGTACCGCGCGACGAGGCGCCGGAGCAGCGCCTCCACGTCGGACGAGTAGCGCCTCAGCAACAGCAGGTTGCCGAGGAACGGCAGACCCGGTGGGCCCGGCGGGAGCCGGGCGCCGTTCTTGCCCTTACGGGGCCCGTGCAGCTTTCCAAGCAGGACGGCGACGAGGGGCAGGAGGAGGAGGGCGGCGAGGACTAGGAGCTGTGTGGCCATGGCAAAATCGTCCTGCTCTGCTTTGCCTTGTCCGTCTAATCTGTGGTCTGTAGACTCTGTACCGAGCTGGAGAGGAGGGCTCAGCCCAGACTCTCACACTGCCTATCGACGTCATGGCTGATGGAAGTTATTTTGGCATCTTTTTCTTGAAACGTGTAGAGGAGACGACACCGACACGAAGTCTGCACGCGGTGTTCTCACCGTAAAAACTTTTCAATCATATTTAAACACATACATAAAATATTAAATATAAACTAAAAAATAACTATAATTATATAGATTACGTGAAATTATGAGATAATTTTTGTAGTCTAATAAATTTATGTTTTAACAATGTTATACTTCAATAAATATATGTTAATAACAGATTAATTAGTCTTAATAAATTTATGTCACAGTTTTAGACATAATATGTAATTTATTTTTTTATTAGTTTATTTTTAATAGACTAAATAAGTATCTGATGTAACACGTAAAAAAAAAGAACTTTTCACACTCCTAACTAAACAAAGCCTAATCAATGGTGTGAACAATGAGTACAGAGCAGTCCCCATTTTTTTTAAAAAAAACTAAAAAATAAAAAGGCAGTCCCATGCATCGAATACGAATCAGATCCCCGTGACGCCGTGTACCCACCGGAGAATCTCACTAATATTTTGGGCGGAGATGAAAGGGAACTTCGACTGAGATGTCTAAACTTTTGTGGGCAAACAAACTCCTCTCACAGGAACAAAGCCAGCACATCATATTCGTGGAAGTAGGAGTAGGTCAAACAAGACACCAACTGTACACAGAAAGTTGTGCATACCAGTTTAAGTTATCCAACAGACAGACAAGGATCAACATTTTGCAACTCATTTCCATCTCCATTACCAGCACACATGGGCATACATGCAGTTTCTCTACTATAGATGTTGTACATTCCAGTTTCCACCGACACCAACACAACAACACTCTAGTTCCTACTTAACATAAAAAGGCTAGTTCCTAACAACAACAATCTAGGCCGAACAAGACAGCGACATGATTACAAGTACATAGAAAGCTGTACAGTCATCCAACAGACATACAGGGATCAACATTTTGCAACTCATTTTCATCTCCGTTACCAGCACACATGAGGATACATACACTTGTTCTACTCTAGATGTTGCACATTCCACCAACACCAACTTAACAACACTATTTACTCAATAACACTCTAGTTCCTACTTACCAAAAAGGGAAGCTATAAAAGCTTTTGCACAGCACAGCTAGGGGCACATGATTACGCATAATGCATCTGAGACCTGGCCCCGGCTTAGTGTTGGTGGGGCTGAGCAGGGGCCAGAACTCAGAAGCACCACGCATAATGATGAGCAACTGAGCTGTCTATACACGCATTACATGGCACAAACATGAGATGGCATATTAAGACCTGACCTCTGCAGCAACCTTGCCTCCGTCTGAAATCCTAAGATTGCAAAGTAGTGCATCACGCCCTGTAAGCACGATCTGGAAGAAGTCACCCACCCGCTTTGACAGCGAGTCCAACCCCAACCGGAGCCTTTCAGCGCTTTTCGACATGCTGGAGATGCAGTTCAGCAGCTCCTCTCTCCTTTCCAAGCAATTGATCTCAGTGCCAACACCAGTGGCCTGCTTTGTGTTATCACCTTGGTGTCCTCTGTCACTTGTTTTCTCAGGCACCATCACTTCTGTTGTATGGCTGATAGTCTTGGCAACCTCCTTGATGTCAGTTGTATCCATTCCTCCCTCTGTAGTAATACTTTGCAGCGTGATCACTTCATGCTGACAGCTAGCGTCCTCAGCCGTCTTAAGATTATCCACATGGCCTCCTTCCTGGTCTGTAGTATCAGGAAGGACCACTTCCTTTGAATGGATAAAAGCATGAGCCAGGCTGGCATTCTTCTCTTCAAGCTGAGCAGCACAAGTCAATGTATGCAGCTGTCTAGCACACACCTCAACATCCTCCAGCTCTTTTACAGCTGCAACACTACCGCTGGATAGTTGCCTGCTAAGTTTCCCACTTATGGCCTTATGAAGATCAATGAAGGCCGTAGACCAACCAAATTCCTCAGGGACATCAAACTCCACCAGTGACTTGAAGGTACCTGACAGTACGGCTACAAGGACGCTGCAGATTAAGACTGTAACGGCCTCGATTCCATACAATGCCCGCATGAGCACTTTCCCCTTAGCAGAATGCTTAACCTTCATCAGGCAAAGGTTCCCAGAAAGCTCCTGTACCGCTGCCAAGCAGCTATCAAGCCTCGGAGACCTTTCACTTGCTCGCTCGATCCATTCCTTAAGCGACACCTCAGCTCTCTTGAGCTGCTCCTGGGATGGCATGTCGCTCCCAGAGTCCAACAAATTCAGGAGATATCGCACAAGAAGCTGCCCTTGATCCAACCGAGAGAGCTCTGAGCTCAACGCAATGCAGATGTCCAGCAGCTTCACACTGCTGTTCAGGTAAATGTCCACCCACTTCTCATCCCAGTCTGATAAGGGCAGCTCAAGCTCAGTAATCAGGGTGGCTATATTGGTGTGCATCTCCGATAAGCAGTCCACTGCGAGCTTCATCCACGATAGTGTGAGCACCTCTGAGGTGGCCTCTGGCTTGAGCTTCCTCAAGCTCAAGGCCAGGCCATCCTCATATGCAGCAAGCAGCTCGGTGAGCTTCGGCGACAGGTGGGCTCCTCTCTGAAAAATCATTCTTAAGGGATTCCCCACGGGAAAGAAGGACCTGTGGCCGTCGTGTGCGCGACTCATCTCCTCTGTAATCAAAGCAAGGCCTCGGATTAGGAATTCACAGCACAAAAACAACCAGATATAAGGAAAGCCTTACACTAGGAAATAACATGAGTGCTATATGGTATTGATAACAGATACTACACGTGACGGTAATAGGCTAATAGAGTCAGCAGAGAGAAAACTGCCCACTCTTCGCGTCTTTTCTGGAAGAATATTTATCGATTCAATTCAGGGACAAGCCTTCACTCGGAAGCTACAATACCATAGTGATACTCCCAGCACACTGGACCGCACTAAATCATCAAGCGCAGTACTCCTGGAAGTTGGCTACAGCGCTTCTGATGCACCTCATCCGCGCTCATACCCTAAACGCACTAGACTAGCAAAAATTGGGGGAATATCAGAAACGCCGCTTGTAACAGATGACGATGGACGGCATAAGAACCGCACAATCCATTGACGTAGGGACAGAATCGAACAACTTAGAAGGTTTTAGAAACTACCGCGACATACTGCCCACAGATTTCCCTCGAGGCCTCGATTTACCCCCAAAATTTTGGGCGAAATCGATCCCAAGAGGCCAAGACCCCAGCAAACATCAGATCGAGAGTTAAATCGACGGCATGAGCAAAGGGATCCCCATACCTGGATTCGGGGACGCGCGCGGACTCGATTCTAGGTTGATGAACGTTGAACGGGGTTTGCGTGGACAGGCTTGAAGCCTTCGCCTTTCGGTGAGGTTGCGACTTGCGAGAGAGGACAGGCTGGCTGGTCAGTGGTCGCTGGTGAAGATAGAGAGAGAAGGGGAAAGCTAATGTGATGTGAACGGTGGAACTGGAAAGTTCGAGACGGCCGTTGGGAGGAAATATTGCTGGGTTGGGTTGGGCCCTAGTGGTAGCGAGCCGTTGGGCTTCGATTTTTTTTCTCGCCGCGGGCTACTGCCCACTAGTAGGGGAGCTGGGTTGGCCGGCTAACCGTTTGGTCGGCGAGTTTTAGGCCCACTGTTTATGGTGTTTCGCACTGTGGCGCCTGGCGAATCATTTTCTTGCCGTGATCTGGAGTCATGTTTCTGGCTTAGTTTCTGGGTGATACATTCGTGCCCCAAGACCAAGATTGTCTGAATTTAAGGATAGTTGTTGACACTCAAAAGTGTCATAAGAAAATAATAAGATTGGAAGGTATATTCGGCTCATAGTTTTGAAGACGAATTTATTTTCTAATACTTTTATCTGAAGGTCGGATGCTCTAGGTAAGATGAGCTTGCTTGTTTGATGCTTTTCGACCAGTCATGTTGTTTCCGACCAGATGTGCTGATCGAAAATTCTGGAATAATGATGAATGAACCGATTCGAGGATCTTTATTGTGCAAGGTTTGAAGGTCTTTTAATCGCTGAGATCAATTTGGGCTGATATCTATAAAAGCCCATTGAGCCGGTTTAGTCGATTCAAAGATCGTTGAGATCAGGTTTACCTTGTTTAGTCCGGATTGGACTCTTGGATTCCATGTTTTGATGGAGTCCGGATAGGAAACTTGGAGATCGTATCTGGAGATGTTTCCTATTAGGATAAGACCAACCTCCTCTATATACATAAGAGGATCATGGCCGATTGAGGCATCCAACCCTAATCGATCAAAATCAATCTACTATCCCTTTTATCCCTCTTCCTCTCTCTATCTTGTTGTTCGGCGCGTCTCCCGGCGAGGCTCGATGGCGTTCTAGGCGGCTTTGCTGGTCCTAGGACAACCTCTACGTACTTCTCCCCGACGGGCCTTCCCAGGAGAAGTTCTAGAGTTATCAACACAGAGATCTAGAATCCTAAATCGGTCCAAACCGGTCTTCAGATCGGTTTTCATCGGTTTAGTCAGGATCTCTGTTGTCTCAGGTTGATCTGCAACCTCTTCGGACGTTCTAACCCTGCTGGTGTGTGATTCGGATTATTTCCGACGTCAACAAGAGCCTATTTGTGTTGCTTGTTTTTTAAGGCTTGTTCTTTTTTTTTCTTACTCACGTATCTTTCTTCCAGTGCTACTATCACCTGTGCCAGCAAATCTAATTAGTATGGGTCACTTGGTGATCCCACCAGGCCACCAATCAATTTCAAAAATATGACTTGAGTAGTATCAAGTCTGACATGGGTTGTCTCATTTGTTCACCCAAACTAAAATATAAAAACCCCGAGAAATACCTTGACCGAGGCGTCAATTTTGATGGGCCCATGCAGAGTACTGTATTCCTCTCCCAAAATAATGTTTTTTTCGTTTCTCGAAAAATATCTTTGATTAAATGTATATTAAAAAATAGTAATATGTATTATACGAGAACGTTTGGGTTTGGCTCGTTGCACCCGACTTTAGATTGGGACAATTATTTATTTGGCCCTAAAAAAAACTCTGGTTACTTATGTAGCTCTTTTATTTTTGAAGTTGTGTATATGACCTCAAAACAAAACTTTGTTACTTATTTGACCTTCCGTTAGATTTGATGGCATAACGGTGTTAAGTGTTGAGTAAAAAGACTATTTTGCCCCTACGCCTAAAAAAATAAAAAATAGTGTGTATATATAAACAACATATATATACATGAACAATATATATATACAGTATATATATATATATATATACAAATAGTTTATATATACATACCGTTTTATACACTATTTTTTTATTTTTTAGGCGCAGGGGCAAAATGGTCTTTTTACCTAACACTTAACACTGTTATGCCATCAAATCTAACGGAAGGCCAAATAAGTAACAAAGTTTCATTTTGAGGCCATATACATAACTTCAAAAATAAAAGAGCCACATAAGTAACTAGAGTTTTTTTATGGCGAAATAAATAATTCTCCCCTTTAGATTAGCTCAGGCCCACTTCGCGTTTCTCGCTGGCGTTCTGGCGTTAGGTCGCCGGTTACATTTGGATTGGGCTACTTTGATTAGTTGGGCCTGCCAAATTCTTTTCCAGTAGACGAGAATGGAAAGGAAAAGTCCACTTTTCCTCCCTCAACTTTTGAGGAAGTCCGATTTTCCCCCCTCAATTTTAAAACCGGACAAACAACCTCCCTCAACTTTTGAATCCGTGCATTTTACCTCCCTGGCCGGTTTTGGACAGTGATTTTACTACAGTAACGGTAGTTTTGCTACGGTAACAATGCTTTTGTATTTTTCTTCTTTTTTATTTATTTTTGCTGGATCTTTGAAAAATCATAGTAAATCACAGAAAAATCATAAAATAGAAATTCCAATTTTGTTGGACTCCACATGAGTAGATATATATAATGAATATATAATATGATATACTTTAGTACAATTTTTTTGTTCTAGCTTTAGACCCATGCTTTTCTGTAACTAAAAAAAATTATAACTAAGTTATACATGATCCAATGAGTATATTTTTTTTAATATAGTTGAAGAATACAATAATTATCTCACCATAAAAATTTGACCGCAATTAGACTATAGAAACTGCAGCTATGAATTATTACAATTAATTCCATACGATAATATGTTTTTTTGTAATTATTTGGATTAATTCATAGCTACAGTTTGTATAGTCTAATTGTGATCAAATTTTATTGTGGACTAATTATTGTATGCTTCAACTGTATTAAAAAAATGATACTCATTAAATCATGTATAACTTAGTTATAAATTTATTTTAATTACAAAAAACATAGATCTAAATCTACAATAAAAAATTTGTACTAAAGTATACCATATTATAAGTTCACTGTATAGATCTACTCATATGGAGTCCAACAAAATTGGATTTTCTATTTTATGATTTTTCTGTGATTTACTATGATTTTTCAAAAATTCAGTAAAAATAAATAAAAAAAGAAAAAGGCAAAACCACAGTTACTATAGCAAAACTACTGTTACTGTAGCAAAACCACCGTCCAAAACCGGTCAGGAGGTAAAATGCACGGATTCAAAAGTTGAGAGAGGTTGTTTGTCTGGTTTTGAAATTGAGAGAGGAAAATCGGACTTTCTCAAAAGTTGAGGGAGGAAAAGTGGACTTTTTCCGGAAACGGTTTTTACGCCGAGCCATCACCAGGTAGGTAGCCTGGCCCGTGAACTACCGCCGTGTCCAGCCCACCGTATGGAAATCAGATTTGGCACCACCGCATGTGTAGTACTTACGGCGTTTATACGACGGCTCATTTTGTTTGGTTTGGTTCATCACTATACCTGCAGACCTTTGTCATCAAAAAAGAGAGAAAAAACTTCCCATCTCATGTGTTGGATGCCAGGTGTACAAAGCGAAGAATTCGATTTCACAATCAGCCTATATCCGATCCCGGATCCCCTCTTTGTGGCTGGCGCGTGGCCTCTGAATTTGAGACAACTTGACCACCACAAAGCCCACCGCCCACCGCCATGATCACCGCAGAGAACACAGTGTCCGACCAGAGTCCGGCGCTGCAGAGCGAGAGTTGCACACGCACCCGCACTCACTGGCTGTTGTCAGACCTGCATGATGATGGCGATGATCCCGTCGGCCCCGTTCGATCGCCAACCGGTAATAAATCTCGTGGCTCACATCAAATCACCCCCGCCGGCCGGCCGGCGATCCCAATCCGAGCGATTGATCGAAGCTTCACGATCACGTACTCCCTCAGTCCCAAAAAAAAACGGTCGTTTTAGGAATCGACGCGCAAACTAAGAAACCAGCCAAAAGACCTGCATACCCCTACATTTCTCTTTCCTCTCTCTACTTCTCTGTTCCAATCACGCCTCATCCATCGAGCGCAGCTGTGCTGAGAACCACCATGCCCACCGCGTCGAGCACCACTCCGCCCGGCGCTCGCCTCACCGAGGCCCGCACTCACCTTGCCGGCGACGGATCTGGCGATGGGAGCCGGCGGAGGAGAAGATGAAGGCGAGCGTGGTTGCCTCCATGCCGGTGCGGGAGAAGATGAGGCAGGGCGCGACCTGCGTGCTGCTGGAGGAGAAGATGAACGCGGCCACAACCTCCGCGCCGATGAAGGAGAACAGGGGCGGGCACGGCCGCGGCCACGGCCTCCGCGCCAGTGCAGAAGAGAGGGAGGGCGCGACCTCGATCTGCGCTAGTGGCGTCGAGCTGCTCCACCTCATCTGGCTGGGAGCGCGGCCACTCATCTTCGATCTGCACAGATGCCAGCGGCCTCTACGGCTCCACCTCGTGCTGCTCGCGGAATAGAAGAGAAAGAAAGACGGGAGCGGATGTGATGGTGGGTGGGAAGATGCAGAGAAAGAGACTCCAATCGGGCCCATGGTCTAAAAACGACTCTTTTTGTGGGACATTTTTTGAATGCCAAAACGACCGTATTTGTGGGACGGAGGGAGTAGAGTCGTAGACTAATAAAGCATCTAGCTGCCTCACCGGCCGGGGCTAGCTAGGCTCCAGTTCGCCGTCCGGCACGGGCACACTAGACTCGACCCGCCGTCGCGTCGCCCGGCCGCCACGCGCGCGTGCGTCCACACACAGCAAACTGCTATAGTACGCTACGAATGAACCAGCAGTGCCCGCGCTACTGGTGACCCTGACGCTTGCACAGGTAAAGTAGCCATAGGCCGGGGGGGAAGTACGCTTCATGAATCATGATCGCGCGCCATCTCGCGCCCTCGCCCTGTTCGATCACGCCCGCGAAGGTGATCGCGTCGCGGCGGTCCGGGACTACGCCCGGCCATGGCCAGCCTCCCCCGCCCTCACTGGCAAAACCAACGAGCCATTCGCTCCGACGTCGGCATCGACCCAACCGATGGAATCGATCGGAGGCCGCCTCGAGGGCAACGGCGCCTGCGCGCGGGCAGGTCGCGAGAGACGCGATCGATGGCCCGGCCGTCCGTCGTGTTGGAGTCTCCAGTAGTCCAGCTGATCGATGATGCGAGAAGAGAGTAAAGTACTACTACTGGACTCCAACACGACGACGGGCGTGCTGCATGTCCGATTCATTCACTCGATTTGGACCAGGTTCGCCACGCTGAAAAACAACGCCACAGCCGGTAGTGCACAGCAGCAGTCTTGTCGCTGGAGGCTGGAGCCGTGCGCCCGTGCAGTACTCTCCTCGCCCCACTGTCTCCCACTACCACTGCCCGGCCCGGCGATCATATCAGATATCCGCCGCATGCCGACTGCATGCCAGAGCGAGAGAGCCAAAAGGCCGGGCAAACCGGCGACCAATGGCGAGCTAAAGGGAAATCCAGAGGCCAGCGTCGCTCGCTCGCTCCAAACCCCGGACCTAGCTGCTAGCTAGTAGCTCTTTTCACCTTCAAGCGATGCCACGCACCGCCGGACCCATTCCCCTTCCCGGCCTCAAGTTTTCCGCTTTGCGCTGTCGCGTACTCATGCTAGCTTGGTGAGTTGGTGTCTCCTCACTAATGTGCCGTGCCCGTGCGTGCATGCGGGCGTGGGTGCGAGAGCGCACATGTGCCTGATGGAGCCGAGAACAGATGCTCTGTGCTGCTCCATCGGCTGGATGATGATCCACCATCCATGCCTCTTTACATCTCTATCGGTCGACTCTTCATGGCCCACGCCGACGGCACGCACAGGAACAGCTAGCCGGTGCTTTACTATTAAGGGCTTGAGAAAATGCCGCCGTGTGCGTGCGTTTTGGCCTATCCCCCGCTCACAGTGGCCGCGCGCAGTGCACCACCACCTCTCGGCTCTCGCCTGTCGCGTGTCGCCCTGTCGCCTGACGACGCTCTCCAATGAGAAAAAAGCTAGCTGCAGTGCAGGCGGTGCGGTACGCCGTGCTGTCCTGTTCGATGAATCTTCTCGTCAGCAAATCCAAAGGCGTCCGTCCGCATGAGAGTGGATGCGGATCAGATTCAGATCAGAGTGACTGAATAACACGTACTGATGCTGTCACCGATGAAACCCCCCTTAACGTAATCGTCAGTTGGGGCCTAATCGCAACAAGAGTGTCTTAAAAACCAAGCAATTATAAGCCATATTGCAGCACCGATCATCACTGACAACGATGATCACTCTAGCTCTGCACCACATTCCATGCGCCTCCTGGTGGCAGTGGCACGCCAGGAGTACAACAACATCTACCCGCGGTCCTGCCCGTGCCTCTGGCCGCTGCGACGAGCAAGCATCTGGCCCCTACCGCCCCCTGCCCAGGCCCTGGCGCCCACGACGAGAGCACAAATTCTCGCGTCCTTTGTCCCTTTTTTTCCCCCACGGCCACGGGCATCATTGGCCCGCGGAAGAAGATTGATTGCCGATGAACACTTGCGTTTGCGAGACCCTTTATCGGCGACTTTCGGGTGGCTGGCATCGGCCATTTAGTCGTCGCCGGCCCGCGCTCTCGCTTTTCGTCAGCCGGGCCTGCTAGATCCGTCGCCATCGGACATTTGACGAGTGAGAAAATAAAGGACAAAGCAAGCTCAGCTCTTCTCATAATTGCCTTGCTGGTTCTTATTTACGGAGTACGTACTGTACCTGCTTGCTGATAGTACAATGAAGAAGTCAATTATTGTCCTGATCTGATGCTGATGCTGATGCGTCCTCCTCAACTGCCGAACGAAGCAGACAAGATGCATGGCGCGACAGATTGAACAATGAATTAGGTCTTGCTTCATGGCAGCTCGAAATTAAAGCCTAGATTTCACAGTGTCGCATTATAGGTCTCTCGTCGAGTCTATCATCGCCGCCACGACAAAAGAGAAGCTACGCGTAGGTAGCCGTGTCCGTTTCCATGGCCGCTGCGCCGATCCCGAGTCGCGTTGTCAACCGGGAAAGAAAGAGGCCGCGCCTTTTCACTGCTCAGAACACAGGGCCAGCACCAGCACCAGCACCAGCAGGCCCCAACGCTTCCGTGCTCGATTGTTCGCTTGGCATCTGGAGCGTGGATGGCGCATCATTTCACTCATTCCCCTGCGGGCTGCGTCCACTGCCAGGCAGGGGCCTCCATGCAAGCATGCGGATGCGGGCACAACCAAACGGACGGCCTGGAAGAAACGCGCGCCTCCCAACCACACACTTCGCGTCGGGGACGGCCGGGGAGGGACCACCGGCTGGGGCACGCTGCGCCGCCTCCGGGGATCGCCAGTTTGCCTGCTGCCACTCCATGAGCTGACGGACGGTTCGATCGGTTGGTCGTTCGTTCCCCAGTCCGGCCCCAGGGGAGGCAGAGGCAGCGATTGCTTGCGCTTTGGCATTGCTTTCCAACGTGTGTTGTTGACCCAGGCATGAAGGAATGCATAGCTATGAGTCAGTGTTGGCAGTGGCCAACAGGAGAGGAAAGGGCTGCTGCACGGTGAAACGAAACCTACCGTGCCGACGGGGTAACGGAGCCTCGAGGTTAGAGGTTCTCCGCTCGATCCTTTTCGGCATGGAACTGATGGCCGAGAACAAAAGGCCTGCGTGGAACTGATTGGACAGAAGTAGAGGTTCACGAAGAAGAGCGCAGCGGCTGGCTGTGTATAGTTGCGGAACTTTTTTTTTTTTTAATCGTTGTTATTTGTCAAACTTTGTAGACTAACTGGGCTAAAAAAATTCGTCTCGACTACATTTAATACTTCATGCATGTATTTAAAGATTGATGTGATGGAGAATCTAAATTTTTTTTGGGAAATTTGAAGAAACTAAACCGTTACAGTTCCGAGTGCAGGTGGCAAAAGTAAAGCTGTGGTTGTAGACGAGGGCACGTCAGGTTGGGTGTGGGCAGTAGTAGAGTGGTAGTATAGCTGAACAACTTTGTTCACCGTCGCGGCAAACACATCGTCAGAGCTCGCATGACGGCATGAGGCAAGAATCTGATCTGTCTGCCCATCTTTTTCTTCTTCAGTAACCAGCGTGTCAGTCAGCAGGGTTTGCAACGTGGGCGATCCTGTTGCTACCTAGTACAGTACGTACATACCGTCTGTCCGTCTCAAAGCAAAGCCGGTCGTGTAGCTACTAAAACTCAGGCTGCTCTCAAGGAAGGCAAGGCATCAACGACCCAAAGTGCCACCGCGTACTGTCCCTTCTTCACACTAGCAGTAGGTGCAGGCCTATCTATGCTTCCAGCCATCCTCTCGCCCTTGCCGTTGCGAAGTGGAGAGTTGGAGACCAGGAAGAAGAAGAAGAAGAAGAGCAGCAATTACTCGTAATTAAGTGGCACGGCCATGATGGAGGATCAAGATCTTTGATTGGATGGAACAAAACCACCATAGTACCTAGTATCGCATTACGCGCATGATCTCTCGGTGGCATATAGGATGCGGCAGTTTGTTTAGTGCCGTTTAGGGGCGCCGCGCGGAAAGCACTTCTTTCCGTGATGCAGACGCCAGAGGCTCAAGATGCCCCGGCTCGGTTTGGTTCCTCGGCTCAAGTGTGTAAGCATGGATCCTATCAGTGGGGCAAACTGTTGTGCCACGTTGTGAGCATAATCTTTGTTAGCAGCTAACCTAGGTTGTGCAGTGCTGATGACGCCTGGCTCGAGGAGAAGGTGTGGCGAATCAGGTCGGCCGCTTTACGAAGCATCGATGGTTCTCCTGCCATAGCGATCTCTCCTAGTCCTGGCAAGGTTTAGTTTAATGGTAAGCGAGAGGCTTTTAATTTGCTAGTCTAACCACTGGATGAATGATTGGTGCTGGCAAAAGGAGACATCAGATCAGACGTGGCGTTTGCTTTGGCATATACTAGGCGCATAGCCATAGCCACTGATCGAACTGCTCTCTGCATTCAGAGTTCACTTCAGACCGAGTGGATGCGTCTGTGCCATTCGTGTCTTCCGTTACCAGCACCGGCGCTAATCAAGTAATCAGCCATTAATGCAGGTGGGGCCTAAATTCAATTCACGACCTTATCGGTGTGCTCAGCTTAGAAGCTCCACACGCCTTGGATCGAGAACACAGCGGTCAGCGGGTCTGAAATCTGAACTCAACATGTGGACAATGCGGGTCTGACCCGACCACAGAATTCAGAACCACAAGCTAGCAAAGCAAGTACTGTACTCCTATCAAGGATCAGTGCACGTACAGGGTACAGTCCTCCTGCAAGAACCCACCACACCACCCTTGAGAGAGAATGACGCAAAAGAGAGAAAAAAAAAAAAGGCTCAAAATCTGCAGGCGACTAGTCGGCCTTGGACGTAACGGCTCTGACCAAAATGACAGTAGCACTCTGATAAATTGCAGACAGAGAGGAGCAGTCCAAAATGATCGAAGTCCTGGCTTCACAGGCTTGAGCAGTACTAGTAAACTTGTAGCAGCAACGAAGCTCCGGTTCCAGCTCCGAAGATCTTGCGAACAATCGGTCACCGACACGCGGGCCCTATGTATATGATGCCCCCAGGGCCCAGTATCAGTATTGTTGCTATTTGTACATGCAGCGCTGATTTGCTACTCTGGTCAGGTGTATGCTGATCGACAGCCTGACAAACGAAATTTTAGAACGCACCCCGATGTTCAGAAACTGCGGATGGGCTTGTTCCTACTAGTTGCTACTACTACTTTCCATGCCATGAGATCATCTTCTATTATTTTCTCCCAGAAAAATATATCCAATGCATCTTCTTCCATTATTGCACATGAGCTCAATATCCTAACGAAGGATTGTTCGCTGACACTGACCCGAGCTCCAAATCAGTGAGTGAGTAACGATTAATTAGTCCCTGAACTAATATAATAGTGAATTAGTGATGAGCCCTTTCGATCAAGAAAATAAGGCATCAGCGTATTCAAATCTCGTTCTGCTAGTTAGGCTCCTCTTCCACTCTTCCTAGGTAGGGGCGATAGCATCATGTTTGCATGGGAAAGCAAGACTTCAGAAAACAATTCTGTGAAGCTAGCCCACTATCAATAATGTACGGTAAGAACATTCTGATGTTTTTTTCTTGTTTTTTTAGACATCTTAGTTTCCAAGAAGAGAACATATATGTGACGTAAACCTTGTCCATCAGTGCTATTCGGGAAGAAATTTTGCAGGGCTCAGTGCCTCAGTGTATTATTCGATCAGTGCTATTTGGGAAGAAATTTTGCAGGGGCTCAGAAAAAACCTGACCCCGGCCTAAACAGAGCGTGCTACTGTACTAAATACTGCCAAGCAAATTCTTTCATGAGCTTTGCTTAAGGGCATGTTGGGTACAGCTCACAGTAGCTTCATGAGTTGTTGTGAGCTGTTTTTTTTTTTTTGTCAAACACCATTTTACAAAACAGCTTCACTCATAAAGCTGTTTTATCCCCTCTCTCAAAAAATAGCTTCACCCATGAAGCTGAAAAAAAGTAGCTTTTCACAGCTTACACCTTTATTTTTCTCTCTCAACCATACATGAAGTTGTTGGTGAAGCTGTTTTGTCAAATACTTTTTTCAAAACAGCTCAGCTTCACCTAGTAAGTTGCTCATGAAGCTATTTTCCAAAAAACAGCTTCACTAGTGAAGCTGAGCTGTACCAAACGGGGCCTAAGCAAGCTTTACGAGTAGTTTGCATTATTGTCGAGAGCGGTTGGGAGATGCTGCCTCAAGTGGAGGGATGCCATTGACCTCGATCCATCCCCCTCATGTGCGTCCGCAGGCAGCCTATATACACAGCCCCACGCACCCACACCATCTCGCCCTCCAAACCCATCATCACCCACCTGCCCATTTCCATTTGCTTCTTCCTCCTCTCGTCACCTTGCCACCGTTCTTTCATTCTCCATTGCTTGCTGCTCTTGCTGTTCTTCCGCATGCGCCTCTCCCCAGTCTCCCAATAATCCTAGCTAGCTAGTAAGCCAGCTGAGAGAAAAGAGAGAGGCTGTTCTTGTGAGAGAGCTGGACACCATCTCCCCACCGGCCATTACGCCTTAGCCAAACCTGGAGAAAAAACTGTGAAGCATGTAACTCCGGTCCCTGTCCACAATCCAAACCCAATCCCTCCCAAAAAAACACAAAAAAAAGAAGCCACTTTCAAGATCTCCCAAAGCATCGATCGCGTTGCGAAGCGAGGACTAAGTTGGTAGGCTGGATACGTCCCCACTAATTCCTTAGCACAAAATCAACAAAAGCCTCCGGATCATGTAAGTTTCGCCATCATCTTTGCCCGCCACTCGACTGGGAAAAAAACAAAAAAAAAAATAGCAAGACATCCATCCAGCAGCATGCATCGTTAGCCATACAACATCAGTCGTAGTCTCATCTAGCGATCGGCCTGCTGGAGGCCATCATCGGGCCATTATCATAGCATCACCTCAGCAAAAACCATCAAATCATGTAATTAGTACACGTCCGTGTCCTATTTCTGCTGCACGAGCAGCCGTCCAAAAAAAACCAAAAAAAAAGAGAGATTGTCTTTTTTTTTTTCTTTAGAGTGAGAGAGAGGGAAGAAGCACAGCTAGCTAGCCAGCTAGCAGACCAATGGAGCCGGCGGGGTCGACGCCCCCGAACGGGTCGTCGGCGCCGGCGACGCCCGGTACGCCGGCGCCGCTCTTCTCCGGCGGGCCGCGGGTGGACTCGCTGTCGTACGAGCGCAAGTCGATGCCGCGGTGCAAGTGCCTGCCGGCGGTGGAGGGGTGGGGCATGGCCACGCACACCTGCGTCGTCGAGATCCCCGCGCCGGACGTCTCGCTCACCCGCAAGGTACGCCACCGTCCACATGCGCGTGCACATGCATGCCCGTTCTTGAACTTGCATTATTTCTTCTTCGTCTTCTTCTTCGTTGTCGTTCTTCAGAGGGGCTGGCTGCCCATCGGCCATTTCGTGTGTCTCTCCGTGTGAGTGATACTCGCTTTTTTTTTCTGCCTGCACGGTTTATTTTATTTTCTTATATAATATCCATACGTCTGTTATTTGACATTGTTTTTGTGTTTGTATATTCTGGTATTATTATTACTTGAGGGTACAGTACAGACATGCATCCTCATATTTTATACTGTGTAGGTCAAAACTAACATTACAACAGTCATGTGTGTCTGAAAGCCTCCTGTAACAACACGGCCCTGACAGTACTACTTTCTTTTATTATATTGAAAAAAAATGTAGGCGCGATCGATGTCATAAGTTGTTGACTGTTGAAAATTGATCCGTTTTGCAGCCAAAGCTTCAAACTCTAGGCATTATTAGTATGCATGGGCGCCTGTTACAGTAGCTAACCACCGATAATTTCGGTGATCTTGTTTATACCGCTAATTTTGTCCCTTGACATCGTTCTTCAAACCTCTCGGGTTTGCATGCTGATGAGGGACACTTTGAACTGGAAGCTGTTTGTGGTTTTGCTCCATAAGTCCCTAGGACAAGTCAATTCAGAATCTTTCTAGTTCTTTATTTGGCGCCCTGTAAACTAAGGATTACAAGTGGCCAGGCTAACTGTATGAGACAATGATCACACAAACGTGCATGGTTTTAGCAATTTCGTTTGGAAGCAGTACTAGTTGTGAATGGTGATCGATCCACTAGCAGAGAACAGGCCTTCGGACGATCTATCAACTGAGCTTTAGTCTTGGCAAAATTTTGCGTCCGGGGCTAAAAACCTTTAGTCCCGGTTGGTAAAGGTGAATCTTTAGTCCCGGTTGGTAACACCAACCGGGGTTAACCTTTAGTCCCGGTTGGTGTTACCAACCGGAACTAAAGGTCCTTTTAGCCCCGGTTGGTGTTACCAACCGGGGCTAAAGGTCCTTCCTGAGTGGATTCAAAAGGGAAACGTCCAGAACTACATCACGTGGGTTGCGTAGCTCAGTTGGTAAGCGCGCCTGAGGCTAGATGTGTTGAGTTCGAATCTCACACAACACATATTTATTTTTCCTCCCTGGACCTTTAGCCCCGGTTGAAAGCACCCGGGGCTAAAGGTCCGGGCCGCACCCGGGGCTAAAGGTCCGGGCCTTTAGTCCCGGATTCTTAGTCCCGGTTGGAATACCCGGGACTAAAGGCCCTTTCTGTAGTAGTGATCATGCATGCTCCTCACTCCATTTCAAATTATAAGTTAACCTTGCGGTTTCTAGGTGCATAGTTTTATAAATATATCTAGATATATATTATGTCTACATACAAACATAAATATATATATAATATAACTTGGACAACTTATAATTTGAAATTGCAGGAGAACCAATTGACTATGAACGTACTAGTACGTCTCAGCTAGTGTATAATTTGCTTTGGCAGTGGTAGTGGTAGTACAGTAGCTTTGCAAGCCATAACAATTTGCATTTTGACGAAAGATTCCTATCTACCAATTGCTAGCCAGTGGAGTAGTATGGTAGTACAGTAGCTTTGCAAGCCAGAATAATTTGCTTTGGGATTAGCGGCAGCTAGAAACCGACGAGGAGACGTTGGATCTGATGCCAGGCGGTCAGTAAGCTAGAGTGCGCTGTTCTAGTTCAGAGGCATGGGGTGTTTGGTTCTCACCCCTAGAGTTTAGCCACTAAAGTTTAGTGAAGGTCACTGGAGTTGTAGTGTCAAAAGTGACTTTTAGTGGGGGTGTTTGGAACTTTAGTGACTAAAAGTGGCTAAACTCCCCCCTCATACAGAGTAGGAATCTTTCGTCAAAAAGCACACATGAATCTAAAAAAGAAAATCATTTAGGACTTATTCCGTTCCTGGAGAATCAAGACCTGAGGATTGTAAACCGCAATTTATAAGTTTCCCCTAACCGGAAGAGTTCCCGGCTCTATTCCAGGTTAAACAAACGGGCCCTTACCATTATCAACTCTAGTACGAGCAATTTTTGCGGATCACCTTGCTAGCATGCTCGTAACAACGACGTGATGAGAAGAAGAAATCCCTCGCATATATAGCTGGGTGTGATGGGCTGATCGATCTCCACGTACGCCGTCCTGCAAGTACACCCAAGTGGCTGGAATTTTTTTGGCTTGGCTAGGCGGCGACCACACGTACGAAACGGGCAGGAGGAGGCGTGTGCGACGCCACACCATCGTGTCCCCTAACCAACCGCCATTCAGCTTGTTCTCTGTGTGTGTGCTCTCCAGGTATAACCACTCCCGGGAAATGATACGCTCCTTTGAATTTTGTATTGGGTTGATGAATTTCGAATTGCTGGATTTGGGTTCCTTAGCTTGATCCCCAGGGATGTGCTAAATCTATTAGGCTTGTTTAGCTGCACAAATACACCTCAGTTTATATAAGTTAGAGTGAACTGAAGTAAGAATTAGGTGGTGTTTGGATTTCATCCACTAAACTTTAGTCACTAAATTTTAGTCACTTTTAGTAGCAATACCCCTACTAAAAGGGACTAAAAGTGACTAAAAAGACTTTTTAGTCACTTTTAGTGGGGGAGGGGTGTTTGGCATTTTAGCCACTAAAACTGACTAAAGTTTAGTGACTAAAGTTTAGTGGGTGGAATCCAAACATGCCCTTAAACTAAATCTCACATCAATCTCTCTCAAACCACGTAGATTAATGTGTATTTGTGTGCAGTCAACAAACTCTTGATTGATTGATAAAAAAAAACAACGACCCGTATTTTCTGTATTTTGCTGTGATGCTTTCATACTTAATTCCTCCCTGCTTTAATGGATATAGGTACAGCTGAAGTCTTATCCCCCAAAAACATTTATTTCAATAAATGGAAATAATGGCTTTCGCCTATAAACTACTACTTTGGTATATAGGGATGCATTAGACTTCCGATCATTGTTGGAGCATCACAATTGAGTACTACCACTTGTTTTTTAGGCAATAAACAGAATGTACTATCAAAAAGTGACGTTTTCGAAACGTGACAACAAACTACGTCTACTCCATGTACTTCTAAAAGCTCATGAGAGAAAGAGAACTGAACATGTGTACTAGATCGGGTAGCCTGTCACGTTCGTCTCCTTTGAATTGAAAACACACGGGCGTAATTATATTGTCGATAGGAGGCTGCGTACAGTTTTTGGAACCAAAGAAAATGGTACCCAACTCCAATTATTTCGTGATAAGGTACGGTCCTTGGACGTGACACAACAAAAACTCAAAAAGGGCTAGATATCCCTAACTCAAGTTGACCCGCCGGATGGATCCAGGCGTCCGTGACCGGAGAGTGGTTGCATGATGCGTTGTTTTGGCTCTCTCTCGCGCGCCGGTCACGTCGACAAGATCGCTTTATTGGCCCACGGCTACCGGTGCAGTTTTCTGAAAAGTTGCAGCTGGATAAACAATAGTAACACTGAGGATGTTGTTCTTTTGATCAATCCTAGCTAGATTATGCATGCTGTTCTGAACGAGAAATTTTTGAAACAAAATTTGTATAATGCGGTTCTCTGATGGGCATGCATGCATGTCGCGCGTGTGGTGGCCGCAGCTCGGCGCCGAGTTCGTGGGCACGTTCATCCTCATCTTCTTCGCGACGGCGGCGCCGATCGTGAACCAGAAGTACGGCGGCGCGATCAGTCCGTTCGGGAACGCGGCGTGCGCGGGGCTGGCGGTGACGATCATCATCCTGTCGACGGGGCACATCTCCGGGGCGCACCTCAACCCGTCGCTCACCATCGCCTTCGCGGCGCTGCGCCACTTCCCCTGGCTGCAGGTGCCCGCGTACGTGGCCGTCCAGGTGCTCGCCTCCATCTGCGCCAGCTTCGCGCTCAAGGGCGTCTTCCACCCCTTCCTCTCCGGCGGCGTCACCGTGCCCGACGTCACCATCTCCACCGCCCAGGCCTTCTTCACCGAGTTCATCATCACCTTCAACCTCCTCTTCGTCGTCACCGCCGTCGCCACCGACACGCGCGCCGTACGTCCACGCACGCACGCACGCATTAATTCTCTAGATATACATGATGATCATGATGCTTGCATTGGTGATTGGTATAGTACAGTACCGTCGATCAATTCACGTTCAGCTCTGAATTGTGTTCCGCCCTCTGTTCTTGCATGCAGGTGGGTGAACTCGCCGGGATCGCGGTGGGAGCGGCCGTGACGCTGAACATCCTCGTCGCCGGGTAAGCCCCCTTGCTTATGCGCAGCAGCAGTAGTAGCACGTGAGACCATGATCAACATGCATGCATGGCTGAGCTGATGCCTGATGAGCACGCGCACTCTCGGGTCTGGGCAGGCCGACGACGGGCGGGTCCATGAACCCGGTGAGGACGCTGGGGCCGGCGGTGGCGGCGGGGAACTACCGGCAGCTGTGGATCTACCTGCTGGCCCCGACGCTGGGCGCGTTGGCGGGGGCCAGCGTGTACACGGCGGTGAAGCTCAGGGACGACAACGGCGAGACGCCGCGCACGCAGCGCAGCTTCCGCCGCTGATGACGACGCGGGCTCACGGGCACGCGCGAAGACATTGTCCGCCCGGCCGTGTCACGTACGCCCTCGTCGTCCGCCTCCGCGTAACGCACGGCCACGCCGCGTCCGTGGTCCGTGTCAAGTGTATCGTGTCGGCGTCGAGTCGGTACGTACTGTTTCTGTGTCTGTGTGTAGCAATTAATAAGCCCCGTTTTGCTTCGTCCAGAACGGTCGGCGGCGTCCAGTGCTATGTGTGTGGTCTGTGTTGCGTGTTGGATTATTCTGGGTCCTCCCAGAGTCGTGTGTTTTGTTTTGAACAAGTCTCTCAGATGTCGGGTTTGATGCGATCCATCACCGTGTCCGAATAAAAGCCACGCCGATGCGCCGGCTGACGGGCATCTGGACGTGTGATTTCTGAATACCTACTTGGTTAATGCTTTGCTTTCCGGGTCACTCACTCCTTGAGTCCCTGACGCCCTCTCGCCTCTCGGTCTCGGGCAGTTCTTTTTTTTCTTGAGTTTAAATCCACGGAAATGTCCATAAATTACGAAAAAAATCATTTAGGTTCATAAATTTCACAAGATGAGTTATAGGTTCATAACTTTTTAAAATTTATTCGTCGTAGCTCTATACTTCAAAATAATGGGTCTGTTTGGATTATCTCGTCTAAAGTTTACAATGCTAAAGCTAAGAGCTACATAAAATTTAAGATCAATTCATCTAGTATAGTGTGATCTAAAGTTTCTTTGAGCTAAGAGTATAGTGTGATGTAAAATTTCAAATGGACCTTGGAATGAAGGTGGACAGGGGAATCGGACTGCAACTGAGACTCAGGATTCGTGCGAGGCCGACTTGGTACTCTGGTACGCTGCTATCGCTCCGCAATACACACGCGTCGTTACCCGTCCGAGCGTACACGCGTGCAGGAAGATGGTCGCTGGTCGGGCAGGTTTGGGTGCCCCCCGGGCGGCCGGGCGGCAGTACTGAGCGGGTTTGACGGCGAACAACCCGTCTGCTGCACCGCTAATCCCGCCGCTATCAATTCCCCTCGGAAGCTAGAATCAAGTTTTTCAATGGGCCTGAATCTGCAATGCACGGCCATACCTGACCTTCTTGCACGGGAAAAACTATTTTGCGGGCCGTCCGGTCCGGTAGCATGGAACAAGCCCATCTACTACTACTTGCCATGGAAACTGGTGAGATAACGCCGTACGTGAGGGAAGTCTGCGTTAGCTGGGATCCGTTCCGAGTTTCGACGAATGTGACCGCCGAGACCATGGGGAATCTTTCGCGTAGAGCAGAGAGCGAGAGTCCAGCGTCCCTGCCTCCGATCTCTGGTGACGTAGAACGAATCCTACAGGCACATGTATCCTGCTGGTCCTGAACAGTGGAGTCGACTGTTGACTCTGAATACATCATCTTCGCCTTCCAGAGTTCCAGTCCACCAGCACCTTTCCTATCTTTCTTTTGTGCTCGTAACGTGTAAGGAAAGTTTGATATAAGATACTCTCCCAATTTGTTATGACTTTTCTAGATACTTATGACTCCTCTATCTCTATTTAAGTGTCGACGCAGTCACACAGGGTATCTATCAATTAAACTTTCTCAAGTTTAGCTATATTTATAGAAAATAGCAGTAAAACATTTGTATCGCTAAAAAAAAGTTTTTTTATTAAAAATAGATTCAATGATCTATCCAATATGTACTATAAATATTAAGTTTTACTTTTCGAAAAGTGAGCGTGACAGTTAAAAGAAACGGAATAGCTTTTATAATACAATTAGATATATAAATATGTCTAGATATCTAATTAAAGTAATGTAGTTAAAAAAATCAAAACATCTTATAACTTAGAATGGAAGGAGTAATATGAAGTTAAAAATTACTCATAAGACTAGCTATTTTTTTTTAAGAATTGGAATTGACACTGACACATACTCTCCCAGATTAATTACGTTGCCTCAACGACGTTGAACAGATTAATTAAGCTAGGTGGGATCGGAGCATGTATATGTGACGGGCAAATGCTATGCACGCAAGGGAATCTTATATACTTTGGCCGACCTCTTGGTCTTGGCTTGGTACTTGACAATGACGGGTTTTGTTGCCTACAAAGGCTCCGGCTGTTCTCTTCCCCTTCCCCGTCCCAGTGGCAGTGTGTGGCTCGGCAAAGTGACGGGGGCACTCTGCACGTAGGAGAGAAATGCCGTCCGTGTCGTCGTCGATCCAACAGCTCGTGACCACGCACGCGGCACGCCTTTGTGGCTTCACATCATATGCTTCCGGTCAGAGTCAGAGGAGTTGCTCTGTTAGAGCATCTCCAAGAGTATCCCTTAATTAACTTGGTAAATCTCAAGTTTTAGCAACTCCCAAAAATATATAGCAAGTAAAAAATGAAGCAATCCCCAATGACTTGGTAAATTAGGCTTGGCAAATAAAAAAAACAAGGGCCCATGAAGGAGACCGGTGAGAAACAATTGAGTAGACGCCGCCGCCGGTTCTCCTATCGCGCAGCCGTCGCGCTTAAGGCCGCGATCGCTGAAGACCGTCGCCGTGCGCTCCTCTCCGTCCACCGATCAGAAACTGTAGCTCCTTCTCCCAGCGAACTCCTCCAGCAGCCAGCCTTCTCCTCCAGCAGACGGCCTTCTCCTCCTCCCTGTCACCATCTGCTCACCAAGACAGCCCCAGGAACCATGCCTCGCAAGAATGTTTGATAAGAATCCTTCTCCTTCCATCTCGTTGAGTCTACGCAAAATTTAGAAGCAAAAAATGAGATAATATCAGGGAGGTCAGCACCACATGACATATACATCTAGTTGTGCCAAATCAGGAACCCTGCACTGAACTATCTGGTTGATCGTCGTAGCAAGCATTAACGTGGCTATCTGAACTATCTAACAACCTTTACCATCAGATCAAGAGGGCAACAACATTATCCCTCCCCTCACTGATCTGGCCCTGCCACCGACAGCCACCTCGTCAGCGCGCTGCCCTGTACCGGCCACAGGCAGCAGCCCTCACCGAGCTCACGGCCAGCAGCCACTTCCCATTATCCCTCCCCTTGCTCGGCTGCTGCCCAGCCCAACGAAGCTGCCCTGCTGGCTGTTGTGCACAAGCCGGAGTCTTCCCCTATGACCATGTACTGAACCTTTGTAAACTCAATCAGATCAAGTGCAGCACCATGCCAACCCTCATAGTCCAAAGTCAAAAAAAAAAACAGATGACTGCAACTAGACCGGCGGCCCTACCTTGCCCTAGTACTCCACACGCACAACAATACCACCTGGTCGGGTATAGAGATCGACGGCGGGAAGAAAAGAGTAGACGACGGCGGCATACCTCGATCAAAGCACGACACTACAACACCGGCGTCGTTGGGGAGATCACGGGAAGGGGAGGGGAATTCTCCACGGGCACGCGGGAAGGAAGCTGACGGCGCGGGAGGAATGCGATAGGAACGCGAGTACACGCGCGTATGTATACACGCACGGACGGGCAGAATGGCAAGTTGCCAAATTTCTCAATTCCTTTTACCAAACCATTGGAGAGGGTATTTTTCATGTTTTGCCAAAAAAAAAAGGATGACAAGTGATTTAGGATACTCTTGGAGATGACTTGGTTTATTTTTCCCAACGAAACACTATTAAAACAGTTAAAATCAATTGAGAAAACGGCCGATCGAACAGCACTGGTAGTGGATCGGCTCGTTGGGCCGCATCCATCGTCTTTATTTCTTCGTCCCTGTCTGTTATCCATTTATTATGTGCTTTAGCACCTCCTTGCTTCAGGATCCCCGTATGCTGGGGAGGCCGGAGTCATGCTGGCGTGTGGCTGCTTTGCTTATTGCTAGCGTCCAATAATCAAATCCTGTTGAGTGTTGACGATTGATGATGGGCCTGTTTGGGACCGGGGCAGGCCAACGCGCAATCGCGATTGAGCGAACGCAGCTAGGATCCTGCGTTCGCGATCTTCCTACGTGCAGTTCATTTTTCGCATTTTGCGTTGAGCGTGGCCGACAAACGCACGGCGGACCTAGAGTGTTTGGCGGGATTTTTCTGCGTCTCCCACTGAAACGCGTCGCGGACGCGGAAACAAACAGAGTCGATGTTAATTAGGGTTTTTGCCGGCCATAGGCTATGCTGACACCACGAGCGAGAGCGACGAATGGCAAATAAAGAGGGCGGTGAAGCAGGTTATTAGCACCACCGACCCCAGTAGAGAGTACATACTCCCTCCATATACTCGTAACAGAAGTCGTTTTTGACAGCGACACAATCTGCAAAATATAATTTAACGGCGGGACCAAGAGAGCGAGGCAGTTATAATAAGTGCAATAAAATGTGTGTGCCCACACAGAACAGATCACAAGTCTGGACATAATTTTACTGCAATAAATAATGGGAAACGATACGAGTACGATACATACAGTACTGAGTCACAGATAATACGTAAAAGAAATAAGTTACCAATCATGTAGGCACGCATTATGACCGCAGCAAGGTACACCATGTTATTTATGCACTAGTTAACGTTGTACTCCTTCTAGTTGCACGCATAAAGGCCGTGCATAGTTTCTCCTCGGCTCGTCTCTGTTTCACTGGTCCAACTGGGCCCCAGGGCCCGTGGGCCCTGCCCCATGCACTAGAGGCTAGAGAGAGCACGTTCCTTACCTTGCTCCAAGCCAAGGTCTCGAAGGCCCACCACGTCGTCTCTTGCGCCGCACTCAATTTTTCCCCCATGTTCTTCTCCTTGCCTTCTGAAACTGAAGTGATGGATACCCAAGCCCAGTGCGAAACAAACGCTAGCGAAGAATCTTATTCCTACATGGAACAGTGTTGTTGAGATAACATAGCTTTTTTTTTACAGCAACCCATGCCTTTCCTTTGTTTAATTAGTACCTTTTGACGGTTGCTTCTGTTCAGTTTTGAACTTTGGCCCTGTTTAGTTCCCCTCATTTCTCCAAATTTTCCATCACATCAATGTTCGGACATATGCATGGAGCATTAAATATAGGTAAAAAATAACTAATTGTACTTTTATTATGTACATGTCGAGACGAATCTTTGGAGTCTACGTAGTCCATATTTGGACAAAGTTTGTCAAATAACAACGAAAACGCTACAGGAAAAATTTTGCAAAATTTATCCATCTAAACAAGGCCTTTAGAGAAGAGAGAAGATGAGACACATTGGTTGATTATCCTAATCTGCAGCAGCATATATTTTATGGCATGATGGACACATGTGGCTTGCAAGTCTACATATACGCCCTGCCCTACAAACATGCCTCTATCAGTGGAAGGGAATTTTCAGTGTGTGCAGAGACAAAACTGCCGCATGCAGGGGTTAAACAAAACTTGCTGATTATGTCATTACTCTGCTGGTTTGTTCCAGTGTCAGTTTGAAAAAAATTGGATGCTAGTGTTGTTGGCCTAGTTGGCAGCGAGCTCAGAAGCTCATATGATTGGTGGCATGCAGTTGTCCTGCTTAATTCAATATTGCATGGGTGCTTACCTACCAGGTTAAATTAGTGCGCTACTGGAGGTTACTTAAATGGGGTGACGCAGGTGGATTATATGGAAGGAACTCTCCATCAGATGCTGCGGCAGTTTTTTTCCTGTGGTAGAGGATTGCGGAGTTTGACCAACCAGTGGTTGGCACCATGTGCCCAAGATCCAATTATTCTTTCCCCAATTTTCCATCGCTAGTGTGGAAATCGCAGTGCCAAGAATTACGCTACATCATAATTCAGCTTCATGTCTGCACATTGTCCTGTTCAGTTGTTTACAGTGAAGGATTCAAGTGGGCACACATGACGTGTACAGTTGTTGTTGCGTGAGAATGTGAGGTGATAACAGGAGGCTGGGAGCAAATGGCCACACGTCCGCACGTCTGATTGGCATGATGGCATCTCGCGTGTAGCCCACATGTCAGATATATGGCCATGCCGGGATCTGAGAATTATGACTAAAGACAGAGCTTGAGTCTTGGCATTAGGACGACTCGCCAACAACCACGTTGTGTGTCGAGTTCTAATGCACGTTTCATCCCGTTTCACGTGTATATATGCTTGTATGAGAATTCACTCGGGCCTTGTTTGTCTATGCACACAGATATATGTGGTTTGAGAGAGATTGAGACGGAATTTAGTTCGTTTTTTCACTCAAATTTACGTGGATCGTAATGAATTCGTGTGTAACCAAATAAACTCTCAAGATTTTACATTTAATAGGAACTGACCCATTAACATGTGCTCCCACATATAGGTTGGGTGAGAGAAGGGAGATGAAAAAACCCACCTTTCACCAGTTCCATGGCACGGGCTTCTCCGACGTTGAAGTTACAAGCGAGGTGGGGAGCTCCGAGCGAGCGCTGACAAGGCAGTGGCGGTGAGGCCGATGTGTCCAAGAGTGGAGAGGCCCATACGAGAGTGGTCTCTGGGCCAACATAGGTGACACGAAGACGGCATAGGAGGCCAAAACAGGTTAGATGAAGGCGGCGTAGGAGGGACAGATGTCAACGCGAGGAGAAGTGAAGAGAGTAGTACTACTACACAAAATCTTTTGCACAACGTTTGGAACGTTTGGAATATAGGGCTTTGAAGGCGGGCGAGCAGGGTGCCGCCTCCATTAATCGATGGTCGGATAGCCGACCTAGCGCCCGCCTAGGTTAATGTTCGACTAACCGAAGTGGTTGCCTTAACATAATCGCCTTTATTAATGCATTAACTAAAACATTTAACTTAAGGTAACCGTCTCTACTAATCGATTATTTTTTGAGACGGTCGTTCTAAGCGATCGTCTCCATAAATCCACTAACGAAGGTGGAACTGTCTCAGTTAATATTATAATAAAAATAATTCATAACTTTTTCATATGAGCTCAAATGAAGACAAACGCTATTTAAAAATTATAGCACTCGATGAGATCTACAACTTTGTAATTGAAAAGTTTTTTAATTAAAACTTTTTAGGATCCTAAAATATTGTGGTAAGTGCATAGATTTTCAAATTTCAAATTTAAAACTATAGGCACTTACAATAATATTTTAGGATCCTAAAAAGTTTTAGTTAAAAAACTTTTCAATTACATATTTGATATTGGCAAGTTTTAGAGTCCCAAATACGTGTTAGGAGATTATAGATTTTGAAATTTAAAATTTCTAAACAATCTCAAATGTCTATATAGTTAATATTAAAGTTTTAGGGATCGACCTAAGTTACATGTTTGATATTGGCAAGTTTTTTATTTAAATTCTTCTAGAGTCTCAAATATATGTTTTAAATTAACATATTTTGAGACTCAGATTTTAAATTCTTCAAACTATTTCTGATGAAAATACATCATATACCAAAGTTGTAGTGCATGACATGATCTAAAATTTTGTAGCCAATTTTTTAAAATTTGAGTTCATTTAGTAGCCAAAATATCCAATATATCAGTACAAAGTATTGATATAAAAATATAGTACATTATATATAGACATGAATGAGTGTGCGGCGCAGTGACAGAGACTCAGTAGTGTTGAGCGACAGGTCATGGGTTTGACTCTCTAGAGTCATAAGATTTTTGTGTTTTTTTTTGTTTTTTTGGAGAACATTAACGAAAACTCACAAAACAACTGACTCGGTTAATCTACGTTAACTGTGATCTTGTGACGAAGACGGGTCATGTGTTTTGCGCATAAAAAAACAACAAACACACACCATTATAGTGTAGCACATATTCACAAAGTATCATATATTCATGTATACATATTGCATAGTATATTGAAAAATAACAAAAATGAGAGGTCTCATCTCACCAACCATACCATAGACATCCACCATAGTTCATATATCAACCATTCAGGGTCACCTCTTTGATGTAATTCTATGTGTAAGCTCAAGTGTGAATGCATGATACAAAATCGCTTTGTGTCTAAATGGTTAGAGAAGTGAATAACCTATAAAAATTACAATAACACTTAAACAAACTTGTTAGATACTTCAATGATGAAACAAATTTGTGCTAACTCTACAAAAATACAAGGCATCTATACACAAAATAGTATTCTTTGATCTCTACCTGTCAGACAAGAACTATGCTGCTAAGCTATTACTAGTGAGCAAACTAACAAGAGTAATTACACTAATTAGCTACTCTACTTAACTAGCTATTTCTACCACTATGCGAGAAAGAAACAAATGTAAATACAAGAGTGATAGAAGGTGTTATACTGTCGTGCCAATAGATTGATACAAGTATATTAATGAATACCAAATGAAATGCTCGGATAAAGATGACATAATGATTTTTATCGAGGTTCACTTACTTGCCAGTAAGCTACGTCTCCGTTGTAACGATTCACTAACTTGAAAGTTCATGAGCTAACTGCGTCACATCCCAAACCCTTAGGGTGCAACACAACAACACCACAAGATAGAGATCCACAAGTTGTGAGCAATTCACTGAAGTTGTCTTTCGTGATCTCCCATGAGGAAGACACAAGAATCACTCACAATCCATCGATCGGAGCTGGAGACAAACACCACCCTCTGCTTAACGATCCTCGTTGCCTCAAGCCATCTATGAGTTGACAAACACCAAGAGTCAGTGGCAGAGGGGGGCCAGTGTGGCGGAACGGCCCTAATCTCATGGTCCACGTGTCCCTGTCAACCTCTGACAGCCGAACCTATGTTCTATGTGATTAAGACCTGTTCGCCACCGGGCTACATCAGTGCCCAATGTCCGCAGGATCATCTCACAATTCGGTTACAGCATTGCATACTTTTACAAATAACATCGGAATAAAGAGCGGAAGACTTAAATAACATTAGTTTTACAAAGCAGGGTTCCAAATAGAAATTAAGGTGCAGTTATTACAAACCAAGTTCTGATAATAGAAATAGACAAAGGCAACGTAGCGGAGTACAACAAAATAAAGATATTGATAATCACCCAGCCCGAGGGTGCACAACTATTCTTCGGCCTCATCGGCCTCTTCCTGGACGATGGTCATGCAGCAGGGCGCAAGACACATCGGGGTCTCAGTCATACCTGCAGCATGGGTAACAAACCCTGAGTACTGGGGTACTCAACAAGACTTACCCGACTAAAGAAAAGGGAGAAGACTCAGGAATGAGAGGCTTAGGGTAGTCAAGGTAAGGCTTAAGCAAGATCAGGTATTTTGCAGAAAAGCATTTTTGTAAACCTTATTTTATTTTGGAAAGATTCAGTATTCCTCAATTCTTCATCCTTCCTGATTCATTTTACATTTCAAAACATTTCTAGTTGAGAACCACTCTCCGTTGACAGTCAGTGACCAAGTCTCCATAACCGAGGAGCAACGTTAATCCGGATAAATAATACTCAGCTGAGGATCCCTATCCACACTGCATATGTAGCACTCAAGCTTGCATATGCCAACTCGTCTACCACGATTCCTCCAAGATTGGGTCCGGTCCTACGCCACCCGGAAGTACAGTACACCACTCCTATCCAGGTACGACGACCACGTGGGTACATGCTACTTCCGCCATCTCTCCACTCCCAGTGCGCGGTTGTCGGTCCAATAAAGGATTCCTCGGAGCCAGAGCTTTCCGAAGTATGTGAATAGTTACAAGTCTTGACCAGCAGGCCCCCATACGGATGGTCCCTAAAGTTTTTCCGTCAGCAACAAGCACCTCGGGACTCTAACCCAAGAGTACAGGTCCTGTCGGTTTTTCAACCCTGTCCCGGTCGGTGTCAACTGTTGAGTCCCGGACTACAACATGACGGCACCGTACGCGCGGACAACCTCTTCTCGACAATGACCACATGCTAGCTAGGCAAGCAGTCATCGAATGGGAAGTAAAGCCAAATTCTCGTAAGGATTCTTTCAGTGATCACACTTTTGAAATTGGCATTTTATTGCAAAGTCTAATTCAATAAGCATTGCTAAGCATTTTTCAAATACTTTTGAAAAGCAGGTATCGGGTGTATCAGTGGTCAAGGTGGATAGTGCATCAATTAGGATAGCACACAACTCCTATAAACCTAATGCAATAATTTAACTCAAAAGCATTTAAGGAAATCATTTTATAAATTCAAGGAAAGAGGTTAAATGCACCGGAGCTTGCCTTGAAGAGCAAAAAGGACAGACTCGGGGTCGGCAGTGCAGGTGTCGGAGCTCGGGGTAGCCTCAGGGGTAGGTTCGTCAGCGGCTGCCTCGACTTTGATTCCTTCTCCTTCGGTCACTATACGGATGCAATGATGTATGCACATGAGTATGCTAGCATGAACAATGCAACACAGGCCATACAACATGAACTCTACTTGATTTTTTTTATTTTTTCCTAATTATATAAAAGGTCATTTTATAAGTTACTCCAAAAGGCCTCAAAAATCTACCAGAGACTAAGCATGACATATAACTAGCACATAAAAATTTATCTCATGATTTTTGGAGCTACGCATGTTTTTCTAAAAATCTAAAACCATTCATTTCTTAATTAAAAGGGAGATTTTTCATTTTCAAATTTTTGCACAAAGTCTAAGTTTCATATTTTTCTAAAATACTACATGGTATAAAGAGTCTACCATCAAATTTTCAGAATTTTTGGAGCAACACAGAAAATCACACAAAAAGATGAAAAAGGAACACTATTCACAACTTCCAAAAAGGAAAAGAGCACTGTGCTCCTCCCTCGCAGGGCTCGGGCGAAGCGGAAACATCGGCCGTCCGAGGCCTGGCCGGGAGGCTCGGGCGAAGCGGAGGGTGCATGCTTGCTCGAGGCTAGGCTCGGCGAAGCTGAGGGTGCGTGAGTCCTCTCGAGGCTAGGCTCGGGCGAAGCGGTGAGGGTGTGTGAGTCTGCTCCGAGGCTGGGCTCGGCGAAGTGGCGAGGGTACGTGTCTGCTCGAGGCCTGGCTCGAGCGAGTGCTTGCTCGAGGCCTGGCTCGGGCGAAGCGGAGTGGAAGCAGAGACCCGGGCTTCGAGTGCTTACCACGGGTCGGAGGCAGGGCTCGGCGGGACGGAACAAGGGTCGAAGGAGGGAGCTCGACGTGGCGGTGTTTCGGCGGAGCTCTCTCTCGGCGGCGGATTTCTCGAGGGAGGCTCGGCTTACTCGAGGCTTGCGACTCGAGGGTAGTGCGATTCGCCGCCCGGCTGAGGGTGAGGCTTCGAGGGTGAGGCTCGAGGGTTCGAGGGACGCGGCTCGAGGAAGGAGACGGCCGCGGCGGCACTCTGGCGATCCTGTACACCAGGCAACCCACCAGTAGCCGGTTAGGAACGCAAGAAGGCAAGGAAGAAGATCAGAGGTCAGAGGGAGGAGAGGTGGAGCGACGGCAGCGATTCCGTCGACCCGAGTCAGACGGCTTCTCACCGGCGCTGAGGAAGACGGACTTGCACTCGGCGGTGGGAGCCGGTAGCGGTGAAATTGGAAGGCTGGGAAACTCGAGAGCTCAAGGCGGAGCTGCTGGGCTAGGTGGTTGAGCGGCGGAAGCTCTGGACCGTGCTGGCGATGGTTGGTGAGGTGAGTGGAGCTCCAGCCGGCCGGCGGTCCTTTTATAGCCGCGCTCGGGGGCGGATAAGAGCTGTGCGCGGTCGGATAAGCTCGGCTGCGTCGCGTGCTTGCGAATCCATGATGAAGAAAAGACGGAAGTCTGCTCCGGGACCGGGCGTGAGCTCGTCGGCATTGTCCACGCGGCGGCGGCATTCTGGGAGCTGTGGGGACGGGCGGGGGTCAGCGCTTTGCGCGTGCGGGGGCGGCATGAATGCACTGTTTGAGGGCGACGGGTCGGGAGCAGGCGGGCGGCTGCCAGACGCGTGGCGCACGCAGCGCCGGCGCGCGGCCATGGCCGGGGCCCCTTCCTGACCCTAGGTAGGAGAAGAATAGTAGCTAGGGTAGGGTTTGACTTTGAACTGATTTCTGTATTTTGCAAATTACTTCCAAAATTTGAACTGAGCAACAAAAACTCAAAACACCAAAGTTGTGCAGAAAAAGGAGATCTACAACTTTGTCAATATGAACATTTTCAAAATCCAAAAAGTTTTTGAATCGCATTTGAAATTTGAAAAGGGGACACTTTTGGGATTTTAATAAATTCAAAATTACTTTTAATTTTATATTGAAACTTGAAAATCTGTAAAAACCAAAGTTGTTCCTATTGACAAGATCTACAACTTTGCTTTTTGGACCAAGTCCAAATTTTGAATAGTTTTTAAATTATTAAAAGAGGGGTAAAAGCCAGGGTTTGGAAATTAGGGTTTTTTCAAAAGGAATTTGAAATCTGATTTTTGATTTTGATTTTTGAATAACACAAGAAAACTTCAAGACATCAAATTGAACAAGAATTACACAAGACTAGGCACAGAGTTTAAATTACCATTTTGCCCTTATAGGAAGATTTGGGCTTTTAGGGTTTTTAGAAAAAAGGGATCACTACACACACAAAATACCTTTTTGGAAAAGGTAAAGGCAAGCAACCACTAGACAAACATTAATGCATGACCAGAATGATTATGACTAAAGATGATGACATGTCAGGTTAATTACAGATTAAACACCAGAGGTGTTACACCTTCCCTCCTAAAAGAAATCTCGCCTCGAGATTCTGCGTCTTAAGAAGGACAAGGGTAAAACCTTATATCTACAGAGTATCGAGAAAGTCGGGATAGCTCTTTGCTAAGAAGTCTTCGGATTCCCAAGTGGCTTCTTCTTCAGAGTGTTGGTTCCACTGGACCTTGTACCATCTTGTGGTAGTCCTCCGGGTAACACGGTCCTTGTAATCCAACACACGAACTGGATATTCAGAGTATGACAGATCGGGTTCTAATTCAACACCTTCAACTTCCACCACGTGTTCGGGTACTCGGAGACACTTCTTGAGTTGGGAGACGTGAAACACATTATGGACGGCGGAAAGATGATCGGGCAATCTTAGTTTGTAAGCTACCTTGCCACAGCGTTCCAAAATTTCAAAGGGACCAATATAGCGTGGTGCTAACTTCCCCTTGACTCCAAAACGAGTAACTCCTTTGGTGGGTGAGACTTCTGGTACGCATAATCCCCGATCTGGAACTTCAGAGGTCGACGTCTCTTGTCAGCATAGCTCTTCTGTCGAGACTGGCGCAATCTTCATATTCTCTTGTATTTGCTTGACTTTTTCTTCCATATCTTTTACTAGGTCAACTCCAAAGAATTCCCTTTCTCCAGGTTCCGACCAACTGAGAGGTGTACGACAACGGCGACCGTACAGTGCTTCAAAGGGTGCCATTTTGATGCTCTCCTGATAACTGTTATTATACGAGAATTCTGCCAAGGGCAAATAGTTATCCCAAGTATCTGCGAAGGTGAGCACGCAGCCTCTCAACATATCCTCTAGCACTTGGTTGACTCGCTCAGTTTGTCCATCTGTTTGCGGATGATATGCCGTACTATGCAAGAGCTTGGTTCCAAGTGAGGTATGGAACGCTTTCCAGAACTTTGCGACAAACTGAGTACCACGATCAGAGACAATGGTCTTGGGTATGCCATGGAGTTTCAATATGTGGTTCTTGTACAAAGTGGCATATGTGGGGAACGGTGTAGCTGGTTTTGACTGGCAGGAAATGAGCTTGCTTAGTGAGGCGATCCACGATCACCCAGATGGAATCAAAACCTTTTGGTGTCTTTGGTAGCCCATTGATAAAATCCATACTGATATCGTCCCATTTCCAAGCAGGTACAGGTAAAGGTTGCAATTCTCCTCCGGGCCTCATGTGCACGGCTTTGACTTTCTGGCAAGTATCACACTGAGCGACATACCGGGCGATCTCAATCTTCATCTTTGTCCACCAGAACCTTTGCTTCAAGTCCTGGTACATCTTGTTGCTGCGGGGTGGATGGAGAATCTAGTCAAGTGTGCTTCATCAAGGATTAACTTTCTTAACTCAGGCACTTTAGGAACTACTAACCGATTCTTAAACCATACTACTCCTGTATCATCAATCCTGAAACAATCAGCCTTTCCGGATTGGACCTTTTGATGATGTGCTTGATTCCAGGGTTATCTTTCTGTGCAGCGATGATCTACTCTTTGATAGGGGTTCTATTCTGATATTATTCAGAGTTCCTTGTGGAATCATTTCAATATTCAACTTTTCCAGCTCATAACACAAAGAAGAATCATAGGGTTTCATCATCAGACAGTTGCAATATGACTTGCGACTGAGCGCATCGGCAACCACATTCGCCTTACCCGGATGGTAATGCACTTCAAGATCATAGTCCTTAATTAACTCAAGCCATCTTCTCTGCCTCATATTCAGTTCCTCTTGAGTGAAGATATACTTCAGGCTTTTGTGATCAGTGTACACATTACAGGTACTGCCCAACAGATAATGACGCCAGATCTTTAAGGCATGCACCACTGCTGCTAACTCAAGATCATGGGTTGGATAATTCTCTTCATGTCGCTTAAGCTGTCGGGAGGCATATGCGATCACTCGACCTTCTTGCATCAAAACACAGCCCAAACCAGTACCAGATGCATCACAGAAGACATCAAAGGGCTTTTCAATGTTCGGCTGGGCTAGCACTGGTGATGTAGTTAACAGTTTCTTCAGAGTTTGAAAGGCTTGCTCACAGGCTGGTGACCAGACAAACTTCACAGAATTCTTTACTAACTCAGTGATAGGCTTGGCGATTCTGGAGAAATCCGGAATGAATCGACGATAATATCCAGCCATTCCCATAAAGCTGCGGACTTGATGAACAGTGGTAGGTGGCTTCCAATCTAGAATGTCTGCCACTTTACCAGGGTCAACTGACACACCTTCAGCGGATAGGACATGACCAAGAAACTGTATCTGATCTAACCAGAACTCACATTTACTGAACTTGGCATAAAGCTGATGATCTCTGAGACGGGATAGAACGATACGAAGATGTTCGGCATGATCTTCAGGGGTTTTTGAGTAGACAAGGATGTCGTCAATGAACACGACCACGAATTTATCAAGCTCTGGCATGAACACAGAGTTCATGAGGTACATGAAATGAGCAGGGGCATTGGTCAAACCGAAGGACATGACCAAGTACTCATATAGGCCGTATCTGGTGGTGAAAGCTGTTTTAGGAATATCTTCAGGACGTATCTTTATTTGGTGGTAGCCAGATCTGAGATCGATCTTGGAGAATACTTTGGCTCAACTAACTGGTCAAAGAGAAGATCAATACGAGGCAAGAGATATTTATTTTTGATGGTGACTTCATTGAGTGGGCGATAATCAACACATAGCCTGAGACTCTTGTCTTTCTTCTTTACAAAGATTGCAGGACAGCCCCAAGGAGACGAGCTTGGGCGAATGAAGCCCTTGTCCAACAAATCTTGTAACTGAGTTTTCAGCTCCGCCAACTCTCTGGGAGGCATTCGATAAGCTCTGTGGGATATAGGAGCAGTCCCAGGCTTTAGCTCTATGGCAAACTCAACATCACGGTCAGGAGGCAGACCAGGTAAGTCCTCTGGAAAAACATCAGGGAATTCACAGACCACGGGGATGTCTCTGGTTTCCAGAACATAGGTGGTATTCAAAAGTGTGGCTGCTGGTTTTTGAGGCATTGGGAGTTGGAGAAGGAGTTTGGAGGTACTGTTGGGAATGTCCACTCTCACAACCCTATTCAGGATGTCAATCATAGCCTTATACTGGCACATCCAATTCATGCCTAGAATGACATCTATCTCCTGATCACATAGCACTATCATGGTGGTAGGAAATATGTGTTTCCCCAACATCACCGGTATATTGCGAACCACTTCCTTAGTACTTATACGCCCTCCAGGCGAAAATATACAGAAACTTTCTTTCAACTCCCCGATTGATATCTCATGCTTAGAGACAAATGTACGACTGATGAAGGAATGCGATGCACCAGAATCAAACAACACGACTGCAGGATGATTGGCAACGGGAAACCTACCGATCATGACGGGCTCTCCTTCTGGATGATGTCGCCGACAGTGGTGTAGTAGACTTGCCCGTGCTTCTTGACAACTTTGCCTTTCTGAACATGCTGCTGCTGGACACGGTGCTGCTGCTGCTGCTGAGATCCTCCAGGATTCTTCTGAGTATTCTGGGCATACCTCTTGGGCTTTGGGCACTCACGAGACCAGTGACCAAGCTGGCCGCAGTTGTAGCAGGGATGGTTGTAGGCTGTTTGTGGAGTGGTGATACGAACACCTGGGGCGTTCGGCTGTGTGGCACTCTGCTGGTTGGCATTATGGGTGGTGGTCGCGGTACGGACGACCACTTGTTGGTTGGGGTAAGGTAGGCGATTTTGGTGGTGACTGGGGTGGTATATGATCCTCTGGCGCTTGTGACCGCCAGAGAAACTGCTGGATCCTGCTTTCTTCTTCTTCTTCTTTTCCTCTTGATACTGACGGTTGCTTTCTTCATATGCAACAGCACGATCAACGACATCATGATACGAACCGGTCAGGTTATTGGACAGACTTCTGCGGATCTTAGGATGCAGACCTCTAAGGAAACAATCCCTCTTCTTTTCATCTGTGTTGACATACTCTGAGACATACTGGCTAAGATGGTTGAACTGACCCACATACTGCATCACTGTGGAGTCCTTCTGCTGCAGTGCCAGAAACTGATCAAGCTTCATCTTCATCAATCCGGAAGGGATATGATGTGCACGGAAAGCGGTGCGGAACTCTTCCCTCCCAGGTCAACTGATGACCTTCTGGCTGGGCAGTCAACATGTTGGCATACCAAGCGCTTGCTGGACCACGAAGCTGCTGGGAAGCGAACCGGGGCTTCTGGTTGTCGGTACAGCGGAGAAGACCGAACTTCTGCTCCATAGTGCGGAGCCAGTCATCAGCTTCAAGGGGTTCATCGGCCTTGGTGAATACCTATAACATCCCTGGTGTTAAGCTTTAATTAAAATTCTAATTAAGTTGTTTAGTATGCATAATCATCTGGCATCATGGCATAAAAGCATTTCATGTTTTAAGTATAATTGTGATGCTTTATATGTTTGACAAGAGTGTTGTATGTTTTTGAGTGTTGATTTTCCATGTTTGAAATATATGTGGTTTGATTGTGATGTTTGGTGTTCTTTGAAAGGGCAAGTGAGAAAACTTTGGTTTTTAAATCTCTCTTTTTGTCCCCTTTTTAATAAGTCAAAAAGAAAATCAAAATTTCAAAGTGGTTTCAAAAGCAAAGTTGTAGCTCTTGTTGAGAGGGACAACTTTGGTATTCAAAGTTTTCAAAGTTTCTGTATAAATTTTTGAATAGATTTGAAATCTTTTAAAACCCTAAATTTGACCCCAACATTAGATTTCAAAAACTAAAAAGAATTAGACTTTGGTCTTTTAATCAAAGTTGTAGAGAGAATTAAAAGAAACAACTTTTATTAAGATAGATTTTCAAGTCACTAAAGAAAATCTGAAGTAATTTGGAAAATCAGTTTGAATTGGTTCAAATTGAAAATCATTTTTCCAAAACCTAATTTTATCCCTTTTCTGTAGTTTCAAAACTAAGCATAATTTGGGTATGCTTCAAAAAGCAAAGTTGTTCTATTTTTGATAAGGAACAACTTCGATGTGTAAAGTTTTCCAAGTTTTCATATGAAATCAAAAGTAATTGGAAATACTTTTCTGCCCTTTTTGTCCTCTTTGTTTTTCAAACTCTAATTCAAGTTCTGAGCATAATTTGAATGTGTTGCAAAAATAAAAGATGTTCAGAATTAAATTCTGAACATTTGATATTTTAGCATATTTTCAGCTTATTTTCAAAATTCAAAAGTAATTTTGGTTTTTCAGAAAGGGTAGAAAAGAATGGGAAAAGGGGGGGATAGACTTGCTTCCCTGTTCATGGCGGTCACCGACCGAGCTAGGGTCGGCAACGCCAGCGCGATGGGCATCGTTTCTTCTCGAACGAGTGCGTGTTGATCTCCGTAGAAGTTACCGAGCTGCTGGTGCTCTCCTTTCTCCGTGGCGTCTTTTCCCGAGCTTGCCGTCGTAGTTGCGCCACCAAGGCACCGACGGACTCCTCTCTGACCCAATCTCGAAGTCACGGTGAACCAAGCATCCTCAACCAAAATCGGCCGCAGATATAAGTTTCTTACCTCCTTACGCGCATCTCCAGAGTCCATCCCTTCAAACTCTTCTGCCCCAGTGAGCTCATACTCGCCGGTTTTCTTCCCACCGGGCAGAAAGCGCCGCCGAGCTCGACCTCACGTGGTCAGCTCAACCGAGCACTTCTTCACTCTCTCTTTCTCGTGTTTGAGTTTCATCTTGATCTTAGAGAACTCATCGGCTCGATGGTTCCCTGTCTGGTGCTCAGGTTTTACCGGAACAGCGTCGTCTTCGCCGGAGTTCTCCGCCGCAGGCCACTGCTCCGTGGAACTCTTCCCTCCGTGCAACCTCTGCTTAAACCAGTTATACCAACAGCATCAGGGTGAGCTGCTAGACCTTCCTAGTCTCTCCGTTTGCTTGCTACCGGTCTAGGTTCGCCGGAGCAGGGCTAGCCGAGATCCGGTCCGCCGCCGTGCGTGGCCAGGCTCAACCCGAGTGGTAGAGTGTAGGGTTGAGGGCTCAATCGACTGCGGCTGTCTTGCCGGTGTTGATGCTCGCGTCAGCCGAGTCTCTAATGGCCGGAAATGGCCGGCGTAAGATTCGCCGCCGCTCGGTGCGCCGTCGTTCACGCCGGCCATGGTCGAGGACCTTCTCGTTGTAAAGATGAGAAGTTCCAGGGTGTTGGTTGCAAAGTCGCAGACTCAGGTGAATAGCGCCATGGACTGCGGGTTGTTTTAGTGTTAGCCGAAGGGCTTTTCTGCAAAGCTGTCAGGGCACACCCGTCTCGCTCGAGCCAGGTCTCGAGCGGACATGTGGACACGTGTTCACGTCTCGAGCTATGCCTCGAGCAGGCGCCTCCTCCGCTTCGCTCGAGCCAAGCCTCGGGCGAACGTGTTCACCGTTCCGCCCGAGATAGGCCTCGGACGGACGAGCTTTTTCCGTCTCGCCCGAGCCGAGAGTCAGGCCTCGGACGGGCGTTTGGTGGTTTATCGTCTCGGTCGAGATAGGCCTCGGACGGACGAGCGTTTTTCCGTCTCGTCCGAGCCCTAAGTCAAGCCTCGAGCGGACCCTCGGGCGTTATCTCGCTCGCGCCGAGCCTCGAGTGAACGCACCCGCACTCACCGTCGTGCGCTCGCGTCACGCTGGGCCGAGTTGGCTTGGGCCGAAAGCCCAGTTTGGGCTCGTTTCAAGTTTTTCTTTTTCTGGTTTTATGTACAGTAATCAGTTTTGTTATTTTTGCCATAATTAATCTATAGCTCTTTTTTTTATGAAATTTGACATGATAGATGATAGCATGTCTGTGCTAATATAAAAATTATAAAACTTGTGTTTTGAGTACTTTTGCTATAGTCAGTAAATCTGTACTTTAATTCATAAATGTAACTTTCATGAATTATGTAATTTTCTGTGGTTATCCAAAAATCATGAAATTTGACATGGGAGTTTATATCACTGATATACATCTTCATGTTTAATTTCATCTCTGTTTGATAAAGTATGCTTGGTGTATAATAAAAGGTTAGTTAAAATGATTAATAAATAAATGGAAATAGTTGATCCCTGTAGATTTGTGTGACTTTTGGAATTGTTTGACAACCAATGGGAAACTAGCAAGATTTGCTCCCTGGTTATGGTTTCCTTTATGTTAATGATCTTTTGTTGCTTGTTAGATACATCACCATGTTTACAGAAAATAATAAAACTTGTTTAGTAATAATATGTTTAATAGTTAAAGTTGGTTTTGTTGGTCTGCAACTTTACCGCGAAGGAAAGTTGTATTTGACTTTCTTTATCTGGTGTTCACCTCTGTTATGCATTTGAATTGTCCTGCACCTTAGCATACATCGCATGACATCATACTGAGCATACATCATTTATCTACGTGTAGTATCCGAGAGTGTTGAAGTCGTGTTAATCAAGCTTTGGTGATCACCCTTGTCGAACAAGCCTCGGAGGAGGGTTCTTGTTGGACAAGCTTCGTCGAGAAGACTTAACTTCAAATCAGCAAAGGAACTAACTTGTGTGGTTTCTTCTTGAATCTTATCTGCCCTGCAACGAAGGCAAGCCCCGGTGCATTTAACCTTTCCTTGTTTTTATAAAGGTTTATTACAATGTTTTTGGTGTTAAACTACTGCATTAAGTTATAGGAGTTGTGTGATGACCTACTTCTTGCACTGTTTACCTCCACCAGAAGATCCCCTGCTCTGTTTTAAAAACTATTTGCAAAATGCTTAGTGATGCTATACAATAGATTTGCAATAAAAATACCAATTTCAAAAGTGTGATCACTGAGATGAATCATATTAAGGGTTTTGGTTTTACTTCCCGTTCGATGACTGCTTGCCTAGCTAGCATGTGGTCATTGTCGAGAAGAGGTTGTCCTAGCATACGGTGCCGTCATGTTGTAGTCCGGGACTCAACAGTTGACACCGACCGGGACAGGGTTGAAAAACTGACAGGACTGTGACGCTTGGGAGATATAACCAAGGTACAGTTTCTGGCGGAAAATTAGGGACCATCCGTGTGGAAGCCTGCTGGCCAAGACTTGCAACTATTCACATACTACGGAAAGCTCTGGCTCCGAGGAATCCTTTATTGGGACCGACAACCGCGCACTGGGAGTGGAGAGATGGCGGAAGTAGCTTGTACCCACGTGGTCGTCGTACCTGGATAAGAGTGGTGTACTGTACTTCTGGGTGGCGTAGGACCGGGGTCCAATATTGGAGGAATCGTGGAAGACGAGTTGGCCTATGCAAGCTTGGGTGCTACATATGCCGTGTGAATAGGGATCCTCAGCTGAGTATTCTTTATCCGGATTAACGTTGCTCCTCAGTTATGGAGACTTGGTCCACTGACTGTCAACGGAGAGTGGTTCTCAACTAGGTATGTTTTTGAATGGTAAAATGAATCATGAAAGATGAAGAATTGAGGAATATTGAATCTTTTAAAAATAAAATAAGGTTTACAAAAATGCTCTTCTGCAAAATACTTGATCTTGCTCAAGCCCTACCCTAAGCCTCTCATTCCTGAGTCTTCTCCCTTTTTCTTTAGTCGGGTAAGTCTTGTTGAGTACCCCAGTACTCAGGGTTTGTTAATCCCTGTTGCAGGTTTCTTATAAATGGCGTTGATCATGGTCATGTCAGTGGGCTTGACGTGATCTGGTTGTTCCTCTTCTCCAACTTAAGTACTCCGCCTAAGTGTGGTTCCGTAATACTATTCTTCTTCCGTAATACCAATTATGTTTATGTAAAAAAGTAACTGGTTCATGGTTTTGTAAAGTCTATATCTCTTACTTCCGCACTCCGATGGTATTTTTGTATCAACTGTTGTAATGTTGTAATTATTCCAACCTTCATGATGATGATCCTGTGGTTCGTGGATAATTCGGGGTTCTCTCGGGGACACCCGACAGATCTTTCCAGTGATGTGGTACATGTGCACAGTCATTAGGGCTCGGGGAGACGGTGACGTGTGCGGGTGGGCCACATTACCGGGAGGTTCCGCCACAATACCGGTGGACGGGTTTCGGTGAAATCCACATATGTGGTCTCGTTGTTGATGTTATGGCGACCACGGTGACCATTGTTCTGCTGCCCCTGATTTTGAGCCATTAGGTTAGCAGCGGCTGCCAAGGCTGCAATGGCATCTGCTAGCGTAGCAGGAACAGGTGAAGGGTTTGGAAGGTTGGCATCATCAGAACCTCCAGCTCCAGTGCGAGTGTTCACAGGCATCTGTTAAGCAACTTGGAACTTAGCATTCATAGATAGGGTTCTGAAATCAACAGACTGATAGCTTCTTCTGATACAAAGACTGATAGATTGATAAAGATGACTGACAGATAGCGACTGACTGATAAGGAGAAAAGGTACGAAAAGAAAGATACAGACTGACTTAACAAAGACAGACTAACGCTCCCAAACCTAGACTAAGGTTTTAGGTAAGCAGGTGGTACAGACACACGGGATCTCCATCTCCTAACGACGAGCCTAATCCTCATCGAAGATGATCATGTCGTCGCCGTCGTCTTCTTCGAGGATGAGCTCAGGCTCTTCCTCCTCGTCCTTGTCTTCAGCAGTGGACGTCCTCAGCAGGTTCAATTTCTTCGTCCACGTCTGGCTCTTGTTCCACATCGGGTTCTTCCACTACTCCGTCCTCAGGGTCTTCCATAACCGGGGTACCAAGGGGTGGAGTTGATCATACAGCTGATGTACTTCCTCATGAAGCATATCATTGAACTATTCAATCTGAGCTGTGTACTGCTGCAGTCCGTGGAGCTCGGCTCTGGTGACGTCCTCGCGGATCCAAGCATCATTGCGCTGCTCGATAGCGCGAACCGTGTTCCGGTTGGCCTGCTCCAGGGAAGCTCGTGCCTCATAAAACTCCAGGCGTGAGTGGTAGAAGTCATGCTCCAAGTTCTTCAGCTCAGCCTTCAGATCCTTGATCTCCTCCTTCAGGTTCTTACGGGTGCGGCGGGAAAGCGACGACTGTTGGAAGATTCTCCAGTCTCCTCCCCAGCGCGTGGTGCCAGCTGGTGGTGTGGCACACCATGCGGTCCAGTCGACTTGCGGGCGGTCAGCTTGATGCGAGCCATGTCTGGATAAGAGAAGATGGATGAGAAAGGCTAGCAAGAACAGGTAAAGGCATACTACCCCAACGAACTTAGAGAGAAAGTTAACTTAAGTTATTATGACATGATGCATGAATCGTTCCTACGGAACAAAGCAATGCAATAAATAAATAAGGTACATAGGGCTTAAAACATGTTGTTCCACTAGCTAGTGTTGCCATATGAGAGACAAGATGAGAGAAGCAATTTGGACTCAAAATAGTCAAGTTTAGTTTGTTTGGACTCAAAAGGTCTTTTGAAGTTTTCGCAAAAACGAACACTGCAACGTTAAAGTGAGATGCTCTGATACCACTCTGTGGCGGAACGGCCCTAATCTCATGGCCCACGTGTCCCTGTCAACCTCTGACAGCCGAACCCATGTTCCATGTGATTAAGACCTGTTCGTCACCGGGCTACATCAGTGCCCAATGTCCGCAGGATCATCTCACAATTCGGTTACAGCATTGCATACTTTTACAAATAACATCGGAATAAAGAGCGGAAGACTTAAATAACATTAGTTTTACAAACAGGGTTCCAAATAGAAATTAAGGTGCAGTTATTACAAACCAAGTTCTGATAATAGAAATAGACAAAGGCAATGTAGCGGAGTACAACAAATAAAGATACTGATAATCACCCAGCCCGAGGGTGCACAACTATTCTTCGGCCTCATCGGCCTCTTCCTGGACGATGGTCAGGCAGCAGGGCGCAAGACACATCGGGGTCTCAGTCATACCTGCAGCATGGGTAACAACCCTGAGTACTGGAGCACTCAACAAGACTTACCCGACTAAAGAAAAGGGAAGACTCAGGAATGAGAGGCTTAGGGTAGTCAAGGTAAGGCTTAAGCAAGATCAGGTATTTTTGCAGAAAAGCATTTTTGTAAACTTATTTTATTTTGGAAAGATTCAGTATTCCTCAATTCTTCATCGTTCCTGATTCATTTTACATTTCAAAACATTCCTAGTTGAGAACCACTCTCCATTGACAGTCAGTGACCAAGTCTCCATAACCGAGGAGCAACGTTAATCCGATAAATAATACTCAGCTGAGGATCCCTATCCACACTGCATATGTAGCACCCAAGCTTGCATATGCCAACTCGTCTACCACGATTCCTCCAAGATTGGGCCCGGTCCTACGCCACCCGGAAGTACAGTACAACCACCCTTTCCGCCAGCGACAAGTACCTCGGGACTCTAACCCAAGAGTACAGGTCCTGACACGTGGGTACATGCTACTTCCGCCATCTCTCCACTCCCAGTGCGCGGTTGTCGGTCCAATAAAGGATTCCTCGGAGCCAGAGCTTTCCGTAGTATGTGAATAGTTACAAGTCTTGACCAGCAGACCCCCATACGGATGGTCCCTAATTTTTCCAGCCAGAACTACACCTTGGTTATATCTCACCCAAGCGTAATAGTCCTGTCAGTTTTTCAACCCTGTCCCGGTCGGTGTCAACTGTTGAGTCCCGGACTACAACATGACGGCACCGTACGCGCGGACCACCTCTTCTCGACAATGACCACATGCTAGCTAGGCAAGCAGTCATCGAACGGGAAGTAAAGCCAAATTCCCATAAACATTCTTAAAGTGATCACACTTTTGAAATTGGCATTTTTATTGCAAATCTATTGAATAGCATTGCTAAGCATTTTGCAAAGTTTTGAAACAAGGGTATGTGTATCTTTTGGTGGGGGTAGATTATGCAAGTAATAGGTCATCACACAACTCCTATTACCTAATGCAATAGTTTGAACTCAAAACATTCAAAGAAACATTTATAAAAGCAAGGTAGGGTTAAATGCACCGGGGCTTGCCTTGGATGGCAAAAAGAGCAGACTCGGGGTAGGTATAGGTGTCGGAGCTCGGGGTCGCCTCGGGAGTTGGTTCGTCAACAGCGGCCTCGACTCTGGTACCTTCTTCGCCAACTATACGGATGCAAATGAATGCTCATGAGAATGATGATATGGACTTAAGGTGCAAGACAATTCTACTGATTCTAGATTACTCTTAAACAAGGCATAATCGAAATCTAGGTTGAGCATAAAAGGTAACCATTTCTTCCTTAAGCAATATTGATTAAACTAGCCCTTATTATACTTATCCTAAGCATCATCAAATCATAGCATCACAACCATCATAGACCAAAGGGTAGGGGTCTATGAACATCAATCAATCCAAAGATCACATCATCAAACACTATTACCAACCCTAATCCACCTTTCTATTCTTCTTAATTTATCTTAAAAGGTCATTTTATGAGTTGCTCCAAAAATTACCAAATTAATCACATAAGTTCATTATGGTGTAGATAGATGGCAAAACAAATTTCATAATTTTTGGAGGTCATTAAGATGCTCAAATAAATCTAAACATTTAATTAACAAAAGGCACTATTCCTTAATTAAAATAAATGCTCAAAAATCAACTTGCTCCAAAGACTTCAAAATTTTACCAGACTCAAAAGCATAACTAGCACATAAAAATTTATCTCCAGATTTTTGGAGTTATAGATCACTCCCCAAAATACCAAAACCTCCATTTTTCAATTAAAGGGAATTTTACATTTTTAATCTTGCACAAACTCAAGTTTCATATTTTTATAAAATTCTCCAGAGCATAAAGAGTCTACCACAAAATTTCAGATTTTTGATGCACACAGAAATCATACAAAAAAGGGAAAACAGAACACTATTCACATCTCTCAGAAAAGAGAAGAGCACTGTGCTCCTTCTAGGCCGGGCTCGGCGAATCGTCGGGGCTCGGGCGAATCGCGCGGGGCTCGTCGAGACGGCTCGGTCGGACGGAAGCGACACTCCGTCCGAGGCATGGCCCTGAGCTCGGGCGAGACGGAGAGTAAGCCCCGTCCGGGCCTTACTCGGGCAAGCGGAGAGCATGCGCTCGCCGAGGCTTGGCTCGGCGAAGCGGAGGGCATGCGCTCGCCGAGGCTTGGGGCCGGGCAGACTGAAAGGTCCTAGTTTGGTTTTGGTAATTGAGTGACAACTTTAGGTGGACTAATGGTGTTTGAAGTGAATTACACAGGTGATTAGTCCATAGGTGATCATGTGTGAGCAACATATGCCATAGAGGTGAAATGGCTTGGAAGATGTTGCAAGGCTCACATATGTGAAGAAGGAGCTTAATGCATATGTGACATGACATATGGTCATATGGCTAAGATGGAGAAGATCAAGGCAAGACTTGGCTTGATGGACCGTTGCGAAGGTGAAGGGCAAGTTGAGGCTTTGAAGCCGTTGGTACCGAGTGTCGGGAGGCTTAAGCAAGACTTGGCGCCGAAGGACCGAAGCGATGGTGAAGAGCAAGTGATGTCAAGATCGATGGACCATGGAGGCCATGTGATGATATGAAGTGGATCATATCATTTGAAGATAGGTTGGTGCATGTGTTGCATCAACACCGAAGGAGATGGAATGGAATGCGCAAGGCAAAGGTTATTTGTAGGGCATTTCATTTCACACGGTCATAGGTGTGTAGAGAAGATTATGACCGGGTTTAGGATAGATGGCCGTACTATTAAGAGGAGCAAACTTGTTTGCATATCGGTCATCTAGTGCCACTTGAGCGATCTAACTTTGCGATGTTACTAAGATCGAGTGGCGTGGTGAGAGCAAGTGAAAATCCTTTGAAATTGTTTGTGAAAATGCTAACACACATGCACATGATGTTGTACACTTGTTGGTGTTAGCACATTTGCAAAGGAGAAGTTGTTGGAGTTGGTTTGGATCAACTCGGAGATGAAAATGAGTTTTCTGTGTGTTGTCGGTGGTACCGACCCTGGGTTGTCGGTGGTACCGCCCAAGGATGCAGCGCGCAGACCTCTCTGGACCGAAGCGGTTTTGGCCTGGCGGTGGTACCGCCATTACCTCGGTACTACCGCCGGCGGTGGTACCGACCGGATGGTCGGTGGTACCGTGGCCCTGAGGAGTTTCGCGAGGCTCTCTGTAGTTTTTGAAAATGGCTTGCCGGTAGTACCGCCATTACCTCGGTACTACCGCCCACGGTGGTACCGACGCAGGTCGGTAGTGGCTGGTTTTTCGCGAGGCTCTCTGTTGTTTTTGAAAATGGCTTGCCGTAGTACCGCCATTACCTCGGTACTACCGCCCACGGTGGTACCGACGCAAGGTCGGTAGTGTCTGGTTTTTCGCAGAGCTCTCTGGTCGCGGCGATTTTGGCCTGGCGGTAGTACCGCCATGACCTCGGTACTACCGACCTCGGAGGAACCGACCAGGGTCGGTGGTTTGCCTAAATCTGCGCGATGTGAGGTAACGGCTAGTTTGACTAAGCCGGTAGTACCGCCCAGGAGGGGTCGGTACTACCGACCGGAGCGCAGAATGCCCAGTGAGGGGCATAACGGCTAGTTGGCCATTGAGGCTATATATAGTCGTTGAGGCCGGCTTTGGGCCGTTGTTTTTGGAGCACTCCAAAGCCTTGGTGGCTTGTGTGGATGTGCTTGGGAGCCCTCTAACACGCATATGCTTTTAGTGCTCATCTATTGTGTGAGAGAGTGATCCTAGTGCGTTGCTTTGAGAGATAGCATCGAGTGGCACTAGGTGTTCGAGTTGCAAGCCGGTGGTGCTTATTACTCTTGGAGGTTGCCACCTCCTAGACGGCTTGGTGATCGAGTCTCCGTCGTGAAGCCCGCGTGAAGATTGTGCGTGGCTCCGGAGAAGGATTGTGAGGGGCATTGTGCTCGCCCCGCGGGGATCGCGAAGAGCAACTCTAGTGGATTGCGCGTGTCATTGAGTTACCCTCACTTGTGGGTGAGTTCTTGCGGCGCTCGAGTGTCGAGCTAGGTGTGGTGCCTATTAGCCGCCGAACTACCAAAGTGTGTGGTCGACACAACGGGGACTAGCTTGGTGGCAACCAAGTGAACCTCGGGAGAAAAATCACCGTGTCAACTTCGTGTTCATCTTCTCGGTGGTTTGCAAACTCTTTTCACTAGCTTGTATTTACTTGTTCATATACATGTGCTAGTTGCTCTTATGATTAGTTGGCTTGTGTAGCTTGCTAGTTACCTTCCTTGCTTGTGTAGCATAGAAGTTGATCCCATGAGTGACTAGTTGACTTGTAGTCTTGCTAGTCACATTGCTTAGTTTGTGTAGCTAAGTTGAGCTCTCTAATTTGGCTTGTGTAGCCTTGTTATTGAGCATTGCTAGTGAGCTTAGGCTTTGTGCTTTTTGCTTAGTGGCATGTGTAGGAGCTCCCCGGTTGATTGAGTACTAGTTGCTTAGGTTTGTGTAACCTTGCAAGCTAGAATTGTTAGGTGAGCTCTAGCTAGCCCGACACCTTATTTGCTTTGTTTAGGATCTTTTATAAGGTGTCATAGAGTATAAGTAGAGGGGTGTAGTCTTGGCTAGACCGATAGTTTTAATTCCGCATTTGTTTCGGTTAGCCATTCCGCTGCAATTAAGTTTAAGTTTTTAGAAAAGACTATTCACCCCCCCTCTAGTCCGCCATCTCGACCCTTCAATTGGTATCGGAGCGAAGGTCTCTCATTTGTGGTCTTCACCGACCCGAGAGGATGGCGTCTAGTGGGCTAGATGATGTGTGTGATACACATATTTTTGATGGCACACACTTTGCACAATGGAAACACCATATGCTTGATCATTTTCGTGCAAAGGGGCCAAAGTTTTGGTGGATTATCACTAGTGGTCTCACTCATGTTTTGGACCATAGAAATCTCACCAAAGCTCAAAAGGATCTCTTTGAACTTGATGCAAATGCTTATTGTTATCTAATGGATGCATTGAGTTTTGAGTTGTTTTATAAGATCAACTCCAAAGGGACCGCCCATGAGATGTGGGAATCCATCAAGACCACCTTCGGTGATCCCTCCACGTTTGATGATGGCAAGTTCATAAAGGAGGAACCGGTGGCATATGAGGATGTTGAGCAAGACCACAACTCCGTGATTGTGGAAGATTGCTCCACCTCACGTTCAAGTGATGCAATCAATGAAGATACTTCAAGCACACTTGACAAGATGGAAGATGATGCCTCAAGTGATGCAAGTGATGATTCAACCTCAAGCACACTTGGTAATAATGGTACATGCTCCAATGATGATGCTACTACAAGCTCTCCAACATCATCATATTGCTTCATGTCACAAGGTGACACTAAGGTATCAAATTGCAATATGATTAATCATGATTCATATGATGAGCTTGTTAGTAGACTTGCTAGCATGACCATGTCTTTAGAAAATGAGAAAAATAAAACAATGAAATTAGCAAATGAAAACTCATTTCTAAAGAACTCATGTGAAGAACATAAGCGCTTACTTGATGTTCTTAAAGCTTCACATGATGATTTAATTGAAAAGTATGGCTCTCTCATTAAGGAGCTTTCAAGAAAATTAAAAATAATGAGAGCTCATCACATGGATCAATGATCAATTGCAAAATGTTGCTAACCATGTGATGTAGGCAAGAAGAATGTATCC